>OY728166.1:820943108-821578108 GCA_963277665.1 Viscum album
ATAGTAATATCCTAAATTACCATTTATCCTTATTTACAACATTCATGTTTAATTATTCAAAATTTTATTCGAAATATTCCTTATGTTCCAAAAATTGGTATACTTCATCCATGATAGCAAAAAAAAACTTTTTAATAACTCCATAATTAGTTCCCAAATAACTATAATCATCCAATTTACTTATTCAAATCCAACATGTATTTATCCAAACCTCTTTATCTGAACATAAGGGATATATTAAGGGTTATCTTCCCATAAATCATGTGTTCTCCAAATATACCACCTTGCCATTAAATCACTTTTTTGTCACCATATAACTATTCAAAATATCCTTATTAATATTTAATTAAATACATATACTGAAAATAGCTATATATTTCATGATTCATATAACACAATCTTTTAAATCTGACACTTATACACCTCAATCATCCAACTTTATTCTTAAACCATTACTCAGGAACCATTATCTTCATCTTTCCAAAAATATGAATCATGTCTCAAGGTTTCTCAATCTAAATCTTCTGAGATTTAATGTAGACAATTATTTAAGAATGTCACATACCATTCACATACCATTTAAAATATCTTTATCCACAAAAGTATGACCAATACTCGTAACATATTCATGATTTTGTTCATGATATTTCCACTTAGGAAATCGATCTTAATAATTCCTATTCTTTTAACATATGAAACATATAATGGTTAAATGTGTTCTGTGTAGTTATGGATATTGAATAAGACTATAATGGAAAGTGTGAGAAATACATATCACAGATTATAAGAACATAAGTAATTAAATTACTTATATTATTTAAATCAGTGATATCTTTGGTTTAACCCTATGTTGGCCATGATTATCAAAATAACCCTATGATTGTAACCTATACTTTACTTATCCTTAATAAATCCATAAAAATATACCTATAAATATCTCTAGGGATCTCAATAATGTTTTTTCATCCTAGTTTCCAAATGATGACAAAACCTTCACCCTGATACCAACTCTAATGACCCGAGCATGACGTACACAGAAATTATATCGCTTTTGTAGAATACTTAATACATATCAAAAATAGACTCATAAAGTCTATATTAGTTTAGTGACATTGTAATGATAGAAAATAAACTTCTAACATGGTAATATATCATCAACATATCACATAAATAACTTCCCCTTTTTTATTCTACATAAAATATTTCTTTATATCTTAAAGAAAAGAAAACATAAAAATTGTCAGATCAAATATTCAGTAAGGGTAAACATCAAGAAAAAAACCCATAAACCTAAAAATGTTAATACATGATCATAATGTTTAAATATAAAAATCTTGAGTCTTGAAATACATCTTTTTAGTACATAAGGCATAGATAATAAAGGAATATTAATCCCGATAAATAGCGTTGTCATAAAACATGGAATTTTGAAACCTAATAATCATATAATATGATTTCTGTAGTATCCAAGGCATTGATTCCAATATAATAATAGTGGAAAAATTCTATTACTAAAATGATTTTACTTTTTATCCAGTCATGTATTAAAGAATATAATTTACTTGTTTTTTAATTCATGTATTGCTAAACCTGATTTACATGTCGTTCTAGCCCTGTATTACTAAACCATATTTAACTTCCATTACAATAATTTATTACTCATGAGGTATAAAAGTTTACCCAACTAATTTAAGGGATATATTGGTCCCACACATCTCATTATGAAATAATTCTTACATGTACCACAAATATTATGTACTCATCATATCATAACAAAATAAATAAAATGGGTTTCTTCAGAATCCTTCTATCATAACATAATCCATATAAAATATAATTCCATAATTATCAAAATAAAATAATAGTAATAATTGAGAGAGAAACATTACCCTATTTAAATAGTGTCATATTATATGCAAAATAATTTTGATAAAACACATGAACGTAATTCTGGAGGAAAATGTCCTTTCTTCTTCAAAAACGTTTTATATTATCAAAATGCGACATAAATTTAAAATAAAATAATTTTGTTGAAAATAATATTGATAATATGTAGAGGATTGTTTGCGGAAATAATTCAATATGAAGAGTTAATAATCCATCCATTCCGTAGTAGTTAAAAAAATATTCTCTAAGTGCTTTTTTAGGAAAAGATAAAAAGTACATCGTATCAAAAATCACCAAAATATTCCTTACATGCCATTTAATAAAACTTTAACAATGAGTAAAATTAACATTAAAAAATTGTAGAAGAATAAAAATAATGTGAAATATTAAAATAATCATGGATGTGGATGATAAATATATCCTTGTAAGTACTTATGTATTAACAATTTTGGATAATATTTAGATTTCAAAATTATCCTCAAACTTATGTCTGATATGATTTTTTTTGTATCTGAACCTCATTTATAATTATTTAAATAATATTATTTACTTTTTCTAGTATCATAGATATTTTTATGATCTCATATATGATCATATTATCATCCATTTGTTAGTAACATTTCATTCTCACCCGTTATTCGAATATTAAATACTTTTTTTTCTTGTGCATGTTTTTCAGATAATATCATGTTTCACATTTTTGATACAGTTATATCATTTAAATAATGATATTAATATAATATATATATCACATTTATTCATTCCATTTATTTATATAAACATGTTTCAATGAAGATCATACAGAATGAATCGCATCTCATTGTGGATACAGTGGGTCATACGTACGCGCGAGCGAAGATATAATTCACTTAATTGATTCACAATATAGAATTGGATGGTAGATTTATTATAAATAATAATTATCATGTTATATTAATTATTTAAATCCATTATACCCATTATTATACCTATCTGAATAAAGTATTTTTGAATAATAAATTACACAACAGCGTGGACCCGGTAAACCATACGTACACACACATGGTGGTATTATTATTCGTAGGATGGATAAAAGGAGGTATAAGGTTATAAAATTATTAAAATAAAATAATATAATATATAATATATTGTATTTATTACTTTATTATGGAAAAAATAAGAAGAGGATGTAGAATAACAAAATAAATTTGAACGAAGGGAAAAATGATTACCATTTCTTCGGGTGTCCCCTATTGATTTCCACAGAAGGACTCTACAAGATGGTTTTATACCAAAAGTGTTTCCACTAGGATAAATTTATGGAATATGGGAGTATATTTGGGTAGGTTTTGGCTGAGCCAAATGGATTTGGAGGTGTGAATAAAAGATAATGAGCAGTTCCCTTTTATAGGAGAGGTAAGGGGCACTTTAGGAATGTCCAGAAATATTAATTTATTATAAAATTATTTTATAATTATTATAGTTCCAAAGTGATATATTTCATGGGTATGATGTTAATTTTTTCGAAATAATATCAACCAATTGGTTTTATAAAATTTTAAGTCACAAATTTAACCGTATCTTTTAGCTTTAACCCTTAGTTAAAAACATTATCTCTTACCATGTATTCTATCATATTAATAATATATGGTTTATATAGTTACTATAAAATGAAAAGTGAACCATAAGTGGATCATTAAATTAATTTTTAACATTTTATAAGTCAGTTGGAAAAATTTTATATTTTTATGACTATTATATCATTTAACAAAATGGTATTTTTTTTAAAACTCATTTATGTCAATTTTGACACTATTTAGTAATTTATTTTTATTGAAGTCATAACAACATTTTTCCTTTGAAAAAAAGGTATTAGCTAAAAATATATCATTTTATATTCATCCATAAATTTATTGGATGGAATAAAAATATTCAAATTATATGTATTTACATATTTATAATATCCTTTATTTGAATATTTTTTTATTAAGGTAATCACTGCATCATCATTGTGTGAGAGATAAATTTATTTATATAATGTATTAAAATTATAAATAAAAAACCATGATGTATGAAATATTTTTTGGTTTCTTATTACTATTTATAGTTAAATATATTAGTTAAATAACCCTATATTAAAAAAAATTTAGAAAAAGATACATGTTTATGTTATATTTCCCTTTACATTAAATTAATTATTATATAATGTCATTATCCTACCCAAGCGGCACCATTGAGTAATAAAGTCAACCCAATAATTATAATGGATGTAAATATTTTATTAAATAGTATAAATACACATTTTAGGGTTGTTTAATATTATTATAATATATTTTTTTGACCCTTATTTACCTGATTTACCCTTTAACCAAGGTAAATAAAAATAATTACTGAATTTAAAATTCATAAAGACCAAAAAAGACCTATTTACATAATTTTATCCCTATTATTCCAAAAATGGAATCCATTTTTCTAAATTCAAAACACAGAATATGCATAATTTAATTTAAAATTATTTTCCATTGTCTAAACCAGACAGCGAGTTTTTAAGAAGTAAAAACTATTAAATGATTGACAAGTGTTTATGTCCAATTTAAATCTAAAATTACATACAATGACCAAAATTGTGTTATATAATAAAAACATAATCCAATTACACTTTAAAACCAATTGAAAATATAATGTTACTATATAAATAAATTAGATGACAAAGAAGTTTGGAATTAAAATGCAGTATTTTTTACTGTTCATTAATATTGGATTTTTATAAGAAAAATACAAAAAATTAAACCAAAAAAAAAATTTTATGTCTCTATTTCGAATAATAGATTTCTGTTTTCAAATAGAACATATATAAGGTTAAAAAAAATATATTTAAAAAGGGTGTACCATCAAAAGGAAGCAAAACTGCATTTCTTGAGAAATACTTCTTTGATCCAAAAAACTGAATGTGTTCTTATATCATGTTTAGAAATTACATAATATGAATTTTAATGTTACATAAAATTAAAATTTTGAATAATACTATTAAAAATGTAAAGTTTATATCCCATTAAATAATAATATTTTAATAATATATTGTTGTTTAGTGAAACTCATTATTGTGTACAATGTAAGCTATCGAGAAAGGTTGATTTTGTGTGTGATGAAAGCCATGTGAATGTTGTATTTAGTGAAATATTCCTTTGTTGTAACATATAATATAATCCAAACATAGTTCTTTTTAAATTGAACAAAATATATACACAGTGTGGTGTGAAATTATTTCTATAAAAAAACACGAAATTGTGTGAAACCCAAGACAATAATAGTATTGTCTATACATCAAGAAAATCTTGGTATTTTATACAGTGCATTATAATTTTGGTGTAGCATACAACATATAACAATAAATAAATAAAATAGAATCAATCTCATAAAATCATGGGGTGTTATAGGATCCCCACTAATGGATCATTCATGGGAACATTGTTGATATTTTAGTGGAGTAATTTGATCACCATGTTAATAAGTTCATAGTGATAAAATTTTACTAGTTAACTATAGCTATATACCAATGATTCAGTCTTGTGAAATGATACATATGTGATGTAGTGGTAGTTTTTGGTAAGCGGTATACCTTGTGTGACTTTTTATTTCTAGAAATATTGTTTTTTAAAGGGAATTTTTTAAAAATTGTTTCTTTTAAATGTATTTCATTAAATTGGATTCTTTGAAATGATTCAATTATTCTCATGGAAATGTGCATGTTGGATTTCTTTATAATTTTATAACATGGAATCTTTTCTTTTTGGTGGAATCCTATTGGGATTTGGATAACACCAAGCATACACCTATGGGTGTATGTAGTCTTTGTTTTGTGTGTCCCAGGTAAAGGAAATATGTGTCATTATGGTGACTATGGATATGGTTTCTACTTTTCTAATTCTTCCAAGTGTTGGTCATGATGTCTTGAGGGTTATTTCCCTCATGTTATATTGAGGATTTTGGGATAGTTTTGGGTTTCCATTTTTTTGTAATTATTTTATTGGTTAAAGTCATGAACCTTTAGTCTAAAAATTTTTGTACCTCATTTGGTGGTAATTATCAGTTATTGTGATGTTAATTATTATTGGTTTTTAGTGTTTATATAAATGGGCTAAATACATCCCAATTCATAGTTTATATACATAGATATAGTTTCCAACCATTGGGGATCATGAATGAGCTTCGAGCCATAGAGAAGATCGGGTCGGGTGTCGGGTAGGATGGAACGCCAGATTGGTTTGTTAAAAAATGGTATCAGAGAAGATAAAACTCTTTTTGGGTCAGGTTATTTTGGATATGTATAGATATACAAGAGCTAATATTTTTGAGAATTGAGTGTCTAGAAGATAGTGGGGTGTTTGGCCAACCCATCTCATAATAGGACTCAAGTCACCATGGGATGATGGAAAATTTGGTTTGACTTCTCCTCTATGTGGGATTTACAAGATGTGGAATATATATGGACACTTTGATGGGTGGTGTGGTTTAGTTTGACCTATTATCATGCTGTATTTGGCTATGTTTTGATTTATTAAAGTGTTATTATTTGTTATTATTACTGAAAATTTTAATCATTGTTGTATTGATGGTTTTCAAGGTGGTTGTGCCTTGTTTTAGCAAGTTGTCTCACGAGAGACTTCTTATGTAACTACGGGAAGAGACCGGAGAGTGTTCTCCCCCAAAAATTGATAAAAGACTAATAGAAGTAGTGGTTTAGGTTTTCCATGATTTGGGTTAAGGAGTGGGATCTGGTCCAACTCATTTTACGAAAATTAAACCAATAACCTGAAAGAAAAACGATTGAGAGTTCCTCAAGTACAATCCTCCTTTATAATATAGCATAGAATCATAGAAATTAGAGGAGAGTCTTGATAATATAGAAAGGATGTTTGAGTTTCTTTATTTTCCTGAGGAAGTCATAGTAAAGTTTGATTCTTTAATGTTTTAAGGATGTAGTAGGAATTGGTGGGACTTAGTAGTGCAATATATAAAGAATGATAATATGGGTTAGAAAGACTTCGGGGTCATTTTCACACAAACTATTTTCCTGAAATTTTAGCCTTCACCAGGTGTTGGTATTTTTTGGACCTTCTATAAATAGAGTGAATAATAATGGATTATGATTCCCTATTCTTAGAAATAGTCAATTATTTACCTGATATGATTTCCAATAAAAAGATAAATGCTCATAATTTTGAGATAGGGTTACATCCATAGATTTGATATTAGGTTAACTTGTTCAATATGAAAACTTTTGTTGAGATGGTTAATTATTCCATGATGGTAGAAATCGACCATGTATCTGAGTCTAGTTTCTCAAGAGCCATGGAAGTAAGGGGATATAGTATTTCGTCTTAGAACAAAATGAAGATGGAAGAGAAGTCGATAAAGAGAGGTTGTAGTTCAGTCCATCCTTTCTGGATTTCATCATCTATGGCTTACAATGCTGGTTCAGTTGTGTTCCATCATTGTGGTAAAGCAGGGAGCATGAGACCAGCATGTTCATCATCCCCCAATCTGTGTCACTGGTGTAGAGGAATTGGGCACTTGTAATGATTTTTCGAGGTGGCATGCCCACATCATAGTAGTGAAGGATCTGTAGCTTTCAAAGGGATTTCAGCCTAGTCAAAATCATCCATGGAAGTGACTTCCCAGTTTGTAGGTCATGGAGGTAGGGCTGGATCATCTTCGTGGTACATATTAATTATAGTAGAGATGTAGTTTAGTTTTTTATTTGGATTTAGGTGAGATGAGGAAACATCATGTAGTGGATAAAGCACCAGTGGAATCTAATACAAGGCCTGTAAAAGTTTGAGGTTCCATCCTTATTGAATAATCATTATCTGTTATTTTATTTTCTATTAGTGTTTCATTTTATTTTATTTAAAACTATCTTGTAGATGTGTTAAATCTTCCAAATGATGTTATTTTTTATGTGATGGAGTCGGTAATGCCACATGGTAATAATTGAGATTAGGGTTTTAGGTGTCTATCTTGTACACTCGGCATGTTGGGGGTCGATCTAGAATGGGGTTTTAATTTTTTTAGACATGTACCACTTTGACATGATACTTAGTATAGACTAGATAATGTGTTTTTAGGTGCCCAATTATTTTTATAGGCGGTGATTGATTTTTGTGGAACCTAGTGGATGTAACAATTTTTTTAAGGTGAATGGGATCATCAGTCAGTATGTGTTGGACCACCACTTTTGGAGATGGGAAAACATGTATTTTATATCTCATCACTCATGTTAGAGGATGATAATAGTGATCTAAAATGTAGATTACTTCCTCTCGTGGAGGTGTTCTCATAGATTTGTCTAGAATACATTTTAGGTTGCCTCTTGAGCGATATGCGGTGTTCTCCATTGATTTTTTAATAGAAACAAAGTCCATATCTCTCCTATTATACCATATGTAACCAATCATGTCAATGGAACTAAATGTATAGATGGATGTTTTTTAATCGAAAGGTTTCATTTTCTCATGTGTCTCATTGTTGGCTACCCCAGTTCTATTTAAAAAAGGACGATTGATATCTTAGGTCCTGGATTGATTACCAGAAGATGAATAAGCTCAAGTTTAATAGAAATACCATTTTCCTATATTGATTACATTTTTTATTAGCTTAAGGGGTCAAGGTGTATCTATAACATGGATTTGTGTTATCGTTATCATCAAATCATAGTTAAATTGGAGGACATTCCTCAGATGACATTCTGAAGTTGGTATGCCCGCTTTGATTACATGTTCATGTCTTTTTGGTTGACAAATTCACCAATGATATTTTTGATTCTTATGAATATAGTTATACTTAAGTATCTCGATTTGTTTTTCCTTGGGTTTTTGGATGAAATCCTGGTCTATTCCAATAGCAAGGAAGACCACAGTTGGTATTTGAGAATTGTGGTAGTCACCCTTTGAGATCATCATCTCTATTCTTTGTTTTCTAAATACTCATTATATATTAGGGAAGTGAGGTATATAGCCCAAATAATCTCAGAACAAGGGTTTTTGGTGGACCTTGAGAAGATTAGTGCAGTTATGTCATGGGAATAGTTGATGAATTCTTTTGATATCTGAATCATGTTGGGCCTGGAAGGGTACGGCATGTGGTTTGTTCGATATTTTTCTTGGATTTTGTCATCTATGACACCACTTACCCAGAAAGACGTGAATTTTAAATGGATCTCATAGTGTCAACCTTTATTTGTGGATCTTATTCAGCAGTTGACCACATCCCCTATTTTGATCTTTCCAGAGTCTAGAAAGGTATATGTTGTCTATTTTGAATATTCTAATATGGTTCTTGGAAGGATGTGAATATTGGATGATCATGTAGTGGATTATGATTTTTTCCAGCTCTATATAAATTACAATAATTACCAGACCCATGACCAAAAGTTAGTTGCAGCGATGCATTCCTTGAGGACCTAGCACCATTATCTCTTTTGGGGAAATTTTTGTATTTTATCTGGATAATAAGAGTTGATCCTAAATTTACTTAAATAATTTTCTTAATTTAAGGATTTTTCATTTGGTTTAGTATCTTCCTGGGTTTTATTTTTGTATCGTATATACCCCATAGAAAGTAAATGTGGTTTTGGATGCCTTGAGTAGGAATGAACAAGTGAAATATTTGAAAGAGTTGAGTGATGAGTGGAATTTGGTGGGGGCATTTTCTCATATGCACTTGGAAACAATGGAACATAGTGGAGGTGTATTCTTGTCTAGTGTTCAGGTAACACCATCCCTTCTTGAATTGATTCAGCAGTAGTATCCCGGTGATGAGTTATTTCTACATTACATGTAGTTACTTAATTGTATGGAGGTTCCTTTTGAATGGTCATTGTATCCGGAGGGAGCATTTAACTTTTGAGGTTTCTTCATTGTACCATTATAATTGAGGAATGCGGAGATTAAAGATATCCCGCAGTCATAGTGGTTTTTTCCTCATGGTGCTACCAAGATGTACTATGATGTGCACCCATAGTTTTGGTGGCTAGGTAAAATGTGATATATTGAAAACATTCTATCATGGTGTTATACATGTTATCATGTTAAAGCATGGAACCAAATTCCCTATAATTTTCTTCTTCTATAACCATTTCCTATATGGGAGTGGTAAGAAATAGCCATTGGAATTGTTGATATCTTTACTCATACACCCCTAGGGAGGAATTCCATTTGGATAGTGATTGATCATCTAACCAAGTCATATTATTTCTTTCCAATCATGGATTCATCCATATTGGATGAGTAGGTCAGGTTTTATGTTCATGATGTTGTGAGGATTCTTGGTGGGCCAATGGAAATTGTTTCTAACAAGGACCCTAGTTCTACCATACCATTTTCGGAATACCATTAGAAGTCTATGTGGTCATCATCCAAGTGGATAATAACATTCTGTGCTTAAATGGATGGTTAGATGAAGTTGGTGAATAGATTTTTGGAGACCTGATTTGGAAATGTGTGGTAGATATCAGAGGTTCTTGAGATAACCATTTGGTCATGGTAGAGTTTTCCTATAACAATAGTAATTTATAATTTATTTTAATGGCTCTGATGAGGCACTCTATGGTCATCCATGTATTTCTCCTTTCTATTGGGATATTGTGGGTGAGACCTCATTTTTTGTACCCAGTCATTTGTAATTTATATCAAATAAAGTGAATTTGATCAGGTAGTTTTTGATGAAAGATCAGAGTCATCACAAGAATTATGTTGATTAAATTATTTGAGATTTAGAGTTTTTTCGGTGATCAGGTTTTTTTTAAAGTTGCACTATGCTTGTTTCATTATCATTTGGGTAAGAAATGGAAGCTAACACAAAGGTTTGTTATACCTATTGGTATTACCAATAATATTGTGAAGTTGTAATGCAAGTCATATTTTTCTTTAAATTTTTGTCAATCCATGATGTGTTCCATGTCTCTCAGCTAAAAAATAACTACCTAGATCCATATCAAGCCTTTAATTATGAAGATTTAGAATTGGAGCATGATTTTTTTATGCTTGAGTGGTTAGTGTGGATTATGGATTCCTAAGAGAATGTTATTTATTGAAATTATATTCGGATGGTCTGATTTAATTGGAAACATGGGATTGATATTCCTAAGACTTTTCAAAGGATGTATTAGGTTGAGAAAGTGTATCCATTTTTTTCTTCTGATCAAGCATCATGTTAAATTTCTAGGGGTGGATGGTTTTCATGGTGGGATAATTGTCACATTCATGTTTATAATTTGAGGTATCATTCTATTTATTTATTCCCTTATATATATAATATATATTCCAAATGTTATTAATATAAAAATAGATATTTTTTAATAAGATAAGGTGTCACACGATTGGTGCAATGTAAATGGAATCCTTGTGACCTCTTATAATTAAATGTTCGGCGAATTTACATTTTGTAAAATAAGGACCACATGGGTAGTGCATGGTTTGGAAAACTATGTTGGCTAACTGAGTGAAATGTCCTCTTGGATAGTGATGGATGAAAGGTTATTGAACAGTTTGTAAAAACATGTGAGAAAACAATGCAACATGTCTCAATTATTAAAAATTTGGAATTTACCTTCTTTCCCTCTCTATTATTAAAAATAAATCACCTCTATTCCACCCCATTCAGTATTTTCATCCATGGGAGCATCCTCCAAGAATTCATAGACCTCATTATTTTCATTCCTTAAGTATTTTGGTTTTGGAACTTCATGGAATCATCAAGTAAGAATATTCTATCATGATCCCCCACCCCTTCTTCTTGTTTTTATCCTCCCCCTTTCTTAATTTATTATTTTTCAATCGGTTTTCTGACCTAAATATAATTTGATCTTTTTTTAAGATAAATCTTGATTTTGTTTTTGATATTTCCCTTATAGGTTATTTTGGTGGTGAGGTTGTGGTTTTTAACCAATTTTGAGACGTTTATAATCTTTAGGTAGTTGGTTCCAAGATTCTACAGTATTAGATGATTTCGATATACTTTCATGGATTATTTAATGTGTTCTATTGATTATTTTGGTTTTACAAAATATTATTTTAAAATTATTTAGATGAACATGTGATAAAAATTAATTTTATAAAGAAATTTTGTTATGTTTCATGCGTGGATCATTATGGTGTTTCCTAATTTTGATTTATATCTTGTGTGGATGGTTAGAAATGTGTTTTTAAAGATATATAGAGGTGTGTATAAAGTGAAAGTGGATTTTTCTAAAGAAATGATTTTCTATTCATGTTGGATTCTTTGTTGTGAACATTTAAATGTGTCTTTGAATTATTAAGGTGATGTAAATCAGGTTATAAAATAGTGTTTACATGAGTTTGAATTCGAATGGGGATTCCCATGGAAATTTTTACATTTCATATGTTTTCATATTAAGTTTCCAAATGGGTTTGAAATTTTTTTAAAGTGGTGTGAAATGTACTTCCAAATGGTTTTTTGTACGTATAAATTACAAAGTTGTTTTATTGTAGAAAATTGTGGTTTCCATGTGAGATTTTGGTCATTGAATCAATGTAAAAAATGTGAATTTGGTGATTTAATTGTTTACATATGATGCTTGGGATGTTTATTTTAAAGTGATTATTTATGTGATTTGTTAAGTTCAATTTGAGGATAGAGGGATTCCCGAGTATAGTTGGGAAAACTAGAAATTGTACACTGGTTTATTCAAAAGTGACTGAGGCTCAGATTCATCTAGCAAGATTGACGATTAAAACACTAACTAAACATGTGATATGATCATAGACCATAGGACCTAGGGATTTTTTTACCTCTATCGGTTTTGGATGAAAATATGGAGACCATTAGAACTTGTGATGGGATCTCCTCAAATGTAAAAGGGGAAGTTGCCTATAGTTTAGTGGAGGATTTTGATCATTGAGGTATGAGGTTCGTAGTGTTCTACTTGTTCTAGTTACCAATATGGATTTTCTCTTTTTTATCTTGTGAAATGATTCTTATGTGATGTGGTGTTTGCCATCAGTAAATGATAGACGTTGTAAATTTTTATTTCAAGAAATCTTATTTGTAAAAATGGCTTTTCATAAATATTATTTATTTAGAAAGTTTTCCATAAAATATTTTCTTGGAAATAATTCAATTATTCTTAGGGAAATTTTTGTGTTAAGTTGTCTACTAATGCTATATCATAGAATATTTTACTTTTCTAGAGTCGTTTTTGGATTTGGCTAACACCATGTATACACCTTAGGGTGTACATAGACTTTGTTATGTATAACCCAATTAAAGGTTGGATCTGTTGTTGTGGTGATGGTGGATCTGATTTCTATTGTTATACTTATTTCTAGGGTTGGTGGTGGTGCATTGAGGGTGATTCCCCTTATATTTTAATTTGGTATTTTGGATATTTTTATGTTCCCATTCAATTTTATTAATTTTGGTGTTGGTTAAAGTTATAAAATTTTAGTCTGAAAATTGTTGTACCTAATTTGGTAATTGTTATTGGTTATTGGGATTTTTATTATTGTTGTTTTTTCAAGTTTATTTAAATGGGTTAAATCATTCAAAAATTAAATTTATGATACCCTAGAACTAGTTTCTTTCCCATGAGGATCAGTAACTCTCTTTGGGTCATGCTGCAGACTGAGTTGGGTGTGGGTTTGGATGGCACTCAATATTAGTTTGTGACATTCCTTATATCATGAATCCCCAATTAATTGAGGATTAAATTATAATTTTTATGGTTTTTTCAAAAAATGATTCCACAATACTGTTGAGATATTTGGATTTGAAATATGTGTTGTCAAAATGAAAAGTGTATTTCCCACATGATATATTATAGTGGTCTTTTAATGAAATTGTTCAACTTTGATAACATCCAATGATGTAAATTTTTATTTACTCATGATATGATCAAATGAGATCATACTTATTCATTATATGGATTTTTATGATTATGATGATGAATTTTTTGGAAACCCATTTCTTTTAATTGAGTTTTATGATGATGAAATAATGATTTTTTCACCTTATGGAACATCTATGGTTTAATGTTATTTTATGATTGGGTCCATTATACAAATCCAATTCATTGAGTAAATATTGATAACTTGTCTGATAATAATGATATATGTAAACCTCACTTCATGTTCAAAATATTATGTGTGGACCATGTTTCATGTCAATAAGTTTATGGGTGGATCTATATTCATATACTAAATTTTATGTGTAAAATTGGTTCCATGTCCATAAGATTATGTGAGGACATGATTTCATTTCTTTAACTTAATTAGTGAACCTATTTAAATTTATACATGTTCAAAATGTTATAAAATTGGTTTTTACCACATTCTTAATGTTTATGTTATGATATCATGGATCGAGATTGACCACTAAAGATTCCTCACACTTTTGAATATTGTCTTTTGTTCCTAATAATGTTTTTTTTATGACACATTATTAAAGATATTAAGTTTAATGGGAATTAATTCCTTATATTATGATAATGATCTTGTCAACCTTTGTTCATGTATGATAATTGATTAAAATGTCCATTGTTTTCCCTTACTCGACATCTGATCCAACCCCTTATTATGTTTTCCTTGGTTATTGATAGATGGTTATACATATTATATTTCTAGAGGGTAATCAATATGAAAAAAATGTGTGGTAGATATTGTAGATCCTTCATGAAATATTAGGTTTATGTATCTATTATGCAAATACACTGAAAATTTACTATTCTTGGGTATGTATAATTATGTAATATTTTTTATATACATCTCGAATGATACAATAATTAAATATGTTATGCTTGGGTCACCTAATTATTCCTCCAAGGTTTCTCTCCCATACTGTAATGTTTTTATCATCCTTCATATGTTATTATTTTATGAATTTTTTTAGTAAATGATATTTTTTTATCCTATAAATTTTGATGTTCATTTTATTTTAATGTTGAAAAAACCCATTCTTATGCCATGATAAATTTATGTTATGATGAGGATTTATTTTCAGTGTCAAGAATACGTATGAATAATAATGGGTGGGGTCCAATATCACCGAAAAATAAATTTTTTATTTATTATATCACATGAGATAACAATGCCTAGACATAATCATTTTGTTCACACGGTCATAGGAATAATAATTGACATAATGAGTTTGTTCACATAAGTGTGTGAATAATGAGTTTTCTCACAATGGATTTTCTATTACTATGATTATGCCAAATTCCCAAATTTTTTGGTAGGTTTTTCCAATTTTACAATATGTGTTTCATTTCAATTTTATGAAATTGTTTCTTTAGTATAATATATTTTTTAAGTATTCCTCTCATTGATATCATGTTCACATGTTATATTTTTATTGATATTTTTTTGTTCCTTGTTATATCTTTTATAATTACTTAATGGTCATTTTATGATATTATTTTTCTCTATCATGTTTTATGATTATTATACATTGTCTTATGATATTTTTTAAATATATTAATTATTTTCATCTATTATCCTTCATGTTTATGACCTATCACATTATGATAAGTTTTTTACATTACTAAGATTTATATCTCACGCTTTATTATGTTTCCAATCCCTAATTTATGAAGATGATTATATTATATGAGATGTTTATAAAGGGTATGAGGAGCAAGATTATGGGTAAATGTTCACAATTGAGGTAAATTATGATTTTTACATATCTAATATCCAAGACACTAAATATTATATTATTTTGGGTTGTGATACTGTTTGTGAGATGTATTATATAAATAATGTGGGACATATATTATTTAAGTTATTTTTAGCATGGGTAACTATTGTTGGTATTAAAGATGGGTGTAGTTATTTTTAAGATTTTTTTTGTTATTTTGGAAATTGTTTTATAGACTAGTTTAGTTATATTTGAAGATTAGTTTTATTAAATATGGTGTTAGGGTTATAGTATCTTAGTGAAAACATGATAAGTGAGTCTAAGAATAAGATGATATCCTCAAATGGTGGTAAAGTCTTTATTAGATGGATTTCCATGAAAATAAATCCTTATATGTATACTATAGGTGGATATGGCTGTTGCATAGATGCATCTAGAGGTAATAACCCCTAAAAGAGTTAGTTTAGTATATCTCATCCTTCATTGTGGTGCATGTAGAATGGGCCCTTAGTGCACACTTATATTTAAATTCCAAGAGGGAATGATTTTCATTTTTATATTTACTTTACAAAATGTAGTGAATAATGAACATATTAGTTACTTTGAGGGGTTAGGTTGAGATATATATGATAACCCAACTTAAATTAACCAATATTGAACTATGAAGATTATGTGATGAACCTATTATTGCATAATATAAGTGAATGTATCATTGGTTGAAAAGGAGTTTTCAGTAGAAATGATTTCATAGTATTGAATTTTCATATTCATCTAATCATTTGTGATGACTTTATCATATCTTTTTTTGTTGTAGTATTTGGCTAGGAATTTAATCATTAAAATGAATCTGTGAAAGGTATGTCCCTAAGAACTCCTAATAATTATATTTTAGGCAAATGGATTCCTAGTATTACCTAGGATAAGTGAGGTTGAGATCTTATTGAATGAAATGTAATTAATTTCTTATGGATCCCTTAACTTCCTCCATTAGTAATTTTATAATTAAATTTATAAAGATATAAATTCATTAAGGGGATAGAATACAAAATACTGAGATTTTGGATCATTTAAAACACATAATGTGTTCTTTATCTTATTTCACATAATAAACCAAATGTTAAAAAATTCATAACATAATACAAAGACATTTTTTAAAAAATATAAAATAGTAACTTAGATGGTAAATCATTAATTGTTATATCATTAAGAATGTAAATAATAAATGTGAGTTAATATTGAGAATGTTATTTTTTATAAAATATGTTTTATTTATATTATATATTTTTTAAAAAATTATAAATTTACAAATTTTGGGATTTAAATTTGAAAAATTAAAATTTATTTTTTAATTCCTCATTATAAAAATATATTAGCAATTATGTTTTAATATTTTCCAAATATAATAGGTTTTTTGGTGAATATTAAGAATATTGAATTTTATAATACCACCAATCTTCTATGAATTAGAATTTTTTCAATCCTTTTTTTTAAGATACCAGGTATTTGTAGAATAATACTTTTCCCCTTCATCCCTTAAAATAAGGATTATCTATAATAAAAATAAAAAATAAGTCCTTCAGGCCATTTGGGTGATAGAATAATACTTTTTCATTTCAATTATTATTTCTGAATGAAATTTTATTTTTACATTAAATTGTATGTTTTTATGATAGCATACTCAACATGCAATAATGTGTTTCTTTGAAATCTTACGTTGCACACAACTTTGTGTTATAAATAAAATTAATGTAATATTATTATTATTTAAAATGGTAGCTAACGCCTAGCAGTTTTATTGGTGGGAAAGAATAGAACTAACTAAAATATGATTACACATGTTGATTAAATTTATTTACATTTGTGCAATAAATTTTAGTATCTTAAAATAATAATGAATCCGATTTTAAGCCTCAAATACTCTATTATTTTTAAAAGGTAATTTTATCTCCTTTGGAAGGTGAACGCTTTTTAAATATACTTTTACAATTTGAAATGTTATATTTGAAAAATATAATTCTTCTTTATAATATGGACATAAAAAATTTACTTTGGGTGATATTTTGATATTTTTCAGATAAAGTTCATTTTTAATGAATAGTGAAAAATACTACATTTTAATTCAAAAATACATTTTAATCTAATTTATTTATATAGTTAGGATGTACTTTTAATTAATTTTTGAGTCTAATTTGATTATATTTTTTATCATTTAATCCAATTATGTTTACTGAAAGTAATTTCACTATTAAATTGGACCGAAACACATGTCAATCTTTTGATAGTTTTTACTTCCTAAAACCTGCTTTTTGGTTTTAATAACGAAAATTAATTTTAAATTAATTACTAAATCTTCTGTGTTTTGAATTTGGAAAAATTATTTTCATATTTGAAATCTTAAGGTCTAAATTTTTTAAATAGTTACCTTTTATTTTTAAACATTATGAATAATAACTTCAGTAATTATTTCACAAACCATGGTTAAAGGGTAAATCTTGAAAATAAGGGTAAAAGATAATATTATAATAATATTAAACTACTATAACACATGTCATAATCCTATTTGATTTGATATCTCTGCACAAGGGAATCCATGGGTCGATTTTGGGACCCCATGGATCCACTTGGTAGTGATAATGACATTTTATAATAATAAATTTAACGTAATGAGAAAAATAACCTAAACATGTTACATTTTACTAAAAAAATTATATGGGGTCATATAAGTGATCCCTTCGACAATAAATAATAATTAAAAATAAAAAAAAATTTACATCATGATATTTTAATTATAAATTTTATAGATTATATAAAAAAAATTAATTATGTCTCAATGATGATGTAGTGATTGCTTCATTAATAAAGGATTCAAATAAATAATATTTTAAATATTACAATAAATGTAGTTGGATTATTTTGATTATATAAACGAATTTTTTAGATAAAATTGAAATATATTCACTTTTTTAATTTCTTATATTTCAATGAATCATGTTTTTATGACTTTAAAAAAAATCAATTACTTTATAGTTTTAAAATTGTCATAAATGAGTTTTTAAAACAAATAGTAATTTATTAAATGATATAATAGTTCTAAAAATATAATATTATTCCAAATAACATATAAAATTTTAAAAATTACATTCATAATCCAATTATGATTCTCTTTTTATTTTATTTTAACTATAGTAACCATATATTGTGAAAATTCAAGAATACATGGTATGAGTTAATATTTTTATCTAAGGGTTAAAGATAATATATAAGGTTAATTTTGTGAGGAAATTTTTTTGTAAACATATTGGTTGATATTATTCCGACCCTAATGAATATTATATTTAAAATAATTGGATTCAGGATCATTTGAAACCGAAAATAAATTTATAATAAAATAATACTTCAAAGCATTCCTAAAGTGCCCCTCCTCCCTCTTATAAAAGGGAATCACCTCTACCCACTTACTCACACCTCTCTAGCCCCTTGGATCAACCAAATTATACTTAAATAATCTCCCAACAACCATAAATTCCTCTAATAATCATTAATTTTGGAAGAAATAAATTCCATAAAGCCTTTTGGATCAAATAAAGTGAGTACATGTTTTAGAGGGAGCGTCTTCTCTAAAGTTTCATTCCTTTATTTTCCTTCCACACTAACTATTATATTCTTATTTTTTGATTATATAACAGAAAAATTATACAAAATATATTATGATGTTGTTATTATAATTTTTTTAACTACACTGACACACACCTCTATCTAAAGGATATGAACATAATGTTTTTGTGTACGGTGAACTATTGCCTCACGAAACGATGATTGTTCAATTTTCTCCAACCACCTATTATGATGGCCATTATGGTGGAACTATAGTTATATAATATATATATTATATTTATTTTACCTCTATTATTCTTTATTTTTCATTTACATCATACCTTTTTGCTTTCCATAATGTATAAATATGATAATTTAATTTGAGGAAGTGTAGACTACCGCCCCCTCAAAGTGATATGACTCGTTCATGCCATAAATTGAATGTATAAAGGATGGTGGTAATGAAATTATGTAGAATATATAAAATATGATATTATGATGTAATTTTAATACCTAGGTATCATTTAGATTTCATTCCATTGAATATGAAAAATAAATGAATGTAGTGTTCATGTGTACGTACGGATTACGGTCTCCATGAATGGTGCTTTTCATTTCATATATAAAAATGTTATTGAAAATTATAAATAAATCTATATTGGATATAAATGATATTTAAATCAAGAATAATATTCCAACGGTAATTTAATTTTGACCACATGGATAATTTTTAATTATAACAGGTTTATTTTTTACTCAAGTTCTGAACATCAACAAAACGATAAATATGAACTTTAATAGTTATATGATTGTTATAACAAGGTATTAAATGATATAAAAGGAATAATAAAACTGAAAAAGGTTTTTAAGAAAGAATAAATTAGCTTATATTTATTATTCAAGAATATATACAATTAATGAGACAAGTCAGACTCAAGGTACGGGACTTCATCTCAATCTCCTTTCATTGAGGCATATTTTTATTTATACATCACATTATTTTATATGGTGTATAATCCCCTATGGAATTTAATTTCATTCAAAGAGAATATTTTTTCTACGAATAATATTACTAAATTTAAAAAAAGGGTGTTTCTTTTAAATGTACGTGAGGACAATGTCCTCTCCGCTGCAGTGAGCATCATTTGATATTTGGATTACATTACAATATATAGAGTTTTTAAAAATAAAATAAATACCATATAACCTTTTAAAATTTGTTGGTATTGAAAATTATTATGAGAATTCATTGATTATGTAAATATATTGAAATGGTATACTGTGATTATAATGTGGAAATTGTTGGACTGGGTTATACCATATTTTCCCAAGAGGGGGGGTGAATTTTGAATTTTACTATTTCTTCAAGAATCATGATGATTTCTAAATCTGTACTTTAACTTTAACATAATTTTTATCCAACGGAAAAGACACATATTGAAGGATACCCAGATGTATAGTTGTTCGAGGAATATAATCCCCAAGTCCACTCCAACAATGCTCTACTCCACGTTCATGGTGATTTTTACTATTTAGTCCTCTTATCAACAGACTTTCCACTACTGAGTGTATGCAGTTGACACCATTACAAGAAAAGGAAAAATTAGAGCCTTATGGTTCATGAACAGATCCGAATACACAGCCTAGTACAAGAAGCTAGTTACCCATAATGAAAAGAGTGTTTTTATAAAAAATACTTTCAAATTGTTCTTCACAGTTGTAGTAGCATGCAACTGAGAGTAGATGGATCATCTTCTTTAGAAAAATAATATTCAGGTAAGAGTAGTTCTGAGTCGATCAAGTTTTAAATAGACTATGAAATAAAATCAGAAACTTTTACAACAATAGATTTACGATAGATATCTGATGTAGAATAATAATCATTAATGCATTTCCTTTTCTTCAAAAAATAGTGTTTGACAGATCTTGGTTGCAGCAGATCGGTGTGACTCGTATAACTCTGTATAAATTGTAGTAAAAAAACTCAATAAATTTTTCTTCTAATATTTTTCACAATGATTAATCTCTCATTTTGTAATTAAAAATAACACTGATATATAAATAATATAGATGAGTGTTTTCCTTTTAAATTTAGATCAACAAATGTCACCATAAGAATCTTGATATTCAAATGTTTGAATAACTGAGCAGTCGTAACATCCCTTATTAATCGTCATGAAATCATCCCATTAAATCAATCCATTTAATAACAAATAAATTGATTTTAACCAGTCAATTATTCTATTTAATATCGGGATATTAATTTATCTCTAAATCACCATGATATTCTACATAAAGACTATTGGAAGATAAAGTTGTGTTTTAAATCTCTGATGTTTAATGTAGGGTTGATGATCTATTCTTCAAATGTAAGGATGATATCAAATGTAAGGTTGGTCATCTATACTTTTCTATTCAAATTTCAACCATATGGTATATTATCCATACTTTTCTCTTCAACTTTCAAACGTATGGTATATTATCTATACTTTTCACATTCGAAAAAACATAACATACATGATCCATACTCTTTGATAAAACATAAGGATTATTATAAAAGTATGGTCGATGTTCCATTCTTTTGTGAAGAAAACGTAAGGTTCCATACATACGTAAGTTTCTCCATCCATAATTTTCTAATACTATAAATGTAAGGTTCTTTTACCATACTTTTCTGATATTACAAACATAATGTTTCTTTACCATACTTTTTTGATAATGTATGGTTCATTAACCATACTTTTCTGAACTCCCTTAAAGTAAATTTAGAATTTTATCCTTATGACATGATCATCAATGTAGAGTATTAATAGTGTTTCCATAACATGTTAAAATTATTTCCGAACACTTTTTCAAATATTCCATGTAGATTGAACACATTAATATTATTCTAAAATAGAAATATGAAGAATATTAATTTCCTAAAATATACCAAGAGTAAAATCATTAAAATAAAAAACAAGTATATTTGTGAGCATCAAAATCAACAAAAAAAAGATAGAGTATTTTTGAAAAAATAAATTCTCAACAATCTACAATAATCATAATAGTACAGAGTATTGTTGAAAACAACACTTTCTAAACGGAAAGGTTGTCTTTCCTTTATTCTTGTTATTTGTGTTATGAAAATGTTATCATTAATGGGAATTGTTTATGTATATGGGTGGTTCCCTGATAAACCAAGGGAGGGTAATCCTGAGATAGCTCTCTAATGCATTGTGTAATGTGATGGAGCTAAAACATTATGCATAATATTTTTAGGTAATATACTATGATGGTTATTCCAAATGTAACTCCATGTGTAGTTGTAAAAGCTACAATGTAAGTATGTTATGGATTCCACTAGTTTCCAATATGATTTATGATTTCTGTGTGATATTTATAAATATTATGATTTCATTATGTATGTTAAGGAGATTTTGTATTATAAGTGAATATAATGATTTCATTGATTTGTATATACTGATGGATAATTGTTTTCTTTCATTATTTTATAACCCTTACTGAGATTTTTATTATCATCCCTAGTTTTTGAAATGTTTTTCACAACGTATAAGGAAGGGTAAGAGAAAGGGAGAATTAAATAATATTTATATCAAGAAAAAAATTATTATTTTATTTATTAATTCTTATTATTTTGAAGAAAATTGGATAGAGTATAAGTGTATACTTTGTAATTTTTTAGATGAAATGTAATATTTATGACCTAATTCTCTAAAAAACTAAACCTAAAAAAATCTTCAATGTTGAATTCTTGAAATAACTCAAGATTATATATTGTTTAAGTATAGGGCCTTATACTTTTCCTATAAAATCAAATATTATAAATATAAATATAATTTTAAAATATAATTTTTAATTTATAAACCCATTCCCAACATTTCAAAAATTTATATGGAGTTATAGTGAAAACTAATTTTTTTGATTATTTTGCTTAATTAATTATTAAATGATGAAATTTTTTTTAATTGATTTTATTATTAAATATAAATAATTTTAATGAAAATAATTTTTTTAAATTAATGGGAATAAATTTAATACATTATTGAATCATAATCCTAAAAGAAGTTATTTAAAAATAATCATTTTCAATAAATGGATTTTTAGGCATTATATGCACTAATGTTAAGATTAATTTCCATATACAAAAAAATTTAATTTGAAGAAATTATTATTATATATATCATAATAATTATAATATCATATAATATAACCAATTTCATTTTTGGTTATAAAATTTTTATTTTTATCATAAAGGTTAATTTCCACGAAAATGGGGAATTAATTATTTCAAAATATGTGTATTATTACTCCAATGGCCCGAAGGCCTTCATTTTTTATTGATTTTTGATAATCCACCTTTCAAGGGGTGAAGTGGAACCCTTACAAGGCCCAAAGGTGTATGTATTACATTTCCCATAGGCCATAGAAGAATTCATTGCCCGTAGGCTTTAAACATTACATATAACCCAGACTAACTACTTGGAACTGCTCCTCCCCAGCATCTTCATCGTGAAATCAGCTCTCCACCTTCGCATGGCTGTTCATATAGGAATTCCTATGCATGCACATGCTTGTCCCGATGGAATGTGCTATACCCTATCATTCTTGCAATCCGTTTAGCTTATGCTCTGGTGAATGCTCCTTGCTCATCCTACATGTAGAGCTTCTTCCTCATAGGTCATCTGGTTTTTATCTGCACATAAGGTGCCCCGAAGACCTTGAGGTGTCCCGAAGGCCTTACTATCATGAAGGCTTGGGTGGCCCGAAGGCCTTAAAAGACTCGAGGACCAAATAGGTGGCCTGAAGGCCCAAACGGGGGCATATTCCCAGCTACTACAGTGCCAAACAGTCCCTGCTACAGTTCCTGCAATAGTAGCTACTACAATACTGCACAGCTCTCGATACATTACCTACTACAGTACTACTACAATACCTCGGATATGATGACTCTACATGGATTTGATCTCAGGTGTCCCAGATGCACTTACCGAGTCCTTACCAACTGGGCTAAGGCTCATGTTCTAATATCTGTTTTATTAATATCTAAGAATTACTATCAAATCAATTAAGTTTATCTCATATAAATAAAAATTAAATATTATCAATATAAAATAAATAAATATATTAAAACTCATTTTATTTTAAATAAAAACAAAATAATAGTATGACTTCAAAATTGTCAAAACGTCATTTTTTAATTAAAACAGTTTTTCTACACGCTATCTATTTTAATAAATATATTAATTCAATAATATTTGGAAACTGAATTGGATTAAATATATGTCAAATTTATTTACATTACACCCTAATTATTTTATATATATTATTATATATTATTACAAAAAATTAAATCACATAGCTAAAAAAACTGGTGATCTAATTTTAAAGTAAAAGAGAATATTGAAAAAATTTAATGGTATAGCCCCTAAAAATGGTTAAAAAAATTTCAAAATATTTTTTTTATATTTTATCTACCAAAATAAAACCATAAATCAATTAATATGAAATTTTTGAGCCATTAACCATATAATTGTGTCATATATTAATTAAACTATAATGGGTGTTAATAAAATAATCAGATCCTTCTCTTATAAGAGTGGTTCAATTACACCATTTAAAACACAAACCAATACATATAATTAGTCCTTAAAAACCATAAATTTTAACCTCCTTTTAATCCTATCACATTAATACGAGACTGCTTCTCGGGATTGCTCCTCGCCTCGGCTTTCGGATATCAGTGGCGGAGGGTTCATGTGACAGAGGCTCGGATGTTCAAAGGTGGTGATTCTTCTATTTTCCTTTTCGCTATAGATACATGTCACTGTGACTGGTTGATTTGGTGGCTCAGACATTCATCGATGGTGGTGGGTTTGTGTGACAGTGGTGCAGGTCACCTTGACTGGTTGATTCAGCGGCTCAGACATTCAGTGGCAGCGGTGGGTTCCTATGAGAGAGGATTAAACATTCAAACTCCACATGTGAACTGGAACAGCTTTACCATTCATTTCTTCTTCATTGGGTCTCATTACTGTGTTTGTGCTAGGGGTTCAATCCTTTTTTCTTCTTCCTCCTTCCATGGGGTCATGGGGTAGTGATTCTATTTTTACTGACAAGTTTCGATGGATGTGTGTTCTATGGTTTGTTCGTGAAGGTTCGTTGATGTTGTTTTATGGTGAGTTTGGTGTTTGGTGCTTCCTTGGTCGTAGCTTCCAACGGAAGTCCTATCGGCTTGTACACCTCTCTAGGCTTCATATCCACTGATTCCTTCCAGGTCGGTTGTGTACGATGGATTCCAAGTATCTTTGGGTTTTGTTGTACGTTGTGGTGGGGGTTGTAGGTAGCTCAGCTTGGTATCAAGAGTTTTCAGGGTTTCAGTTTGGATTGGTGCTTTAGGCGAAGATATTGGATCATTCTGAAGACTCCTTACTTCTCCTACTCTGCTCTATCTTTGGGTATCACCTCCCCTCTCTAGGTCAGTCTGGTGAGGTGGATGTCACACAAGATATGAGAGGTGCTTTTTGAGTGGTTATCAGTGTTCTAGGAGGCAAGATCTTCATTCGGTTTATTCTTTTTGTTTTTGGCTGTGGATTGGTGATGGGGGATGACGAATTGATGATGTTGAGGTGCTTTAATGTTCTTGTGTGGTGTTGATCGGCGGTGACGATAGTGCTGGTGGACCAGAGTTTATGACAAGAGGGAGGCTCTCTGAGATAGTGGCGAGTGTAGGCAGTGGTGGATGTAGAAGAGGTCGGCGGTGATGAGCTGATGATGTTAATGTCTAAGTGACATGACAATGCGACAGTGCTGAGACAATTTGACGGCATGGTGATGATGGCGGCGAGGTGTCTCCTCGATGGTTGGTTTTTTGGGCTGCTTTCTTGCTCAGATTTTTGGTTTTTCCAATGTTTGAATTTTATTTTTTGAATTTTGAATGTGGATTTTGGGATGTGGTTTCTTGTGTAATATTTTATGTGGTTGATTTTTGGACAATATTTGTTCTTTATGAGCTTTCCACTCATCCATAATGTGGTATTTTGAAAATGACAAAAAAAGGGATTTAGAGGCAGGGGAACTTTTGAGGAATACTCAAGTATCCAACGTAATTATTGTCTCCTTATTAGGTTTTTCTTATTAAACTTAATATTAAAAATATATTTCAAAAATTATAAAATTATTTATTATGTTTAAATTGAATACTTAATTTTTCATATATTAATGTTACAACCCTTCTTTATTCAGTTCCATCTACGTAGAAAAACAAATGAATATTAATTGTGTGTGTGTGTTCTGACTATCACCTCTATGAGGAATAATTTTTTTTCTTATAGTTTTTAATTATTTTTGAAAAGATCATAAAATATTTTTCACCATAAAAATATTATCACTTTTATTTTTTATAATTTTTATCTTTTCAGAAGAAACTCTTTCTTAAACATACTCACCAATCGAGTTATCACGTGTTCGAGTTTCGGTCTATTCAACCACCTTTAAGAATGATGCTATGAAAATATATTATGTATGAATATGGGAATTTAAAACTATTATTGTTATAATTTTATTACAAAATTATTATTCTTAT
The DNA here is from genome assembly GCA_963277665.1 of Viscum album. Taxonomy (NCBI): domain Eukaryota; kingdom Viridiplantae; phylum Streptophyta; class Magnoliopsida; order Santalales; family Viscaceae; genus Viscum; species Viscum album. The sequence continues at coordinate 820,969,807 of OY728166.1, forward strand.
ATGGTTCCATAAATATTATATTAATTATTTAACTTTTTTAAAGTGTCACTTTCTTTCTCTAAAATTACAGGGATAATTTGTTATCAATTTAATTTTTACATGATGTAACCAAAAAAATATAGATTGAAATAAGAAAATGATAAATCAATACAAGTCATATATTAAATAATCTTACAAGATATATAAATAAGGAACATGGTACAAAAATTTGTCTTAGAATATCCAAATTATTAAACCTGTTTAGAACATTCCACTTGATTGTCATAATACCCATAACTAATTAATGTAATCATCATAAAAAAATTCCAATAATTATAATAATGGGTAATATTTATGATTAAGGTTCATAAATAAGATATATTTTTTTACAAGTGGTCATAGGGTTATCAACCAATCAAGGAAAAAAGGTGAGGGTTTTTTATCTCAAAAATCCTCTCTTTAAGAAATATCTGTTATTATTAACCTATTTTAATTTATATTTAGTATATAATGAATATTTTAACATATAATATCTTTAATTTTATTATAATATAATTAGGTTATTTTATGTTAATTTCAGTCCCTCTTTTTCAAGGGTATTTTATTTGAATTTTTCTAAGCCTATATGGGTTTCCATCTCAATTTCATTTCATTAAGACATGTTTATGTTATATAATAAGTTTACATTCATATACAGTAATTAACACCTACTTCTATTTTTTATATCTTTATTATATTATATTTCAGGATATTTTATTTTAAATTTCAAGTTATCATTATCATTGTGGTTTGATTTATAAGTTATAGAGCATGTAAGTAGATTTTGTGACTCAAATTTCTTCCATTGTCCAAAATCACTCTTCTCTTCCTATTATCTTTCATGTATAATCTATGTTAACCTATAATTATATTAGGATATATTTTCTCCTCTTTTTTAGTGGAAATCATGTTTCAGAAGAACAAAATTCTTCCTCAATGATTCAAATGTTTTGATTAAATTCATTTTTGTTAAGAATAATGCTCATTATTTTAATGGATTTTTTTATATATTCTTGTATTAAATCACACCAATATCGAAATCTATTTCATGGAAATATAATATGAATTATATTTAGTGAATCTCACAATTTTATATTCCACTTTTTAAAATAAATATATAATACACTTTTTAACTATGTGGGTATTTAATAAGTTTATTTTAAAATGTCCAAAATATTATTCAATCCTTTAAAATAAAATTTTTTATCATCCACCCCAAATTTTATTATGGTAATTTTTTTTATCAATTTTAAATTATTAAATATTATTTCTCAAGGATAAATTCATCAAATTAATTTCACATCCAACTACTATAAAACTAGGTTTATCCAGTACTATTTCATTAATAGTGCTAGCCAAAAGCATTGTTAAATAACTCCTTTCTTAGTGCTGAAAAATCAATGTAAAAGGGGGGATTTAATAGAGATATAAAAGAGATTTTAAATGGAGTATTTATTAGAGTTTTAATTAAATCTATCCAGGTTTCATTGAATCATTTTTAGGTGATTGTTTTTGTTGAAAAATGGGCCTCTATGCTGTGTTTATTGACAAAGAAGATCGTGATGTTCAACTTGTTGACAAAGAGGGTTTATATGGTTAGTTATCGATTTTAGGTGATGTTGGTGAAAATAAATTATTGAAAGAGGAACCTAGAAAAAATAATGAATGATCTCGACATGGTATAAAGATGTGCTTTATTATCGGGCATTGAATTTGGCTTGAAATCAGCCTGATATTCCGCATAAAGTCTGATGTATGATAAAGTCATATTTTAAATCTATGATGCTAAATGTAGGGTGTATTATCAATTCTTCAATGATAAGGTTGATCTCAAACATATGGTTGATCATCCATAATTTTCTCTTTAACTTTCAAACGTATGGTATATTGTCTATACTATTCTATTCAACTTTAAAATGTATGGTATATTATCCATACATTCATCTTTAGCAAAAACATAAGATACATGAACCATAATATCTGATTAAACATATGGTTTATTATAAAATTGAGGTTGATGATCCACACTTTTGTGAATCAAACTTAAGGTCCCATACATACTTAAGGTTCATCTTCAATAATTTTATAATATTACAAATGTAAGGTTCATTTACACTACTTTTCTGATATTACAAATACAAGGTTTCTGTACCATACTTTTTTTATAATATATGGTTTATTAACCATACTTTTATGAACTCCCATAATGTAAATGTATAATTTTATCCTTACACTATGCTCTTCAATATACGGTATGAACAATGTTTCCAGAACACCCTAAACTCATTTCTAAACACTTTTTAAAATATTAGACGTGGATTAAATGCTGTAATATTATTCCAAAATAGAAATATTAAGAATATTAATTTCCTGAAATATACTCAGAGTAAAATTATTATAATAACAAATAAGAGTATTTTTTATATTCCAAATCATCATGAAAGATATAGTATTGTTGAAAAAATAAATGTCCAACAATATCACCAAATCATAATATTGTAGAGTATTGTTGAAAACAACACTTGCTCAAAAACTTGCCCCTTCTTAATGATAAAAAATCCCATGAAATTAATTGAATATAATTTATAATTTTACAAGGATAAAATTCTATTTTTTAAGATAATTATTTCAAAAAGATATAAGTAATGTTTAATCCATAATTCTCCCATACATAAGGAAAAGATATATTTTTAAAAATTCTTTAAAAAAATTTTTCGACCCCCCCCCCCTTTATAATTTAAAATAACTCTAATAATATTTTGTGTTTATCCAAATTTTTCCTATAAAGGTAAAACAAAAAAACAATATAAAATGTTGTATTGCATCCAAATTCCTCCCTGTATGAAAATTATTTATCCATTTTCTTAAAATAAAATTATCTGTTTATCCAATTTCTCCCCCTTTTTGTGATATCCAAAATAATTATTGAATAAGAAATATAACACATTTAATGTAGCACTAAACTAAAGTAAATTCTATCATAAACTTGTTATCAACAATTGAATCTTGATTCTGGAATTCTAACATAGACATGATAGTAAAACAAATTAAAAACACATAAGAATGAGATTCAAAAATATTTTATCGAAAATATATGTACATGTACATAATTGATACAGGAATCAAGGTTGGTCTAAAAAAGTTGAAAACGTGTTTCAAAACCTCTGAACAACTTCCTTTATCTCTTATAACTATAATCTCAACATCTTAATCAGTTAATCTCCTAACTGAATTATGAGATCTATTCCTTCCTGAGTCAAATGAATATCTTTAATTAGATTGCCCCAAAACAACTCATGCAGTCTTTCTCCCTTTTCTATAAACTAATTTAGCTTTTTAGTGAACCTGTTTACTAACTCTCTTTTTCCTGGATCATTTTATCTTAGCTACTCAAAAAGATGCTTTTGATTATAAAAAAATAGACAATAGAGCACTATTACATTGTATGTCCTAAAACTTATAATTCATATTGCTCATTATAGTTGTAATGTCCTGAAATATCTAGATTAGATCAGGAGAATTACTTGATGTACTTTCTTGACTTCCCTTGATAGTTTCCAACTATTTACCCATGAATGTTTTAATTTTTTCCAAATATGGTTTCAGTATAATTTCAGACATTAATTTTCCTACTTCGGCTAACATCTCCACCTTAAAAACGTCAACATATATTTTCGAAAATAAAATATATTTCAAGTTCTGAAATTTTTGTCTCTCTTTATCTAATTCTCTTCTCAAAGAATAATTTTCTTCTTGAATTATATTAAAATTTATTCTTAACTCCTACACATGATTATTCTCAGAATCAGATGTACCTGGTTCTTGATTCCCAATATTATTTACCAAAATTAATGGAAATGATTGAGTATCGGATCTCTGATCTGTAGCCTTCCTCTATGGTTCCTCAACCTATTTTTCCTCATAGTCAAGAACTGAATAATCCATAAAAAATTCATTTAAAACATATTTTTTAACTTCAAATAAACTCACTCCTCTATTCACTTTTTCATTAGGTTGTTGCTCTATGTATGATTCTTCATTTACTTCCTCTAAAACATGATCTTTATGAAATGTATCTTCTTGAATAATTGCATCAGGTTGTGCAGACTATTCTTGAGTAGTTTCTGGTCGAGCCATTTTAACTTCTCCAAGATCCTCCTCTACCTAAGGTATAACTTCCTCTCCAATTTTAGGTATAACCTCAATCTGAGAAATATATTCTCTTACAAATCTATAGCTTAAAATATATCTAGTTGTAACAAATCTTGTTTGAATTGGCTTCTCACCATCTAGAGCTATTCTGTGTCTTTTCCTCTAATTTCCCTCCTGAATTTCCTCATATGTAGGTACAATGACTACTTTAATTCTAATTCTTATTAATGTTTTTGAAACATCACTAGTTCTTGATTTTTTTATTCTGTCTTGGGTTTTCCCAGTTTTCTCTCCCTAAGCAGACTCCTGATCTTCAACAACACCAACAGGCATAATCATTCCTCTCATAGTGCTCCAAGAAAATCCTATGTTTCTTAAAGTTCCATCATTTAACATGTTAATATGATGGAATCGTACTTTGGCATATACAAATATCACCACACCAGACTTAAACAAAAATTAGGAAAAGAATCACCCATAGGGATAGAAGTTTATTCTAGCCTGTGGTTCAGAGAAGTAGTTCAAATAACTTATCATATTATGAGTAAAATTCAAATTGATGTCACTCATAAACAGAAACATTAAATACATATCAGGATATAAATTCATCTCCATTTCAGACATCCTTGGGGAAATCCTTGTATGAACAAATTTTACAAGAATTTTCCGATCTGGCTACAGATCCTGGACAACCATTTTTCTGATATTCATAAAACCAAATAAAAATGACATATTTTCCTCTGACTTATGTTCATTATATCTAATGGATTTGAAATAAAAGTTATAATGTCCATCAAGAGGGCATTTTAACATTCTAGCTATGTCAACATATGAAATAGAAAAATCTCGATCTTAAATTTTTGCAACTATGGAGTCCTCTATATCTCCAACACTGTACTGAATAGATTTAACAAAATTTCACTATTCTAACTCTATATCTTCATTTTCATCACTAATTTTTTTTTCGAGATTCTGAAAAGACACAGCATTCATCACCGTTAGATTGGTCTGGTACAACCATTCCAAATCAATTAATTTTCCCTATAAGATCTCCCTTCATACCGAAAGTTGACGCTTGGCATTACTAGCTTATCCTTGATTCCCTTTGTCTTTTCCATTTCCATCTCAATGTTCTAATGGCTCAAAGGATTAGTGTTTCGAAGTTTCTATCCAAGGTAGACAAATGCGGTAAGGGTTTCGGTGTTTTGAAAGGTTTTAAGAAAATGAACGGAGTTGGAATTTGAAACAGGTCTGACAACTTTTATTACCATGTAATTATCTTCATAATAATCATTACATTATTTAATATAATGTAAAAATGAATGCCAAAAAAATATTTAGCTGTACAGACGAATTTTTAATTTATTCTAAAACAATAATTAAATTATTTAAAATGTAGAATATTAAAATAAAATAATAATTAATATAATAAAATAAGTAAAATTAAAATTAAAATGTAATTAAAAATTAAATAATCCTAGCTCCACCATAATAAAATCAAACCTTGTAGTGGAAAGTGTTTTAGTAAAAATATCAGCTAATTGAATTTCCGTACTTACAAATTCTAAGAATATATCTTTTTTAAGATCATGATCTCTTATAAAGTGATTTTTGATATTAATATGCTTAGACCTAGAATGATTTATATGAATTTTTGATATATTTATTGAACTTTTATTATCACATAAAAAAGGTTTATTATTAAATTTTAGTATGAAGTCCTTATGAGTGTTTTTCATCCACAACACTTATGCACAACAACTACCTACAGACACATATTTTGCTTCTGTTGTTGACAAGGCAATTGAGTGTTTTTTAATAGACAATAAAACTAAATATTTTCCTAAAAAGTGACATGTTCTAGAGGTGCTTTTTCTATCTAATCTACATATTCCAAATTCATCATCTGTATATGAAATTAAATTAAAATCAAATCATTTTGGATAGTGATGAGATTGAAAAACAGTTCCTCTTAAATATCTAAAAATTCTTTTGACATAACATGAGTTATAGTGTTTAGGATTTGATTTAAATCTTTTAATATATACATTATATATGGCTTGATAATAGTAATATATAATAAACTACTGATCATACATCTATATAACTTGTTGTCAACTAATTTTCCAGTTTCATTGAAATGAAGTTTTATATTTGTACACATAAGAGTAGTATATGTCTTTCTGTTTTCACATCCAAATTTCTATAGTGAATTAGTAATATATTTTCATTTATTCAAAACATTTCCAAAATCTTTTTGTTAAATTTGAAGTCGTAAAACAAAATTTAATTCTCTCATCATATTCATTTCAAATTCTTTTTTCATTAACTTTGACAACTCATGATAATGTTTTTTGTTTGTTGATCCAAACATTACATCATTAAAAAAATTTGATAGAATAACGTATTAGAGTTTATAGTTTTCTTAAATATGTTGGATATGTCATTCCAATAGTAAAATCATTTTTCAAAAGAAAAGAACTTATTCTTTCATACTAAGATCTAGGTGCTTATTTAAGGCCATCAAGAGCTTTAGTAAGTTTAAAAAAAATATAGTTTTTGAAAATTTTCAAATACAAGAGGTTCTTCAACATAAAATTTCTCCATTAGAAACCATTTAAAATGAAAACTTAACATCTATATGATAAAATTTATTGTTTATATGTGATGCATAGGCTAAAAGGATTCAAATTGCTTCTAATCAAGCATCAGGTGCAATGGTCTCATCATAATATAGAACTTCTTTCTGGTTATATAATTTTCTTACTAGTCTTGCTTTATTTATAGTTATTATTCCATGATCATGTTGTTTATTTGTAGAGACCCATTTTTTCCTATAACTGGATAGCTTTGTGGTCTTTCAACTAAATTACTAACTTCATTTCTCTTGACCTGGTTTAGTTATTCTTGCATTTCTATCATACAACGTTCATCAATAAAGGATTCTTCTAATGAATTGGGTTCTAATTGATATAGAAAGGTAGGAAACTCAACTAGATTTCTTATATTTCTTATAGTATTCATTGTTGTGTCTAGGCCTACTATAATAGGTTCTAAAGGGTGATTCTTTAGGATTCTGGATTGTCTAGGTAATGCACTATTAGGTTCATCGGTTTCATTTTCTTATGAACTAGACTAACTTTTAATTATATCTTTTTCCAAATCATCTTCATGTTTTCATGTATCATGTTATCATTAGAGTCATATTCATCAATTTGATCTTTTCTTTTCTCAATGGGATCAGAATCAACAAATTTCACATGAACTGATTCTTCAACAATCTATGACTTTTTATTAAAAATTCTATAAGATTTGGAAGTTGTAGAAAATCCTAAGAAAATGCCTTCATCATATTTTGGATTGAATTTTCCAAGATATTCCTTGATTTTCAAGGTGAAAACCATGCATCCAAAAACGTTAAAGTTATTTACTTTTGGTTTTCTGTTATTCCAGTGTTCATAGGGTGTCTTTTTTAAAATAGTTCTAATTAAAACTCTATTCATTATATAGAAGTCTGTACTTATAGATTCGGCCCAGAAATAGGAAGGAAGGCAATATTTATTTTACACAGTCTTAGCCATTTCCTGAATAGTTCTATTTCTTCTTTCGACAATCCTATTCGTTTGAGGTTTTCTTTGTTCAGAGAAGGTTTTTAGTAACTAAATTTTTGAATAGGGAATTGAATTCCAAATTCTAAAATTCTCCACCATGATCACTCCTTAATAAAATTATTTTAAAATATTTCTAATTTTGAACATCTTTGAAAAAACATTCAAAAATAGAAAAAGCGTCATTTTTATATTTTAGAAAACAAGTCTCAGTAAATCTAGAGTGGTAATCAAATAAAACAAATACATATAATTTACCATCCAAACATTCTATTCTTGATGGTCCAGAAAAATCCATGTGAATATGTTATAGAGGTTTAGATGTAACAATTTTGTTAACAGATTTAAATGATGATTCTTGTTGCTTGTCGAGTTGACATGCATCACAAAATCAGTCACTGTCAAATTTAAGACTAGGTAAATCCGAAACTAGTTTTTTGTTAGATAACAAATGTAAAGCATATGTATTAAAATTTCCATGTCATATATGCAAGATCCTCTATTCTTTTATCATTGCAATTAAACAATTTACTTTTTGTTTACACAAGGAATTTATGTCCAGTGTTAAAACATTATTAGTTTTAGGTGCTCTAAATTTAAGCCAATTTCCATTAAAAACAGAACTACAGTTGTTAGAAAAATCGACAAAATGACCATCATCAAATATTTGGGAAATACTTATCAGGTTGTGTTTCAATCCTTGTACATAGAGTACTTTATTGACTGAAACTGCTTCTAGATCTCCAACCATTCCAATACCATTTATTTTACCTTTGGAATTATCACTAAATGGGACTAATCCTCCATAATTTTGAGTTAATGTTTAAAATTTATCTGATTTCTCACTCATATGTCTGGAGAAGCCACTGTCCATGTACTATATTTTAGTTTGGCTTTTGTGGCCTACTTCCTACAAAGGTATTCAAACAATTTTTTTGGTACCCATATTATATTGGGTCCATCCGTGTAATCTTGCAAATATCTGTGAATCCGTAGTTTCTTTTTTTCTATAATTAATATAGTCATATAAACTTATTTAAAAAAAGGTTTTCTTAATACCACTAATATGAGGTTTCATTAAATAAAATTTTTTAGATATGTGACCTTTTGTTCCATAGTTGTTGAAAATTATACCTTTTGTACTTGGAACAAAATTGTTTTTATACAGTTTTGGATTCTCACCTTTGCTGCCTATTCCATATATTTCATTTTAATCACATTCTTTCGAAGAATTTAATTTTGTTAATTTTATCCTTTTTTTAAAAACAAGAGCCGAATTTATATATATATCTACTTTTGTTTACAACATTTCTATTTTAGTTTCATTATCTTTACAGTTTTCGTTCGATGAGTTATATTTTTCAATTATCTCATGACGTTTTTTAGAAGAGTGACTCTATCTCCTAAAACAATAGTGTGAAAATTTTTCAATGATTTATTTTTATTAAATATGAAATCATATTTTTCTTCGTAAAAATTGTAGTAGATTGCATGTTTATCATTTGAGCAATTATAACTAGTATTCAAATCATATGAGTAATAAGATTGTACCTCCTCAGATTCTAGTATAAATAACATATATTATTTTAGATTTGATTCATTCTTTAATGAGTCATGCTTTGATGAGCTGCTTGAGTCTTCAGAAACACTCCACGTAGTTTTCATTCCTCTTTTGTATTTCTACTCATAGTCATTGTTTTTGAAGAAAAATTATTTTCTGATTTTTATTGAGGACAGTCCGGTATTTTTTCACCCATATTTTTTCATTCATAGAATCTGACTTCGTTTGGATATTTCTAATTTCTCTTGAAATATTTTCTAAATCCTCTCTTTTTATGAAAAAAATTTCTGAATTTTCTAGTCATCTATTCCAGTTCTATTTCTAAATCAGGTGAGGGAGAACTTTCATCATTTTTGATTTCTTATTACATTTTTCAGCTCTTCTTCTGGGATGTACCTTTCAGAGCTTTATTTTCTCTTTTCATTAAGTCTTTATACTCATTAGCATCATCTTCCATCTCAACATCATATATCATCGGGGTTCCAATCAATTATCTCATAGTTATATTTTTAACAGATGATGATTACCTAATGGATACTGATATCCCATTCCATTGGGATGGTATTACTATCAGTACTTTCGAGGATTGATATAATTGTTTGATAGGGTCTCCCAAGTTAGTGATGTAGTTGACCATCTCTATGAGCCATCCATTCATCTGAGTGATACTTTCCCCATCATGAATTCAAAAAGTATCAAATTTCAGTTTTGTTTTATCATACCTCATTTATCTGACATTTCCAATTCCTTCATAGGTAACTGCAATTATATTCCACTACTCATATGCAGTAGGGCATTGAGATACGTGATTGAATTGATCTAGTCCTAGACCACAGATGATAGCATTCATAGATTTTGAATATATTTCATTCATTGCTTCATTATTTACACTCCATGTTTCTAGTTTCTCAGGAATATCATAAGGAGTAATAATTTTTTAGTACACTATGTATCGAAGATTTTTTATATGGATGATAATCATCAACTTCCAACATCCATATTTTTCACCATTAAAGTATGGAGCTCAAACCATTGACATTCCATCTCATATATCAGTTATTGAGATCTTGGAGTATAGTCTTTTGAAACGTTTAGCCTGTTATTGAAGGATCTGGGCGCAACAGAAGCACGTGAGTGGATGTGCCCACTTGGCTTTTTGTCATTAATAATGATCAATCTAGAATCAATACGACGATAAATTCCAATCTCCACAGATCGAATCACAGAAATGGACAAAGAAAAGGAATGTCCCGGAACCACAAAGTAGGATTGTTACAGGTTGATTATAATTAATCTAGTCAATTGAAATGAAATACGTTTTGGGTGTTCTTTCTTCATTGATGTTCTTAATCATGGTATGATGTGATTCTTCTTTGTGTCACAGAAGCCAAGTGTATACTTCCTCTTGTGGTGATCCACAAGTGAACCTCGTATCAAGAAATGTCTCCAAAGGAGTATCTAGGTGCTAGCATGGAGAAACCTCTGATTGCATTGTCCACCTTAGATCGTCTTGATCTGATGGAAGAGGATCTCTCTCAGTCATGAGAGCGTTCTTCGAGGAAGAGGTTATTTCAGTCTTGAAAGAATTCTCTATAATTGTTGTGTACAATGATTCTATTTTATGTGTGGAAAAGAGTTGGGGTTATGAGGATATTTATAATCAGGTTTGAGTTTGTAGTGTTATGACAATAAATAAATGCGTTACACATTTTATTTATTTCATTAACTCCCTTTTGAAAACCCCATGTTGCCTCATTAATTCCTTGACATGTTCCCACACTGATTATAATAAATATCATTTAATAAAATGATATTTTCCTCAAAATCCTGACTAGAAAAAATACATGGTGTGTATTAATAAATAGAAAGTGTGTACTTGTTTTTCATTGAAAACTACATGGCATGTACATTCAATGTACATGACATGTATATCTTGTTTTCATTTATTCATTTCCTTTCATAATGAAAACTATACGACATTTACATTTAATAATACATGGTGTGTACTTGTTTTCTAAATAAAACCACACGGCGTGTAATCATTGATACACGGCGTGTATTTGTTTTATTTTATTCTTCCTCCAACATTAAAATTATTTATTCTTCCTTGAATAATTATTAAACCACATACGGGAATAATCTTTATTCTACTAGAGATACTTGAATCCACTTAGTGTGTGAACCTCTAGGCCTCTTTCTCATTGGCATTATGTGGGCTTGCCTAATTTCCAATATTACTGTCTAGCAACGGGTCAAGGAACCCAAGAGAAAGAAGTTGATGCCGCATTGACGTATCAACTCATACGAACTCTTACTATGTAATTTAATCCCTTTGTCTCGATATATCATCAAGCAGGTTTCATGGTAGTTTCATAAACCTATATGCTTGATTAGTGGTTCTTTGACTACCTGAAATAAACTCATCATTTACACCATGGCCATGGAATTTAATGCAATAGTTCTATTTCGATAAAAGGGATAAGATATCAACTTCCATAAATGGAAAGGAGAATTCATTCCTCGACCAATCCATTCACAACATTTCACTCATGACGCACCCAACATACCCTACTTTCGGGCAACTGTCTGCGTGATGGTTTTCCTCAGTAAATCTAAGTGTGTGAGTCATGACATGAGTTAATGATAATCTTCCAATATAAGGACCATTACACACACTCATATATAGTAATGTACGATGACACCAATACATGCGGAATTGCTGCTGGTAGGTCTGTTCTCATAATCTCCCATCTTGGAGATTACCATGTGCGAACTCTATGAGAGAGAGTCTCGTCTTTTTACGAGTACTCACACATGGTGATATTTATACTATGTGTCCTATAATAGTATGTAATCCAACCATAGAATTTTATTTAAGAATATTGTTATAGAATTTCAATATTCTCATCATAGAGGGGATCTGCCATGACCTTATCAATGCAACAAATATTCCAGGACATTATTATATTATAGTCATGCAGAACAATGAACAATATATAATAATTGAACATTCATGTAATCAAAGTACAAAACAGTTGGTTCTCATTACACCAACCCTTACAAACTCTCACTTGGAATAGAGCCAACTGCCTACGACTTTTAGTCTGCTAGACCTCACATGATGATCATGTTTCTTCTGAGTCAAGGCTTTAGTCAAGGGGTCAGCCACATTATCTTTAGTGTAAATACTACTCACTGCAACTTCACCACTCTGAGTAAAATCCCTCAAGAGATGATACTTCCAAAGTATGTTCTTTGATCGCTAATGTGACCTTGGCTCATTGGAAAGTGCCACCACTGCAGTATTATCACAATAGAGTGCGATATGATCTTTACTTATCAATAATACATCCAGCTCTTAGACGAATCTTCGCATCCATAATGCTTCTTTAGCTACCTCAGAAGCTATGATCTACTCGGACTCTGCTATAGAATCTGCCACCACACTTTACTTTGAGCTATTTCAGCTCACTGCACCTCCATTCAAACTGAAGATGTATCTAGTCTGCAACTTCATGTTATCTTGATCATTCTAGAAACAAGCATATACATTTCCTCTAATGACTAGTTACTCATATCATCCCTAAACCAGGAGCATATCCTTAGTATGCCTCAAATACTTAAGGATAGTCTTGACTATCATCCAATGGAGGTCTCTTGGATCATCTTGATATCTGCCTACCGCACTTAATGCGTAAGAAACATACACCCTCATACATAGCATAACATACATGACTGACCCAATTGTGGATGTGTAAGGGATCCTTTCCATTTTCTATCTTCCATCATGTGTCTGAGGACACATTTTCATGGAATGATGAATGCCATGTGACAATGGCAATAATCCCCTCTTGGGTTGTTCCATAGTAAATCTCTTCAGTATCTTGTCCACGTATGTACTTTGACTCAGGCCCAGCATTCCCTTGGATATATCATGATAGATATTGATCCCATAATATATACTACCTCGGACAAGTCTTTCACAGAGAATAATTTATTCAACCATGCCTTAACTGACTGTAAGACAGGTACTTCTTTTACAATTAGTAATATGTCATCAACACATACAATTAGGAAAACGACTGCACTTCTACTAAACCTTTTGTAGACACAAGGCTCACATTCGTTCTTAACAAAACCAAATTCTGTTACAGTTTCATGAAAATGAATGTTCCATGACCTTGATTCTTGCTTTAATCCATAAATGGATTTCTATAACTTGCATACCTTGTTGGCATCCTTTGGAGTCACAAACCCTTCAGGTTGTGTCATGTAGACATCTTCCTAGAGCTTCCCGTTAAGGAAAGCTATTTTGACATCCATTTACCAAATTTCATATTCATGGTATGCGGTAATGGACAAGATGATTATAATGAATTTCAACATCACAACTGGTGAAATGGTTTCATTATATTCAATTCCTTGACACTGTCTAAAACCTTTTGCAACCAGTCATGCCATGTAGGTGCTGACTTGCCCATCCATGTCGAGTTTTTTCTTGAATATCCATTTATTACCAATAGGCTTTACATCAACTGGAGGATATACTAATATCCAGACGTGGTTTTGGTACATGGAATCCATTTCCGATTTCATGTCTTCTTGCCACATGGTAATGTCTGTGCCTTCAACTGCTTCCTTGTAGGTAAGAGGATCATCAATGTCAACGAATAGTGATTCACCATCCTCGGTGACAAGAAAACCATATCGTTCAGGTTCTCTCACCTCTCTCGTGCTCTTACGCAGTTCTTGTGTCTCTGGAATAGATTGTTATTCCATGGGGTTTTGTGGAATCTATTCTTATACCAACTCCTCTTTATCTTGAGCCTCTACTTCATCATAGTCAATGCCAGTCCCACTATCTATTTTGGAGATGTGCTCCCTCTCAAAGAATATGGCATTTCTTTCCACTATAACCTTTTTTTTTCTATGGGGTTGTATAGGTAATATCCCCTTGTTTACTTGGGATATCTTATAAAGATACACTTTGTGCATCAGGGTGAAAGTTTGTTACCTGAAGAGGCCTTAACAAATGCTTTTCTACCCCACACATGTAGATTTGATAACATGGATTTGCATCCACTCCATAACTCTAATGGAATACAAATTATCGATTTAGTTGGTACTTGGATTAGTATGTGTGCTTCTATATGTATTGCATATCCCAAAAAGGATAATGGAAAACTCGCATGAATCATCATTGATCTCACCATGTCCAACAGGGTGCGGTTCCTCCTTTCACTTTAACCATTCCACTGAGGTTTGTATGGAGGAGTTAGTTGAGATAGAATTCCAAAATCCCATAAGAAATCAATGAATTCCTGATTAAGATATTCTCCTCCTCTATCTGAACAGTGTTTCATAATCTTCTTAACAAGATGGTTCTCAACTTCATTATTGTATTCTTTGAACTGATCAAAAGAATCTAACTTATACCTCATTAAGTAAATATATCCATATCTACTAAAATCATCAGTAAAAGTTATGAAGTACGATAACCCACCCCATGCTTCAACTGGAAATGGACCACACACATCTGTGTGAACTAATTCTAGATGATATTTAGCCCCATCACCTTTCCCACTAAATTGGGCTTTGGTCATTTTACCTTGTAGACACTCATGAAATACACCAAGTGGTTTTAGTTTGAATGAATATAAATACCCATCTCGATGTAATTTTTCAAACGTTTCTCATTGACATGACCTAGCCGGTGATGGCAATGTTGGGTGTGGTATGATACATGTGAATTGACTTTGTCATTGATTTCCATTACTTGGTTTGTGTAGTCTAACACCTAAAGGCAGTTATATAAATGTGCCCTATGAAAACAAAGGCTATCTTTATAAAATTAGCAACGTCCACTTACAAACATGAAGATGAATCCATAAGTATCTAATCTGGATTCTGTAATAATGTTTCTGGTTATAGAGGGTTCCTAATAACATCCTTTCAAATCCAAGACCATCCCATTAGGCAATGTGAAGTGGTAGTCCCCGACAACTACAACAGCAAGTCTGGCTCTATTGGCTGCTCGTAGATCTACCTCCCCTCGATCAATCTTCTTGAATCTAATTGGTTCCTATATTTGAATACTTATGTGAGCACCAAAAGTTGTATCTAATACCCAATTTTTAGAAATAGATAGATTTCATTCGATGAAAAACGCACCTAAAGCTTCCTCTTGCTTCGGTGGCTGGGTGCAGTTTTTCTTCCAGTGGCCCTTCATTCCACGTGGGAAACAAATATCATCTGATTTAATTGAATCCCCTTAGATCTTCCTTTTCTTGGAAGGCCTTGAAGAATATTTTTTCTTAAAGCTATTCACCTTCCCATTCATTTTATTCACCATAAGGCTATAAGGTTTTTTAGGCTTCATGTCATTATCCATTTGGCGAATGAGGATAAGAAGATCAGACAGAGACTTCTCAATGTTGTTCATGTTGAAGTTCATAACAAAGTCTGATAAGCTTTGGGGGAGTGATGCAAGAATGATATCGCTACCCAGTTCTTCAGGGATTTTAAACCCTAGAACCTCCAAGTGCTCAATATAGCCAATGATCTTGAATACATGAGGCCCAGCTGGGGAACCCTTTCCACGATTTCTCTAAAATAGAGCTTTGGTTATCTCAAACCTTTCCTATATTTTTCTCTCCTGATATAGACCAAGGAGGTGCTCGAGCATGATGTAGGAATCCATGTCTTCATGAGACTTCATGAGCTCAGTAGACGTTGATGACAACATCAAACATTGAACGTCAAGTGCATTGTTAAAATTTTTATCATAGACCAGGAAATCTTTATCACTCGACCTTTGGGTAGGCGGATCCGGAATTGAAGACTCCCGCAGGTGAAACATTCTTTATTGTCGTAGGATAACCCGAAGGTGCCTAAACCATTCCTGAAAGTTACTACTGGTGATGATATTGTCTTTATCCAGAATTGATCACCAAGAAAATGTGGTTGACGAGTTTTTCATTTTGATTCTACAAATTAAAAGAGAAGTTTTATCAGTACCTTTTGATTTCATTTTATGAAAAATAATAGATGAATTTATTAATTCTCCCACTATTTTATCAAGTCCCAATGGCCCTCACCATTGAACTATGAATTTCTAGTTGCTTTGACATTATAGTGGAAAGGATCCATATTCCCCTACGCATAACCCCAACAAGGGTTGGTCAAGCTATTTGAAGGTATTTAGGTAGGCAGGTCATTGTCAACTGTGAGCTTACAGTTCCTTGATATGTTGAGTGGACTCACCAATCCTGAAATCCTGACATGGATTTCCTCAACTCTTGCCTCAAATATTACACCATGTCTAGAAAGGGATACTCCTCTTGTTGTAATATGGTTAAGTCAACCAGAAACCTTTCATAAGGGATTCCTTTATAAAAGTAAGTGTCCCAATAAGGGTGGTCAAACACATAGTTTTATTGAGTCTTGACCTTAATCAAGTAACGGAAGGCTTGTTCCGAATTAATATGATATTGAGGGATTTTAATCTTTTATGCGTTGTTTTGCATTATCACATGCTTGTTAATATTAAGTGATGCTTGCTCAAATGATTAACCACGTTCTGATAATGTTTTATGCATAGTCCAGTTTTTATTTTAACATATCTATGCATGCATGTTTATTTTATTAATTATGTGATCACGAAAACACATACATAATAAATAAACCATGAAATCAGAAATTAATAAAATAATATGGAATGATCATGATCTTTTATTGGTTAGCTTATCTAGAATTTTGATAAGATAACCCTGACCTAGGGAAAAACACCTTGAACTGATGGTTCGTGTTTTGCAGCTCTCACCTTTCCACCTTTGTATCTTCTTGGGTTGGTTTTGCCTCAGCTTCATGTTTCTAATCGCCTCCTCTGTCTTGGGAGATCCTCCATTACATGTGGATTACATTAAAGAAACAATGGGCATGGAGGCCCTACATTTTATTGGAAGAAGGCTCACAGGACAACGAATTTAAATTAACCAAATTTAAATGAATCCAAACACACATACAAAAGGTCTTTAGTCTAGCTCATGATTATCCATATCATGCAATGACATTTATTCATATTTTGAATTAAAATTCTTTTAATCATTCTTTTATTTAAGATAATTCGCGCTCAAATTCAATTAATTATGATCTTATAATTAATAAAATCATTATCTTAAATTCCTTTTTGAATTTCCTTGTGATTATTCTCATCCATATTCCTTGTACAGGTCATTGTACTTTTAGAGGAAACCTGGTGAAATTTCTAGAAAGTACACGGTGTGTAGTTTATATTTACATGGTGTGTATTTCTTTTCACCCTTTATCAGAAGTACACACCGCGGGATTTGGCGTGTTTTCTCTACTTTGGAAATTTTGGAGTACATGGATTGTAGATGAATCATACACGGTGTGTAATTCCTTGTTACGCGGTAATCGGCATGGTAATCCTGTGTATGCGGAACACAGCTTCTCCTTATACGTGATTTCACCTGGACCGGATCGAACTACACGGTGTGTTTCTCCAAAATACACACTGTGTATTCCTATTTTCCATGCGCTGTTCATTTCTAGTCAACATGGCATAATCAATACATAGTCACACTCAATTCACATGGTGTGGTTTGGAGGACCTGTGCCGGTTCGTTGAACCTAATTACAAGACATGTAGTTTATATTACATGCTGTGTATTCCTGTGTTGTACAGACAGAAAGGGAGGCTCCTCCAGATGAGTTCCTCATTTTTATTTTAATCAAAATTAAAATTAAAAGGCCATTTCTTTGATATGAAACGAGAAACAAATGAGGAATAATAGATCTCATTTATTCATATTTATTGAACAATTTATTTCTAATTGAATCAAATATAAATACGTAAATTATCAATGAAAATTAAATAACTATAATCAACGTTGTAACCTCACTCTGATGCCATTTTAAGGATCCGGGCGCAGCGGAAGCGTGTGGGTTGATGTGACAACTAGGCTTTTTGTCATTAACAATGACCAATCTAGGATCAATACAACGATAAACGCCAATCTCCACGGATCAAATCACAGAAATGGATAAAGAAAAGAGAAGTCCTAGAAACACAAAGTACGATCATTATAGGTTGATTATAATTAATTTAGTCAATTGAAAAGAAATACTTCTTGGGTGATCTTTCTTCGCTGATGTTCTTGATCACGTTTCGGTGTGATTCGTCCTGGAATCACAGAATCCAAGTGCAGACTTCCTCTATGGGTGATCCACATGTGTACCTCGTATCACGGGACGTCACCAAAGGAGTCTCTAAGTGCAAGCGTGGAGAAACCTTTGTTTGCATTGTCCACCTTAGATCATCTTGATCCAATGGAAGAGGATCTCTCTCGGTCTTGAAAGCGTTCTTAGAGGAAGAGGTTCTTTGGGTCTTGAAATAATTCTCCAGAATTGTTGTGTACAACGGTTCTCTTGTGTGTGTGGAAAAGAGTTGGGGTTGTGAGGATATTTATAATTGGGTTTGAGGTTGCAGAGTTATGACAATAAATAAACATGTTACACATTTTATTTATTTCATTAACTCCCTTTTGAAAACCCCATGTCGAGTAATTAATTCCTTGACATGCGCCCACACTAATTATAATAAATATCATTTAATAAAATGATATTTTTCTCAAAATACCAACTAGAAAAACTACACGGCGTGTACTTGTTTTTCATTGAAAACTAAACAGCATATACATTTAATGTACATGGAATGTATATCTTGTTTTCATTTACTCATTTCCTTTCATAATGAAAACTACACGGTGTGTACATTCAATAATACATGGCATGTACTTGTCTAATTTTATTCTTCCTCAAACATTAAAATGATATATGATTCCTCGAATAATTATTAAACCACATACGGGAATAATCTTTATTCTACTTGAGATACTTGAATACACTTATTGTGTGACCCTCTAGGTCTCTTTCTCATTGGAATTAGGCGGGCTTCCCTAAAGTCCAAGATTACTATCTAGCAACAGGTCAAGGTACCCAAGAGAAAGAAGTTGAAGCCACATTGACGTATCACCTCATACGAAAGCTTACTATGTAATTTAATCCCTTTGTCTCGATATCTCATCAGGCTGGTTTCATGGCAGGGTCATAAACCTATATGCCTGATTTGACATTTGTTGACTACCTGAAATAAACTTGTCGTTTATACCATGTCTATGGAATTAAATGCGAATGTTCTATTTCAATCAAAGGGCCGAGATATCAACATCCATAAATGGAAGGGACAAATCCTTCCTCTACTTATCCATTAACATCATGTCACTCATGAAGCACCCAATGTACCCTACTTCCCTCCAACTGTCTGCGAGATGGTTTTCGTCAATAAATCTATGTGCGCGAGTCATGACATGAGTTATTGAAAATCTTATAGTCTAAGAACCATTACACACGCTCGTAGATAGAAATGTCTGATGACACCAATACATACAGAATTGCTACTGGCAGGTCTGTTCTCAGAATCTCGAATCTTGGAGATTACCAATTGCAAACTCCATAAGAAAGATTCTCGTCTTCTTACGAGTACTCGCACCTGACGGTTTGTATACTATGTGTTATATCATAGTATATCATCCAACCATGGAACATTATTTAAGAATGTTGTTATATAATTTCATGGTTCTCATCATAGCAGGGATCTTCCATGACCTTATCAACGCAACAAATATTCCTGGACAATATTATATTATATTCATGCAAAACAATGAACAATATATAATAAGTAAACATTCTTGTAATCAAAGTACAAAACAATTGGTTCTCAGGACACCAACCCTTACAGTTATATCTTTATCAAAATAAAGACAAACCTCTAATACAACTTTTTGGATCAGGTTATACCAAATATGCACAAGAGGGGAGTGGATTATTACCTTTACAATTTCTTAGAGAACCAAAATGATTTCAAAATATTTCCTTTAACTTTGTCAGAATGTTTATGTAGTGGAAAATAAATAGATTGAAGGACACACTGTTGAATAGTGGTTCGGGGAACAGAAGGACCCTAGTCAACTCCACCAATGCTCTACTCCATGAGCTTGGTGATTTTCACTATCTAGTCCTCTTATCTACAGATCATCCTCAACTAAGTGTAGTCAGTTTACAACATTACAATATAAGACTAAAAAATAGCTTTCTGGTTCATGGAAAAAACTGAATACATAACATAGTATGATAAGTTGATTAATTAAAATGACAATTTTATTTGTCTAAAAAAAATTCCAGTTGTTCTTCACAGTTACAGCAGCACACAACTGATAGTAGATGGATCGCCATCTTCAAAAAAGATGTTCTTCACGTAAGAGAAGTTCTGTGTCGATCCAATAACAAATAGATCTTCAAATAAAATCAGAAAATTTCCCAAAAATATATTATTACATATCTTCGATGTTGAATAAGAATATTTAACGCTTTTCCTTTTTTTCAGAAAAGACAGAGTTTGATAGATCTTGGTAGCCGAAGATCTGTTTAACTCATATAACTCTGAAAAAAGTAGAGTTGAAAAACATGAGATCTTGTTATTATAATATTTTTCATGATGATTCATCTCTCTTATTGTAATTAAAAATAACATAGATATATAAATAATAAATAAAAGTTGTTTTCCATGTAATTATAGATCCACAAATGTCACATTAAGAATCATGATATTCAAATGTTTGAAGAATAGAGCATTTGTAACTTCCATTAAAAATCCTGATGAAAAACTCCCCTTAAATCAATCCATTGAATCACAAATGAACGGATTTAAATTATTCAAAGATGTGATTTAATATCGGGATTTAAATCTAGCTCTAAATCAGCCCGATATTCCATATAATGATCGTTGCATGATAAAGTCGTATTTTAAATCACTGATGCTAAACGTAGGTTTGATGATCTATTATTTTAAGTTAAGGTTGATCTAAAATATAACATTTAACATACATAATTTTCTCTTCAACTGTCAAACATATTGTATATTATACATACATTTCTCTTCAACATTCCAATGTATGGTATATAATCCATAATTTCATCTTTAGCAAAAATGTAAGATACATGATCCATTCTTTTCGATAGAATAAAAGGTTTATTATAAAAAAAGGTTGATGGTCCATACTTTTGTGAAGAAAACATAAGGATCTATACTTATGTGAGTTTATCCCTCTATAATTTTTTGATATTACAAATGTAAGGTTCCTTTACCATACTTTTCTGATATTACAAACTTAAGGTTCCTTTACCACACTTTTCTGATAACATATTGTTGATTAACCATAGTTTTCTGAACTCCCTTAAAGTAAACATTGAATTTTATCCTTACACTATGCTCTTCAACGTAAAGTATGAATAGTGTTTCCAAAACACACTAATATGATTTCCAAACACTTTTTCAAATATTCCATGCAGATTAAACACTTTACTATTATTCCAAAATAGAAATAAAAGAATATTAATTTCAAAAAATATACTCAGAGTAAAATCATTAGAATAACAATAGAATTTATCATCATCAAAATCATAATAAAATTATTGAGTGTTGTTGAAACAATACATGCCCAATAATCTCCCCTAATCATAATACTATAGAGTATTGTGTAAAACAACAATTGCTTAACATAAATGTTATCTTTCCTTTATGATTGTTTTATGTGTTATGCATATGTTATGTTTCTTGGGAATTGTTTACACATATGGGTGGTTCCATGATGAACCAAGGGAGGGTGGTCCCGAGATAGCTCTCTAATGAATTTGGTAACATGAAGGAGAAAAAAATTAATTCCTAAAAGATTAAGTGAATATATTATGATGGTTATTCAAAATGTACCTCCCTATGTAACTGTAAAATCTAAAATGTAAATATGCTATGAATGCCATGAGTTACCTTTATGATTTAGGATTTCTAGGTGTTATTCATAAATATTATGACTTCAAGATGTATGTAAAAGAGATTACGTTTTATGAGTGAAAATTATGATTGCATTGATTAGTATGTACCGATGGACAATTGTTTTATTTCATTATTTTATAACCCTTACTGAACTTTTTATGATCATCCAAAATTTTTGAAATATTTTTCATAGGGTATAAGGAAGGGTAAGAGAAAAGAATAATTAAATCAGATTTATATCAAGAAAATAATTATTGTTTTATTTATGGAGTTTTATTATTGTGATGAAAATTGGACATAGTATAAGTGTATAATTTTTAATTTTTGAGATGTAATGTAATAGTTATGGCTAAATTCTCCAAAACTCTAAACCTTAAACAATCCTAAATGTTGAATTCTTAACTTAACACAAGATTATATAATGTTTAAGGCCAAAGACTGAGATGTTTCCTATATAATAAAATATTTTAAAGTATAATAGATAATTTTAAAATAGAATTTTGAATTTATAAACACATTCCCAACATTATCAAAATTTATATGGAGTTACAGTGAAAGCTATTTTTTGATTGTTTTGGTAAATTAATTATGACATAATGAAATGAGGTTTTTAATTGATTTTATTATTAAATAAATACTATTTTAATTAAAATAAATTTTCTAAATAAATTTGAATAAATTGTATAAATAATTATATCCAGATTATAAAAAAAAATTATTTAAAAATAACCATTTTCAAAAATTGGATTCTTAGGTGTTATATGCACTAAAGTTTAGACTAATTTTCCTTATACTCAAAAATCTAATTTGAAGAAAAAATTATTATATATATGATAATAATTTAAATATCATTTAACATAACAAATTTCCATTTTTGGGTATAAAATTTATATTTTTAGTATAAAGACTAATTTCCATGATAATAATGAATTAATTATTTTAAAATAATTGTTTAATTAATATCCAAGAATTACTATCAGATCGATTAGGTTTTTATCATATCAATAAATAATTATATATTATAAATAAATAAATAAATAAATATATTAAAACTCATTCAATTTTTAATCAAATCTATGTAATATTATAAACTTGTAATGGTCAAAATGTCATTTTTTTTATTAAAACAATTTTTCAATACATTATCCTTTTTATTATAAATGTTAATTTAATAATATTTTGAAATTGAATTGGATTAAATATATGTTAGATTTATTTATATTACACCATAATTATTTTATGTGGATTATTATATATTATTAACAAAAAATTAAATCACTTAGTTAAAATACTGTTGACATAATTTAAATGTAAAAGAGTAGATTGTAACAATTTAATAGTGTATCACCTAAAAAATAGATAAAATATGTTCCAAATCCATTTTTTTGATATTTTATCAACCCAAATACACCCAGAAATTAATTAATATGTAATTTTTGAACCATTAACCCTATAATTGAGTAATATAGTAATAAACATACAATGGGTGTTTCCCAAAGCATCATCTCATTCTCTTCTAAAAGTGGGTCACTTACACCATTTCAAACACACACCAATACATAAAATTACTCCTTGAACCTCATAAATTTTAATCTCCTTATAATCCTATCCCATTAATATAATAAAATTTTCTTTATTGTTTTTATAAATACCATCAATTTCATTGAATCTTTTGAGGAAAAATCAAGTTACCAATGAAATAATTATATCCTTATTATGTATTTCTTATTTAACATACTCTTAAATATATCTTATCAAAATTATAATATGGTGTATTTATTTTAAATAGAATAAATAATTTTTTTATATTAATGTTACAACCCCTATTTATTCATTTCCATCCACTTAGAAAAACAAACTAATGTTAATTATGTGTGTGTGTGTACTACCACCTCCATGAAAAATCATTTTTCTTCTTATAGATTTTAATTATTCATAAAAAATATTTAAATATTTATCCCCATAATAATTAAAAAAATAAGATCTTTTTTATTTTATTTTAATTGTATTCTTTCAAAAGAAACATCTCCTTAAACATAATCACCATTCCAGTTATCGCGAGTTTGAGTTTTGGTTTGTTTAACCACCTATGTGAATGATGATATGAACATATATTATGTATGAATATGAGAATATCAAAACTAATATTGTTATAATTTTATTAAAAAATAATTATTTTCAAATGGTTCCATAAATATTATATTAATTATTTAACTACTCTTAATGTATCAGTTTTTATCTCAAAACTTACAGGGATAAATTGTAATCAATTATGTATTTACATGATGTAACCAAAACACATAAATATTGAAATAAGAAAATTATATATCAATATAATTAAAATATTAATAAAACTTATAAGATATATAAATAATGATCATGGTAAGATTAATTGTGTGGCTATATCGAAAAACGTAAAGATGCTTAAAACAGTTAAAGTTATTGACATCTGATTGTCATAATACCCATAACTAATTTTTGTAAATATCATTAAATTTTTTAAATAAATATAATAATGGTTAATATTTATGATTAAGGTTCCGAAATAAGATATTATTTATTTATTTTGGTTTACAAGTGGTCATAGTGTTATCAACCAAGCAAGGAAATAAGGTGGGGGTTTTCATCTCAAAAATACTCTCTTTGAGACATATTTGTTATTATGAACCTATTTTAATTATTATTCTGTATATAATGAATATTTTAACATATAATATCATGAATTTTATTATAATATTATCATGTTATTTAATGTTAATTTCAATCCCTCTTTTTTCAAGGGGTTTTGATTTGAATATTTCTTATGCAATAAGGTTTTTCCTATCAATTTCATTACACTAATACATGTTTATGTTAAATAATAATATTACATTCATATATGGTAATTACCACTTAATATTAATTTTTATATCATTATTATCTTATATTTATTGATATTTAATTTCTAGTTTCATGTTATCATTCCCATCGGGGTTTTATTCAAAAGTTAAAGAGCATGAAAGGGGTTTTTGTGACTCTAATCTCTTCCTTTGTTGAAAATCAATCTTCTCTTCTAATTATATTTCATGTATGATCTATGTTAACATATAATTATTTTAGGATATATTTATGCCTTATATTTAGGGTATATACTGTTTCAGAAGAAAAATTTATTCTTCGATGATTCAAGTCTTTCGATAAAAATCATTTTTGTTTACAATAATTATAATTATTTTGATGGGGTTTTCAACATACTTATTTATTATATCACACAAATATCATACTATATTTCATTTAAATATAATATGAATTATATTTAGTGAATCTTATAATTATCTATACCCCTTTTTGAAAGAAAAATATACTACACTTTTTAACAACGTGGGTTTCCAATAAGTTTATTTTAAAATGGCCAAAATATTATTCAATTCTTTAAAAATAAAGTTTTTTTATCATCCATTAAAAAATTTATTATGATAAAAAAATTTATCAAGCTTTCATTAATAAATATTATTTCAAACGGTAAAATTTTTCAAATTAATTTCACATGCCACTACCATAAAACTAGTTATATTCAGAACTATGTCTTCAACAGTGCTAGCTAAAAGTGATGTTAAACACCCCCTTTCTCCATGCTAAAAAATCACTGTAAAAGGGGGACTTTAATAGTTCTAATGAGATATTTTAAAGGGTGAATTTATTAGAGTTGGAAAAAATAACTCAAGGTTTCATTAAATCATTTTTGAGGTGATTGTGTTTGTTGACCAAGTGGGCCTCCATGTTGTGTTTATTGACAAAGAAGATAATGGTATTCAATATGATGAAAAGAGAGTTTATATGGTTACTCTTCGATTTTAGGAGATTTTTTTGAAAATCAATGATTGACAGAATAACCTATAAAAAATAGTGAAAGATCTAGAGGTGGTGCAAAAAATTTTGCCAATGGAAGGTGCAAAAGTTTTTGGAGTGGTGCGCAAAAAACATGGAATGTGTGCTGAATTTGTTTTTATTGAAATAGTGAAAGCAGGTTGGCATTTTAACAAAAAGGTATTTCATGATTAGAACACTGAAAATGGAAAAGGAATTTGGTGTGCATAAAATTTAAAGATGTGCATAAAAAATGGTTCTTGTACGAAAAGAATTGTGTGCATAATGGTTGGTTTTTAATGACACTGTTGGTTTTTCATGTGGGGGTTAGTGATTCCAATAAATAAGAAGAGACCCCCCTCATTTATAGAAGCTCAATACATAGAAAGGATTCTGGGTGTGATGCACATAAAAATTTCCTGTAAAGGAAGGTGCGTGAATATGTGAAAGTTGCACCTAAAATAGGTCATTGCATGGAGAAATGGAGGTTGCATAGAATTTTTGAGGTTACGTGAAAGGTTGAGTTGGGATTGCACTCAAAAAATATATTTTCCATATAGGTCAAGGGAATTACACCCATGGAATTGTAAGGGATTTAGGTAAATTTTAAGTTACCCAGTTCAATTTAATGGTAAGGCAGTATTAATCTATGGATGAAAGTAGAACATCAATAGAGCATGAACATACAGTTGAGGATGCAAGTATTAATTAAATTGAAGAGGCATATCGGTCTTTAATCTATGAGTGGATCTTATGAAAAATCATTGAGCACACTTTATTTGAGAGGGCAGTGAGCTTTCTTATTGTGATTGGTTGTAAACTAGGAGGGATAGTGACTCTACACCGAATATTGTAAACAGTAGTGTGCTTATAGTGAATTTGGTACATCGGCACATCGTTGGTGTATGGCCCTTGGATGTATCGCATTGAGGGAGAACCAAAAAAAAATTTATGTTTCATGTCCATGATTTAATTTTGCCTTATACCTTTCTACGAGAATGCGATAGAAGAGAGTTTTTCATAACAACAAAAAAAGACCCAAAGGGTAAGAGGTTTAACTATGTTAGACCCTCATTCACCCCCATTAGGGTACTTCTCATTGTGGGATTAATAATTATATCTGTTTAAAAAGATCTCAAATTTGGAGGTTTTTATCTATGTTTATTTCAAAGCACTGATAAAGACCCCTCTATCATCACTTTTTAGTTGCGGAGATAATGGAATATTTCAATATATATATATTTCTTTAAAAATAATATATTAACATACAAATATATTTATATTGATAAAAATGTAATATATATTTTTTAAAATATTTTTTATATAATGTGTATAAGAATTTACACTTAATATATATATGATATTTAACCAAAATGAATTATAAAATATTTTAAAAAATATTTTTTAATTAATAATTGTCTTATTATTACCAAGTAATAGTAACTTAATATCAATTAGTAGATAAATGATAAATAATTTAATAAAAGATCTAAAATATGTTGAAAACATAACTTGAACTTCAAATGACCATAAATTTTGATCCAAGTGTCTGATCGGGCTCTACCACATATGAAATCAAAGCCTACAATGAGATCTACGCCCTCAGTCATGGTAACCAAGTTCTTTAAAATTTGATGGATTATTATACTTGTTTAAGTGGGTTGTATTTTCTTTTTTTTTTGGTGAAGACTGACTTTATTCCCCAGACATACATTCATATTTGTTTTATGGTTTTGAAATTTTACCATTTTTTGCAACAAAATTTTATTTATAATTAAATATATGCAAATATTCTTTTATTTTATTATAAAAACACAAATATAAATACATATATCTACATGTTTTCATAAAAAAGTATATTCTAATATATTTAAATCAAAAAAAATATTCTAAAAATGAATTTAAAACAATATCTAACCATTTTACATTATAAAAATATATTAATTATGTTTATATATATATATATATATGTGTGTGTGTGTGTATTAATAAACATATAGATATTTATATAATATTCAATTATATGTAATTAAATCTACAAATATAATAATGTTAAATAAATATATGTATATCTATATCACACACACACACACATATTGTATAAATGCATTTAAAAATATCTATATAGATATATGAATAAAATATATATATGTAAATATATATTCATAGTAAAAAATATAACTGCACAGGAAAAAAGGAAACAAGGTGTAGTGGTAAATTCATTCCTTATTCAAAGCCGAGATATGGGGTTTGAATCTTGGAAGGCGTGCATGAGGCTGGAAATTTTCAAAGTGCTGCTAAAAGGGGTGGTGGGGTGAAAATAACTGATAAAGGTGGTGGGATCGCTGTTAATGGTTTAATGGTTGCACTGACAAATGAGGGTTTGGGCTCATGTACGTCCGAAAAAATTCCCCATTTAAGAGAAATTCTTTAATCTGCACTAAAAAATAACTATTAAATTCCCCCTTTTAGGGTGCTACAAGAATAGATATTGAAAGGGACCATTAACGGTGCTAAAAAGCATTCATAAAGGACCCTCTTAACGGTTGTTTTTAGCACTGTTAAAGTGGTCCTTTAACAAAAAAAATTTAGTGTTGACAAAGTCTTATGTCCAATAACCACGCTCAAATTATCTTCACTTTTTTAGCATAGATAAAGGCTTATTCTAGCATTGTTAAATGAAACTTTTTTAGTGGTTTCCACTTTTCAAAAAAATTATGTTTTGTCTAGATTCTATTATTAAATATTCTTTTCAAAAGTAAAATATTTTAAAATAATATCACTTGTACTCTTTTTAAACCTTTATTACATTCTAGGATATTTTATTTAGAACTATTTAAAACATGGTTTTAAAAAATTATTCTCTTTACCTTCTCAAAAATTATGTTTTTAAGTAAATTTACAAATTATTTTTATAATAATGTTTTAAAAAGTCTTGTAAAAACTCTTGCACATTCCCATAAATTTTTGAACCAAGTATTATCTCCCACAAAGTGATGTTTTCATTATCATTTATAATTTTTTATGTAATTAATCATTTTTGGGAAATTCGATTTTTTTATCATATGATTTATTAAGTTCATTATATTTTAATGTTTAAGAAACCTATTCTTTTTCCGTGGGCTATTTAAATTAGGATGATAATTGATTGTATGTGGAAAAAATATTTATAACTAATGAAGGTTTTAGTCCTATATCACTATCAAATTCATTAATTTAATCTTAAATCTATTGAGATAGTCAAGCATTGACCATATGATTTAGTTAAAAATATGCGTGATCATCATTTTTTAACTCGCTAATTTAGGTGTGGATGTAATGAGTCTATTTACATATGTGTGGGAATAATTAGTTTTCTAACCTAGGTTTTCAATTTCATTCAATTATTCTATATTTAAATATTTTTTTCAAGTTATGATAATTTTAAAATATGGATATATTATCAGGTTATCCCAATTTTTCATTATTAATCTTTAATTTTAAATTATTCCATACATTCGTATCTTTCTCACATGTTTTATGAATATTGATATTTGGCTAGAGCCATGTTATATCTATAATAATTCTATAACAGTTGTTTTGTGATCATAATTCTCTCTATATAGTTATTTTATTATCATATATAGTCTGTGATATTTTATTAATATATTTTTTCCATCTTCATATTCTCTATCCTGTTTATGATATAACACATTATGATAACTAGTTTATCTTACTGATAATTTGAGAACACTACATTTTAATGTTTCTAATCCCCTAGATATAAATGTAATTTTATCAATTTATATTTCTAGAAATCATATAATGGATCTTGATTATAGAGAAATACTATGAATTGTACTAAATCATTATGTTTATGTATCTAATCTCCATGATACTAAAAATATCTATCTTTGGGTTCTATGACTGTATGTGATATGTATTATTTAACTCAAGTTATTAATTTTTTATTTAAGTTGTTTTTTTCATGGTTTCAAAATGAAAATATATTAAATTTATTTAGGAATGACTCTGGGGATATAATATTATATAAAAATTTCATGTATAATTTTTTCAATTCTAAGGATATATTGGGATAAATATTTAAGAATGTGATGTTTTTTGGTGATGATGAGAGAAATGAAGGTTATTATAATAAAAAATTATTACAAACAATGATTCATAAAATTCGTGTAATAAAAGGAGAAAAGTATTATATACCATACAAGTTTATCGAAATTAATATAATCACATAATAAAAGAGTATTCAGAATATTTTTTATTTGAGAAATAATAACATTAAATAGAGATATATTATTTTTTTAAAATAAATATATTTGAAGGTAACTAAATTCATGTAGAACATGTGTAGATTGACTAGGAGATTTGGTTTATTAGATGAAGTAAAACATGGATTTAAAAATTATTAAATTTATAGAAATAGTACTGCTTCACATACTAGTTGTTTTTAAATAATATCTACCTTCTATGGTTCTTGCTAGTTCTATGATGGATATTTTCATATTTTTAAATTTTTCTAGACTATAGAATGAATATTTTAGTCCATGAATATTAATTTAAGGCACATATATGGGGGATATAGTCATTATAAACAAATAAATTTTTCTAGAATGGTATTCAATATTTTGGAATGAATTTGAAGAACACTTTTTATGACAAGAAAGAAGATTGCATGAGTTTTTTTAATAATGTTAGCCTATTGAATAATTTTTTATGAGCCAACTAGTTCAATAGTTTAAAAAAAAGATCTTAATTACCTCTATTTTAGGGGGAAAGGAAATAAAACAATTATGTATTAGATTACTGGTAAGAAAAACAAAGATGTTTTCAATCTAATAGAGATTATCGGACCAAGAATGGGTGGAAGACAAGTCTACTCAACAAAAAGGTTATACATTTTATCTTAAGAAGAAGATACTATGTAATGAAAAAAATTAAATTGTTGTTATTTTAGGAAAATAGTGTCAATGTACTAAAAATTATAGGTGAATATCAATAATAAGAAATAAGATTATAATGTTATATTATTTAAGTGAATAAGAAGAAGAGTTATTTCAAAATAAAATGATAGATAAGAAGTATCTAGATAACAATGGTATTTTTTGTCAAAAATTAAATTGAACACTAATCCATAGAGGCTGAAGAATAATTCACAAACTTCATTAATTAAAGGATAAGGTATGATGATTATATAACCTATCTCACTTATTCATTGTATTATTTTTTTCAAATGTGGTGAATGAAAACATAAATATATATTTACATTTATTACATGATGTGTATAAATAGAGGTATAACATTAATATTTGGGAAAATAAAAAGTAATTTGTTTATTGGATATTGGTATATTATTTAGGGGGACAATGTATTATTTAGAAATATTAAAAGGGTTAATCTTTAAAGGTATCATATAATGTTATATTTTTTGTGGTTTGTGAACAATTATAACATATTTGGGGATATCTGTTTTAAGAACATGTAGAATATACGTTTAATGCATTTATTTTTTATGTGGAAGAAAAATTATTCTCTATTGTTGTTGAAAGGTATCTAGAACTATGATAGAATTTATAGAAGTCCTTGGTTGCATATAGCATGATATTATTGTTCAATGTTATTATTTCATACATCTAGTTTTCCCACTAAGCTTAGAATTATTGAAGATGATTGATTAAAAAGTGTGATGACTTTTAAAGTGACATATGTTACTTGGTTGACAACAAAATCCAAATGGGGAGATTGTTGAAAATGATAATTTTTTTGGGATATTATTTTTTTCCTAAGAACGAAGAGGGCACTAAGATCTAAAGGTAATGTTGTATCCTCTAGAATTTGATATTTTTTTAACGATGCGAAATAAGAGAATAAAAAGTGGACATGTTTATTTTTTTTGAATTTTTATCAACATATAAATCATATTCAATATCCCATACAATCAATTATTTTATTTGAGGTGATTATTGTTTGGAATATTTGAGGTATTAAAAAAATATTTGGAGTTGATTGGAATAATTTTAATAGTTTTTTGATTTTCATGGAATTGAATATGAAAAATTAGCAATGAAAATTGTATAAGGTTATTGTATTCAGATAGTATATAAAAAATTAAAATGAACAAAATTTACTTAATATATATTATTTTCATATATTAGAGTAGTATTTAGTTGAAAATGTAAAAAGAAATAAGCTACTGTAATGCTTGGTGTTTTTTATATAAAGGCTTTCAAAATTTGTTATAGGAATTAACTTACTCAAATATTTGAGTTGTATTTCTAGTTTATAGGATATTTAATTTATAAGTATGATATTTTAAGATCATATGTAATAATTTTTTTTCATAATAATTTGATGAAATTCCTTTCAAGATAATTGATATGTAATATTTTTGAGATGCGTAAGAATTTTATACTCATACATAATATTTTTTTATAATAAGATATATTAATAAATTGGAAACCTATAAATCAATTGAGAAATACATGAAATGTTTTATTGATACATAATATATCACCTATCATGCTGAATATAAAACCACCACTCTAGTTTTTTCATTTCCTATACAGTATGTGTCTCTATAATAAATCTTCTCGTTATGAATTTCATTATTTAGTGCACCTATACCAACTCATGTGCATCAGGATCCTTAACTTCATAAAAATATACCGTTGCCTTACTATCTCAAAAAATTAGTTCTTTACTTTTTTAGAAATACTGAAAAGATCTTGACTAATATCATTATAACTTCGGGATATTTATATCATAAGAATATATAAGGATAAATTACTATGATTCACTTTTTAGACCTGATTCAATTTTATTTCTAAAATAATCCTTAATAGACTATTTTAATCTAAATACAAAAATCAATTTACTGGTTTATTTCATTCATATTATAACTTATATGATCTCTATGGGCCATTATAATTGGCATACGCTTAGAGTAATAATCTTTCAATTTGTGAAGAATGTCAAAAAAGAATAATAAAAGACTTTACAAACATATAAGACTAACCATAAATCAACCCCTTGCTTATATAATCTCTATAATTTTTATAAGGAAATATGATTTTATGAATGACTCAAGTATTTTTAGTTATTTATCAATTCTTTATTAAGATATCATATGACTAATGTGTTTAGATAAACTAATTTTTTTACCAAAATATATTCCCTAATACACTTTTCATTCCTAAAATATCTTAAAGGAATCCAATGAAGTATAGGATTTTACCTCTAACTTCTCTTTATAATAGATCACACGTATCTTGTTAAACTAATTTCTGATTCGTTATAGTAATTACACCATCAATCTCCAATGGTTGATTTATCATGAAAAGTAAGTAATCCAAATACCGAATTGTTTTATCACCTAAGTGTAGAATCACCATTCTAAATACATCCTCTAAAATTATTTTTATTTTTAATTTGAAAAGAATTATCTTTCCACAACATGTTATTATTTAAGTCTTATGTTTTTTTCATCATTAATTAATGATATTGGAAATACATGATTCTAATGTGAAAAAATTAATAATTAATAATTTTATTCCATCTCATATTTCATTTCAACTAAGAAAAAATGTATCATTATTAATAGAAATGGACACATAGAAAATTGTTCTAATATCACTTAATAAAAAACTTATTCTATGAGAATAAATACACTTGGAAATTTTGATATTATTATTTTCATTAACTGATTATAAAATCAATCCCCCATCAACAACATGAATATAAACCATACTTCTTGTAATGAAACTTATTTTCATTTGTTAAAATATTTGGATAAAAATTTTCTAATAAAATATCTATTTAATATCCAATAATATAATTACAAATATTACCTATAATGATGAATATACCTTAATTAGAAACATCTAGTTTATTTTATTCAATTAATTAAATTTTCTATTCTATTGCCTATTTTTTCTATAGGTGAAGCGGGTGTCCTCCAACTCATTCCTCTCTATTTGAATGCTTTAACTATTTGATAGATATTGTGAAAAAAATTAATTTTATATATTTAATAGGATTTTTAATATTTTATCTCACATAGTTTATATAATTGGAAAGGAAGCATGTTCCCACCAATACATATCAACATGGGTAACAATTTTCAAAATATTCCTCAGAAGGTTATCTATACTCTTCATTTTATAGTTCATAAAAAATATGGATAATCCTTGTGGTGAGGATGAAAATATAATATCATTGTATAATTTCTTATCTATATTTAGGTATTTTATCACAAACTAATCGATATAATTCAACATAATGAGTTCATGGTGACTCTTTAGGTATATGTCTTCCACTTTACACTTTTAATGTGTAGGGTAAATATTGTTTATCTTTGGATTTTATTTCCCCTTTTCATGTTCTTAGATGCAATATATCATAGTTTATTCATCCATATCCTTTTTTTAAACTTATGTTATCCATAAATTCCCAATAAAAAGATAAAATGAATAACTAATTCATCCTCATTTTTCCTTTTATGTGCATCTTTCTTTCCCTTGCTCGCTTCCTTAGAAGGATAATCAGGATTAGGGGACTGTATCACATAAAAAATCATCAAATAAAAGTGTTATTCATAATTTGATATATAATTTTTATGAAAATTTTATTATAGATTAATTTTTATTTGTTCAGTACTGATTATAAAGTTTCTAATTTTAAATTTACAATTTTATATAATAAACAAAATAAAATTATTAATATGTTGTCTTGATTACAAAGTATGAAATAATTTATAAATGAATTAATCAGTCTATAAATATTTTTATCAAATCCCAATATCCCTCCCATTTGATTTTAAATATCTATTTTTTCACATTTCATTATGGAAATGATTAATATTTCCATTCAAATAAGTTATACAGAGGCCTTATCCAATTATTTAATGGTATTTAGGTAAACTTTTCTTTCCAATAATATTAACTCTCATCTCCTTCATTTGTTGAGTGTACTTACTAACCTTAAATCCTAAAATCCAAAACTCTAATTTCTTCTACAACCACCTCCAGGTTACACTAAATGTTGTTAAATAAATCAAACATTAATGAAAAATATATTAATTTAACCCAAAACATTATTTAGAACTCCCTAGAAAATGAAAGAATCTAGAAGTGGGGCATACCAATACTTTGATTTATAGATTCGTTCTAACTCTTTTCATAGAAGGTGATTTCACAAATTAATATTTTCATTATGGTATCTTGTTAAAAAAACCTAAAATATCCTCAATTTTATTCTTCATAGGCTTGTTAATTTTATGTTGATCTTATATAATTTATTAACCATGTGTGATAAAATAATTTATAAATGATAATTTATTTATTTTTTTCATAATCATTTTCTTACATTATGTTATTTTTTAATCATTTAAATAAACCATGAATCATATAAATAATAAAATAACTATAAACTGACAATATAAAATATTTATTTTTTATAACCATGAGATTTTTTTACTTATTGTTTTATCGAGTGGTGAGAAAAAACCATGACCAGAGAGGAAATAACTACGTGAGGTTATTCTTGGAAAAAGGTATAGCATTTATCTATTATTCCATGTATCTCTATTGTTGGATTAACCTCAGCTTAGTTCCTGACCTATATCCTCTGACTAGGAGATCCATTATTTATAAAACTTTTCTCACTTAGATGTGAGGGGTGTCGAGGGTTTAATAATATATAACATAAACCTTGGACACACAAACAAGTACATAATAAAGTTGGTAAGGATGATACTGAGATCATAATATTTAATTAAATAAAAAATTATTACATAAATACATGAAATAAGTAATAAAAATAAATAAATATATCCCAAAAACACATAGTTTGGTCATTCTCGTGATCCATCATAAAATTAATTGACATGTTCATTAAAAATTTCTTGAATTCATGTTAATTCATTCTAATTTAGATAAGTTTATTAGAATTAATAAATTAATTATTTATCTTAATATTTTTTTAATAGTCCATGGGATATAATATTATTTTAATTTAGTATTATAGTAAATTAATTAAATTTTAATTTTATAATAAACATGTGCATGATGTGTACTCTGATGTAGACTTGGCATGTACCTTTCATATTAAATTTAATCTATTTGTGTAATTTTATACCTACATAGAGTGTATTGTCACATGAAATGTCATGTGACATGTGTTATGTATATTCCTTATTTTTTATTGGGTACTTACATAGAATGTATCGATATACTTAATGTTTTGTTCCATGAGTCATGTTGAGTATTTTTTCTAAAATGTATGACTACATGGAAGACCATATAATGAGCATCGTGCACCGCTAGTAATGCATGTGTAGTATATAAAATGTATAATGATACTTATATATCATATAGTGAAAAAAATTATGCAGTTTTAATTATTTATCAGGTATACCCATGCAACATGATGAAAAACACATTGTCTTTACCTAGTATAGATTGGAACCTACAAAAAAACATGTTCGTCTAGATACATGTCATGTGGTTTGTGTCATTCTTAAATTATCCCATGATTTGACCCACATGGAATGTTTAAAATTATTTCATGTACCTTAAATGGATTTTCAGAGGATATATGGTGTGTAAATTCTAGTTATTAGTTATATAGTGCATACCTCATTGTGTTTGTCCGCTGGAAATATGATCATGGTGTTTAATGATTCAATGTATTGAATACATGGATTACGATGAATTATGTAGAATTAAAACCATGTGGAGTCTATAGGGTATACCTTAGCTACATGACATGTATATCCTTTTAAACAGAGTTTGACTCTAACTCTCTATATGTGACATGTAATGATTTTTTATACAAAGTTACACAAAGATAGAATATTTATATAGATCATACAATTTTTGAGTGGAATATGGATACAATCCAGGTAATTTAACATTATATGTGAGATATACATGAATAAATACAACAATCATGAAACCTATATATGGGATCTCCTCATTTTATTTGATTGATTTGGACATGTTATAAGACATACAAACTCAAATTAAGATTTTATCATCAATACTAGATAAATAATGATGATTCTTATATGAAAAATACAAAATAAAACATTGAAAATTGTTTATGATTTTATAAATAATTATATATTAGAATTTGATTTCTCGGATTCTACATGAAGGTTTTTGGGTGTAGTGAAAGTGATGGATGAGTGAACATTTGGTTTTTAATTATTTTTAATTGAAAAATATGAAAAACATGATGAACAAAACCCTATAATATTGTAGACATGATATTTCATATTTATTTTTTAATGAAATTAAATAATAATTACCTCAAATGATATAATCCAATTAATTTATTTAAATTCTATATCTTCTCATGTCATAATTGTGGTAGAGAATCCCAGAAAATATTTCTCTATGTGTATCAACACACTATCCATGAATATATGAAAACGATATACAATCTATGTTTTCTAAAGAAATTGAGATAAGTATTTTACATTGTTCATTATTGATCACAACATGGGTTCTCTAGTTTATAAATTATTTTGATAGGTAGAGTAGAGGAAGAATATATTTAGGGATCGAATGAATTCAAGAGAGGATATACTTATGTATAAAAAATCTCACTCCCTCTAATATTTTATAATAAGTACATTATATTTATGGTTAAAACAATTGATAACTACACACAAGATATTATCAATATATTAAGCCCAAGTAATACCCCATGTCAAAAATTATTTTTAACATTATTATTATATCTTATTTCATGTGATTATTTAATATGATTTTTATGTAAATTACAAACAATGTATTTAAATGATAATAAATTAAACATATTAATTTCATCAATTATTTAGCTCATCCCTTCAATTCTAAATGGAATTAAAAAATTTTGAATAATAAAATATTTATTTAAATTAATATTATTTAATTAATAATTAAATAAATTTATATTCACTAAACCGGTCAATAAATAATTATTTTCATATTGAAGAAAAAAATAAGTATTTATATAAATTTATTCACTAAACTAGTGAATAAATAAATATTTATTTATTTATTAACTTGGGTATAATAAACAAGAGACAAAATTAAACTCATATATTCTAAACTCAAATACTAAATTATTTAATATTTGTGATCAACAATATTTAAATAATTATTAATTCCTTTGTTTAGAATCATATTATTCATAACACTAAATTTAATGAGATTATTGAAACACTTGGTATGTGGACCATTGTTCCACTTTCCCAATATATATAGTGGAACTTATCTAAATTCCAATATTAGAATATGCAGACACATCAAAACTCCCACAGAGAAATATTTTAATACTACAATGTCAAAAACCTTCCAATAAATAACAATACATCATATAATCATTATTATATATGAATATCTCATCAAAATGATATATATATATATATATATATGGGCCATTATCATGTACACTTAATTTTCCGTTTTTGACCTTATTAAATGAACAAATCGATAAACTATTATAATCCATGGATTTAATAAGATGGTTATTCATCAATTAAAGGGATAACGAAATCATTTTTACATTAATATACAATTATCAAATCCTTTCATGGAATATTCAATGAATTTAGAATAACTTTAGAATCACATAACATATGAAACCATTACATGAGCACAAGTCATTATTGTTATCATCCATATATCAAAGTATATGATGCATGATATAGATTCATAATAATCTCATATAAAAGGAACAATATAGGTATTTGAATATAGGAATACCTAATGAATCAAAAAAATATTCGATTTATATTAAAATATTTTCCCTCAAGATTCCCCCTCTTATAAATCACCAATAATGAAGTTAATGGGAAAAAGTATCAATCACTTAGGACCCCCTAGCACCTTACAGTCAAAAATCATATGTTTTCCCATTATAAAAAATTTATAATGATTGTATGACATATTTTTAACAATAGTTTAATTAAATATCTAGTTTCTAATTATAAAATGGAATACCTATAAAATTTTTATGTGAAAAAAATTATAATGAAATTACCACATTAGTATTCAAAATATGAATAATCATTAATTGATAAAATATTTATTAATATTTTTGATATTAAAAGTAAATGGTAAGTTGGTTCAATAGATCCAAATATATAAAATTCATAAATTCTATAGAGATTAATACTAATATTTCACCACTCATTAGCTCTCACAAGAAATTCATTATTCTTTTGAGGTATGTCTATATTTTATGGTCTTTCCAATTTCTTTTTTTTCTATTATTCCTTATATGACATAACTTCACTAATTAAAATTCATAAGATATGTTATAATTGATTATTTACCTTTTTTCTCAATCATAAACAATATTTATTGTCTGATACTATAGTAATAAGTCTGTAATGAAATATGTTGTGTAAATACATTATTAGATAATTATGATTCCAAAATAAATAACAAATCATTGCGTATTTAATTTCTATTCTTATCAACATCTAAATCAATAACGTGATTCAATAAGATTATCATTTATATTTTATTATACTAACTAAAATATATAAAATAAAATGTATCTAATGGTTTACTAGTCTTTTAATCCCATATATACCTAGTTTTCCCACAAATCTACGAACTAGTAACTTATCCTTGTCGTTTTCTCAAGTATTTTTCAGCTTTTCTAACTAGTTTCTCATGAATTTCGCCTGATTCTATTTGATATTTTCCCTCCCCAATTTAAGAATAATATATATCATATATTTTTATATATCATTTCATATATTTTAGATTCAAACACATATGTGTATTTAATTATATTCATCATAGTAATATTTATATATTCCTTAACACCTAATCTTATAGAGATTTTATTCTACGAGACATGAGAAACACTACTCTCTTGAAATGTATAATCATTTATTTTTCTATAATATGTTAATTTATGTACAATGAATATATCTAAATAACCCCATATATAAATCTCAATACATTTTTCCTATATTTTTTGTTGTTACTTAAATTCATTCATGGAGAGATATTTCACATCCATGTGTAAATTTACAATAAGACTTAATATATTCTTTCATATAACTTTTATATAAGGCCCCACCCATAAAAATTACATAATCTTGAGTTTATTCAGAATTTACTTCCTTTCACATTTAGGATATTTTCAATTCTAGAGTTTAAGAGAATTAGGACTTCATTAATACATAGCATCCCATAATCAAAGAAGTGGATACTGCCAAAAGAGTATACATCGTTTAAAAAAATAAAAAACTATTTAATATAAAACATGATTTACATTCGTGATAAAAATATTCTTAGCTTCTCCATTTCTATTACCCACCATTATACCCCATTGATAAACTTTCAAAAAATTTGTATGAGTATAGAAATATCAGTAAGTTATATAAAATAATTAATGAAACTATTATTCTATTAATATTTTATACTCAAGAAATTTTTTTCCCAAAATCATATTTTCACCCATAAAAACATTCCTCATGAAATCATTAGATTCCTAAAAATACTTATTTGAAATCATAAATCATAGAAGTATCTTGTGAATTCCATATCATACATACATTTTAGTTTTCATAGCTATATAGGGAGTAACCTTAATGGTTAGGTTTGGAATACCTATCATAGTATATTACCTAAATCTCTTAGGAGAAACCATTTCATTTAACTCTGTCTCATTATCCAATGAATTTAAGAGATATCACGGGCACACCGACCCTAATTTTATCATATATCCACCCATATAAATATGCAATTCCCTAAAACCTTAACATATTTGTAAAAAATAAAAATATAATAAAGGAAAAATAACATTTCTACTAATCATATATCAGTTTTTACAATATCATTAACTCATAAATCAGAACAAATTATTTTAAAGTAAAAGTGTAAACTTGTAATGTAAACATAGAAACATTAAAGTGATATAAAAACAATATATTTGGTCGTGAAATATATGTTAAACAAAAAAATCGATGTTATTGTAATAATCAATCCAATTTTGAAACAAATTTAAAAATAAGAATTTTTAATCAAAGTTTCCTATTAAACATTGAGAATTATGAATGGAATTTCCATTTAAAAAAATTAATTTCCATATAAATAAATTCTTTGAAAACATTTTAAAAATATGAACATAAATGAGAAATATTTAAAATTATATATCTTTATGACATTTAAAATGATGTATTAGTAAAAGAGTAACTTACCACATTATAAACAGTTGAATAAAAAGATTATATATACAGTTAATGAGATTATAAAGGTGTACAATATCAAGATATGTCTCAATGAAAGTAGATTGAGATGAACTCTCTTACAAGGATTATTTTGATAATAAAATAGATCAATTATGTGAGTTCATAATAATTCCACATAAATAAAGTATACATATAGTATAATATATCAAAATTTCATTTCTCACATAATCATAGCACTACATAATCAATAAGTATAATTTTAACCCAAGGAATGGAAATTGGGTTAAGAATTTCCATTATTGGGTTCATATCAGTGTTGTAAGAATTTCCCAATGGTGTTATTATGTGTATCAATAGTATATAGACCCAGATATAAGTTAAAATATAACATAATCCAATACAAATTGATTCCACATGTAATCTTGTAATAATAAAATCAAAAAATTAGAATTGTGACCTAATTAATAGCAATTGAGTTAGATAAATACCTCACCTTTGTCTGACTCTTCACGTATAATATTTATATTCACGAATAATAAACATAGGATAATTTATACTTTATTGAAAAAAATTATGTTTATTATTCATTTTATATAAATTCATACCATGTTACAAAAATTTCATAATTATTTAAGTTTATGTTGGACATTTTGTCGATATTCTATACTTGAGTCGAAAATGAACATGGTATGATGTCAATTGTCCAGGTTGTAATAATTTCACCATATTAAAAATATAAAACATGAAGTAAATATCGTAAATATTTATTATATAATTATTTATAATAATATTTTAAAACAACCTAAAAACAGTGTTCATGAAGATGCTAGGTTATACATACAAATGAACGCTATTTGTGTTTTTCCTGTCGTTTTGAAACAACAAAACTAAATGAAATGTATGTAAATATATATACATATATAATATCCTTACAGTAGAATTAATATCTCATTTATGTAATATATGTTTACTAAAACAATCCTAAAAACATTCCATGTGATGTTTGACCAAATCACATCATTTTGAGGAGGTGGTAGTCCACACATCCCTAAACGAAGTTATCATTTAACAATAATATGGAAAGCATGTAGGTATGTTTAATATAAAATATACATAATATTAAAAAAAAATTAAATATTATTATTTAAATATTATTTAACATGAAAATAGTTTTATGATCATCCATGAAGGCGGTAATGAAAAAAGAATGAAAAAATTGTTCATGGAGTCGACTAACCAGCATAACATGGACAAAAATTTCATTTATTTGAATAAGAGGAGGTGATAAATGAAATGAATATGAGATATTAAATTATAATCATAAAAACAAATTATTTACATTATTATTGATTAATCATGCATTTATGGATGAATTATATGAGGAGAAAGTAGAGAAAGGAAATAAATTAAGAGAGGTGCTTTGAGAAAATTACCTCTTGATTATCCCTTCCATGAAAGACCCTTCCGGACCTTGGATTTGGTCTTTTGGTATGACCAAAAGTACTCGGACATGGTTAGATTGATGAGGAGAGTTGTTTTCAGAAATTGTATGATTTAAAAGTATTTTTTGGTCAAAATAACTGTATGGATAGGTAGTATTTATACATGAGGTGAGGTGGGTTCAAGTGATATATTTATTGATTATTTTATATGAAAAGCTAACCACATTGAGGTGACATTAAATTACATGACTTAGGATTATATATAATGTTTTATAGGATGGTTAGGTTTTATCCACACCTAAAACACACTTTAAATGTTGAAATTGTTAGGTATGTTATGCTTTTACCATTTAACTTTAACCTCTGTCACAATTTTACCGATACAATGGTAAATAATATTTTTACCATGGCGACTTTTTAATACCTAAAAATTAAATTTACCTTACAACATAATTTGGACCGTATGATTATTAATATAATAAATTTTTACCTAATTAAAAGCACATAATTGGGATAATTATATTTAAATGTAATTCCGTAGGAAAGAATAAAAAGCAGGTTAAAAAAGTAAAATGTTCAAAACATTTAACTATTTTTATATTTATTTTCAACTTGAAATTGATTCTAATGACTAATATTAAAGTAAATAATATAAAATATATTTCAATATACTTTAAAAAAAATTTGGATTATAATCTATCTATATAAATAAATTTTATGAAAAAGTAGTTTTGAATTAAAATTTAATGTTTTTCATTATAAATTAAAATATGAATATTATCTGAAAAATACCAAGAAAATACAAATTAAATTTTTTTCTCCCTATTAAAAATAAAAAGTTTATTTTTTCAAATAAAACATTTGAATGTTTTAAAAACTATATTTTTAATGGGTTTTCTATCAAAAGGTGAAAAATTCATTTTTTTGGAAAAATACACCTTTTATACGAAACATTTGAATTTGTTCTTTTTTCGTGTCTATAAAAGAAATAATATGAATATTAAAAATTAAATTTAATATTTTTAATATATATATATTTAATATAAATAAAAAATATATATATTTTATTAATTTACACACTCACTTATCTTCATTTAAATGGTTTTTTTATAAAAACATTTCTTTATAGTTAAAAAGGATTCATCATTCATTCTTAAATAATTGTGCACCAAAGAATTAATTAAAATCATGTTTAAACCCTTTTTTCATAAATGGGTTAATACTATTCATTACTTATATTATAATGGCTAGGTTATATTGGTAATATTTAAATAAAAATATTTTTTTGTTTAATATCGATGTAGTGTTTCAAGTATTCTATCGAACATAGTTTTTCTTTCTTAATGCTCAAGATGTTACATCCTTCACCCCCCATCCAAATAAACTAAATCCTCTCAATTTGAATTAAGGATTGGTAAATAAGGTATTACATTTCAAAATACCTCTTCTAAAATCCAACCTCAGAACAAGTTTCAATAAAATATCCACTTAAAAAGACAAAAAGAGAAGTTCTAAGATCACCTCAGATAACAAATACAAGGGTTACATGTATAAAAACATGGATATGTAAGTTGAAAATAACCATCAAGTTATTAGGTATAGTCATATACAATATTTTTAGGACAATTATTACATTCACAAAATCATAATTTTTTTATGTGTTAAATGGACATTGACTTTGTACTAGAAAAAGTAAACAGAAAACACTGTTGCTTTAAGGACTTTTTCATAATTTTTATGAATTAAATTATGACAATGACTAAGAACATAAGGAAACATACTTACATATCATGTGTAGTTTCATCAATTATTCAATTTCGACCAAAAACTCATAATTTTTCTCCAAACGATGAGTGTTTAAGCTGAAATGTTTTTTTCTTAAAACACTATAATCAACTTCTAGAGAATCACATAATCCACAAAAGATTAAGTATTTATTCAACCTATCCTAAAACATTAAACAAAATAAATATGTTTGGATAATATTAGATAATTCCCCCAAAATAATAAATCATATTATGATGAAAAACTACTTT
The DNA here is from genome assembly GCA_963277665.1 of Viscum album. Taxonomy (NCBI): domain Eukaryota; kingdom Viridiplantae; phylum Streptophyta; class Magnoliopsida; order Santalales; family Viscaceae; genus Viscum; species Viscum album. The sequence continues at coordinate 821,014,579 of OY728166.1, forward strand.
TAAAATCCAAAATTAAAAATTAAAACCAAAAGTTCAACATAGACCATTTGATAAATAATTGTCCTTAAAATTCATCCAAATATTCCAAACTAATATTGAAGCCCAATAATTACAAGGATTGTATAACATTGTATTCCATGGTAAATTGTAACATTTATCTCCAAATAACATTAGACAATATTAATTTCTCATAAAAAAGCGTAATTTTCCAAAAATAAAGTATTATCTAAGATAGGTTAATCATTTCTGAAACTAACACAAATCACCACATGTTCACAATCAAAATGTAGATTCTTACAAAATAAAATTCAACCTTTACTAATCAAATAAAATCCCATAGTATTCAATTTACCTTAGTCATATAGGGTTCCCAAAATAGTTGGAGTCTTCCAAAATTACATTTTTCACTTAATCCCAAAATCATTTTCCAATATCAAGGATATCCATTCGATAAAACAATGCTCCAAAAATCAACTTTATTCATATTCAATCAACACTTTTAACAAAAAATAAAAACTCATACTAACTAGGGACTTAATGAAGGCTAGTGGAAGGTGATGTACCCTTTTCACCATTTATTTGTGTTTTTTATTCTTGCGGCCTTATAGAACGCGATGGTTTCCACCCATCGTACAGGTCGTCCCTTTTTAGAAAAGTCAAAAATAACCATAACATGTTTTAACCTCAATTGTTATCTAATACCTCTCATTTTCAACCCACATCAAAATAACCTCAACATATTTATTCATGAAGTCTTATATATATTGACATTTTTTTTATTACACCTCCATAGTAACTCAATAAAATTAATCCAAAAAGAAAAAATATTGTACCTTGGTCCTGGTATCCAACTTGTTTCTTCTTTATTTTGTTCACACAAATACAACATACACACATTGAAAAATTGATTTATTTATTCTTCAAAATCACTTTCTTCCTTTTTCAAAATACACTATGTAAAAATTGGGTCATATGGGATTTCATAGAGAAATTGTTTTGGAAAATAATATTGTATGATATATAATTTAAAAACAGTAAATAAGTATTTTTTTTATATATCATTTGGCTGAGTTTGACTTGAAACATTCAGTAAATGGTCTTTTTAAAATACAACATGTATGTGCTAAAAGACTATATTTTAATAGAAAGTATAAATAGGTTACAAAAGGGTCTCGTTCTTCATCAACTTTTTCAAAATCATAATATGTATCATAATCTTGTGACAAGGTAAAATATTTTAAAATTTTATTGAAAATATTTACATTTTTTTAAAATATTATAATATTGAAAAAATAATATTTTATCAGAAGAAACACATTACTCTTGATTGTATTAAGTAATAAAAGAGGTGTTTGATAACCTATAAAACTATTTTCATGACAGTTGTATGTCAAGAAAAGCTTAAGAATCATCTGAACATGACATTGCAATAATAATTGCAATCATGTTATTAGGAAGATATATGAATACTGTTTGAGATCCTCCTATTTAAATTTGTAACCAAATTTCCTAAATCTCAAAAAGTTATATAATCAGGATTTAATAAAAATAATAGACAATGAATATTAGTATATATTTAACCAAAACACATAATCCCAAAATTTGTCTAAAAAGTTCCTCTGATACCAACTATAACTCCCCAAACTTGAACATCACATAATCATGAGTTTAGTTGAGTATTTACTTATTTTCACATTTAGTGTATTTTCAGGTTTATATTTTTAGATAATTTTTCCCTCATTAATAAATAACTTCCAATAATCATACAAGACCATACTACCAAAACTGTATTGTTTTTAAAAAAATATATAAAACTCTTTAAAAATAAAACATGATTTATTTTCATGATAAAAATATTCGTGACTTCTTCCGTTCTCTTAACCATCCTTATACCCTATGGAAAATATTTCAAATATGTGGTATGAGCAAAAAAAATCTCAATATGGGATATAAAATAAGGAATGAAACTGTTATTCCATGAATATTTTAAACTCAAGAAAACATTTTTTAAAAATCATACATTTCACCTTTAAAAACATAACTCATGAAATCATAAGATTATAGAAAATACTTAATAGAAATCAAAAATAATATAGGTGTCTTGTGGAATCCATATCAGACTTACATTGTAACTTTCATAACTATATAGGGATAAACCTTCATGATTACATTTGGAATACCCATCACAATATATTCCCTAAATCTCTTAGAAGAAACCATATCATTTAACTCCATCTCATTGACGAATTCATTAAAGTGGAATCATGGGCTCACCCACCCTCGATTTATCATGGAACCACCCATATACATAAGAAATTCCCAAGAACCATAACCTAATCATAACACATAAAACAATCATTAAGAAAAAAATTTCATTTCTACTTTTGAAATAAAATTTCATTTTTTACAATAGAGAGTACTTATAAATGATAACACATTATTTGAAAATAATATTTTAAACTTGTAAATTAAACATAAAAACATTAAAATGAAATAAAATATTGATATTTTATTCATTAAATATGTGTTAAATAAAACATTCTAGGCTATTGAAATAATCAATACAGTTTTGAAACACTTTTAAAACTTTTAAAAATATGATTTTTAATAAAAGTGTGTTATAACACATTGAAACATTTGAAAGGAATAAATCTTTAAAAAAATTATTCTCGATATAAATAAATCCTTTAATTTTTTTTTGAAAATGTGGACATAAATAGTAAATATTTAGAAGAATAAATCTTTAAAACGTTAAGAATGATGTTTTCGTTAAAGATTTGCTAACCGCTAGAAAAACAGTTCAACAAAAATCATAAATATTAATTTTAAAAAACATTAAATATCATTATAATATATTAATTCATGATATTACAAGTTAAAAGGGTCAAATATACACTTTATTGGATAATAATGGTGTACAATATCAATATATGCCTCAATGAAAGGAGATAGAGACAAACATCCCTACAATGATTATTTTTCTAATAAAATATATATATTATGTATATTAACTATAAATACACATAAATCAAGAAAGAAATACAATATATGATATCAAAAATTTATTTCCCACATAATTATAGTGTCACATGATCAAGAAGTAAAAGGTTAACCCAAAGAATGGATATTGGGTTAAGAAGTTCCATTACCATGTTCTTAACAATAATGTAAGAAATTATCAATGGGGAAATTATGTGTACAAATATATTATACACACAAATATAATTTTAAATGTAATATAAAACAATTAAAATTTCTTCCATTCATAATCTTGTAATAATAAATTCAATTAAGTAGAGGTATAACCCAATGAATGAAAATTGAGATAGAAAAATCCCTTACCTTGAGTCTGACTCATCACGTGTAATCTTTATATTCTAGAATAATAAACATAGATTAATTTATATATTAATTAGAACCTTTTTAATTTTATTATGAATTTTATATCACTTCATAACATTCTATATCAATTCCATAATCATTTAAATTTATGTCAGACATTTTGTAGATATTTGGTAATTGGGTCGAAAATGAACTTGGTGTGATGTCAATAGTCCATGTGGTAATAAGTTCATCATATCCAAAATAAAAAAAATGATATAAATATCTAATATATTCATTATATTCTTATTAATAATAATATTTTATGATAAAATGATAACATTTTTCATGGTTAGGGTAGGTCGTGCGTAAGCATGAAGTCTATTTACATTTTTCCTATCGAATTGAAAAAATTAAATTAAATGAAATGTATGTAAATATGTAAACATATATAATATCATTTATGTATAATTAATATTTAATTTATATCATATATTTTTACTAAAACATTTCTTAATACAAATCATGTGATTTGTGAATGAAACATATCATTTTTAAGAGGTGGTAGTCCACACGTCCCCAAACAAAGTTATCATATAACAACAATATGGAAAGAATGAAGGTTTTCATAATATAAAATTTACAGAATTTTAAATACCTTATAATATAAATATTTAAATATTATTTTACATGATAAATATTTTTCGGACAAACCATGAAGGCAGTAATGAAAAAATAATGAAAATATTACTCATGGAGGTGATTAACCGACTTAACTTGGAAAACAATTTCGTTTATTTGAATTAGAGGAGGTGAGAAGTGAAATGGATATGAGACATTCCATTATAAACATAAAATTCCATTATATACATGATTATAGTGTAATCATGAATTTATGGATGAAGTGGGTGATGAGAATGTAGAAAAATAAAGAGAAATTACGGGGGGATATTTTAGAAAATTACCTGTTTAATATCTCCTCCTTGAAAGACCCTTGAGGACCATGGATATTGTATATCGGTAACAGCATATGAACATGAATGTGGTAATATTTAATAGGTGAGGATTGGGAAAATATTTGAGGAGATAATAGTATTTTTGGGTTGAAATAGGGTGTTGTAGAGGTGGAAATTCTACTTGATGAGAGGTGGGTTCAAGTGATTAATTTATTGATTATTTTATATTAATAGCTAATAACATTTAAGTGGAATTAAATTCCATGAGTTTTTAATCTAATTAAAATTTAATTGGATGTTTAGGTTTTATACACAACTCAAGCACCATTTAAATTTTTCATTTTTTAGGTATGTTAAGCTTTTACCTTTAAACATTAAATGTTGTCACAATATTACCTATACAACGGTGAATAATAATTTTACCATTGTAATATTTTGAAAAGTAAAAAAAATTGAACTTACAATCTAATTTAGACTTTTGTATTCAATATAATGGATCGATTTTTCCAAAATTAAATATACATAATTTGTAAATTTTGATTTAAAAGTAATTTCATAGGTAAGACTAAAAAATGGGTTTTAAAAGTGAAATGTTCAAAAGTTTATGATGTTTTTATATCTATTTTCAACATAAAATTTATTCAAATTATCAAAATTAGATTAAATTATAACAAAAAAATCTAAATATACTTTATAACTAATTATAATCATAATATAAAAATATAAATAAATTATATGAAAAAGAAGTTTTGAATTAAAATGCTGGGTTTTTCAGTATTCCTTAAAATTTGAATATTCTCAGAAAAGAAAAAAATTAATAGAATGAAATATTATGTTTCTTGCTTCAATATAAGAAGTTTATTTGTCAAATAATTCTTATAAATGTGTCAAATTCTAGATTTAAAATGGGTTCTCTATCAATAGTCATTAAAAGATCATTTTTTCGAAAAACACTTCTTTTATATAAAAAATTTGAATTTGTTCTTATGTCACGTATTGAAAAAATATATGATGAATAGGAAAAATTAAATTGAATATATTAAATATATATTTCATCAATAAAAAAAGTTATTTTATTATTTTATATACTTAGTTATTTTCATTTTAAAAAGTTTTTTTAGAAAAACAGTTCCTTTTATTTTAAAAAGGTTTTGTATACATTTATAATTATTTGCACACCAAAGAATTAAATATAAACATGTGTAAACTCTTTCTTTAATAAATTAGTTAATACTCTTAGTTTTCATCATTCTGACACCTATGTTATTATAGAAAAATATCAATAATAATATTTAATTGGTCATTTATACATGATTTAGCATATCATGTATGCTGTCGAACATAGTGTTTATTTCTTAAAATGTGAGATATGACATTTTACATCATGTTTCATAATGAAAACTTTAGAGATCCATTTAATAATTTTTTATCACAAGGATCATATTCATTCTTAATAAACTGAAAATAAATTTTGATATCATCCAAAAAGGATATTCTGTTATCATGATGCATGCTTTAATTCATAATTAGATTCCAAAAACAGACACACATTTTTATAATTATTTTCTATCACCAACCCTTTTGGTTGAATCATATAAACAACTTCCGTAAGGATTCCATTAGAGAATGGTCTTATTGACATCAATTTATTGATTTTCATGATCATAGAATTTTTTTATGAAAATTATAACTCTAATTGATTTTAGCATAATTAATAGTAAAAACTATTTCCATAGAATATTCCTTGACATCACTTGAAACCATATGATGCGATCATTAATTATTGGTATCAAATTTACTATCCACTTCAAGTTTCTTATCGAATACCCACCAACAACATTACATCAGTGGGTGGCACCACCAAAATCTAAAATAATTATTTTTGTACCTACAATCCATTTTTGAATTCATATTCATTTTACAATTTTATATTATCACCATGTAATAATTATTTACAGGTTATGTGTTCATTGTTATTATCAAATTATATTTCACACAAATCTTTGGATATAAAGTTAACTATTTGGTTTTATCATTTCTCTATAGTATGTGTCTCTAGAAGAACTCAACCCAATAATATTTATAAATTTTAATGTTTTTATGCCAACTCATGTTCATATAAATCCTTAACATTGTTAGAATATATATTTCTCCCAAAAAAAAATATAAATACCTATATATTATATAAATATAACCAATCACTTAAATAATACCATTGTAACTTAAGAATAATAATATCACATGCATCTTTTATAATAAATAACTGAGATTAAATTAATGTTTACTCGATAATAGTTTGTTTCTAAAATATTACTTAAGAAACAGTTTTCATCTAAATAATGTATCCATAAAATAATGTGTTTCTATCATTATATACATTATATACTTCCCCTTAGTAATTATAGTTTTTAAATGGTTATATTTCTAATGTTACTATTTTACAATCAAGTCTTGAAGTAATAGAAGACTTCAAACACTTATAAGACTCATCGTAAATACCCCTTTTTAAACCATCAACACCCTAATATGTATATATATATATATTTTAGTTTAATAATATCTCCACTTTATATTTTTCTATTCAATGAATGGTAGGTTAATATATCCTCTGACTAACCCATATAAAGAATATTATAACTTTTAATTAGTATACACACTACTCCACTTTGCATTCCCAAAATCTAATAAAGGAATAAGATTTTGTATGACAATTTAACACTAAGTATTCTTATAATAGTTCACATATATCATACTAAACTGGTTCAAGAAGTTTTGTGGTAATTACATTTTTAATATCTAAAGTATTTTCATCACCCAAACTATTAAAATGGCATGTTAGATACCTAATAATTTTAGTTCCCAAGTGTATTGACATCCTTCTAGATATATTCCTGACAATTACTTATAGTTTTCATTAAAAATAATTATATTCACATCACTAGGTTATATTTTAGTCCTATATTTTATATTCATCATTAATTTTTGATATTGGATATTGGTGATTTTTGTATGATCAAATAATTAAATAAGTATGATATACAATAACAAAATTTATTTCATATTTTAAATATTGTCTCATCATTTTTACAAATTGACAGTAATATAAATGATTGGGTAACACAATTAAAAAATAGTTATTCATGAATCAATCCACTTGGTAGTCTTGAAGTTATAATCATATTTACATAGTTTATAAATCAATACCTATCAAAAACTTAAATATTCACCTTAACAATTTTTTTTTATTTTCCTTGGTTTCAATATTTGGAAAAAAAATGTATGAATCATATAAAGAATTCAATATCTAAGAATAGAATTAAAAATAATACATGAAATGATAATAAATATAATTTATAATATACTGATTTATTATTCATTAATTCATAATAATTTCTACTCTAATTATATTTATTTACATATATGAAATATATATCTTCTTAATCATTTTTATCCCTCTTAATCATTTACCTATTTAACAAATGTTTCAAAAACCCCCCCCAATGACTTTAGTTTTTTCATCTTATTTTCACCTTTTTCCCCCACTTCATTAACTATAACTAGAAGGAACTCTATTTCCAAAAATCCATATCATCGTGGAAAAGAACAATTAAAGGAGATCTAAATATATTTTTTATCCTTTTTATTTTATAGTTATTAATGGATATGGAAAATTTAAGTGGTGTTGATGATAATATGAGAATAATTGATAATTTTTAATCTATAGAGATTTCTAAATTTTCAAAATAATCGATATAATTATATATCTTGATATAGTGATTACTATGTAAGTATTCATATTCTAGTTTAAACGTGTATAGTACAGTGATATTATTATTTATATTTAGATTCTATTTATCCCTTTCATGTTTTAGTGGATGATTTATCATGGTGTGTACAACAATGTCCTTATGTTGAATCATTATCTCTTCATATATAACTGATAACATAATAAAATTCATATTTTCGTCATTCTATATGTATCTATTGTAGTCATACACCATGACCTTAATCACACTATGAGGTTTCTAATAAGAAATAGGGGACTCTGTCTTATAAAATAAATCTACCTGTAGAAGTGAAATAAAAAGGTTCTTGTACCACTCTTGGAAGTTTATGCTGGTGTTGAATTTTATTTTCCCGTACAAATCACTATATTTCAGTTATTAAATTTTCCAATTTTTATAATAAATAAAATAATATTATTAGTACATCATATTTATTTATGATAATAATGTAATTTATTAAAGAATTAATTATTCTATCTCTATTTTTACCAAATTTGAACACCATAAACAACTAGATTTGAGAAATCTAGTCACTCATATATTCTATTAAAAATGATCCATATTTCTCTTCAAATAAAATATACATATTCCTTATTTAAATATTAAATCATATTTAGGTTCTATTTTATTTCAAATTATATTGAATTGAATCTCCTAGATCTATCAGGTGATCTTTCTAATCATGAAATCCTAATCTCAAATTTACTAAACTCTTACCACTATGTCACACCAAGCCTTGTTTTGGAAAAAAAACCTTTATAAATACTTGGTTATTCCAATCAAGGAAATTCACTATAACTTATTTATAATTGAAATAACCTTTATTAGGTCCATAAAAAATCATTGCACTATGGTGTGAATCTATATCACGTAATAGAAAGAATTTTTCTAAAGTAATATATTTATTGAAGAAATTTTTTAACATATGTATAAAATATCGTCTATTTTATTCTTTGTATTATTGTAGATATTATTTTAATATTACATAATTAATTTAAAATGTCCTATAAAAATTATATATAATAATTTTATTATATTTAAGTTTTTAATTTTTTTTAATTTTTTTATTTTATGTAATCACATTTAATCATCCAAATAAATGATTCATTAGTTGAATAAATAAATAAATATGTAATAAAAAAGAAAATAAATATATGATAGGATTAAGATATTTTATCTATTGGTTGGTTTATATGGTAGTGAAAAATAAACCTTCACCTTAGAGAAAATAACCTCTTGATCCTAATATTGGACTATCTTGTACCATTTATCCATTCTCTTATATATCCCCTTGGTTGGATTCACCCCATATCATCACTCGAGAATTCAACTCTCACCAGGAGCTCTATACTTGTAAATATTTACTCACTCATAAGTGAGGGGTACATGGTATTTAATGTTATACAATACCTGAGATATAGAGGCCATTATAATATAAAGGTGGTTTGATCAATAGATCACCATATTAAATTTAATATTTAATTATCACATAAAACCATATAATAAATAAATAAAAATAAATAAATAAATCCAATACATACATAGGTCAGAAAATATTTTTTCCAATCACAACATGAAACAAGACAATCATTTTGGGATAAATAAGTACTATTTTGGGGTATCAACTCTATATAAATGTGAGATGTTATGCATGTGTTATATCCCAGCTCTCTAACACTCTAAACTTGAAAAGACCCTCAATGTGAAAGGTAGTTAGTTTTTGACAAATATTAATGATTATACAATTTAATAAGGCCAAGTCTATAGAGTTCATATCAGATGATGGTTTAGATAAATTTAGGGGTTATTATAATGTTACTAGAATACCCTAAATTATTTTTACTCTATGGTTAGTTTGAAAAGATATATCATTAAAATATTACCATGTTGCTTGAAGTAATATTTATTTGTTAATAATGGTTTTCCATAGATGAAATAGGGAGGATGAAGTGGAAAGGCACTGACAAATGATATCCTTCTAAATATGTAGCCCAGAATGGTAGGGAGTGGAACTTAGTAGTTTATGATAATAATGTATCAGATATCAAATGAAATAAATGGTGTTTGCATCCAGGTAAAAGAATAACTGTAACTACCACAAAGGAACATGATGACAATTGAACATTTTATGAGGCATCACCCTCTAGCTTTTGGTGGATCTTCATACCTATTAGCAGCTGGAGGATTGATTAAAGCACTTTAAAAGATATTAAATGTTATGGGTGTTCATATAATCAAAATTTAAGATGTTCCATTTATCTTTTTATAGTTGAATCTGATCAGTGGTGGTCAATGGTCAAAAATATTAGGGATTTATATGATATTTATTCCTTAGAGTGGAATGAATTTAAAAGTCTTTTCCTTCAAAAATGTTTTCCTAAGGTGGTTAAACATAGCATGGTGAATAAATACATTGCATTGAAGAAAAAGGAGGAATATTCATTAGTTAGGTATGAAGAAAACTTCACCCGACTGATGGGGTGTGCTGCAAATATTATTCGGGATCTTGTTAAAAAAATGAACCATTTTTACTTAGGTTTGAAGCCATGTTATCAAATGGATTTGGCCTCCCATGTATTCAAAAGTTATGAGAAACTTATCTGATGTGCTAAAACGGTATAAATTGAGTTTGTTGATTACCATGTGCACTTATCCAATCAAGATAATACTATGTCCAGATGGTAAGAGATGGGTTAGAATTGATTAATGAAATATGATAGTAATAAATTCCCATTTTTAGTTTTTGGAAAGCCTGTAAAAAAGCACCCTAGGGAATTCCTTATCAAAACTGGGTAGTGTTTTTGTTGTGGTATGTTTGCACATATGGCCCGAGACTGTAATGAAAATTATCTTCAGACTATTCCTGATAACAATACTTTAAATTATTTTAAATGTTGTGAGATTGTTCATTATAGAAATTCCTGCCCGAAGAGAGATCTGAATGATTCAAAGAAGTCAAACTATAAGTAGAGAGGTGTAGTGAGATCATTTATAACTATGACAGTATATGTCGGGCCATCCAATGAGGTTGTATCAGGTAACCCATTTGATTACTCAAATTTTTCTAAAGTTTTTTTTGATATGGTGTCTACACATTCTTGCATTTTATATAAATTCTATTTGAAATTAGAAATTTCACCTCAATAATACCAAACCTTATTGTCAAAACACCATGGGGAAATATTTTATAAAATAGAAATTATAAGTATCTTTCTATTGTGGTATGTAAAAATACATTACCTGCAAACCTTTTTGTTTTCCTCTTAGTAGAGTTTGATGTCATTCTAGGAATATATTGGATTCTAGTTTATCATTCTATGATTGAAGATAGATCTAAAGAAGTTTTTTTTCAGAAAGATATTTTGGCAGTGTATAAGAACAAAACTATAAAATTGATAACATATCATTAATATAAGAAAATATTAAATGATGGAAATTAAAATTTTCTTTATAATATTTTTGAAAACAAGGAAACTATTTAGATTAATGATATTACATTGGTAAATGAATAACTTGATGATTTTCCTGATGTGTTACATGATGTCATACCTAATCAAGAAATCTATTTCACAATTGACTTAGTTCCTAATGCTAATCTAATTTCAAAACTCTCATATCTAATGGCTCAAATGAAATTGTTGAATTTAAAAATTAGTTGCAGGTGTTTCTTGATAAAGGATTCATTTGTCCTTGCACATCACTATGTGGTGATCTAGTTTTGTTAATTAAAATGAAATATGGTTCAATGATACATTTCATTGATTATAGATCCTAGAATAACATAAATATAAAATCAAGTATCTTTCTCCTCATATCAATGACAAGTTTGATCACCAATAGGGAGATCAGTACTTTTAAAAATATTGACTTGAGATCTGGATACCATCAACTGAAGGTGAAGGAGGATGAGATCCCAAAAACAGCGTTTCAAAATAAATATGGGAATTATAAATTTTTTTATTCTTTTTGGTTTCAGTAATTCACTTATAGTATTCATGGAAATTATGAACAAAATATTTCATTAGTTTGTGGATATATTTTGGTTGTTTTTATTGATGACATTCTGATATTTTCTAAGAGTAATGAGGAGCATGAGAAACATCTAACGGTCATTTGGAAAAAATTAAAATAAAATAAACTCTATAGAAAATTCAAAAATATTGATTTTTCATTTAAACATATTTCTTTTCTTAGTAAAATTGTATGTGAGGATAATATAGCAGTTGATCCTTCCCAAATAAGTGGTTGATCTATGGTCAAGACCTAAAATTGTTACAAAAATTTGTAGTTTTCTTGGATTGGAATGTTATTGCTGACAGTTTGTTAAAAACTTTTCAGGGTTATCTATCCCGCTAACTAAGTTAACACAATTAGGGGTTAAATTTGTTGGATAGATGAATGTGATGTTTTTTTCAAGAACTGGTGAAGAGATGGGTGAATGATCTGGATTTTTCATTACCTTCCTAAAATGGAGAGTTTTTCATCAATAGTGATGCTTAATTTAAGGGAATTGGTTATGATTTGATGCATATTGATGAGTTAATTTATTATGCTTCGTGAGAACTAAAACATCATGATTTAAATTATCCCACACATGGTTTGGTATTTTCAGTTGTGGTTTTTACTTTAAAAATTTCGCGGTATCATTTATATGGATCCAAATTTCAAATATATACTGACCATAAATGTCTAGAGTATATATTCACTCATAAAAAATTAAACATCAATTGGAAAAGTTGCCTTTAATTGATAAAATATTATTATTTCACGATTAATTGAAATCTAAGAAAATCAAACAATGTGGCAGATTCCTTAAGTCGAAAACATCATGTATCAATAACTGTGTTATGTTTGGAACATGATCCTTGATTAATGATTATCTTATTTTTTTCATAGAATTTGTTTGTGAAGAAAATACATCTATTTTGTTTCATGTTTAAGTGCATTCAATGTTATTAGACAGAATTAAGAATGCATAGAAGGAAAATTGTGAGTAACAGAAAAATGTAGAATTGGTTAAAATGGCTATGTTTCCAAAATTTAACCTTGAAAAAGAATGTATTTATAGATTTGAAAAAATAATTGGTGTGCCTTGTGATTCCCTATTGAGGAAAGATTTATTGTGTGTTGGTCATAGCTCTCCATTTACAGTCCATCATGGTAGTACTAAGATATACATAGACCTTCAGATGTATTAGTTGAGGGATGGAATGAAAAGAGATATTGTGGAATTACTATGAAATGTTTGACATGCCAATTGGTTAAAGTAGAGCGGCAGATACTGAAGGGGATGCTTCAGCCTTTTCTAGTGCCATAGAGTAAATAGGGAGATATATCCATGAACTTATTTATGGGAATACCAAAAACTTCTTGAGGTAACAATGCAATCTAGGTTATTATTGACTAACTAACTAAATCTGCACATTCCCTCCCTGTTCGAGATATAATGGATTTAGATCATCTTTCTCAACTTTATCTAAAAGACATTGGCAGGTCACATAGAGTGCATATTTCCATTACACATGACCGAGATACATGGTTCACTTATAATTTTTGGAAGGGCCTTCAGAGTTCATTAGGAATATATATAAATTTTATTAAGGTTTTTCATCCTCAATAATATGGATAGTAAGAACAAACCATTTAGACTTTGGATGATATGTTTTGATATTGATCAACGGACTACTGGGGAGGCTGGGATCAACTTTTTTCTTTAGTTGAGTTTTCTTATAATAATAATTTTCATTCCGGTATACATATAAATCCTTTTGAGGCATTGTATGGGAAGTGGTGTTGAACTCTAGATTTTTGGGATGAAGTCCTAAAAATGTATTTTATGGGACCGGAATTATTATAGGATGTGTTTTAAAAAGTTAAGATGATCTAGCACCACATGAGGACATCTCATAGTCGGCAGAAAAGGTATACAGACAACATGAGGAAAGGCTTCTCTTTTAAGGTAGGTGGTTATATTTTTCTTAAAATCTCACCTTGGAAAAATGTTATTCATTTTGGTAAGAAATCAAACCTAAGACCACAGTTCATTAGACCATATGAAATCCTAGATAATTTAGTACCAATCACATGAAAATTAGTTTTCCCTTCGATTTTATCTCAGGTACATGATGTTTTTGATGTTTTGATGTTGAGGATGTATGTTACAGTTTCATCTCATATCATGATCCCATATGTTGATCAGCTAGAAGAGAACCTTTCATATTAAGATAAACCTACTCAGATTCTAGATTGAACAGAACAAGTATTGTGGGATAAGTTAATCCACTAGGTAAAGGTTTTTTGGATAAACCATATTCTTAAATAAGCAACATGGGAATATGAAAATGTTATGAGATATAGGTACCCTCACTTGTCTAATAAGTAAATAAAATCGCGAGGACGTAGTTTTCAAAAGGTGGGGATAATGTAACACCCCATGGTTTTTAAAATAAATTGAAATGAATGAAATATTTTTTTAATTAGATAGCTATAACTAGCCTTTAAATGTAATTTTTCCTCTTCTATGATTTGAATTTCAAAAAATAGTAATCTACGGCTGTGATGAATAAGTTATATACAGACTGATAGGACCAACTTATTTTTTTGTGAATAGTAAAAAACCCTAATAAATATTAATATAAATTGTAATATGGGCCTTATGAATAGTAAAACATATAATTATTTTATTTTCAAAATGTTATAAGAAAATGAGATGTTGATTAATTTTTCATGGTGTTTAAAAATGAGTTATAGATTTAATATTTTTATTTTTGAATATATTATGATTTAATTAAAAAATTAAATTAATAATATTTAGATTTTTTTTTCAAAAATGGGTTTTATTTTTTGAATTGTACATGTTGAAAAATGGTTTGGGTGAATTTTTGGGATTTTTTTAAAATTCTTGAATTTTTATGAACAATAAAAGACGATAAATTACCATAAATGCTAAATACTTGTTTTAATACATCATATGTGATTCAAGGCTAATATAATACCAATTGTTTCGAAATCACATGAAATTATTTCTATTTTTAGTCACATGAATCAATACTATTAATTGTCTTGAACTATAATATTTAAATAATTATAAAAATAATGTAAAATCACTCCTCGTCTCCACTAAAAAACCCACACTCATTCCCCTCTTCCCCACACACCTCTCAAGCCTTGAGCATAGTCTAAGTTCTACTGAATACCCTAACCAAGAATCTTACCCAATTACAAGAGTTGTTGGTCTCACCAAAGTTCCAAAACTAATGGCCTTAAGAAGGATCTCAAAGAAAAGAAATCAGGAGGTAAGAATCCTCTTTCTTTTTCATGTGTTTTCTTTTAAATTACATTCTTTTATTATACTCTCTTCCCCTTCCCTCATCTAGGATGTGTGAAATATCTAGAATATTATATATTATATATTTTATCATGATATTTTCTACAAATCAGCATCATTATTCTTCTCCTCTTCCCCTTATTCTAAAAATAAAAACACCGTCCATGATGTGCTAATTTACCATAATTGTAGATGATGTGTTTTCAATTTCTATTACTTCCTAAAAAGATGATCATAAAACCCATTAAATGGTTGAAACAAAACTAAAATATTATTATTTAACCTATTTAATGTTTTGGAATTAACTTCTCTTAATAAAATTAAATTAGATAACAAAACAAGTCCATGATTATCAAGGAACCTCCAAAAATGATTATAAGAAATATGATTAATGTTTTATCCCAAGATTCATCATCATATATGATAAAATAATAATTTATGGTATAATTTAATATTTTATAAACGTATTAATATAATTTCATTCCACTTTTCTAATTTCATTTACATACAACATGAAAATAAAATACAAACCGGGCATGGAAATCATGTAAAGAACGCACCTGAAAGAATAGAAGGAACAAAATACTAATAACTGAGGGGTGAAATGGTGTTATAAAATGATTATATAAAGTGTTATTAATATGAAAATGTTCCTTTAAGATATTAATAAATCTCGTTTAACCATTATACAATAATTTTAAATATGTTTTAAGTAAGACAAACCAGAGGTAAGGGAATTTGTAACCCAATTTCCATTCTTTTGGTTAACCTTCTACTTTATTAATTGTGGGGTATTAAAATTTTTTGGGTGATGGGGTTTGGTTATATTATTTTTACCTATGTTTATTTACAGTTTAAACTCATATTACCTTCTTTTTATTGATTCTAATATCAATTATATGTAATTTTTAAGTGACTTTTCTTATAAAAAACATCTTTTAAACATCTTGTTTTACAAAATTCATGTGAATGTTTTTATGGAAGTTTTCATATTTTATAATTATGTTATGTTTATTTGAAATTTCTTGTGAAAACAGGGGGAACCTCTATCTTATTTCAATGCATTGGTTGTCTGTAAGTTGGTGGTCAGTCATATGGCTACTCTATGTGTAGATGTGATGGTTACACCATAAGGTAGTCATGAGGGTTATATTGTTACATAGCTGTGAGAGTTGCAAATGATAAGGTAAACATGATAGTTAGAATACTAATTAAGTACTTTCCAAAGATAAATTTATGGTTCTATTTATTTTCTAAATGTTTTCTATAAATTTCATGGAAATCTCATGTTTAACAATGTAATTTTCAAAGGGTGACAAGTATGTCTTTTTGAAGATGATTTTATATGTTACATGTATTTTTGGACTAATGTTTTCTTTCCTTATTTTTATATTCGTTAATGTTATTTATGTTCTCACCCCATGTTTTTAAATGATTTTAATATGTTATAATTATTGGTAAGACAAATAAAGAATCCATGTTAAATGTTTGGAATATTTTTCCATAAAAACATCTTTTATTTGAAAAGTTTTATATTTTCAAAAAAATGGATTCTATTTTTTTATTTATGTACTGTATAAATGTGGAATGTTAGGTATTCATTATATACCAACTCTCCAAAACTATAAACATTAAATTAACCTCAATATGAATGTTAGGTAGTTCTTGACTAATATTAAGCATTATGTAATGTAATAAAATCGGGTCATTTTATTAGTGAAAACCTATCTTGAATACCCAACCTTCCCACAATGGAAGAAATATAAAGGGTGTCTTCTATGAATTAAAATTGGTTAGTAATATTATTTATAGTCAGAACCACAATGAGACTAATCGCACTTCCTATTTCCTTTAATGCAATTCATGCAACTACAACTATGAGGAAAATAAACACCCTTCAACCCTAACTTAATAGCCAGGTCAACATTATCTATCAAAACTCTATCCATAACATCAGTGTAAGAAGAGATCATAATTAAGAAGGCTTGTGTTCAGATATCAAAACAAATACCATTCTCAAATTTCCATTCCTTCATTTTCTCATTTGTCACTTCTTTCGGATAAAAATAATGAATATTAGTAAAGTGGTTCGCATATTGTGACATGGTCATGTCACCCTTCTGGAGGTTGAAAAACACCATACATTTCTCCAACTCCATTGAATTTAGAATGAACTATTCAATTAAAACAACTCTAATGCATTTCAACTCTAAGACCTCAAGCTTTTTTATTATCACCATCGAAATCCAACATCTCCTACATGGACCCTCCATCTTAATTTTATCACACTTCACTATAGTTGAATTAGGAATTTTCCAAGAACTAAAAAGGTAGTTCATTATTATTAATCCAATCCTTGTCCTCATGAGTATAATTAGATCCTTATAAGACTTGTGTTTTCTTATAGAGAAAATCATTTGCACTATCTTATGATTTATATATTCAAGGTTCCATAACTGGAGCCTAAATGGGAAGAAGTTTTAGTGCCTATCCTAATGATTTTACAACACACACCACTATCTCAGAAATATTTGAGATAACCAGTGTATTAAAATAATATTGTTAACTAGAATATTACTCTTGCAGACTATTCAAACTTATACTCAGAGGCAAGATTCAATACAACATCAACAGACAACACTAAAAGAATCAAAGATGATACATAGATTAACCACTCAAATGGTATTCACAAGAATATCAATTCCATCAAGAAGAAAATGAAAATGGTTTTTTAATATACTTAGGTCAAAAGAGGGTATAATTATATGAAATAGGTCAAACAATTCCTCAATAAACCTTTCCAAAACACCCATGTTGACTAAAGCCTTTTTAATATTAGATTTTTTTTGGAACACGCTTGAAACAACTTCCTAAGTCCCATTAATCCAACCTCCTATATACTAGGGCATCCTAATAGAATAATAGCATCAAGGAAAGGTTTAAAACCATAACCTATTATAAAATATTTTCCTAAAACACCTTTAATATCTTGGTACCTTGATACTCAAACTAGCTCTAAAATGGAATTAAGGGTGATCCGAGTCCCCAAGGGTTCGTGACTTGATCATAGAATCATAAAATAATAAAGAGAGAATGGTTTTTACCACAAAATAGTGTAAGATAAAAAAAGTCAGTATGTTTATCATTACTAAGGGTGAATGTGCCAAAATCAAATAGGTTAAACTCTACTCAAGTAGTATATCATCAAAAGACACAACAGATGTCATGATAAATATAAAATATAAACTCATGTAACAAGTGGATCACATCTCCACCAATCACATATTCACTCTAAGTGACATGGATTAACAACAACCACCACCTCTAAGTGTAATTTATTCTATTACATGGACTGGGCATAATAAGATATACAAATTCTTAAAGTAAATGTTAGGGTGTCACCTAAAAAGCTCATTAGGGTCTCACTAAGAGTTCCATAGAAAATTCCATTATTTTTAAAATATATTTTATTTCAATTTAAATTAAACAAGTCATGGAATGGGCCACACATATTCTCAAAAACATTATTTCAGTTCAAAAATATGGAAAACATATCAAATATGATGAAATTAACTTTTTCTATTAAACATTTAAATAAATATTTACCATGAATATTGTAGTTTCATAAATAAATGGATTATAATCATAAAATCAAGTATATCATATAAAAAAGCATCAAGATCTATGGAACATTATTTTTTAGTATTATGATCCTCACACTACTCATTTTTGAACTCAGGTCAAAGTGTGCACACATCCCATGACTCAGGCCATCAGGACTCCACTCCCCGTCGGGGATGTAAATCATGTTGTACTATATTTATATCAGTGTTTCACCATCAATCTATAAATAAAAGGTTATATACTTGAATTATTTTTATAATTACCCAATAAATATATATTTTACATGTTTTAAAAAATATACAAGAAATTAAAAATTGGAAAATAAATCATTTGAAATCATTTCATCTTTCATATTTCAGTTACCCCATTTATGTTTTAAAAATGCCTTTAAATTCCCAAACCAAATCCTTAGTTTTCAAAAAAATTAATTCCCTTTTCAAATCATATTTCATTAAATTCGATTTTTCTCCAGTTAATAAAAATCATATTACCAAACTATTTCCATCACAAACCATCTTTTTCCAAATCATTTCATAACTTAAAACCACCCAAACAGGGTTTTATTTCATTGGCACATGCCTTTGAAATCATATAAAAACTACACATTAAAAAATCATAGAAAACCCCTTTTAAATACACATTCAATAAATCAAAATCCATGTTTTTAATTTTTTTATTAATCATTAATAAACCACTTTCCATCGATCAATGATCAAATGATCAAACAACGGAAATGAGAACATAAATGGAGAGTTGAGGGGTCGGAAGTTCAAGAAGAAATCCTAGATAAAAAACATCAATATCAACTCTAATTCCATCAGAAAACACGAGATCATATCAATTCGAAAATGGGATAATGAAGAGAGGATGTAAACCAAATAAAGGAAACTCACAAAAATTAAATTCCAAATTGAGTCAGGAAAGAAGTAAATCACTCAATTTTCTTGGGAGGAAGCCTAGGGTTCTTAGGAGGAGTTCCCGAATTATTCCTAAATAAATTCAGAATAAAGAATAATGAAACCCACTTTTAATGATTCCATTATTTTCTAACTTAGTTTTTTGGAGTGTAAATGCATCATGTTGCTTGTACTCTATAAAATACACCACCTTGGGTAAAAATATCATTCAATGGATTTATGTCATAAGTTCAATATTTATAGAATAAATTATTTTTCACTAAGCCTCAGAAAATGAATTTATAGATATGTGAATTATTTACAGTGTAAATTATTTTACATTGTAATCCATTTTCATAGTTTATGACAAGAAAAAAAATTAATCTAAATTTAAATTATTATGGCGTAAATTTTTCTACATCCAGCACCAAGAAACTATAGTCTGTAGAAACACCAAAACAACATTAAAATCCCCTATACCAAAAATCTAACCCCCTAAAACCCTTATGAAATTTATACCTGAACACCATTATTTTAAATAAAAAAACATCTGTAGAATTTATGTCATTTTTGCCCAAAAAAATATTACAATCCTCACAATGCCTGAAATCCACTAAAAAAATTGGAACAAAACCAGTGTCAAGACGTACCAGATAAAAGTTAATGGGATGTTATATAAACTTTTGTGACTATTCCATAGGTATATTGTTTGTAATTTATCATTAAAATTTGTGGATCCATGTCATGTTTCTAGAAACCATGGCACATTTGATGGTATATTTGAGAATTCTTCACATGTTATACGCTATTTTTACTGTATAAAATCATATGTATGTATTAGATATTCCATTAGAAAAATAAAAAACAAGTATAAATGAAATTATGAAAAATTGAAAATCGATCAAATAAATTATAAATAATTCTAAATTATATTGGGACTACTCAGATACCACTTAATGGTTCTGAGGCATAGAGGTAGTAGTTGGTGGGTGTTGATTTTGGTTTGTCATATTTTTTAATGGATAAATTACAAGAATATAAAAATTGAAACCCTTGAATAAAAAATATAAAGTCATTCAAATATAATTTATAATTTATTAAAAATAATAATTACCTCAAATGTGATAATAACGTTGATCAATTTCTATTGTTTATATTTCTATGTCATCATTATGGTGGGGAACCCAAGAAGGGATTTTTTTAGTTTTATCCAAAAACTCTCTATGGATCACTGTAAAATGGTCTTGGACATATGGGTGCTAGCACAGTAGAAGAATGTTATTTAAATTGTTAATTTTATATCACTACAAGGGGTTATAATGTTACCTCCTATGTTCTTTAGAGAAAGTATGGATGAAAAATCTCTCTAAGGATTGAGATAATTCTATAAAGGCTTTCATTTTGTAGAAAAAGTCACACCCTCTCAAAAATGACATGATATGGACTTTACATGTAGGATTAAAACAATTGATAATTATACATAATCCCCTCTCAATATATTTAATATTAGTAATACACCATGTGAAATAATAATGAAAATATTATTATTATATCCAGTAAATTGACTTATTTAAATATTATTTCATAAATAAATAAGATAATATTTATTTAAACAATAATAAATAATATAGATCATTTCCATTTGGCTTAAAATTCTCAATTATTTTTCTATACCACTGTAAATTTTGGGGTTGAATCAATGGTAACATTTTTACAGTTTATTCCCTACGAAAAAACCCCTCTTACTTGTTATATTAAAATCCACTCAATTTCACTATCTCAGCCATTCCCAATTATGGAAGAAATAAAAACAACACTAAGAATAAAATATTTTTTCATGTTTCTCTCCCATGTTTGGTGATTACAGCCTTTTATTTATTAGATCAAGTCAGATCATAGATTCTTAACTTTTTATAATTATTAGTGGATGTATGTCAGGATTCACTCACATGAATTTTATTTTAACTGTTATATATA
Organism: Viscum album; assembly: GCA_963277665.1. Taxonomy (NCBI): domain Eukaryota; kingdom Viridiplantae; phylum Streptophyta; class Magnoliopsida; order Santalales; family Viscaceae; genus Viscum; species Viscum album. The sequence continues at coordinate 821,036,465 of OY728166.1, forward strand.
ATTCTTTTTATGTAATAGTAACAAGTATCTACATACCATGACCTAGATTAATATCAATAAAAAAATTTGATCTAATTTTCCCCTCTTCCTTCTTCCTTAAATTGTTATCTTCAATTTATAACTCTTTGATACTCATGATGTTCATTTCCACTATTTTCTTGGGTATATCATTATCCACTAATATTTTTCAGTTCTCACACATACTATCTATATATTCTTTATTTTCTCTATTTATATTTTTCATAATCTCATGGATGAACAAATAACTCATAATTATATAATTTATAAAAAACCATTCAATTAATGAATTATAGATTGTTCACTAAAAGTTTTATATATCATAATCTAGAGTGAATTTATCTTTACAAATATTATTGTCTTCATGTACCCATTATCTAATAATATTATTATTATATTAATAACCCACCTCCTTCTGATATTACTAAAATTTTCATCATCTCTTTGAGTCATCTTCTACTTATATTTCTTTCTCATGTTTCTCCCATGACATGGTCTTCTTCTAAATGGTGTTTCATCAACCCAAATTCAACAAAAATTATAATTCAATAGCTTGTATTATGATAATCATATTAATTTTTATATTTTATGAATTTAATACTAGAACATGCCTCATTTAATTTAATTTCTTAATGTATTTTTAGAAAATACCAGATTTTAGAGATAACCCATATGGTAAAAGTAAATGACTCTTAGATTATACTATAATTTCATCGATGTGATGTTTGTTAACATCAAATGATCTTTTATAAGAGTAAAATACTCTTATTTTATATATTAAATCTTAAGGAAAATTTCAATTTTAGTCTTAATGACTCTTATGATTTAGTTAAATCACTCATACATACCTCAGTGTGTCTGCAGTACATTGGCATAATTCATCATTAAATTGTTTATAAGTGACTCATACTCATTTCTAAAAGTTTATTACTTACATATAGAATGACTGTTATGAACAATATTATTTTTCTAATTTTCCTATTCTGAGGAATAGTTACTTCTACATGATATTTATATCTCTCTTTTTAATTTTAGACTCATCCAAATATTAAAAATTGATTTATATTCACTCTTACAAATAATTATAGATACTACTAAAATATAGATAGAACTCAGGACTTCAATAAATTTTTTATCTAGGCTCATAATTACATTTTTACCAAATTCATTAGAATCTTATTCATAGAGTACTTAACCAATTCAGTTTAGAATTTTGTAAATGAAAATTAATATAGTACTTTCATAAAGAATTATGAAAAAAAATTACAACAACCAATTCTCATAAAAATCATTTAAAAAAATTTAATAAAATATCAAAAACATTGATTGATTTTCATAAATGGTTTAAATCACATAAATCACATCAACAATTCCATTAGTTTATTTAATATCCCCCTTTGTATTCTTTTCAATACTAATAAATTACACACAATGTTATCAAATAAGACCCTTTCTTAAATATAAATTTATTCACACTACACTGACAAATAAATTAATGTTTTTTAGATAATTTACTCCATTTATGGGAAGAAATAATTATTCATTAGACATGAATGATCTCCGCATCAATCCATTAAATAATTAATAAAATTCCCCTATTTTATGGTAACAACAAACACATATTCACAAAACAATAATTAAATAGTTTTATATCCTTCTCTTATTATTGTTTCAGTGCACTACTATCTCCTTTTGAAAATAGAATTCAATGAATTTTGGGGGTAGTTCCAACACATTCTCAAGTCATAGGGGATTACTTTTAATGAATTTTATAACTTAACTCAGTAATTAAATAGTTTCATTGATGTTTTGAACCTGTAAGTAATTTGATCCTTTTTTATTTACATTCTGGACTCACATATTCATTAGAAACATTTTCCATGATGAAATTATATTTTTTATAAATATTTATGTATTTTGATTATAAAATAGTATTATCATACTTGTAAATGGAACATCACTTATCACAAAAAATCCACAGTATATTATCATCATCTAATTTCAAGTCTTCTAAATACACAATCATTGACAATATTTTTGTACATGAATGTGTAACAACAACATATTCTTCTTTTAGTTTCCAATGTAATCTAATCTTTACATATTCTAATGTCTTCTCACATATCATTCTCCTAAAAAGAAACTACCACTTAAATATTTTTTCTATCACTGGAGTTTCAATCCCAATATGAACTAATGATATCCATTAGATTCAATTGTCTATTATTTTATATAGAACCCCATAGCATAATTTAGCTTGGATATACATAAAATTTATTTTATCATATAGAAAAGTGTCATTACATTTGATCACTTTGGTATCTTTCACTGAGAGTCACAATATATATAATGTTTGTTTTTAATGTTGTAAGATAAATAAATCTTAGATTGATGTTTATAAATTCATTTGAATTTACATTTTCTCATACATTATATTTACATAATTTTACACAAACTAATTATGAACCTATATTAGTTGATGGAAAATAAATTGAATTTAATTTAAATAGTATTTTATGGAGGAAATTTAAAGTGTGCTAAAGATGAGGTGATTCTCCCGTACATATGAGAAATGGAATATATGGATTGTGGTTAGATATCCCATATGGAAAACTCAAGAAAAAATAATTTTAAATATTACGATTGTGGATATTATCTTAATGGATACAAAAACCGTGTTTTATGAATGAATATAGGATTTATCTAATTTGTTGGAATGACTTGGGAAGTATTTTTGTATAGTATAGATTGATGATAGGAAATTAATAAATAAAATACAGTATGAAGTTAGGGATACTATCCTTGAATAATTTATTATACATGGTATTATATTAGATGAAAGAGATTATTTGAATGATTTTTTAGTTAATTTTCTTTTTTTAGAAAGTCATAATTCAAATAAAAATCCTTTTAAAAAAAATATAAATATTTTTTGAAATTCTGTGAGTATATATTTCATATGACTTTTAATATTTTTAAAATATTTCTGGATAGAGTTGAAAAAAATCCCTAAGTCCCTATGATTTTGTAAGATATCATATATTTTATAATAATTTTGATATGAGGATGAAAATGGATAAGTGATAAGGATTTCATAATACTATATATATATATTTTAATACATTCATTTTTTATAAGGTGATTTATTATCCTATTAATATTTATTAAAGCATGTAACACATTACAGTTATCCAAAATATGAAAAATTAGAAATCATATAATCCTTTTTCATAAAAATTTCTACATATTAGAATTAATAAGAATTTAACATGATCATTGTAAGTATAAGAAGCCTAAAAATTTCATTTTACATTTTTAAAATCAAAAAATGAGAGTAAATTCATAAGTATAATGAAATAAGATAACTTCTAAAATCATAGGAATTTCATGTAATGCTTATAATATATTTATTTGATTGAATAAGATATCATAAAATCATAATATATATTATAACTTATATGATTTTATCATAAGATAATTTATATATTATTTAATGTTATCAAAGGATATTCCTAAGATTTTTCATGATTTTTTTCCTACTCTGAATGATATACTTGATACATGGTAACATATGTTTAATCTTACTAAATAGACTTTTCTCATAAATTTTTATTGGTAGAAACTCACAAAGTAAATTTTATGATATTTTAATTAGAAATATAAGAATTCTATAATCAAATATTTTAAATAAATAAAATGTATAATGATGTTATGTGTTGATATTTAGGAAATAAACGTGAAAATTACACAAATGGATTATAATTCATGTTGAGATAGCAATCAAGTTGATGTTGATTATTTTAAAAGAAAATTTTATAATGCTAATGATTTTTTTTCCAAAAAGTTATTCAATAAAATAATCATGGAATTAAAAAAATGATAATATTATTGTAGAGAAAATGATTATTTGATAATTAAAATACCATGTGAAGGAAATATTAAGTCTTTTGGAAAATATAAATAATGTTATTAAAAAATATTAAATTTTAATTAAACCTTGTAATATGTACTAAATTTCAATGACAATTTCACTTACCAACAAGAATCAATGAGATCATAAATTCAAATATGGAAATATTATCAATAATTTTACAGATTCAAAAGAGTATGAAATGAAAAAAGAAGGAGATAGTGAAACCTGATATAGGTGTTGTTGTTATAGATCATTAGTATACTAAATGGAATACAACTACATCCAAGTGTTAACTTGTGTATCAAATAATACTAAGAAGTATAATACTATTATATATCAATGTTATATAATGTGAGTGATATGAGAAGTTGAGTGACACTATTGACGATGTGTCCTGACTATGGAATCTACTGAAGTGGATTAAGAGAAGGGAATGGATGACATAATTTAATAGAAGCAAGAAAGAAACACTCTATGGACAACTAATATTTTACTTTAAAGGATCCATTCAGAGGCTTTTTAAGGCATTCTAAATGAGTGGTATGTTATACTAGTTGTGAGGATTTAAGATTTTGAGATTAACTATAATGATTTTTTAGTGTGATTATATAGTTTACGGTGGGTTGATATGTAAGCGTGGTGTAAGGAAACTCATGGTGTGTAATGTAATATAGATATTGGGTTGATTCAATTCCATTATAAACACTTACACTTATAGTGGTGAAATTTGGGATTAGAGTGAATAAATTGTCACAACAAGGAGTAGGATTTCAGTAAAGGGGCCAAACACAATTAATATCTAGTGTCCTATTCCATTTACTTATTTTAATGTTTTGGTATGGTAGATAGGCACATATTGAAAGGATAAACATCAAAACTTATCATATAGTATGATTAAATAATATGAATATTATAAAACTCAGGTATAATTGATTCACTCCTCCCACACTTAGTGATATTATCAAACATAAGCACTTCTTGTGGTACATAGATAACTATGTTTTCCTATGATTGGATCTAAATTTTTCTCAATTATAAAAAATTCTATATATGATGTGAATATTTCAATAAAGTATTTTGATAACTAAAATTATGAACTTATTATCATTTCTTGTTGAATCTAAAATGAAAAAAGTCTACTAAAAACCAAAAAAATAGAAAGGAAAAGTTGACAAGTAAATTGGAAAGTTTATCAAAAGAGAAAAAAGAACCATAACTATTTGAAATTGATCAATGTATAAATTTTTCATTTAATGAATCTATTTATACTGATAATGTTTTAGAATAAATTTTGATAAATAAGGGTTTGATTGAATAAGTTTATTGAAACAATTTAAGAACTCTACTGTATACTCATGAATAATTTAATGAAACTTTTTATTGATGTTGAGATTTCTAAATTAGGTTTTATGAATGTATTTATTAATTAAGAGTCTTATTTTTAAGTGGAGGATGATTAAATTTGGAATTATTTAGAAAAATAAATATAATTATTCTGGACACTCAAAAAATGTAATGATGCCAAAGAAGAAACTATACCACATTGTAGTGATTATATTTTCTGGATTGAGAAGAAGATTCAATGAAATGTTTGTGAGAAAATTGTAGCTAATAAGGTATTTAGAGAAATAATCTTGGCATTATAATATCGTTATAAAACTTCTATTATTGTAAAAGATAATCAATTGGATGTTAAAGTAAAAAAACAAATAAGAGATATTGATAACTCATTAGAAACATAAAGTAAAATTCATGAGCATCAAATAAAGAAGTTAAATAGACATTGATAATAAATTTTTATGTTAGTTGAGAGTGAAAAAAATTACCTCAAAATAATTCTTCTTCAACTTGTGAGAAAATTGAGAAAATATGAACCAATATAAAAGGGGCATTCCCAAATACCATAGAAGAAAATGACTACCATATAAATTTTAAAAGAAAAATTTTTCTCAATATAAATATATTATTTGAAAGAAGATCTTGAACACCTCTAATTATCAATATAAAACAAAAAATAGGATAAATTTAAACCATGTCCATATTAATTATTGTTTCACTAATATAGTTTCATGTGATATTACAGGTAAAAAATTAAAAAATAATAAAATAATATGTATAAAAATTATAGGAAATTCATCTGAACTTGAATAGTGGGTGTTGGATTATAAAATAAGAATAAGTATTCAAATCATTCCTAAAAGGATAAGTACTATTTCATAAAATAGTATGTAATTAATTCTCGTTACATTGAATCTATAGGAAATAGAAGGAAGTTCATTGGAAACTACTAGTGATGATGGAGGCTTGGGATTAGGGAAATTGAGTATTGGAATAATATATTAACTCATAATGAATATAGAGGGCCTAGATTAAGGGGGAGTGGGGCTAAATATAACAAAAACCCAACTATTTAGATTAAATATCTGTAGAATAAAAAGAGTAAATCCATCAATAACATGTTTTGTTTCATAGTTAAAATCTACGATTATTGTAAAAACATTGGTCATAGTTGTGAGGAAATGTGCTATGTTTCCACCATTAAAAAATTCATAGAATAATTTTAAAAATGGACCACATAACTATTTCATCAAACAAATGAATGAAAATGAGTATTCCTTAAGGAGAAGGAAAGAGAAAATAACATAGTAAAATAATTCCATGAAGTCAAATAAAAAGGAAGAATATGATGTCAAACCAAAGTGGGATGCTTCTACTATGGTAAAAATGGTCATATCATAGACCACTATAAATAGTCCTTGGATATAAAAATTAAAAGTTATAACATGAATTGGAGAAGGGTACCATTCTAGGGTATGGATAAGCATATCAGTTTAATTTTGACATCTTAGAATGAGGGTTAGAAATGTTTCCTAAAAATGGAAACGAATAATGTGATAAGAAAACATGTAGAAATAGATAGTTCAATGTATATTAATAAATAATTCATAGCAATATGGCATGTAGAATTGAAATTATCCAATAAATGGAGAAGTGATAAGAATTATCAAGTGATAATAGAGATGAGGTTATTTTATATGATGGAAAACATGAATTTCATGAGAATGTTTTAAAGATTAATTTCACAAGTGTTATTATAGATATTTGTGGATGATGTAATCAAGATAGATGTAAGTTATTTGTTGTAAAAAGTTAATAATAATATTCCACAAAATATAAAAGATAAATTTATGCTGAAATCCATGTTTTTTTAAAAAAACTCAAATTTAGATAATCAAATGGTGTACAATCATGAAGTGTTATAGCGAATATGAAACTATAAAGAGATGGGTTTTTAGGTTGAGATCTATGTATCATCCCTACTTATCTTACTAAGTAACTGATGGGTAAACACTTCTATATTCCCATGTATAATGATTTATTTGTAATTATATTCTCGTAATTGAAAGAAATGTTTTAATGGGGATCTGTATGAGTCATATTATCGACTATTGAATAATAATATGGTGGTGAAAAACATGGCATTCTATTGATGTGGTTAACACAAATATGAATCTGGAGGTACGTTATTTCAAAAAAAATCTTATATCTAGATATCCCTTAGAAAACCTAGATTTTATCCATAACATCACACCTTTTATCATTTATTATATCATATCAATGTAAGAAACATATTTTCACTTGAAATTTTTTATGTATTTTTTAAAGATGAGAAATGTTTGAAATTTTTTTAATTTATCTTTTTAATATCCATCATGGATAGTTATTCTAAATTCGAATCACCTGTTAAAAATATTTATAGATATCCTTTTCATTGTTTATTCTCACATTTTACATTGGGATATCCCACTTAGAGTAAGAGTTGACAAAAAATGAATCATTTCTAATAAAAATATTGTTCCATCCTTCTATAAAATAATTAAAGTTGTGATTTTCAATATAAGAGGGAGAATAATTTTTTCATAATGAATATGAGAATAAAATATCATAAATTTACACAATTGCATTTATTATCAAAAAGGTTGATAATAATAACTATATATTTGGGGTTGGGATGAGAAATAACCACAAATAGAGAGGGGGGATTTAGGACCCTATATGTATTTATGGAGTTTAATTTTTATTTTTTCTTAATAGGATTGTATAAATCAATGGAAAATTATGAGAAATTTGAGTTGTTTCTCTTGTACATATGAGAAAAGGAATATAACATTGTGTCTTGGGGATATAATATTGATAAAATCAATATTAAATCACTTTAAATGTGACAATTTTGGAGTTATTCTTCAAAAATACAAAATAAAAGTGTTACTAGATGATAAGATAATGACTACAATATGTTGAAATTAGTTTTTATGCATCCAGATAGATGAGATATTGGATATATTATATTAAGGAATAAAAAATTGTTAGAAGTTAGAGATATGATCCATGAATCACATAGTACACAAGATATCGTATTAGGTCAAAAATATCCTTTAGATGATATTTAGAGTTTATTTAGAGTGTTTTAGAGGGCCTAAGTCAAATAAAAATATTTTTAAATTGATATGAAGTAGTATTGAAATTTTGTGTTCATGTATTTAATTATATTTTTGGATTTCATAAGACTTTAGTGGCTAAAGATAAAAATTGACAATGAAATTATGTTTTTATAAGAAATTATCTATATGTTAAAACTTATTATTTGAGACTAAAAATATAAAAGGGATAAAGATTTCATAACACTTTAATACTTTTCATAATAGTTTTTGTGTTTTCATAATATAATTTACCATTTTATAGGATATTGATAAGTCATGTAAGACTACACATTTTTCCATAACATAGAAAATGGAAAATAATGTAAGATATTATTATTTTCATAAGACTTTTCACTTAGCTAATTTCAAAAAAAATTCAAAATTACTTTTTAAGAATTTAATATTTTGAAAAAATTTGTTTCCATTTTTAAAATATGAAATGGAATGGGAATTATATGTCTTAAAAAATAAGTTACATACCTAAATTATAAGACTTTCTAAGAAGGACCTTAAATATTTTTTAGATTTCATAAGATACCCAATAATTAGTAAGATATGTTATAATGTATAAAATGATTGTGTAAGATATTATTGAGACTTTATAATATGTTTCTCATACCCCATATGATATACTTTGAAATTCAAAAGATATTTTTGTCATAAAAAACGGATGTTTCCTAGAAATTGGAAAATGGTGAAACTCGCAGGGGATATCTTAAGATGTTTTACTTAAACATATGTGATTTCCATAATGAAACAATCAAAATAATGACAATATATGATGATCCTATGTATTGATATTCATTTAAAAAAATCGTAATTTCAGAAATGGATTTTGATTCAATCTATTATATGAAATCAAGTTGAATCTAATTTTAATAAATGCTACTATCACAATGTGGAAGGGGTTGTCACTTCACAGATCATTTCATGTATACAAAAAAATGTATATTAAATTCATGGATTTTGTGGAGAGATAAATGAAATGATAATTCAAATATAATATTAACAAAATATTGACTCTTTTCAAAGATTTAAATGAGCTTACTAATAGAGAATAAATGGGAATTCAATCTAGGAATATCTATTAAATTTGAATAGGAATATTACCTACCACCAAGAGTTAAGGTGTTTCTAAATTAAAATATAGAAATAATATTCATGATTCTATAGTTATGAAATATTATAAAATATAAAAGGAATGAGAATGTTAAACCTAATATCTTTTCATTTATTAGAGGTCATCTGTGTATCGAAGAGAACCTATCTACCTATAAGATTACACATATTCATTTAAAAAGAGAAAGAAAATAAACTTAAGAAGATGAAGAAGAAACATATGATACATCAATATGGTATAAGGTGAGTGATAGCAGAAGTATATTGACATTGTTGTTATTACATCATGATTGAGGAATCTACTGATGTAGATATAGAAGAAGGTAAAGGTTGAAAAGAAACTATATTAAGAAGAAAACTAATGTATTATTCATTGGTTTATTGAAAGGGTCCATTTGAAGACTTTGTGAAGTAGTCTAAACAATTTGAATAATGTAATGGTTTTGAGGACTAAAGATGGTGTGATATAGTATAAATATATTTTGGTATAGTTCTAAAATACATGGTGGGATTCAGTATAAGTATTGTATGGGGTTATTCATGGTATGTGAGGTATTAGAGAGTTTGAATTGATTTTATACCAATGTAACCACTTAAATTTATAGTGTAACAATTTGTGATCAAGGAGAATAACTAAACAAAGTTAATATTATTACTATGATAGTGTATAAACTTGTAGATATCTGGTGTCCAATGCAATTTAATTCTTTTAATATCTCAGTAAGGCAGAGAGACAAATATTATGAGGATGAAGACCATAGATGATTGAAATGGTTGATTAAAGAATAACCAAATCTTTAAAAATTATGTCTATCAATGATACACCACTACTGATATCATCAAACATGGTAACATAACATACCATATATATAGATACTTACTTAATGTTTTTTAGGACAAATCTCTTCAAAAATTCTATGGATTGCTTTTCGTAGGAAATAATTACATGGTTACCTATTTGAAAAACCTATAATCTAATAAAGTAACTCATTTTACCAAGAATTGATTTATCTAAATTCATTTCCATATGTTTTGAAAATTCTTCAAAATCATTCTTTACGCTACTTATAATAAATTATGTGATCAATATCAACATTGATAGTTAAAGTACCTCAACTCTTCTCTTTTACATATAAGTTATTTTCAACTTTCCCATCCAAGAAATTCAATTGTTCTATGAAATGTTTATAGTTTACAGTAACAATGGATATATATAAAATGTATTCTATAAAATTCCTTTTTCAACCAAGAAACCATGCTTCCATCAATATCCTAAATGAATCCTTCAAACTTGCCAATAATATACTCTCCTTAAAACTCTTCATTTAGAAAATTAGACACTTCAATCATCTAATATACCTTATAATGTATATTAGTTGAAACTATGAGAAATATTATGATAACCTAATGTCTTGAAAATAGTGAAAAAAACTAAAATACTATAACTTCCACTTGATTAATACATTTCCATACAAACCTAGTCTTTTTTCTTGACACATCACACTTTTTATTAAGTTTATTTTTGAACAGCTACTTTGAAGAAATTACATTTTTCCCATTTGGAAATGGAACAAGTTTCAAATAATCTTTTTTCAGTCTGACCTAGATTTTCATTCATTGAAGTTACAAACATCTTTCGTTCAATATCATTTACAACAGTCTGTGGTTTTTTTCTGTGAAAGGAGTTCTATTTGATTTTATATTCCTTATATACCTCAAGTATGTATTATAGAATCCTATATTAGAATTATATTATATGATTCTACATTTTTTTCAATTAGTATTATTTTAATTTATCACATTCCAAACATTTATCCTTGTTAATTTTTTGACCCGAGTCAAAATAAATAGAGTTTAATTTATTTTCAACTTATTCTCCATTTTCATTTTAATAAATCAATACATTTTATGCTTCTAAAATTTAAAAAAATTATACATTTAAATTAGTAATTTTTTTATATTAAAAAATTTACACATAGAAAACAATCACTAAATTATGTAATATTTTATTTTAGCATTTATACCCTCTTTAATTAGATAGATATCCTATAAATATTTATACACCGTATTTCTCTTTGATTTTTCCTAGACATGAATTTCTAATATTCATGAAACATAAACTACAGAAAAAATTAAATTATTTCCCACTATAATTATTTTTATATAATATCTCATATAAAATAATTTTATAATCTAATCTCAGTAATAATGTTTTTATATGAACATTTCTACACATTACTTCTCTCTAAAATAATTTTTATAGTTTGGTTCGGCTAACATGGTTATTCCCAATTCAAAAATTCTTCTATTTTAATTTTTTATACTAGATTTAGTTAATGATTATAATAAATTATGTATTGGTGTTTAATATCATTCTTATAAATATAAAAATCAACATAATTATAAGTGAATATTTCCCATTATATTTTTTAAACAATTTGATATATGATTTAGAAAATTTCTAAACATGGATTTTGAAAATCTTACACATCCCTGCAATATCAATTTTATGTTGTATGAACATAAAAAATATAATATAGGTTAATTAATCATTGAATGTGATAATGTAAAAAATTCCTTTAAACTTATTGGCATCTCATAGGTCTACAAAAATATGAATCAATGAAATCAAATGTCCATGTGGATTGAATATCCTATATTTAGTGAGTTAAATGAACAATCTTCCCCATTTGATAATCTCCACATACAATATTCCTTTCGCTATTCAATTGGGGATGATATATCATCAAAAAAAATATTTTAGTTTTTATTCAAACTTCTCTAACCAGGATATGCAATTATTTTGGTCCACATTATTCTTTCATTTATGTCATTCATGTAATATGCGTATGAAGGATCTCTAATCTAAAATATATTTTCAATGTTTCTTACTATATTTTTAATAAAACATTCATCTTTTAAACACCTAATTATTAATAATATTTTCTTATTAGTATTTTATTTTCTGAAACAACCCCAAATCTAGTAACCTAGAGATGGTGTATACTATATTACATATGCATAGATATGGGATATATTACCATGACGGATGTATAAATTTATTAGTATTTGTAAACTAGATACACACATGATTCCCATATTAAACTATAATTATTAAATATAAACATGAAAAATGTAACTGTTATTTATCCTTGAAAGACATTCATATATTTCTTCTTTATAACATATGTAATGGAAACAACATAATGTTGATCTCAAATTCTCAGTAAGGATTATGTATTATGGAACCTATCATGACTAAATAAGGTATAGTAAATATGGGAAGTTAAATAAATAAATAAAAACATTAAATTTAATCAGAAATTCAATCTCAAAACTAATCCATGGATAATATCAATTTAGTAATCTCAAGGAAAATAATTACTAAATTCATAACGAAGGTAATACATAATACTGGATGTCACGATCATAGACCTCGGGATATATCTACACTAAAGGCCTTTCATCAATATAGTATAAAACTATGTGTAAAAAGTCATTTAATTTTTCCAACTGATTTCTATCATGTAACATGTCGATGCACCTAGGGGCTATACATTTTTGGGCCCCACCCTTCAATATATGTCCAAGGAATTCCTCATATATCTAATGATTTATTTAATTCATTTATAATGTGCCATATCAAAATATACACATATTGAATAAATACTACACATTTACTAATAATTACCCAATAAATTATATAATTTATATGTATAACATGATATGTCTAAATGGTGTAAGTTTTAGAAAATAATCACATCCATTTTATAAAGAATATGAATATTTAGAAGAAATATAATATTCAATGATCACAAGTAAGTGAATGTTTCAAACGATAGTATAATTACAACATATTCCTAGCTGTGAATATTTAAAATAATGTTTATCCATTGATGGATAGAAATTACATTTAAATATCATCAAAAAAAAATTTAGGAAAATATCCTCTCCATTTTACAAGATCATTTACTTAAAAAACTAAACAATTATAATGGTAACCATTATATTTTAAAAAAACCTTTTTAAATTTTTAAATGAAACTTCAAAGAAAATAGGAGTAAAAATGGAGGGAAAATATTCTCATTCTTTATATGCTAAAAAGATAATTCAAAACTTTTTTTGGAAAAATTGTAAAGTAATTCGTTCAAAAAATGAAAAAAAATATTCATTCTAATCTATTTTGTAAAAAGTCAAACATGGTTAAAAATGAATTTAGATAAATCATTATGGAAGTGTAAATAAATTTTGAAAAACATTTTATATTAAATATTTGTATTTAATACAAATATAACTGATCAAAATATAAATAATATCAATTTTTCTTTTAAAAATATCTTCACATGATTCATGTTCCAAAGTGAGGAAAACTCGGATGAAAATATGGAATGTATTTTAGAGGGTAAACATGAAATTAACATCAATAATAATGAATAAATGTGTATTAATATTAATTAGATAAAATTTATAGTATATACACCATATAAAAGTAAACCAATTCGTATTATTAAATATGTCTCAATAGAGTGGAAATTGATACAAAATCTCTTACCTCAATCTTGACTTTCCTTGATGTAATTTTAACCTCATGCATAATTAATTTAAATTTTTTATAATTGAATACCATAACCCTAAAAATATTTATAATTTATAATATTATCCATTTATAAAATTTTGTTTATAATTTTTTTAATGGTCTTTTTACTATTATCGTTATTTTGGGTTTTAATTACTTTGTTTTTCTTGTATGTTTTTATTCAGTATTTCTGGTACTTCTACTTTTATTATGGTTCCACATTCTCAAAAATTTTATTAGTGGTGTAAATATAATATTTATTCAATATATATGTATTTATACTCCTCTATTAAATATAAATATATATATATAATTACATCATTTATGGAGATGGTAGTTAGTACGTACGTATGAACACTATTTTCACTTTTTTGAAGGTTGGAATGAATGATATGTGAAGAAAAACTTATTATCAAAGATCCATTGTTATATCATATATAGTAATTAAATATATCCTAATTTTCATCTATGTAAAACATAAATGAATAATGGTTCGCATTGCTTCTAGAGGTGATATTCCACATATACACACGACCAATGTTATCATTTTCCAATGGATTTGAATGTAAGAAGTTATATAAGTTATTATTGTTATAAAATAATATCTGTATAATAAATATCATATAAACTCATTAGAACCATATTTATAACCATCCAATTAATTTGGTGATGAAAAATTAATTACAAAACTACATTGAGATAATTAGTTATACTTCTGCACAACCGATGTTTTCTCAATTCATATGATAGAAAAGAGATGGAATATGGTCACACCCTAATTATAATAAAATATCTGTATAGTTATAAAAATTATTTTCTTATCATAGTATTATTGAAAAATATTAAGTGTAATTAGATGATTAGATAGACTTCAGGTACTCGGTAAAGAAGATTACCTCTTCTTCAGTGAATTACCTTTAGATGTCTTCTTACAGAACATATAGTAAGAAATTACGAATGATTGGAACCCTAATAAATTAGATAATAATGTTTATATGATAAATTATCAAGGTTCTTTTTGAGATTTATTCTTCAATTTAGTGTAAATATGTGAGGGAATGGGTTCTCTTCTATTATTGAGGAGATGGGCACTTGTGAAATGTCATAAAAAATAAAATAAAATGAGAATATTATAGATCCAAATGATTCCAAATCGAAAAGGATTCAATCCTATTGAATTATCTATTTGATATATCATTAAAAACTAAAAATTTATAGATTTTATGAGGTTTTTTAATCCTTGTATTTTCGTTTAACTCTTAAATTAACCAATATATCATTGACCACTGTAAAACTTTTTCACTCTTAAAAGGTTCTAATTTTACATATAAGGTAAATACTGACTCATAAATGGATAAAGGATGAAATTTTGGACTATATATTATTATCCTTGTCCTCATTTAGTATTTAAATGATTTTTCATTAATTTAAAAAAATATTATTTTGATAAATAATCATTAATGTAAATTTTGACATTATTCATTTAATTTGTCATCCAATACATCATAAAAAAGTTGGATTTTAAATATAATTCAATTAAAAATAACTAACAATTCATATTCATCTAAAAAATTCATGCAACACTATAAATCACTCTAATTATATCATTCTTAATATTTATAATATAATTTATTTTATTTTTCTCATAATTGAATAAATATTATATTATAAATGTGCAATAATTTAAGGTAATTATAAGATCACTAAAAATTATAAAAATTTTAACCATTAAAATAATTTCATTATGAACAAAATTAACATTTATATTCTTTCATATATTTTGTTTCTCTATATGGAGACATAATATATTTTTAAAACTAGATGAGTGATTTTTTTACTTCCTTTGATTGGAAAATAATTTTAATCATTTTCAAAGAAAAATTTTCCTTAAACACATAAATTTAGATCCAATGGTTATAAGGAACTATTTCCATTCATCAAACATGAATTAATATAAAATACTGTGAACTTATCACTTATGTTTAACCTATATGAACTTACTTTACCATTTAAAAAGGTGATAAATTTTAACACATTTACTATTAATATTGATATAAAAATAAAAGGGTCCTATTTAACAAATTTGATCATCCTAGTTCTAGATATGGAATCAAATTATTAAAAAATCCAGAAATTGATTTTTAAAAAACAATGAAAAACATGATGAAAATTTCTTTTTATAATAATAGAGTTTTCAAGCATAAAACTAGATTTATAGTTATTCTATTCCTAATAAAAACTGTAGACGAATAAAAAATATAAAAATATATTATTTAAGAATTTAATAAAATAAATTCACCAATCAACAGTGACTAAATTTATAAATACACATTTTGTGCACATAGAAATATTTTTTGAAAAAAAAACATTTCATTTACATTCAAATGAATTTTATCTTTCTTGAAGACCAATGAATTTATTATATAAATATATGAAACATATAATTTTAGTAATTTATTTAATCATATTCATACCAACAAATATTTAAGGCTATTTTTTAATTTTAAAATAATAATATATTAATAATAGATAGAAGTTCATTATACTCGGTGTTGTCTACGACACAAGGTATTAAAAAGATTGATTTTTTTAAAAAACAAACCATAAAATCATGTGGTTTTATAATTTTAATTTCCAAAGACTTTAATAATACTCAAAATATTTCATTTTATTTCTTCAACAAAAAGAAAATATTTGGTATTTAGGCTCTTGAATTCTATGTTTATTGTACCAACACCTCAGATTTTTAAGGAACTATCAATCCAAACGGTCATTTCCCCTCTATCATAAAATTTCATATTCTTTATATCTGTAGTATCACTTTTAATATAAGAGTAAAACCCACTTTAAATAATCTATTACTTAACTTTTTTGTTATGCATAAAATAATCATCAACAATTACTGATTTTTTCATCTTTTATTTTCTAAATTTCCATCCCATGTTTGAATATTTTGATTGTAATGACATCAGATTTTTTATCCTTTAAAATAAATATTATGCATTATAAATTATTTCAAATGCTACTACACAATGTAAAAACCCACAATTTATTAGTAATATATTATTACTAATTAAATAATAAATAGTAATATGGTAAACCATTAATATTTATTACTATTATAAGTTAAATAATTATTATGTGTTAACATTGAAAATGTAATTTTCAATGAAGTTCATTTTATTTTTATTATATATTTTATATTAAAAAGATAAGTTTACAAATTTTAGAACTTAAATTTTATAAAATTAAATTAAATTTTTAATTCCTCATAATAAAATTAGCTAATGATGTACTTTTGAGGTTTTTTAAATAATTGGCTTTTAGGTGAATAGTATAAAATAATGATTTTTCTAATACTACCTCTTTTATATGACATTGAATTTTTTGAAATAATTTTTAGTTGAAAAATATATAAATTAAAATAAATAAATTATAGTTATGATATATAATTTATAAAATGCACGAATATCAATTTAAAAAATCAAGTAATATTTTATGAAAACTGTTTTCGTTTTTTTATTTAATTAAATTTATTCATGGGAAATTTGGATTTAGATTTATTTTAAGGTCGTATGACTCATCTATGGAAAATAATCATCTTTTTAATATAATTTTAATTAATTTAATTTATAATTTTTTATTATACATAGAGCTTATGCTAAAATTTATACTTTTCTAAAAAATAATTTTTATGCGTTTCTTTCACTAAATTTTATATTAATTTCCATAAAAATGTAAATATAATATTAAAAAATGATTCCTATATTTGAGATAATAATTCCTATTTTATTTAACATTCCTAATAAAAAAATTTATATAAAATTTATATTGTTGGTATTAGTTCTAATTATCATAATAATGGTGAAATAAATATTTTAAAATTATTGTTTTATCAATATCAAGTTATATATATTGTAACACCCCAAGCTTCTACGGTACGTTTCCCTTCGAATAATGCGATAGCGTGTGTTGTACGCAACCTCGAGTTCTAACACACACCACAACTAATTAAACTAGCCGTTGTGAATAGTAATACCTACTTTTTGAAATCATATATATTCTATATTTCAAAATGGACTTCATTTTTGGATTCGGAATATCAAAATTAGCCTAGGGTGAAATTTTGGTACATTTCGGATAACTTTCATATTTTGATGAATAGTGAAAATTTCTAATTTTTAATTAAAAACAACTTTTTTAATCAAAATAATTAATAGTGATAAATTATGAATTTGAGTGGTTTTAAAGTATATTTAGAATATATTTTTACCATTCAATTTAATGTTTATCATTGGACATAATTTTACAATTAAACCGAACATAAACAAGTGTCAATCTTTTGATAGTTATTATCTCTTAAAAACACGCTTTTTATTTTGACAGCGGGAATTAATTTTAAATTAATTTCTGCCACTTCTGTGTTTTGAATTTAGGAAAATGGATTCCATATTTGGAATCAGGATGTTCAAATTGTGTAAATAGGTAAATTTTATTTTTAGACATTTTGAATAGTTACTGTGGTAAATATTTTATTTACCATGGTTAAAGGGTAAATCCGGTAAATAAGGGTTAAAAAAATAATATTATAATAATACAAAATTACCCTAAAACGTGTCCTAACCTTATTGGTGGACACATACCCGACCATGGGCATCCTTTGGTCAATTTGGGGACCCCTTGGAGCCACTTGTATGTGGTAGGGACACTTTATATTAATAAAGTTAAAATAAAAATAAAAATAGCATAAGCTTACATCTTTTAGAAGAACAATTTTTACATAGGGTTATACATGTTGGATTTTCGATTATAAATATTCATTAGAAAGCTAAAAAGATTTCCTACATAATGATATTTTATTTATAATTTTTAGACATTATATAATTTATTTTATTTATGACACAATGATGATGCAGTAATTACTAAAATAGTGAAAAATAAAAATAATTGATCTTATAAATACCCAAATAATTATAATATGAAACTTTTAATGAATTAAACTAATTTTCTATGATAATATTATATATTAGGATTGATTTAATTGACTTTTTTCGAAGTAATCAATCTGTTAGGAGTTTCACAAAAATCAACTATTGAATAGTGTCAAAATTGACATAAAAGAGTTCTTAAAACAAATATTATATTATTAATTGATATTAAATTCCTAAAAATCTAAGGTTCGGCCAAGAGACTTATATTATGATAGGTTCCTCATTAATGGACCACTTGGGGGTCGCTTGGATGTATATAGTAAGTTTATTAATCATATTATATAAAAATACAAAGAGACATTGTAAAAGTGAAAATAATTAACTTAGAGTTAATACTTAAAGATAAGGTTAATATAAGTACCCAAACCTGTCTAAATTCTATTGGATGAGTTGTTTTCGACCTATCCACACCTCATCCTTTGAATATTCAACTTTGGAGCCTTTGTAAACCGAATATGAATTTATTATAAATTAATATTTCTAACTTTTCCAAAGGTGCCCCTCACCCCTCTTATAAAAGGGCACTCCTCCTTCTCATTTCTTCACACCTTCAAAGCCTTTTGGTTCGGCCAAACTCTGCCCAAATACTCTCCCAACATCCCTCAATACAACCCAGAGGCCTTAGTTTGATCAGAAAGCCAACCTAAGGAGCCCTTTTGATCAAATCAAAAGGAAGAACCCGAAGAAGAGGTAATGATCTCACCACCCTTTTCTAAGTTCATTTCTTCTTCCACTTATTATTCCTTTGTTCTTACCATTCTGAAATAATAACTCCAGTATCTCACATATACTGTGATGTTATTATAAATATGGTACAATCATATTCAGTATTCTATCCACCCTTTGAATAACATGTCACCATATGTGCGTACGTACGGCTTACCGTCTCCACGTCGTGGTGTAATTGTTATTCAATATAATATTATGTGGATGGGTATAATAATGATGTGTAACTCATGTAAATAATAAATATAACATGTTAATGATTCTGTATATATGATATACCATCCATTTATATATTATTTTAATATCAAAAGAATGATATTGTCGCTCGTGCGTACGTACGGACTACCGTCTCCACGAACGCGATGAGATTCATTCTCCATCGTATCCATTCAAGTATAATTATCATTTGATGATTTAAAAATGATGTTTAAGGACTGTATATCATTCTGGATATGAATAAGATACAACAACCATGGCTTATGTAACAAAACATATAAAAGAAAATGAGTAAGTTAACTCCCGAAACGACGATAATTCTAAGATATTATTAACAAATCAATGTTAAAAGATCATATATGATATCATATTAATATATATGATTCTTGTATAATTTAATAACAACTATTTCACCATTATACAGGAGGTTAACCTACCCCAACCAAGGAAAAGTACAAGGTAAGGGTTATTTCACAATCTCTTCATTATCTGAGGTTGTATTATACGTAATAATCTACTGAGATCTCTTTATCATCCACATCCATGTTTCTTCGAAATGTATTTCAAAACATTTTTACTATTTACAAGAATATGGGTTAAAGTCATTTATACCTTTTTTTGACTTTTTATAAGAGGTTTATAAAGGAATCTTTCCGTCGTTTTCAAAACAAGGTCCTTTTTAACCTTTTCGACAGAATTGAGGTAAGAATGTTTTTTTTTAACTTATACGGCGGGTGCGGTTATTTTACGCCGTTATAAAATCTTCAAAGCTTTCCTTACAAGCTTATAAGAATATTTTCAAAGAAAATGTTTTATTTTATATGGATCTTAAATGATTTCAAAATAAAAGGAGATATTTCTTTAAAAAGAATTTTGATTTCATCTATGTCAACATCCTTTGATGGATTTTAAGATTATTTGAAGTTGATTTATTATGATACAAAACTTCTATATTGTATTGAAGGTTTTGTGATATGTTTGACTGTGGATGTGCTATTTTTATACCATTCATAGTTTATTGTGAAAGTATTGACATTTCGTATGCTAGTTTTAATACGAATGTTTATGTTATGTTTAAACCTTTTCATATGGGAATGCATTGGACTTAATAAGTGACGGGTGGAGCCCGCTATAGCTCCTCGATGCATCGGTAGGTCTCATGAGACAAACTAGTGTCTTGGCACAAGGCCTTGACAAAATCTTATTTGTAGTCTTGGCACGAGGCCTTGGCTATGTGGTTATGATAGTCTGGCATTATGCATTCCAACATTATGAAAGTGGTTATTTATTTTTGCATGTGATTATTCGATTAGTGGAATATCCATGTGAATAAGTAAATGGCATTATTTCATTTTATTTATGCCATACCATGTTGAAAGTTCATGTTTAAAAGGCTTTTGTTTTAGTTATACATTGCCTTAAATGTTTATTCTTATTGATGAAAGTTTCCGCTATATTGTTATCCTTACTGGGCATTTGAGCTCACCCCTTTTCTATGTTTTATTTTTCCCAGGAAGTGAAGATGTAAGTTATGAATGACCTGCAGGGATATTATGAGGGGATTGTAGTGTGGACTGTGGAAACATTATGTTGTTGTAGTAGTTTTTGATTTTATGATGTAATGTAAAACTTATGAATATATCTAGTGTTTCCAAGGCTACTAAACCAATCGGTCTTTCGAGATTTGATCTTTCTTGTGATCATGCCAATGTTATGTAATAATGCACCGACTCTAGGAAACTAGGGTCGAGGCGTTACAGTTGGTATCAGAGGAAGTTTAGTACAAACCTTGGAAGCTAGATTTAGATAAACTCTGATTAGAGCACATAGACCTAAAATGAACTTTGAGGATTAGTATAGAAGAACTTCCTAGAATTTTGGTATTGTAGAGAATTTGTGAGTTTTCCGAGCAATACATCCCTGTCTGGATACGAGCAGGTAGAGGCGGCTCTGGCACAGATGTACCTAGGGGTAAAACCCGAAAACACCGCTTTGAGCTAGACTCGAACGGGAACTGGTGCACGACAACGGGCCTTGCTGCACTCTTGGTTACGACACTCCCGGGGGATATGCTTTGGATAACTCTCACTTTCTTTACAAATCATTATGAAGGGTTTATGAGTATATACTTCCTCAAAGAAAACATATTTATGATTATGGATTATACCCATAGATAGTTCAATTTATGTTTAGTGTTTTATAAGTATGGGACTATGTATTTTGATTCATAAACTGATCTAGTTTATGACATTGTTTAGAAATGGCGCCTAGTGGAAGAAATGGAAACCGTATCAATGCACGCACTCCATGTAGGGATTGCCCTCCTGCTCAAGATAATTATAGTGGGGCTGGTGATGCAACTGGTGCTGATCAGATAATCACCGTACTGGGACAACTTACTCAGGTTATGAATAATAACCTTACCCGTATGGAGCACCCTGATCCGCAGCGTGGAGGATCAATGTTAGACCGATTCATGAGACAACAACCACCAACGTTCAATGGAAGTACAAATCCCTTAGTAGCTGAGCAATGGATATTTTCCCTAGAGAAAATATTTCAGGCTTTGGGGAGTAGTGAAAGGGAAAAAGTTACCATGGCAGTTTACCGCCTCACTGGAGATGCTGATCAATGGTGGTCATTGATTCAAAACATGAAGGAAGATGATGAAGTATCAAACATGGAATGGAGGGAGTTCAAAGATCTGTTTTTAGAAAAATACTTTCCTCGCGACCATCGAGCAAATATGGAAAGGCAATTTCTGAGTCTGAGACAAAAGGAGGATGAGAATGTCACAAAGTATGAGGCTAACTTTACAAGGTTAGCGTGGTATGCTGGAGATTATATTCGCAACCCAAGAAGTAATATTGATCGTTTCTTTGATGGGTTAAAACCATTTCTCCGTCGAGCATTAGTCTCACAATCCTTTTCATCGTACGAAGACATTGTCTCATGTGCTATCAAGACCGAAAAGGAATTCTCTAAGTCTTATGACTTTAAAGCAAAGCAAGAGAAGAAGAGACCTGCTGATCAATCTGGGAATGGAAATAAGGGGAAGAAGGGAAAGGTTGAATATCCATCTTGTGGTAAGTGCGGGAAGAAACACCTCGGTGCTTGCCTGAAGGGAATGGGAGTCTGTTACAAGTGTGGTGAAAAAGGCCACCAAGCTCATGATTGCAAGGGGAAGAAGGAAGCTACCAACGTTCAGTGCTACAATTGCAGGGAGATGGGTCATTATGCAAATGCATGTCCTAAGCGTCAGGAGAACTTACCTCAGAAAAGGCCAAGGGATCAAGGCCAGGCTTATGCTATCACTACTGCTGAGGTAGAAACTCCGAAAGACGTGGTGGCAGGTAATTTAATGGTTTCCTCAAGTTTAGCAAATGCATTATTTGATTCTGGATCATCGCATTGTTTCATATCTTCCCAGTTTGCTAAGAAAATTAGATATTTCCAATTTGATTGAATAAGGGAGTTGTCAGTTAAAACTCCTAAGGGAAGTATCGTTGCAACAAAGTTTTGTGAATCAGTCCCCATTAGAGCACATAAATTTTCTTTATCTGCTGATTTCATCGTCATACCTATGATTGAGTTTGATATAATCCTCGGTATGGACTGGCTTTCGGACTATGATGCGAAGATTTATTGTAAGAAGAAAGAGGTTACGATTCATGATGATAATGATAAGGAGCACCTTATTTTTAGAGCAGAATCGTCACCACCTAATTCTTATTTAGACCCACCCCCAGTAGCTCAACTTAATTCAATTATTGGGGAGGAAGAGAATGAAGTAACTATCGGTGAGGAAAGGAATGTTCAAATAGAGGATGTACCTGTTGTGAAAGAATTTGTAGATGTATTTCCAGAAGATTTACCTGGACATCCTCCAGAACGAGAAGTTGAGTTTTCTATTGATTTGATTCCTGGATCAAGGCCTATATCGAAGACCCCTTATAGAATGGCCACTGTAGAGCTAGTTGAACTAAAGAAACAACTAGAGGAATTGAGTAATAAGGGATTTATTCGCCCTAGTGTTTCTCCATGGGGAGCCCCTGTTCTTTTTGTTAAAAAGAAAGATGGATCTATGAGGTTATGTATCGATTACAGGGAGATCAATGCTATAACGATAAAGAACAAGTATCCCCTACCTCGTATTGATGATTTATTTGACCAACTGCATGGAGCTCAATACTTTTCAAAGATTGACCTTCGATCTGGATACCATCAGTTGTGTGTAAAGAAGGAAGACATTCCGAAGACAGCATTTCGAACCAGGTACGGGCATTACGAGTTTACTGTAATGCCGTTTGGATTGATTAATGCACCCTCTGTATTCATGGATCTGATGAATAGAGTTTTCAAGGAGTATCTCGATGAATTTGTGGTGGTATTTATTGATGATATCTTGGTATACTCCAAAACCTACGAAGATCATGAAAATCACTTGCGCATTATCTTGAAGACTCTGAGGAGGCATGAATTATATGGAAAGTTTAGCAAGTGTGAATTCTGGCTTCAGGAGATTTCTTTTCTTGGCCATATTGTCTCTAAAGATGGAATCTCTGTTGATCCTTCTAAGACCAAGGCAATCCAAGAATGGCCAGCACCTACGAGTATAACTGAGGTACGTAGTTTTATTGGCTTGGCAGGTTATTATCGACGTTTCGTCCAGAATTTTGCCCGATTGGCTAACCCATTAACGAAGCTCACACGTAAAGGGGTTAAATTTGTTTGGACAAAAGAGTGTGAAGAATGTTTCGAAGAACTGAAGAGAAGATTAGTCAATGCTCCTATATTGACTCTACCATCGGGGAATGATGGGTTCGTTATTTATAGTGATGCATCGAAGAAAGGACTTGGCTGTGTCCTTATGCAGAATGATAGAGTTATTGCCTATGCATCACGACAGTTGAAAATTCATGAACAAAACTATCCTACTCATGATCTTGAGTTAGCAGCTGTGATCTTTGCTTTGAAGATATGGAGGCATTACCTCTATGGTGAAAAATGTGAGATTTATACTGATCACAAGAGTTTGAAGTATATTTTCTCACAAAAAGAACTCAACATGAGGCAAAGGAGATGGCTTGAATTACTCAAGGATTATGATTGCACGATACACTACCACCCAGGGAAGGCAAACAAGGTGGCAGATGCTTTGAGTAGAAATGACCATGGAGTTTTGAACAATATGAGAATTGAAAGGGATCCAATTTTCATGGAGCTAGTGAAGATGGACATGGGAATAACCAAGGAAGGTGAAACATCAATGTTTTTTCAAATGGTTGCCAAACCATCTTTACTAGAAAGGATTAAGAGTTCTCAGACTGATGATGAAGAATTCCAAAAGAAGATTAAAGCTGTGAATGATGGGAGATTGAGAGACTTTGCGTATGAAGGTGGAATTTTGAAATTCGGGAAGAGACTTTGTGTTCCCAATATACCTGATCTAAAAAGGGAATTGCTGGATGACGCTCATAGTTCCAATTTCTCTATACACCCTGGGAGCACCAAAATGTATAGGGATTTGAAGGAACATTTTTGGTGGGACAACATGAAGAGGGAGATTGCTGATTTTGTGTCAAGGTGTATGGTTTGTCAACAAGTGAAAGCTGGAAGGCAACAGCCTGGAGGAGTCATGCAACCTCTTCCCATACCGGAGTGGAAATGGGACAATATTACGATGGAATTTGTCATGGGGCTACCAAAGACTCCTAGAAGGAACGATGCAATATGGGTTATTGTTGATCGTCTTACCAAGTCAGCACATTTTCTTGCTATAAGAGAAGATCTACCCCTGGAACGTCTAGCAAGACTATACATTAATGAAGTTGTGAGACTTCATGGAGTTCCCCTATCGATTGTTTCTGATCGTGATCCCCGTTTTACTTCAAGATTTTGGAAAAGTCTTCAGAAATCCCTGGATACTGAACTTCATTTGAGCACTGCTTACCACCCTCAGACAGACGGACAATCAGAACGGACTATTCAGACCTTAGAAGACATGTTGAGATCTTGCTCACTTGATTTTCAGGGTATGTGGGATCAATATTTACCTCTGGTAGAATTTTCCTATAACAATAGCTTCCATTCGAGTATTCAGATGGCACCATATGAAGCGTTATACGGAAAGAGATGTCTTACACCAACCTGTTGGGATGACGTCGGTGAAAGAAAACTTGTAGGTCTAGAACTGGTGGAGGAAACGATGGAAAAGGTAAAGGTAATCCAAAATCACATTAAAGCAGCTCAAAGTAGGCAGAAGAGCTATGCCGATAATCGAAGGAAGGATTTGGAATTTCAAGTCGGTGATCATGTTTTCCTAAAGGTATCTCCGTGGAAGGGAGTCATACGTTTTGGTAAGAAAGGTAAATTGAGTCCCAGGTACATCGGACCTTTCGAAATTCTAGAATGAATTGGGGCTGTAGCTTACCGATTGGCAATGCCGCCAAGTCTCTCCAAAGTTCACGATGTGTTACACGTATCTCTGTTGAGAAAATACATGCCTGACCCAACGCATGTACTCACCTATGAGGAATTAGAACTGGAACCCGATCTGTCTTATTGCGAAGAGCCCGTCAGGATTCTTGATACAAGAGAACAAGTACTGAGAAACCGGACGACGCGTCTGGTAAAAGTTTTGTGGAGAAATCATAAAATGGAAGAGGCAACGTGGGAACCCGAGGAACTTATGATGAAGAACCACCCGAGTCTTTTTATGCAGTAATACCCTAGAAATTGCGAGGACGCAATTATTTGAAGGAGGGGAGAATGTAACACCCCAAGTTTCTACGGTACGTTTCCCTTCGAATAATGCGATAGCGTGTGTTGTACGCAACCTCGAGTTCTAACACACACCACAACTAATTAAACTAGCCGTTGTGAATAGTAATACCTACTTTTTGAAATCATATATATTCTATATTTCAAAATGGACTTCATTTTTGGATTCGGAATATCAAAATTAGCCTAGGGTGAAATTTTGGTACATTTCGGATAACTTTCATATTTTGATGAATAGTGAAAATTTCTAAATTTTAATTAAAAACAACTTTTTTAATCAAAATAATTAATAGTGATAAATTATGAATTTGAGTGGTTTTAAAGTATATTTAGAATATATTTTTACCATTCAATTTAATGTTTATCATTGGACATAATTTTACAATTAAACCGAACATAAACAAGTGTCAATCTTTTGATAGTTATTATCTCTTAAAAACACGCTTTTTGTTTTGACAGCGGGAATTAATTTTAAATTAATTTCTGCCACTTCTGTGTTTTGAATTTAGGAAAATGGATTCCATATTTGGAATCAGGATGTTCAAATTGTGTAAATAGGTAACTTTTATTTTTAGACATTTTGAATAGTTACTGTGGTAAATATTTTATTTACCATGGTTAAAGGGTAAATCCGGTAAATAAGGGTTAAAAAAATAATATTATAATAATAAAAAATTACCCTAAAACGTGTCCTAACCTTATTGGTGGACACATACCCGACCATGGGCATCCTTTGGTCAATTTGGGGACCCCTTGGAGCCACTTGTATGTGGTAGGGACACTTTATATTAATAAAGTTAAAATAAAAATAAAAATAGCATAAGCTTACATCTTTTAGAAGAACAATTTTTACATAGGATTATACATGTTGGATTTTCGATTATAAATATTCATTAGAAAGATAAAAAGATTTCCTACATAATGATATTTTATTTATAATTTTTAGACATTATATAATTTATTTTATTTATGACACAATGATGATGCAGTAATTACTAAAATAGTGAAAAATAAAAATAATTGATCTTATAAATACCCAAATAATTATAATATGAAACTTTTAATGAATTAAACTAATTTTCTAAGATAATATGATATATTAGGATTGATTTAATTGACTTTGTTCGAAGTAATCAATCTGTTAGGAGTTTCACAAAAATCAACTATTGAATAGTGTCAAAATTGACATAAAAGAGTTTTTAAAACAAATATTATATTATTAATTGATATTAAATTCCTAAAAATCTAAGGTTCGGCCAAGAGACTTATATTATGATAGGTTCCTCATTAATGGACCACTTGGTGGTCTCTTGGATGTATATAGTAAGTTTATTAATCATATTATATAAAAATACAAAGAGACATTGTAAAAGTGAAACTAATTAACTTAGAGTTAATACTTAAAGATAAGGTTAATATAAGTACCCAAACCTGTCTAAATTCTATTGGATGAGTTGTTTTCGACCTATCCACACCTCATCCTTTGAATATTAAACTCTGGAGCCTTTTTAAACCGAATATGAATTTATTATAAATTAATATTTCTAACTTTTCCAAAGGTGCCCCTCACCCCTCTTATAAAAGGGCACTCCTCCTTCTCATTTCTTCACACCTTCAAAGCCTTTTGGTTCGGCCAAAATCTGCCCAAATACTCTCCCAACATCCCTCAATACAACCCAGAGGCCTTAGTTTGATCAGAAAGCCAACCTAAGGAGCCCTTTTGATCAAATCAAAAGGAAGAACCCGAAGAAGAGGTAATGATCTCACCACCCTTTTCTAAGTTCATTTCTTCTTCCACTTCTTCTTCCTTTGTTCTTACCATTCTGAAATAATAACTCCAGTATCTCACATATACTGTGATGTCATTATAAATATGGTACAATCATATTCAGTATTCTATCCACCCTTTGAATAACATGTCACCATACGTGCGTACGTACGGCTTACCGTCTCCACGTCGTGGTGTAATTGTTATTCAATATAATATTATTTGGATGGGTATAATAATGATGTGTAACTCATGTAAATAATAAATATAACATGTTAATGATTCTGTATATATGATATACCATCCATTTATATATTATTTTAATATCAAAAGAATGATATTGTCGCTCGTGCGTACGTACGGACTACCGTCTCCACGAACGCGATGAGATTCATTCTCCATCGTATCCATTCAAGTATAATTATCATTTGATGATTTAAAAATGATGTTTAAGGACTGTATATCATTCTGGATATGAATAAGATACAACAACCATGGCTTATGTAACAAAACATATAAAAGAAAATGAGTAAGTTAACTCCCGAAACGACGATAATTCTAAGATATTATTAACAAATCAATGTTAAAAGATCATATATGATATCATATTAATATATATGATTCTTGTATAATATAATAACTACTATTTCACCATTATACAGGAGGTTAACCTACCCCAACCAAGGAAAAGTACAAGGTAAGGGTTATTTCACAATCTCTTCATTATCCGAGGTTGTATTATACGTAATAATCTATTGGGATCTCTTTATCATCCACATCCATGTTTCTTCGAAATGCATTTCAAAACATTTTTACTATTTACAAGAATATGGGTTAAAGTCATTTATACCTTTTTTTGACTTTTTATAAGAGGTTTATAAAGGAATCTTTCCGTCGTTTTCAAAACAAGGTCCTTTTTAACCTTTTCGACAGAATTGAGGTAAGAATGTTTTTTTTAACTTATACGGCGGGTGCGGTTATTTTACGCCGTTATAAAATCTTAAAAGCTTTCCATACAAGCTTATAAGAATATTTTCAAAGAAAATGTTTTATTTTATATGGATCTTAAATGATTTCAAAATAAAAGGAGATATTTCTTTAAAAAGAATTTTGATTTCATCTATGTCAACATCCTTTGATGGATTTTAAGATTATTTGAAGTTGATTTATTATGATACAAAACTTCTATATTGTATTGAAGGTTTTGTGATATGTTTGATTGTGGATGTGCTATTTTTATACCATTCATAGTTTATTGTGAAAGTATTGACATTTCGTATGCTAGTTTTAATACGAATGTTTATGTTATGTTTAAACCTTTTCATATGGGAATGCATTGGACTTAATAAGTGACGGGTGGAGCCCGCTATAGCTCCTCGATGCATCGGTAGGTCTCATGAGACAAACTAGTGTCTTGGCACAAGGCCTTGACAAAATCTTATTTGTAGTCTTGGCACGAGGCCTTGGCTATGTGGTTATGATAGTCTGGCATTATGCATTCCAACATTATGAAAGTGGTTATTTATTTTTGCATGTGATTATTCGATTAGTGGAATATCCATGTGAATAAGTAAATGGCATTATTTCATTTTATTTATGCCATACCATGTTGAAAGTTCATGTTTAAAAGGCTTTTGTTTTAGTTATACATTGCCTTAAATGTTTATTCTTATTGATGAAAGTTTCCGCTATATTGTTATCCTTACTGGGCATTTGAGCTCACCCCTTTTCTATGTTTTATTTTTCCCAGGAAGTGAAGATGTAAGTTATGAATGACCTGCAGGGATATTATGAGGGGATTGTAGTGTGGACTGTGGAAACATTATGTTGTTGTAGTAGTTTTTGATTTTATGATGTAATGTAAAACTTATGAATATATCTAGTGTTTCCAAGGCTACTAAACCAATCGGTCTTTCGAGATTTGATCTTTCTTGTGATCATGCCAATGTTATGTAATAATGCACCGACTCTAGGAAACTAGGGTCGGGGCGTTACATATATCTAATAAAATAATTTCATATACAGTAAATAATGAATAATATATGATTTATAAACATATAAATAAATATACTAACACCTATTTATTTGGTAATCCATAATAAATAAGACTTAAAATCCATAATGGTTTAAATATCTTTTTCCTACTAAAATTTTTTTTCTAAACATTATATGTATTAATTTAAAAGATAATTTTATAAAATTTAAAAATTGAATTACATAATATTTTGGTTAAACATAGTTCTGAAACACTCAAATTTGGTTATATGGGTTATTATATATTTTTAAGAAATCATAAAATCTCCTAATTAAAATATTCTAACCAATATTAAAAGTAAATGAGTAACACATAAAAACATAATGGTAGAAACCCTATATTAGGTTTTAAACTAGTGTTGAAAACCATTTTTTAGTCTTGATCAACCCAAAAGAACCCCAAAATTAATTATTTAAAAAATTTGGGGACATTGTCCTTAGAATAGTGTGAGGAAGTTATTAAAATTTAAAGGGTGCTTCCAAAAGTGTCATTTTTTCTCTAGTAAAAGTGGATCACTTACACCCTCTCAAACACACACATATCATTTGAATTACTCCTTAATATTTTGAATTTTTTACTCTATATATAATCATATCCTATATATATAATCCCATGGTCACTCATAGTTATCCTAATCCTTTCAATTTCAAGGGAACTTCCAATGAAAAAGAAAGCCTCTGATGTATGTTTTATCTCTAGCATGTGTTTTTGTTATTAATCTTACTCTAACAAATATATTATCAAAAAAATAATATTATGGATCTTTTATAATTATCATATCATGTTTTTTTTATATTAATGTAAAATCACTTATTTTTTTATTTCTAATCACTTAAAAAGAAATGTAACGTCAATCATGTGTGTGCATAGACTATCGCCAACAAGAGGAATCATTTTTATTTTAGTTTTACATTATTTTACAAAAACATTAAAATATGGTTAACCATAAAAAAATAAACATAATATCATTATTACTTTTATATAATGATAATATGTCAAAATAAACACCTCATTATACATACTTATCAGTCGAGTTAAAGTGTCCTCATGTTTGTATCAGTTTAACTACCTAAAAGAATAATTCCATGATACTATATTATGAATGAATATGGGAAAATGAAAACAAATATTATAATTATAATATAATAAGAAAATAATTATTGTTGTATGATGTTATGTAAATTATTATAGTTTCAACAACATAATGGTTTACAGATGAATAAAAGAAATAACTAATATCAAAAAAAATTGAACATGGGACACAAGAGTTTATGTGGTTCTAGATACATTACTATATACATATAATTGTTTAATCAATTAACTAAAATAGAAGAATAATTTAATATATATTTTCATAGTATATAAAACTATATCTCAAATTATCTCTTCATGAATATTATGTAATTGTTCCACCAACTTCATTTTATGCCCACTATGCTAATGTAATTGGTGGTTGGAAGTCCATGGAGGTACGATGACTTCTCGGTGTCACCATTCACATGATGATATATTTCCATGTCAAATTATAAACTAAAAAATTATTTAGTTGGTGTATCCAATTAATTCATCTACAGTTCCATGTTGTGGACCTATGTGCAATTTGGGCCTCTAGCAGTCCTCCCAATATAATCCAAATAATAGGGCTACACCATTTCAGAAATATCCCACTTGGATATAGATCTGCTGTGTTGGCCTACATTAATGATATTATCTTGAAAAACATAATTACTATTATATCCTCTTCATATTCACTCATTAATGTGTCTTCCCAATAATTATCCCTTCTCAAGATGACTATTCTTGAAATACCACCTATTTTTCTTTTCTTTGCTCCCATTATATTTTTCCAAATTATGCCTCTAACCAACCATTCATCAATCAAGACTTATTTAGTAATAAATGGACCTAAAATTATATATCTCCATCCTATTTTATAATATTTATAATAGTATTTTGGTTACAGTAATCCTTTATAATTTCATAAATCCATTCTTTATCAATCCTCGGATAATATTCTACTTAAAAAATTATGGTTCATCAAGAAATGAAATACTGGGTTCTTTATAAGATGTATGGCACATTGACTATCATAGTGAAATAAACTTTCCCCTCACATTCTGTAGGATAGAAAATTGAATATAGATGCACAAATACAAGATGGGGATGAATTGTATGTTTAAAAACATCATTTTTAACCTTAAGGAAAACTATTTTTAACAGAGTTAATCAAACTAAATTCAAAATATCTCTTTTAGTTCTACAAACATACTAGGTTTTGAAAATGAAACAT
Source organism: Viscum album (assembly GCA_963277665.1). Classification (NCBI taxonomy): domain Eukaryota; kingdom Viridiplantae; phylum Streptophyta; class Magnoliopsida; order Santalales; family Viscaceae; genus Viscum; species Viscum album. The sequence continues at coordinate 821,069,381 of OY728166.1, forward strand.
AAGAAAAGATTAATAGGAAAATATTCTACCTTAAAGCATATATAATCTTCCTACCCTTCCTTCCTATTCTTCTTATATTCTCCCCACTTGGAAACCACTTCATCCAGATAAGTCTTTTGCTTCTTTGGCTTAGGTGTTTCATATTTAGTTTCCTTAATAATATATGATTTTCCTTTCTTTTTCTTGTTCCTTCATCTTCATCTTCTTTGCAGCCTTATTTTAAGTGTCAGTCACTTCCAGTTTCTTATATAAGGCTTCTATTTCGGCTTCAGATAAATCATAAAAATCTCCAGACTCACTATTGAATCCAACCTTAACCATGTGAGAGTTTCATCACTAAGAAACATGTCTATAAAATTACATTGATTAGAACTACAAGGGATTTTAAACAATTCTAGACAAAGGACTATAATCATGTAGAGAAGAACCAAATACATGATGATTTGGGATTTTAGAGTTCCATTCTTGATATTCTCATTTTTTATGTTAATCATACTTCACTAAATTGATCTTTCAAAAATTCACTAGAAAGTCCAATGCATATATATCACTCTTCTTCCGGGTATCCTTATCAACTTTTCTCGAAATGAGAAATCCCTGAACCCATAAATGAAGAATTCAGAAATTTATAAAGATATAATTTTTTTAATTCTTCAATTTATTCAAGCCGAGACAGTATAGAGCCTTCTCTTTATCAAACGAACCTAATACCTCTCATAACTTATGGGTACAGAATTCAGCTTCACCTTCATAAATAATTCCAATCAAATTAGAACCCTTGCTTTTGAAAAGGGAGTAAGTCTTTCCATATCTCTTTAAGGAAAAATTTTCTCTCCCTCTTTCATTGAAGATTCTTACTGATTCGTAGAATTCAACCAACAACTTTTTATAAACCAGATCATGTTCCTTTAGTTTGGATACACATAATCTCTCCCATCTATTCACCTTGATGTTTTTAGTGATAATATAATCATACATATCAAAGAATTTAAGATCTATTATCCTTTCTCTATAAATCATCCATTTAAATATTTCCTTTACTGATGACATTTGATTCCTAAGAGAAGCATCCATAGACATTCGAAATTGAGAAAAAATGGGAAATTAGCATTGTGCCTTAAGAAGAGGAGCAGAGATTTAGCACACCAAGACATTCATGATCGATGTGGACAACCATTGGGGGGATTTATATAGACATTTGAGGTGACAGTTCTTATTCCTAATAAGATCCAATGGTGAAAAAACATTTGACTAGATCTGACGGTTGAGATGATATCCAAAGATGCAATTCGGTAGGTTCCAATATTTTGAGGTTTTTATGAAAAAAATTAGGATTTAAGGAAATGTGAATCTTAAAATTTTCCTCAAACTACATGAAAATACCAACATGAAAAGAAATGATTAAAAACATTTAATAAAGGAAACATACCTTTCAGAATGCTAGAAAAAAATAATAAGGAAAATTATTCTTGAAGAACCTTAGATTCTAGAAAATTTTCATAAGTAACGAATATTTTTGAAATTATTAAATTTTTGACCAACAAATTTTTTTAAACTACTGGAAATTTTGATTACGAAAAGTTTTGATTATGAAAAAATTTTATTACGAAATATTTTTCTGACCAACTAAATGTACTCCCAATATTAAAAGGATTTTCTTACTATTAGGAGATAGTCGTGAACATAATGTAAATATGGAAGATAAAAAATCGGTTATCATCCCTAAATTTTGTTTAATGTATTCATATCTATAAAAGGGTAAAGATTTTGTGAAAATATTAGCATGTTGATCATGAATTCTGATAAATTAAAAAATGATATATCATTTTAGTGTGTGATCCCTAAAAAAGTTATACCTAATATATATGTGTTTTTCATGAGTTTTATGTGCAGGTTTTTTACATAGGGAAATGGAACTAGTGTTATCACACAATAATTATGTTTTATTAAAACTTTTACAATAGTCTATGAGTGTGTGTTGCATCCAAAACACTGGGCACAATAACTTCCGGCAACTACATATTCAGCTTTAGCAGTGGAAAGTGCTACTGAGTGTTGATTTTTTCATGGCCAATAAACTAATTAATCTCATAATAAATGAAAAATTATGGATGTACATTTCCTATCCAGTATACATCCACCAAAATCAGCATCCGAAAAACATGTTAAAACAAAATCATTTCCAGAAGTATAAAAGAGTCATAAATCCATGGTTCCATATAAATAATGAAAAATTGTATTCACTACCTTTAAATGAGATTCCTTTGGATTGTATTGATTTCTCACACATAGGAAAACATAAAACATTAAGTCTGGATGACTAGATATCAAGTATAGTAAACTTCCAATCATACCTCTAAATGATGATTGATCTACTGTTTTCCCAACTTCATCCAGATCAAGTGAATTTGAGTTACCAATGGGAGTACTTATACTCTTAGTATTGTCATATCCATAATTTTTAAGAAAATATTTAATATAATTATGTTGGGATATATAAATTCCTTATGGTTTTTGATAAATTTTAAAACATAGGAAAAAATTTAACTCCATAATCATACTCATTTCAAACTCATATTTCATTAGATTCGCAAACTAATCAGTTAACTATTGCTAAGCTGAACAAAATATAATTTTAGAAACATGAATTTTAATAATAAAAACATTTTTATTATCTTTAATTATAAAAATGGTTGGATCATCATTACCCTTAACATAGTTTTTCTGTCATAAAAATCTGGTAAGTTTATCATATTATGTCCATATAAATATTTGGTAAGTTTGAAAACATGTTCATGATGTTTTGTGTCTTCAAAAATAGTATGTTGTTCAAAAAACATTCCTCTTGAATATATCCAATATGGAATGCACATTTTACATCCATTTGAAAAATTTTGAAATTGAAGAATGTTGCAAAGGCAAGTACAATACGGATAGATTCAAGTCTAGCTACAGTAGCATACGTTTCTTCACAGTCTGTTCCTTATTAATGATTATATCCTTCGAAAACTAATATAGCTTTTTTTACAGTGACTCCATTTTCATCACACTTATTTTTGAAGACCCATTTTACTAGAATTACAAAAGTTTCCTTAGGTCTTTCAACCAATCTCCAGACATCATTCCTTATAAATTCATTTAGCTCATCCTGTATCGATTTTATCCAATCATCATCACTTAATGTTTCATCAGTTCTTTTTGGTTCTGATTGGGAAAGTAATGTTAGATGTTTTACTTAATTTCTTAAAGAAATTCTAGTCTTCATAGGTTTATTTATATCACCAATGATACTATCACTGTGATAATTCTGGAGAAACTAATTATTTAGAATTTGTAAATCCTGTTCATCAATATATGGTACAAAATCTTCGTGGTTAAATGTTTTAGAAATATTTTCTTCAAAATTTTCCTTTTCAGAAAGATATTTTATCAAGGGTTGATAATATGTTTTTGAAAAAACATCCAATGTTATAGTTTGAGGTTGTTTGAAAACAAAAGGATCTGTTTCATCAAATTTAACATGTAATGTTTCTTCAATAGTACAAGTATTTTTATAAAAAAACCCTATATGCCTTAGAATTTGTCGAGTATGCTAAAACAATTCCTACATCAGGGTTGGGTGCGAATTTATGTAAATTATATTTACTATTCAGAATAAATAAATTGCAACCAAATACCTTGAAGTAGGAAAGTATTTGTTTTCTACCATTCCATAACTCATAAAAAGTTTTATTAAGATAATTTTAATTCAAAACTCGATTTATAGTATAACAAGTAGTACTTACAGGTTTAGCCCAAAATTATTTAGCAATAGAGAATTCACTCAACATGGTTCTAGTTATCTCTTGATGAATTTGATTTCTTCTTTTAACAACATCATTCTATTGAGGAGTTCTTGGTGCTAAGAAGTTATCAGTAATACCTTTTCTACTAAAAAAGTTTCAGAAACTGATTTTTGAAATTCTCCTCCATTATCACTATGAATAGTTATCAATGTAAGGTTTTATAATTTTTGAATTAGGGTATAAATATTTTGAAATAAGAATACTATTCATATTTCTTTGCTAGAAAATAGACCAACGTAAATCTTTTGTAATCATAAACTAAGAAAAATACATACTATTTTCTTACATTGCTTCAAATTTTTGTTAGAACAAAAAGATATATATGCTCTAAGTATAATACATTATATGTTGAGACATCACTGATTGATTTAAAACTTGTTTATGTTTATTTCCATATATAAAAGGATCACAAACTTTTGAATAATCAAATCTACGCTATGGTAGATCCTTAACTTAGTCCTTTCGTTGAGAGTTTTCATAGGTTCCTAAGATTACAGTGTCCTAACATTCTATTCCTTAAAAAGATTGATCTTACATTGAACTAAGGAAATCTAGATCTTGGATCCTAAGGTCTTCTAAGTATAATGTGTATACATTCTCTTAACTATGGGTAGAAAAAATAAACTCATCCTTGGAATTGTGTGCTAAGCACTTTTCATTCCTAAAATATACAAGGTAACATCCATCATATAATTGACTTATGCTAATAAGGTTGTTCATAAGACCCTTAACAAATAAAAAATTTGAAATCAATGTTTTTTTAAGAAGAAAAATTTTACCTATACAAACAATTTCTCCCTAATCATTGTCTCTGAAAGTTACTTTTCCTCCTTTCATCTTGATAGTATTATCAAACAAGTTTCTGTTACCAGTCATATGCCAGGAACATCCACTATCCATGTACCATATATTTATGTTGGTACTATACCTATTTTCTTTGGGTATTAGACAATATCTTCCATTGTGTAGCATGGATATTATGGAAAGATTCTTCTAACTAGAAGATTCATTCTATGAGGATTCATCTGAAGAATCACCACCACTGGCACTCTGGGAGTCATTAGCTTTCAATACATTCTTACCTTCAGATTTGTAGTAATTCATTCAATTACATTCAAAGTTATTTTCCTTTCTATCATATTTCTTAGGCATATGTCAATATGGCCTTATATGTCCTGATATTTTGTATTTATAGAAAGTGACTTCTAAATCTTTCATGTCTTTTCTTTATTTCTTCTTATATCAATACTGAAAGTCTTTCTTTACAAATATCTTGTTCATCCTTAGAGCATGATTAGCTAGCTCAGTCTTATAATGTTCACATTCACTAGATTCAGATAAAATAGTGACTTTCATGGACTTGTGTCTTGTAACCCTTTCAGGATTCTGGGATTTAGTAGTAGTAAAGGCTACACTTCCATTTCCTTTTTTCTTCATATTCATATCAACATCTATTTTCATTCTTTTCTCATGTTGAGGAAGAGTTCCAAAAAGTTTTTCAAGAGTAATTTGAGATAATTTCATATTCTCATCAATAGTTTTTCTCTTATATTCCCACTCATTAGGCATGATATATATAATCTTGTCCACAATAGCTTCATCATCAAGACATTTTTCACCCATAGATTATAAACTATTAACAATTGGCATAAACCATTGTTGCACCTTGAAAATTGTCTCTCCTTAAGGAAATAGAAATCCATGATATTATTCTCTAAGAATAGATTTTCTAGTTTCTATAACATCAGACATTCCCAAATGTGTAATATCCAATTTCATATAGATACAGTTAGCAGCTTCCCTAAATGAAATCTGAATATATATATTCACGGTCATTGAACATAGAAATGTATTATGTACCTTGTAGTTTTGTTGATATTATGACATTTCATGATTGGTTAAGGTTCTGATTTCCTTGTCATGAATCTTGTATTCTCTAGTAAACATAACAAAAATCTTGAATCCCATATTAATAACAAAATCATTCATACAATTTCCCTAGTACTCATAATCATTCTCATCCAAAATATGTGGTCTTGTAGGATTTAAATTTTCAATCGAACTAAGAATCATTCCTTTTATTCTATAAAATATAATTCTATAAAAACATGCTAAAAGTAGAAAAACTAAACAAAAATAAAAAATATCCTAAGAAAGAAAAAAATTAGAACAATGAAAACATCAGTTAGAAAACTTATATGTGAATATAGGTTTTTCAGATACCTCTTATGATACCAATTGTAGGATCAAAAAAGGAATGTAAATTCTCAACTACAAGAGGGGGGTTAATTTTAAGTTTAAAAACATTGTATTTTAACCTTAAAGAAAACTATGTTTAAAAGTGTTAAACAAGGTAAATTCACAAGATCTCTTTTTGTTCTACAAACATACTATGTTCTTGAAGTCTTGTTCTTCAAATTAATCTTAAGAAACGTTTACAAGGAAAAGAATCTACCTTAAATCATACAGAATCCATATTACCATAGTATATAAAATTACAACAAAGTATAAGAAGGTTATTCTTTATTCCTTTATCAAAATATAGTGGAAATAAACTTGAAACAAAACAAGTAACAACTATGATATCTTTTAACCAAAAGAGAAGGGTATCCAATAACCTTGGATAAAGATCCCATTATTTATATGTTCAAGAAATTATTTCTTACCCACACTCGGGTAATCCTTCAATAAGAATATTGGATTCTGTCTTGCAATCCCTAAAATCCCATGAACTTTAAGGTACTCAACACCTATATCTTCTTATCCTCATAAGTCCTCGAGCTTAGTCGACAACTCTTTATTACTATACTTAGATTTCCTCAATTTTACACTCCAACCATCAGAGTCACATGAAGCAATATAATCAATGTGTTCAGTACACACAAGGCATGAGAGTCTCTCTCTCTAGAAATCACTTCAATAGAAAACAAACTCAAGAGTTATCAACTGTCATTGAGCTCTGTCAATGAGCTCCTTATATAGGCACTTCTCCAACGGTCTGCTCCCTCCTCTAATGGTCATTTTTTTCCTTGAATTTTCGAGGGACCTATACACATGTCACTCAACCAATAGTTAGTTAGAAATAGATTGTACAAAATCATTTCCTAACTATAACAAGTGTAAGCAAAATAAAGTTTCTTAATCAAATCAAATTTTTAGAGGTTGAGGAAGAAATAAATTTTGGAGTCTAACCAAAAATACATTATGAGACTATAAATCATGGATATTTAGATAATTTTTTTCAAGGAATTCCAAACCTAAATTCTATATATTTCAATGTCTGAATTACAATGAATTTAGAATATGAATTTTGAGAAATTCAGAATCTGAATTTTGATGAAATCGGTGTCTGAATTATGAGGAATATAGAGTCTGAATTCTGAGGAATTAAGAGTCTAAATTATAAGGAATTTGAAGTCTGAATTATGAATAATTCAGAATATAAATTTCATAGAATTTGGAGCCTAAAATTCATATAATTTGGAATCATAATTTCATATAATTCAGAGTCTGAATTTTTTAGATTTTGGAGTCTGAATATTAGAGAATTCAGAATCTGAATTTCAGAGAATTCAGAGTCTCAATTTCAGAGAATTCAGTGTCTGAATATCAGAGAATTAGGAGTCTGAATTTCAATGAATTCAAATTATGAATTTGAGATAATTCAGAGTCTGAATTTTAGAGAATTCAGAGTCTGAAAATATAATACTTTATTACCAAGGATTTATAGGATTATGAGTATTTAGTTGTGAAACCAATTTTTAGACTTAAGAGTAAAATGTTTTAGATTTAGAAAAACTATAAAATGTATATTGAAACATAGGTAGGGATAAAATTTTCTTAGGGAAGTAAAATTTCCTTTTTTAAGATATTTATTAAGGAAAAATAAAATTTTCCTTAAGATAGAGTTTTTGTGATTTTCAAAACATTGAGGAATGGAAAAGTAATAAGGAAACCTCATTGACTCAAAACATTCTACCCAAATCATTCAAAACTTTATTCTTCAAAACTATATTCTTACTAGATTTTGTTACATTAATATATTATGATTATATGGTGGATAAATATACAACCTTCTGCAACTATTATATCCAACTTACTACTATTCAAGAAGATGTAAATACATAACCTAAGGTACACCCCATGTTTTCAATAAGAACAACAAGTTATACATCCTCAAACTAGTGCTACATATTTAAATTATCAAATCACAGAGATACTTCCTTGCTTCCCCCCAGGTATCTAAATATCTTCTTCACATCTTCCCAATGTTTAATTCTAGGTTTATACACTTACCTACTCACACCTACCACCGCATAAGCAATATCATGTTGGTTAAAAACCATGTAATACATCAAGCCTCCAATAACTGATGCATATATAACATTTTCCATGTACTCATCCTCTTCTACTCTCTTAGGTTTTTTTCACTTTTAGTGGTTTTAAAAGAAATTACAAAGGACAAGAAATTGATAATTATTCTTACATAATAAATTATATCAAAATATTTGCAATGTACTAAGCTAATGATATCATCATGGTTCCTACTAGGAAGTCTCTCTTGATCTTATTTCCCAAAAATATTATATACTTCTCCAAGATCATTCATCTTGAACTCCTCATATAGATTACCTCTCAATACATCAATCCTTTTAATACATCATCTTGCAATGAGCATATCATAAATATATATAATTAGTATAATGTATCCATCACCAAGATAAAAGAATAGGTGGTATTGATACACGCCCCATAATTTGTATGAATTTTTAATCAGGAATGAATAAAAAAAATCCACTTATTGGGTTCATGATTTATCCCATGAAATCTCTCCTTGAGTTTTCACACCATGTATTCCTTCCTAGACTCAACATATCCCTCTAGTTTCTACATATAAATAACCACATCTATATCTCTAAAAAAATATATAAATTCAAATATATCAACTCAAGATGAAATTCCTATGTTGAGAAATACTAAGAACCACTACGATAGTGGTAATCTTCACTACAGGTAAAAAAATTTAGTGAAGTCCAATCCTTCATTCAATTGAAATAAATTCACAACCAGTATCACCTTGTATCTCTTCTTACCATCATATCCTTCCTTAACAAAGTATACGCATTTTTTTATAAATCATTCTTTCCTTATAGAAAAGTTTCTATATTCTAAGTGTTGTTATCTTACAATGAATAAATCACATCCATTATTGAAAACAACAACTTATTTGATTCCTTCAACAACATTTACTCTTCACAACATTCTAATTCTCCTCTGGAAATCAATTAAAAATAAGTATGTATGATTAATATCTCTTAGCATACCTTCTAATCCTTATTGACATCCTCAACTCCACCTGTGGAGTCGGATACATAGATCTCAGTGTCAAATTATTAGTTACACCATCATCCACTACTTTCTCTTGAAACTCTGATTCTTTATTCCAATATTCAACTTTATCTACATAATGGACCTTTTATATGACATCTCCAATAAATATCACATTATGGATTTTGGTGATATTATTTTACTTATAATCCCAAAAGAGATAACTAAAACTGTACACACTATATCCAATAAAAAAAGAATCATACATAGCATGAAGATTTTAATTTAAATTAGAATATATTTCACTGACGATAAATAACCAGAGTCTCATAAATGTTATAGTCATACCTTCATTGGAGACTAGAGCTCCTCATCTATATATTCCCCCATTGGTAGAAATGGATTTCTGTTGGTGAGATATAATTCTATGTTCACAACCTCACCTTAAAAATTATTGGGTAACACTATGTGGACCTCATACTCTATGCATGTTCATTTAGTTTTGTATTTATTGATTCAGTTGCACTATTCTGGTGTGGAGTTCCTAGATCAGTCTTATCCAACCAAATTCCCTTATTATAATAGAAATCCCAAAACTCCTAACATTCACACTCTCCTCTATTTTCATACCTCAGGAATTTTATCTTTAATCCAAACTCATTAACAACAATGGAATTCCACTTCTAAATCATATTAAAAATGACATATTTTATTTTTAGAAATTGTACCCATTCCATCCTTATTGATTAATTGAATATTGTCACATAATATTTTGACCCTTAAAGTGAATGAGCTAGTTTAGGCACCGAAATATTAGTTTCCACTAGTTCCAACTAACTATCCCTTAATGTTTATACTCTTTTACAAAGGATAACTTCTTCATAATTTCAAAGATACAATCTTAAAACAAGACAACAACCCAAGATATCAGCTCCAGTAGAATTCCTTTTGATTTTAGTACATTTTTCCTCTTGTCCATCATGTTTCCTAACCTATAGTTCCACATTTATAAATCCTTGAAAGAATTTATTGATTCAATAATGTCCATTCATGACTATTTCATTTTTCACAGGGTTCTATTATTTATCCCATGATCTATGACCATATCCCCCTTGGTAATATCCACACACCACCGGTGAACATGGTTCTAAAACCTACATCTTCAATTTTTTCAAAACTAATGAATATTTATTCTTAATTCAGGTATATACCTAAAAGGTTCTAGAATGAGAAAACACTCATTATTGGTCTTCATACATACATCATCCTTCCCCATAATCATTAAGGGTTCATCATCAGCATGATAATTATTTAGGAAACCCTTCTTTGATATGGAATGCAAATATTCCTTCGAATATAAAATCCAAGACTCCATATGGATATTGATTCTTAGTATAAACACATCATCATTACCTTCATTTATTGTGTTTGTTGTATTAGTTTCAGGCACCCTATATTGTTATGTTCACTCCTTGGAATGTCATTTCTTCCTGTCAATCCAACAGTTAAGATTAGGCCCCAATGCCTTCTACTAACTCTTTACTCTTGATCTTGATCATCCAAGGTGATTATCTCACTATAAATATCTACCTATTTCATCTATATTAGTGAAAGAACCAAATAATCTACTTTAATCTCTTCTTCGAATAACCTCATCAAGGATCTAGTCTCACACATCCTTTAGAACCAGCTTTATATTCCTTCATGAACTACTCACAGTTATTACAATCACTTCCCTACTGTCAGGTAAGGAAGATTTTAATACCAGTGCACATACCTTGTCATCAATTGTAATTACCATTTATGAAAACTAATTTTTTTAGTTTTTAATTCATTTATGTTATTAGAAAAAAAATCTTCCATTAAATCTTGTTTATATTGAACATTCATCACATCTGGGGCAATTTATTCTGAATAAAAAGATTATTAGACATATTTGTGAGACCTTTCATCAACACATCAATTATATTATCTTCTTGGATATTAAATTCCATTTTTTTTAAAATTAATGAACAAAAACATTGAACATATTGATCTTATATCGCTCGCTCTATCTTCTCCATCTTCATTGGTTTTTACCTTGAAGTGTTAAGTGTATCTTCATCTAATAAATATAGTAATAAATATATATATCTGAATATAATTCCAACAAATTTATTAATATTTACTTTTATTTATTTCATATCCATTACTATATTCATGAAATCAATCCTTGATCATATGAACACTACCATAGATACCAGTTGTGGGAAAAATTCTAAGAGTCATAGTGATAGAATGATTTGAGGATTAAGAAAAAAATAAAAAATGAATAAGAAGAAGATGAAAATGGGAATATGTGATTTAAATAGTTTAATAAAAATCTATATATCCATGGAATGATCAGATCACAAGAATAATTCAAGAGAGGAATTATAAAGATATTTTTGTAGTACATAAAACCCAATATCATATGTTCTCTTAATGAAGATTGTGAAACAGGGAAATCAACCAAATAGAAATTTAAATGAACTATAGTAACTGATTACTAGAAGAATGTGGAGTTATAATGACCTATCAGTGTCACCATTTATAATATATTGGATTTCAATATCAAATTCCACCCTAATATAGTATCATATATGTATCATTAGTCAACTCTGCAACAATTAGGTTAGAGCAGTACTATTATGTGTTGTCTAGGCTACAAAAAGTCATCCTAAATTCATCCAAAGGACCAAGATACTATAATTCAAAACATGGTTCTATAAAATTTTGATATTTATGAGTAAGGTTATAAAATATGATATTAAGTTAGTTATTTTGTTTTATAGTGGGATATATAGTGATCAAATTGGTAATGAAACACGTTGACTGTTTTATGTTTCAGAATTCCTCTCTTTGAGACATGTTTGGTATTATTAACTTAATTTCATTAATTTGGGGTATATAAAACATATTTGAGATATCATTACATGAATTATGTTTTAATCATGTAATTTTATTTTTAATTATAATCCATCATTTTTCATTGGTTTGGATTTAAAAGGTTCTATCTTCTTAAGGGTTTATATATCAGTTTCCTTTCTTTGAGACATGTTTAGGTAATATATAATGTTTACATTTGTGTGGTATAATTACCACAAAATTATAATTTTTATATCATTATTATATTATTTTTAATGATATTAAATGTCTAATTTCACTATAAATTTATCATGGGTTTTAAATTCAATAGTTATAGGGATTTGTAAGTGGTTAGTGTCACTGAAACCTCTTGTTTTGGGTCATAATCACTCATATTTTTCAATTATCGTTCACTATTGATATATTCTAACATATAAGGATTTTAGTAGGTATTTAGACCTTATTTTATAAGTAAATCATGTTTCACACCAAATTCATATTCTTATATGATTCTACTGTTTCAATAAAATTTAATGTTTTAATAATATTTCTAATTATTTTAACAGACATTTCCTCCATATCTATCTCTTCAATTACAACTAATTTTCTCTTTAATCTATTGTAAAATCAAATTTATTTTATCTCCAATGATAATTTATTCAAATTTATTCATTTTAGAACATAATATTCATCATCCTTTAATCTATATGGGTTTTTAAGAGGGTTATTCAAAAATGTTTATAAGGTTTTTTTATACTTTAAGAATATATGTTTTGTTTTCAACTCAAAATTTTCATTTGAAATCCTTTCTATATTTTTCAAGGTCACATAATTAAATATTACTTTTAAAATTATATGATTTAAATGTATCTGTCACTTACACATTTTGAAAACATTATGTATTATTCAAGTTTCCATTATTAATCATTCTTTCCAAATGTAAAATTTTTTAATGTATTTTTTCTTCTCCTTATTGAAACCTTATATGTTTTAAAGGATATTTTGTTTTTAAATTTTTATAACATGGTCAAAAAAATTATTCATTTTAAATTATTAGAGATTGGTTTCTTACACTATTTTTTAAAGCAATTATAAAAAAAATTGAAAATTTTTATATTTTCAGTTTTTTTATACTCTAAGGATTATCTCTAATGATATGATATTTTATTCATAATATATATGTTATGATGATATGATTCATTTTTTATAATGATATTATAGTGTAATATGTTTTCTTATGTTCATGTTATGTGAAATGTTTAAGAAACCCATTCTTTTTCAATGGGATATTTATGTTATAGGGATTATTTCTTTTTAGTGGAACTAATATGTATAGATGATGATGGGTGGTGTCCTTAATTTCCCATAAATTCATTTTTTAATCTTATATATCATAATATATTCTATCATGGACATACTAATTTTTCACACATGTATGGGCATGATCGGTTTTCTCACATTTCATGCGTGGACATAATGGGTTTTCTCACATAATCGTGGGTATAATGAGTTTTCTCATATAAGATTTACTATTCCTATGGTTGTTCCATATTTTCAAGTTGTTCATCTCGTTATGTTAAGTTTTCAAGCTAAATTTAATTTAGATGAAATTCTATATTTTCAATTTTATGTATCATTTCTAAAAAAGTAATCCACAATTTTATGTCATATTCTCATGTTATATGACTATAGAGATACTTTTAGAGATTGGTAATGTCCTTTATGCTTCTTTAATGGTATTTTTGTAATATTTTGTTACTAAAACATGGTTTATGATTTTCGTATGATATATTTTGTTCTATTATTATCATGCTTACGTATTCATGTTTTTTTCCTTCATTTTATGATATATTGTACCCTTACTAAGAATCTAAGCTCCCTAGTTTATTGTGTTTCTAATCCCCTGGTTATAAAGATAGTTATATCACATGATATTTGTACCCTTACTTCTTGAAAGGATTCCTTGGTGATTTCAGTATTTAATTTGGGGCTTATTTCTACGAAGGATGCACAAATTAGGGTAATTAGGGTTGGATTCAAGAAGAGGAAATCCAGTGAGATTGGGCCCTAAGAAGGCTTCCTACGTATTCGGATTATGGTGGGAATCATAGTTATCGTAGTTCATTATATCATGAAAATTATGTCATCATGAAAAACTTTTAAACCCATGTGAGTCATGATTGATGTGAGAAATAAGATAATGTCGAAGATTCAACAATGGAATCAACTCTTTTCCTTCTCCGCTGGTGGAAAGGGGTGAACCTATGGAGGCCAGAGTGGACGAAGCCTGAGTTGACCCGAGAAGAAGGTAAGGGGAGGAGCCCTCCCTCTATTCACCATAAATTGGAAAGGGGTCCAATGAAAGGGAGAAGGTATAAAGGATAGGGTCTTACACTAGGATGGATTCCCATGGTGATAAATACCAATGTGAGATGGAAAGGGTAACAAAACTCCATGTGCTCATATCCCTTCTGGTCTTTGGCACCAAAGAAGAAAGGAGGATAAATGTTGATAGCTCTTGAATAAAAATCTAAGGGCTAACGCCATGATGGTTTCCCTAAAATTGATCTTGGTAGGGGAGGGAGACGTATCCATTACTAAAATGGGAAAGAAAATGTCAACCATAACATCCATACTAGAGACCTGAGGTTCTAGGTCCTAGAGACGAGAAGGGGAGGACAGAACCCAAACTCTTATTCTCAAAACCCAGAACTTCCCAGCATAGTTCATGGGAGAAAGGTCCATGTGACTGTGGATATGAAAACCCATATAAACTCCATGAATCCTATCCCTATTGTGAAACAAATGCGTGAAACCTCTGACTGTGGAAATACAAACCCAAATAAGAGACACTCTAATGTGCCTTTCCCAAAGGGTTGATAAGTTAGTAGGTTTTGGTGGAGGTCTCAATAGAATCCATTTCAAACAAGGGAGACAATGAAGTTGAAACCTTGCCTTGAATGGATTTGAAAAGATATTGGTGGATTTTAGACTGAAGAGAGAAGGTGAATCAAATAGGGGTGCTCAAGTAGGTAACGGAGTGAAAGTATGGTCACGCAAGTAGACTTGGGAGACATGATATTCACTTAAGAGATAAAAAACATTTTATGGTAATTCTTGGGCGCGACTTAGATCAAACCTTCAAGAGTATTCACTGGTTGTCCCAGAATGGGAGCACTCAAGTTCCTATAGAATCAATAGGTGGAATCCATGTATTTCTGATTTGGGGATGTTGGTAATTTTAGGCGTGCAAGTGTTATGGTTTTAAAACACTAAATGGACTTCTGTCCAATGATCATCCCTTTAATCCTCCACTCAAGGTATTGAAGAACTACCTTTAATGTTATTAGAAGACTTGGGTGAAGTACTAGGGAGACCAGAGCAACAATTCAGCTTCGTGGAAATTCATCTATAAAAATGAAGTCCCCAAGGGTGTATATATTGGAATAACAGGACCCTGGGTGAAAGGATATTGGGCGTATAAGAACCATGCATACCGATGGTGTTTCGGCTAGACTATGGTGATCCTTTGAGGACTTATCCAAATTAAATACCTCCAATCACCTCTATCATGGTGGAGCACATGTATCTTGGGTTCCATGTTTTGTTCTTAGCCAAAATAATTACTTCTTACCTTGTGGGCTGCACCGCCACACCTCTGATTGGCCTTAGTGTCGGGATACTACCTTCACTACCGTCACTGACTCCCATGAAAAATGCAGAGTTGCACGACGACCTTTTAATTTTGCAGAAAACTGCATGGAACACATTTCATGGTGTCTACAAAATCCCCCCCCCCCCATAATATGATTCATTCAGAATGATAAGAATCGGGTTCTAAGGTAAAATTAGTGAACATTGATGCATTCCAATATCATTTTGTTAGATTTGGAGATACATCAATTTGTGAAGGATGCTCTAATTTTTACCTAATCCATGGAACCTAGAAAGAATAGTTTGATTTTTTCTAGGGTTATATGGAAAACTCCACAAACATTATATCTCTTGACTTTTTATTGCTCAAAATTACCTAAACCATACAAAATTTACGTTTAGTGAGCTGGGAATAAAATTTTGTTCATAGTGTGATGTGTGGGTTCTCAATCTAGTGAGTACCACGTCTCCTGGTAGTTTAGAGTCAGGCATGATGGACTATAAAGTAATTGTATTTAGGCTCAAATAACTTTGACCATAAATTTGTTTTTTAAAATTAGATCCCAAACAAGACTAAGTGGATAAGATTTACTCTAATACTCATTAATCATTTCCAAGGGGAATCATGAATCATGATTTTTATGGTCACCAAATTTAAAAATTATATCAACATAAAAGGAGTATCTTCCAAGAACGAAGTTACCATTATTTGAAAAACCTTCTATGGGGGTTGTGTTATGAAGGGCCAATTGGGGAATATGCTGCATAGCCAAATAGTGACATCTTTTTGCAGACAGTCCTATTATGTAGGAAACTTATGCAAGGCCACCTAAGGGCATGTACTGCATAATCAAGAAAAAGAGATCTTTAGGAATTTAACGTTCTGCTACTGATGGATAGGGAAAAATAAAATTTTGCTGGCTCAAAGACATAGTGGGTTGTTTTTTCAAGGAAAGGAATTTTAAGAATGAAAGGGATATTTTATACTAACATATGTCATGTATAGGAAACCCATTTCTATAAAAAATCGATGTATGAGTAATGGTTAAAATATATTAGAAAGGGGAATTTATAATATCATATTGTGCAGTTTTATGTCATGCAGGGATGACATTGTATAATGTAGTTTTATGTCATGCAGTGAGGAAATTGTACTGTGTAGTTTTAAACCATGCAATGAGGACATTGTGTGGGTTTAATTAAAGGTCTATTTCTCTGACCAAATGTGTGAGACTCTCCCAATTTCTTTATATTTTCATTGGAAACATATTATCATCATATTATATGGAAGGGAAAATTTTAAACCGTGATTTGGAAATTTTTAGATTTGAAGAATTACATGGAAAAAGTTATAAAGGCATTAGAGGAAGTCTTTTTTTCAAGAACGAAGTTACTATTATTTAAAAAACTTGTTAATGGGGGTTGTATTATGCAAGGCCCACTGGGTAATATACTAAATAACTAAATAGTGTCATCTTTTGACTGAATTTCCCATTATATAGGCAAATTATAGATGGCCACCTAGGGTCAGATGTTGCATAGTTCGGAAAAAGATCTCCTTAGATTCTTTACACTCTATTGCTAAAAGCCGAAGAAATTTTATGGAGATTCATATTTTCTAAATCACATAGTTTGGTTTATGGAGAAAGGTACCTAAATATAGAGAGGGTATTTTCAACCAAGATTTCCATAGAATTGTATGAATACGACTCCTACAAAGGTCTGACCCAAACTTAGGAGGTATGGAATCTGTAGTTTTAGTTCATACAACTAGGACCAGAAAAGGAAAAGGTATATGATATTTGGCCATGTGATTCCAATGTTATTTCATATTGCCTTGAACACATGGAGAGGGAAATGTGTAATCTATGGTCTTGAAGAATTTCATATTGAGATAAAGATATTGGGAAAATATATTTGAATGACTTTTTTAAAATACAGATTCTTGTATATTGTCATCAATGTATGAAGGCAACAAAGGCACTGTAACCAAGAACAAAATTCCCATCATTTGAAAAACCCATTATGGGGGCTGTATTATACTGGGACAACTAGAGCATATGCTGCATAGCTAAATAGTGGCATCGTTAGACAGAAATTCCCTTTATGTAGGCAACTAATGCAAGGCCACCTAAGGGCACATTTAGCATAGTCAAACAAAAGAGTTCTCAGATATTAGAAACCTGATTTCCATAAACTGTAAGAAAGATTATGAATATATAGGAACATTCAAGATTAAGAGTGTTAAATATGGAAGGGGGTTATTCCCAATTCATATGAGAAATATTTGAACCAATATGGTTCATGAGATTGATATTGTTTACATATAACTGACTTATATGTTAAATGGAGACATTATTTGTTTCCTCTAAATTAATATTATGATGTGAAGTTTTAAGTCATGCAGTGAGGAAATTATCATCCCCATATGTAATTAAGGCACCTCAATTATATAATGAATCATTTTACCAAATTCATTAGCCCGTATAATCTATGCTCAGAGTGAGAAACAAAGATTAGTTAGGGTTTCATCTATAAAACAATGGTGAGATAGGAGAAGAATGGGGGAGTGAGTTTTCCATGCAGTTTAACATCATGTGGTATGGACAAAGATGAGCTGATGTGAAAATAAATAGACATTGTATCTAGATTATGGGATAAAACTTAAGTGTCACAATGTGTCTTGTTGGGGAAAGAATCAAGTCATACAAAGTTCTTAAAAAACTCCCTTTGCAGGTTTGATTCTTAAACAGTGAATAAAGGTTTTTTTATCGCGGAAAGGTACAGGATTGGAGATCTAGGTATCTCAACATATCTCAAATAGATGATAATCTAGCTATGTGTAGTTCTTTAAACAAGCATTCCTCACACCAATCGTGTTTGACACGATGAATGGGGGATATTGACACATTCTGAGAGAACAATTAATATTAAGACATAAAATGGTATAAGGACAAAACCATATATCTTAAGGAAACACTCTATATAGATCTAATTCATATACAAGAGGATAAAATAAAAACAAGAATATTTTGTGATTACGGATGGGCCCAAAATTGGATATTTAGGTGTCTCTATGTATCCCATTGAAAATGAGAATCTAGCCATATATAGTTCTTCACTCAAGGTCTTAATGAAAATATGACTCAAGCATATAGAAGAGAGGGACGCATGTGCCACTAAGTAGTAGTGATGATGTCAATGATGTTTTCTTATAGAAGATTTTAATTAAAAATAGAGAAAATGATAGTCATACTGTTTAACTTCGCATAATGAGGAAAAATGGTGTCATGCAGTTTAATGTCTTGCAACTAGGACATTGTACTATGTAGTTTTTCTAGTCTTACAGTGAGGACATGGTGGTTGTGTAGTTTTTAGTCTTGCATCAAGGATATTGGGGTTGTGCAATTTTTAATCTTGTAGTGAGGACATGGTGGCTGCTATATAAAGTATTTATTCAAGAATATTTCATTGGTTGGAGTTGTAATAAGCTATGCATCCATTGAGATTAAGGAATAAGCTCTATTTGAATAGACCTTATGTATGGAATAAGGTACTTCCCACTTTGGCTCAAACATTGGCGGTTTATTCCCTGGTATCATTAATGTCCGAAAGACCAATACAAATTCTCATTGAAAAATGAATAGAGGTGAAATTACTTTTTAAAATCTCAAACTATTATGTTCTCATAGACTTATAAATGATGAAAAGTATGCAATATTTTCTTGTGAAATCATTTTCGCTCATTAATCTATTTTTGAGACCTCTCATCTATAGAAAACTGATCATAGATTGCAAATCTAAGTGAAGGTAATTTCATTGGATTAGAAAAACTACATTAGTTACATATACCAATGAATAAGGATTTTCTTGTGTGGAAGTACGAGTAGTTGTATGATAATCCCATAAAGCATTCAAAAGTTTTTCAGACCATGATTTCTTATCTTTATCCACCATCTTCTGGAGTATATTTGATAGGGATTGTTGAAGGCCTCTATCTATCCATTGGTCGCCACTTGATAGTGAGATGAATGGTTGGATTTGATATTATTCTCCTGATAAAACTTCTTTACCTCAATAGAACAAACATTGGTGTCATTTTTCATCAATATAGTATGAGGGACACCAAATTTGGTGACGATGTTAGTTTTGAAAAAAAATAAGAATGATTTTGGCTCCGACATCTTTGAGAGGTATTGCCTCATCCCATTTAGAAAAAATTCGTTAGCAGTAAGGATATTCTTGAACTGCTTACCAATAGCTAGAGGATAAGGTCCTATTACATTGATTCCCTTTGTGGAAAATTATCAAGAGTATTTAGCTATATGTAGAAACTCCGGGGGTTGATGAATGATGTTGGAATGCACTTGGAAGGTATGACATTTCTTAGTGAAATTTGTTCAATCCTACTTCTATGAAAGCCAAAAGTATCCAAGACTTTGGATCTGATCAGAGAGACTGTTCCCAGACTGGTGGGAACCAAATGCTTTTGAATGTACTTATTTTATGATAGCTATAGTCTCTTTTCCATAAAAACATCTAAAGGGGATTCAATCAAATCCTCGCTTGTAGAGGATCTTTTGGGTGTCTGGACAATAATAAAGAGTAAAAGTGGCCGGTATTCTTCAGATCTATTTTTTTCAGCCCAATTCGGTGGAAGTACTCTATTTTAAAGATATTATATGATGGATGTTACCCGTCTTGTGGTATGGCCATAGTGATCATAAATATGGATATTTTAATTAATTTTTTTCATTATGGTTTGAACAAAAGGTGAGACCCCATGGTGATGGGATATGCTAATGATTGTATCATCCCAATTTGAATCTGCCAAGGTTGTAGCTGAATTAGCAAGTGCATCTATATGGGAATTTTGTGTTCGTGGGAGATAAGATGATGTTGGATCACATAGAAATTTAGCCATTAACCTTATTGTGTAATCACACAAAGGTATTACCTATTCTTTTCTAATATAATATTCTCCATTTATTTGCTTGATTACCAATTACGGATCTCCTTTTACCTTCAATTGATTCATTTTCACCTGAAGTGACAATTCCAAACATGTAATGAGAGTTTGATACTCCACCTCATTGTTGGTTCCGACTTCCGATAATAGGAAAGAATAAGGAAATACTACCTTTTTGGGGGAGATAACACTACTGGAAATCGGATCTTTCCCAACACTTATATATACCCTTTCCCAACGGTTCTCCCAAACCGTTGGGAAAGGGGGGTCTTTCCCAACGGTTTGGGAGAACCGTTGGGAAAGGGTCCTCAAAACCCACCTTTCCCAACGGTTTGGGAGAACCGTTGGGAAAGGGTCCTCAAAACCCACCTTTCCCAACGGTTCTCCCAAACCGTTGGGAAAGACCCCCCCTTTCCCAAAGGTTTGAGAGAAACCGTTGGGAAAGGTGGGTTTTGAGGACCCTTTCCCAACGGTTCTCCCAAACCGTTGGGAAAGACCCCCCTTTCCCAACGGTTTGAGAGAACCGTTGGGAAAACTCACCCCCAAAACCATCCTTCACCCTCCAGGAAATTTCCACCTATCCCAACAGTTTTGAGAACCGTTGGGATAGGTCTATCCCAACGGTTTTGAGAACCGTTGGGATAGATTCTTTCATTTCTTCCAGGTCTGCTACCCGAGAACATTATATAAATCTAAATTTTAAATAATTATGATAATACATATATATATTTATGAAATTATGTTTACAAAAGTAATGTTAGCTTAGTGGTTAAGTCGTTTGATTATAAACAAGGGGTCGTGGGATCAAATCCCAGCACATGTTTTTTTTTTGAAATACATTTACCAACGGTTTTATATCCGTTGGAATAGATTTTCATATTACTTATACCAACGTTTTTGTAAACCGTTGGGATAGGTCTATACCAACGGTTTTGGGAAAACCGTTGGTATAGACCTATCCCAACGGCTTACTTCGCAACGGTTCTCCAAACCGTTGGTATAGGCTATACCAACGGTTTGGAGGCCTATACCAACGGTTCCAAACCGTTGGTATAGGTTAGTATTCTACTAGTGTAAAGGAAATTCCAAAACCAACTTTATTCAATTTATGGTTTTCCATCCTCTTCCCTGTTGGACTTCTGAAAGCATCATCAATACACATTTCCCATGTTTGGGAATTATCCATAATAAATAAGTCTTATTCATCAGGAAGTTCAGTATTTAATGATGTATCATCTGCACACAGATTCTCAACATGGAATTCGGCTAGATATTGGCCTTTTAATTCAATTTGAGTCACAAAATGAATATCAAACTGTTTGAAAATAACTACCCACCAAGAAAAACGCCATGTAAGCATAAGAGGATTGAGGATAAATTCGATCGGGTTATTACAAGATACCAATTGGAGCTCTTTATGTTGTAAGAAGTGCCTCAATTTCCAAACTACAATGATTAATACTAGGTATCACTTTTTAATAATTGAATAATGAGTTTCCGCATCAAGCATAGTTCGACTAAGATAGTAAAGGCATTTTTCATTCCCAATATCATTCTTTTGGGAATGGAATGCACCTACTGATCACTCTAAAGCTATCACATAAAGAAGAAGTGGTCTTCCTTCAATAGGCAGCATTAATACCAATAGAATCTGGAGATATTTCTTGAGGGAATCAGATGTTCTTGGAAGCCTTCAGTCTATTGATAAGTGACTCCCTTCTTCATTAATCTGGTGAAGGGAAAACACTTGCTTGCTAAATTGGAAATAAAGTGCTGATTATAGGCTAAAGGTACATATATTTCTCTTAATTCTTTCAAATTTCGAGAGGTGACCTACCAAGGATTGATTTTGTTTTCTCACGATCAACTAATATACCATTATGGCATACAACGAAGCCAAGAAACTTTCCTGAGGATACCCAGAAATATCATTTCAAGGGGTTCATCATCAAATTGTGTTGTCAAAATTTATGGAATATGGTCTTGAAATCAGTAATGTGATTAGAACATTGTTTGGATTTTACCACCAAATGATCCACATAACATTCCAAAAATTTCTCTAAGAAGTTTTTGAAGATTTGGTGCATGGAACGTTGGTATGTTGTGCATGCATTCATTAAGCCAAAGGGCATTACCCTATAGAAAAACACATATTCAGGGGATCATAAGGCTATAGATTCTTCATCTTATGGGGACATATGGATTTTATTATATGCAAATTAGCCATCCTTAAAGGAAGTATATTCATATCCATCTATTTCATCAAATAAAATCTCTATAATCGGAACTACAAAATCAACTTTTGGAAAATTCTGGTTAAGATCTCTGAAATCAATGAAAACTCTAATTTTCTTATTCTTCTTTTTTATTAGGAAAGTATTGGACAACCATTTAGGATATTGAACTTTGCTAACAATGTTATCCTTTATAAGCTTATCAACTTCAGATTTAATTTTAGAGGCTTGAATTGGGTGTGTTTTTCTTGTTGCTGGCTTGAATCTACGATGTTATTCTGGAAAACCCAAATGATGGGTGGATACATCAGGATTAAGACCTGGAATAACTATATAGTTCCAAGAAAATATATCTCAACTTTTCTTTAGAAATGAATTATACACCTCTTTCTCTTTAGAGGTCATTGACGTATTAATTAGAGTGGGGCATGGATCTTCATCTGTACCCAGATTTATTTCTATGAGCTCATCCACGATGGTAGAGACACCTTCCTCAAATGCTGGAGAACATCCCCAATATCTTCCTCTTATTATTCTTTATGTGTCACCTATTCTATTTCTACTTTCATAGTATATGACGAGGTTAAACTTCCTGAGTTAGTGGAGGAATCAGTATTTGAACATCCTGAAGAAGAGGCCACCATATCTGACCCTATTGATGATGAATGGTCTTACTGGGGTAATAAAGAGTAGATGATGGATTGGGAATCAACATCTTTGTCTTCATCTCGCATTAATACAATTTATTCTACTCTAATTGATGAAGTAGTTTCTTGTTGTAGTTCAGAAGATGAAATAAAAACATCTCCATTTAGGTTTCCATCAATACTTTTTGAATCATTAATCTCTCTCATGATGGGAGGTTCAGTTTCCACAATTGACATTATGATTATTATTGGATGAGTGCTTGGATTTGGTTTTACTATTTCAATTTGATTAATGGGTAGCAAAAAATATATACTCAAATGTATGAATCTATTTGCTGGGATCTTTTCCTGTCCATTCAGAGTATTAACTCTGGTTATTTTTTTCATGGACTTGATTTATTTTGTGTGATAAAACTCTGCCTAAATGTCTTGATATTCAATTTTTTTTAATGGGTCCCTATCACCATACAGTGTCCCGATTTTACCATTGAAATATTACTTAAGATATTGGTTGTATGATGAAGGGATGGATTCATGTAGATGTAGCCACGACCTTCCAAGTAAAATGTTGAATGTTGTGTCTTGATGAACAACCATGAAATCTGAATTAGACATAAGATCTCCAAACTCTGTTTTGAGTGAAATTTTTCCCATAGGTTCTTTTTTATTCTTCTCATATTCTTGAAACATTAAAGTTGATGGAGATAAATAAGATTCACTCAAGACCAATCGATGAAGTATACGAACGGGAATGTGGTTGACTCCAGAGTCATTATCAATGAAGGAACGTCAGATGTCTACATTATTGAATTTTCTAGAAATATACATCGGTCTAATATTTCCATGTACAAAATCATCTTCATATTCATCTATAAAATATATGAATGCATGACATTCTGCAAAATCATTCTCTATACGATAAACCTCAGTAGCAATAACTTCAGTTTCAAACTCTTGAGGACTTGACAATGCCTCAATGAGTTCTTCTCGAAGATCTCTTGATAGATTCAAAGCATCCATAACTTATAACTTGGATAGTACCAAGGCTAATTGTTTCAAGAAATCAATATTTTTCTCCCAAGGATTTCATTTTATAGCATGAAAATGTGATTTTATAGGTGTTTTGGTAGTTGATTCTTTGAATGTAGACATACTCTGTGTCAGAGAAGAAGCTAAAAATACTCCTGGCTTTAGTAAATATTACTACCTAGATCTATTCACTTGGTTAGAGGAAGATGGTGTGACTTCTAATCGGTCTTACAATATAATTACGTCAGAACCGAACCTATCTTGTATGGAATAAACTCATTGTTCTTCTTTATCTCTGAGAAGGGATCTTCCACGAGTTTCTACTGCATATATGGTTTGAGCGGCGGTAGATTTTAAATGGGGGTTTCTATCATTCCCATGTATTCCCTTGTTTCCTCGACCCTGGCCTCTTCCTCTAGTTCCCCAATTAGGTACATGGAATTATGGATCATTATAATCAAAATCACCATTGGAATAAGGATCTGTTTAATGAATAAAGTTGATATAACCAATGATCAATTCTTCTTCTAATAGAGATTCTACCAGATGGGTTAATTCTGATTGTTCCATTTGGTGGTGTGGTGCCCATTCTTTTGAAACAAATGGCTTCAAATCTTCAAGGTTCAAGGATAAATTTTTCCTTAATGTGATCTCAACTTTTTCTAACTTCTCATTTTCCTTATGATCACTTCACTTTATTGAGAAATCACCTTTTGATGATGGTGGTTTTACTGTGGTGGATGTGGGGGAAGACACAATCAGTTGTTTCAACTATGTTCTTAATATGGCATGAGTCTATTTGATCATTTTTCTGATCACCCAATCATAATATTTCTAAACATTTTTACTTTCGACTTCCGGACATTCACCTTCTTCCTCTGGATCAGTAGTAGTAACACATGCTACTTGAGCTGAAGAACTTTTTATTTTCACTTGTACAAAACCATCCATATTCTGCAAGAGGTTCCTAAATTCAAAACATTCCTAGATGGGGTTCCCTAATATCTAGTGAAAGCGACAATAATTCAAAAGATCTTTATCTTATTCTTTATTTGGTTTCTTCGACCATTGTAACTGAAAAAAATTGTTTTCTAGAGCTGAGATAAAGTAACTAGGAAATTTTTCATTCTGAAAAGAATAAACATTATTATTTAATTCCTCAAGCTGTTTCTACCTTTGATCTATTTGACCATCATGGTGAGGCAGTCTTAGTTGCTGATGCTCAAGGGGAGGAGCCCTTCGATATGATTAAGGTATTTAAGTAGAAGAAGGTACAGGTGTCTACTTGAGTGTAACTTTAGCAGCTTCTGCCTTTCCTATCCTCCTCCTCCGAGACGATGGGATTACATGTGTTTTAGCCTTAGTGTAACATCCAGGAAAAGTATTAATAAGACATTTTCCATAATTATTCATATATGTGAATTAAATATTAACTTTACTTTAAAGGGGTTGATATGGTGGATGGCGTACCCGATATACAACAACATGTTTCTTTGAAATATTACATTGAACACTAATAATATAATATTATTTTTTAAATGGTAGTTGATGCCTAGCAGTTATATTGGTGGGAATGAATAGAACTAACTACAATATGATTTTTCATGTTTTTCATATGTTTTTACATTTATCAAATAAAATTTAGAGGCATAAAATGTGAATGAATCTAATTTTAAGCATAATTTACCTTAAAAGGTTTATTTAATACCTTTTGATATAGACCACTCTTTAAGTATAGTTGTATTTACTTATATATATATTCTATTTGACCAAATAAATTATTTTTAGATTCAGGACATCAATATTTACTTTGAGTAAATTTTTCGTATTTTTATGATAAAATTCATTTTTTATGAACAGAGAAAAATAGTGTATTTTAAATCAAAAGTGCCATTTAATATAATTTATTTATATGTTTAGATTATCTTTTTAATTTATTTTAAAGTTTAATTAGAATATATTTTTACCATTTAATCCAATGTTGGCCATTGGAATTAATTTTACTTCAAAATTGGACATAAACAAGTATCAATATTTTGATAGTTATTGTTTCTTAAAAACACAAAATTTGTTTTGATAATGGGAGTTATTTTTAAATTAATTAGTCCATCTTATATGTTTTAAATTTGGTAAAATAGAATTCATTTTTGAATTCGTAATATCAAATTTATCTTAGGATGAATTTTCTATATTTTTCGGAAAAACATCAATTTTTGTTGAATACAGAAACCACTAAGTAGTGGTTAAAAAATAAATTTTTCATTTAAATGAAATTTTACTACTTCTGTGAATTGAATTTTGAAAATATGAAATACATGGTTATTATTAGTAAGTAAAATCTGGTTCAATAAGGTGAAAATAATTTTTGTTGAATAGTAATTTTGACTTTTATTTTTCACAGATAAAGGTAAATAGGGTAATTCAAGGTTAAAATAATATCATAAAAATAAACAATTACCTTAAACCATGTCATAACATTATTTAATGAGTCATCTCCAATCATGGGCATCCTTGGGTCGGTTTTCGGACCCCCTGGAGCAACATGGGAGTGATAATGACACTTTAGATTAATTAACTTAAAGTAAAGGAAAAAATGACATAAACAAATATCTTTCTGTAAATTAGTTTTTACATGGGGATTTATAAGTTATTTTTTTTACTATAAATATAAATTGAAAAGATAAAAAAATTTCCTACATCATGGTATTTTTTTATAATTTTTAGACATCAAATAAATAAAATTATTTATGAAACAAAAATGATGTAGTATTTACATTATTAATAAATTATTTAAATAAATAAGATTATAAATTTTAAAATAAAATCCAAAACATGTCCAATTCTTATTGAATGATTTTATTTAGAACATCATTCATTGTATCTTATACTTTTATTAGTTTTGGTCCTTTATAATCTAAATATCATTATAAATTAAGATAATATTTTTACACTTTTTAAAAGAGCCCCCTCCCCCTTATAAATGGACACCACGTCTAACTCATTACACACACCTCTCAAGCCCCATGTCTTGTCCAAAACCATCCCAAATAAGTTCTTAATATCCGTCCACTCCTCCTAGAAGCATTACTTTAGGCAGAAGTCACTTCAAGAAGTCCTTTTGGTTGAAACCAAAGCGAGTTACCCAAATTAGATGTAATGGTTTCTCTTAACTTATTTTATTTTATTATAATTATCTCATCCCTAAACAAATTTTATGCCATTATTTTATAACAACACCAGTATCCTAAATATAATAGGATGTTTTTATGAAAATTATTCTAAATACAGTTACGCACACCTCCATCTATTTGATGAAGAACATACTGTTTCTGTGATTGGAAAACTAACACCTCATGAAACGATGATTGATTGATTATCTCCTGTAACCTCTCATGGTGGACATTAAGGTGGAAATATATTTATATATGATATATATTATGTTTATTTTTTATTTATGCTTCAGTATTTTTCTTTTATATCATACCATTATGGTTTACATTATGGGTAAACGTGATAATTTCATTTAAGGAAGTGCAGACAACCGCCCCCTCAAAGTGATATGAAACGTTAATGCCATACGTGGGAAGTATAAATTATGTTGTTAAGGATATTATGTATGATATTATACTGGAATTATAATATACCTATGTAGCATTCTATTTTAATTCCATTAAAATAAAAAATTGAAATGAAAGTAGCATTTATGCATACGTATGACTTACCGTCTCCATGAACAGTGAATTTAATTTCTTACCTCCTAATGTTATGTACTATTATAAATACAAGTATATACTAGATATATATGATATATATGACATCTAAATCATGAATATCATTCTGGATATAATGAAATTTTGACCATGGGAACAACTTGTAATTATAAGAAGTCCATTTTTTACTCAAGTAACAAATATCATCAAAACAAAGGTTATTAACTTAAATGACTATATAATGTTTATAAAATGGTAATAAGTGATATTAAAGGAATAATAAACTTGAAAAGGGTTCTTCAGAAATTATAAATTAACATTAGTTTATTATTTCAGATATTAAAGAACAAACGGGTCAAAACAGACACAAGGTAAGGAACTTCGTCTTAATCTCCTTTCAGTGAGGAATATTTTGTTTTAATATAGAAAATTATTTTACACACTATATAAAAAAAATTGAAATTTAATTTCATTCAAACGAAATCTTTTTCTATGAATCGTTTTACTAAACAACAATAAAAAGAATGTCTTTTAACGTAAGTGGTGACAATGTCATGTCTGCTGCCACGATTATTATTTGATCTTGGCTTCCTTAACAAGACATAATGTTTTTAAAATGAAAATAAATACCATGTACTCTTTTACATATTTGGGTATTGAAAATGGATTTTATAATGGATTTTTATGTCAATATATTTAAATGAAATAGTTTGATTAAAATGTGGAAATGTTATCTTTCCTTTATATTTGGTTTATGTGTTATGAATAGGTCATTGTTCTTGGGAATTGTTACGTATATTGGTGGCTCCGTTATAGAATGTGGGTGGGTGAGCCCGAGATAGCTCTCTAATGCATTGGGTAACATGCCAGAGGTAAACGTGAATGTTTCCCCTAATAGATTTAGGTAATATACTATGATAGAGATTCCAAATGTAACTCCCTACATAGCTGTGATAGATACAATGTAAGTATGATATGAATGCCACAAGTTACCCTTATGATTTATTTTTTCTATGTGTTATTGATAAATCATATGATTTTTGAGTTATATTAAAGAGATAATGTTATGTATACAATGATGAACTAATGTTCTCTATCATTGATTTATAACCCTTACTGAGCTTTTTATGCTCATACCACGTTTAGAAATGTTTCTCACAGGACCTAAAAATGAATAGTGTCAAGGATGAGATCAAGTAAACGTCATGCTATCTAAAGCATGGGACGAGAAAAGACTCTTTTTTGAAGAGTTTTTATTTTACGAAACAATGGAAACTGAGTAGAAGTGTCTACCTTGAAATTTTCGAGATGTAATGTAATAGCTATGGCATTATTCTCTAAAACTCTAAACCTAAAAATATCCTAAATGTGAATTATTCATTTAATTCAGGATTATGTAATGTTTAAGGGCAGGTCCTTATAGTTGGTATTAGAGCCTGGATTAGATAACTTTGGGATTTAAGGTATTGTTAAATTCATTTACATAAATTACATTATAATTAAATGATATAGCATTTACAATTTACCATGCAGCTTCGGCTAAGATATTTCTGTGATCTGAATGGTTTTCTGCAGAGGAGAGAGGGCTGCTAGGTTGGGGCGACATTAAAAGGAGGAAAACCTTCCAAATTAGAAGCCTAAGATGGTCTGAATCATAATTGAAGAGTTTTTTGCTGTGATGGCATAGTTGACTCAGGGTATAAATGGTGGTGGTATCCATGCACACCATCAGCCAGATCAACCACAGAAGAACATGTCAGTAGTGGATCATTTCATGAGGCAAAAGCCCCCATCATTCCGATGATCATTTGACCATATTCTAGATAAATGGTGAATTAAAGAACTGGGGAAATTTTTTAATGTCCTGGGGGGTTCATAACATCAAAAGGTTTGTCCCATTGTCTACCTTTTTGAAGGTGAAGCAGATTAGTGGTGGTCGATTGTGAAAAATATCAGGGATATTGAGGAGATTGATGCTCTTGATTGGGATGAATTCAAAGGTATGTTTCTTGATTAACATTTTCCTAAGGTTTTTCATCTTATGATGGTGAAAAACTTCCTAGAATTGAGGCAGGAGAATGAATCGGTGGTTGCTTATGAAGCATAATTCACTGAACTCAAAAGTTTTGCTCCAAATTTTATAGGAGATATTGATAATAAAATCAACCATTTTTACTTAGAATTAAATAGTAAGTATCAAATGGAATTAGTTTCTCATTAGTTAAAAGGTCATGAAAACCTTGTTCGTTGTGCTAAGAAGGTGTAAATGGAGTTTGTTGATGATCAGGTGTTCTTTGACAAACAATATAATAATAGGTCTAGGTGGTAGATGAAAGGGAAAAACTCTCCAAAAAACTCTGATGGTAAGAATCTTATGTTTTCAGTTTGTGAAAATTATGGTAAAAATAAAGCTGGGGAATGTCATTTGAATTCTAGTAAGTGCTATTGATGTGGTAAAATGAGACATAAGGCTCATAATTGTACTGAAAAGGATCAAGGACATGGTAAGACAAAATCTGATTTATAGTCAGTAAAATGTTTTAACGATAACCAAATGGTTTATTATGAAAATGACTGTCCAATGAAGAACTCAACTGGGGGAAAGCAGTCAGACTACAAGCAGAAAGGGTTGGTGAAATCCTTTGTAACTACTTTATCAGATGTTGGGTCATCAAATAATGTAGTATCAGGTACATTGTTTGTTTGTTCAGATTATTCCAATGTGTTGTTTGATTCGGGGTCTACACATTTGTTCATTTTTGAGATGTTTTTTAGTAAATTCGTAATTTCATCTCATGATATGAATCATAAACTTATGGTAAAAACACCTAGAATAAATGTTGAGACAAAAAATAAAACATAAGAACCTTTATGTCTTTGTGTGTGTGAAAAATCTACCAAGAAAACTTATTGTTTTTCCCTAATAGAGTTTGATGTTATTTTGGGTATTGATTGGATTTTGTTTATCATGCTAAGATTGAGTGCAGAGATAAAGAGGTTTCTATTCATTAATATTTTTAGTTTGTGTACAAGGATGAACCCTTACTTTTGATAACATATCTGGAAGCTGATAAACTATTAAAATATGGAAATGAATTTTACCTTGCACATATTGTTGAAAATAAAGAAAATGTTGAAGTTAATGATGTTGTAGTGGTAAATGAGTATGTTGATGTTTTTCCTGATGAGTTTCCCGGTATTATACCTGATCGAGAAGTTGAATTTACTGTTGTCTTAGTTCATGATGCCAAGAAAATTTCAAAACCACCTTACTGAATGGCTCAAATTGAACATTTAGAGTTAAAGAAGAAATTTCCAGAGTTCTTAGATAAAGTCTTCATTCGACATAGCACATCACCATGGGGTGATCACGTATTGTTTGTTAAAAATAAAGATGGTTCAATGGGACTTTTCATTGATTATAGAGCATTAAATAACATCACTATTAAGAACAAGTATAATTTGCTTCATATCGATGATTTCTTTGATTATCTCTAGGGAACTTAGTAATTTTTGAATATTGATTTGGTATCAGGGTACCATCAATTGAAAGTAAAGGATGCAGAAATTCCAAAGACCACTTTTTTAACTACATATGTCCATTATGAAATTTTAGTCATGTATTTTGGTTTAACCAATGCACCTGTTGTATTCATAGAACATATGAATAGAATTTTCTATGATTTCTTGGATAAGTTTGTGGTTGTATTCATTGATGATATTTTTGTTTATTCGTAATGTAAATAGGATCATGAAAGTCATTTATGGGTTTTCTTGCAAACTGTAAAAGAAAAAAAACTATTTGGGAAATTCAAAATTTGTGAGTTTTGGTTACAACAAATTTCATTCCTTCGTCACATTGTGTCAAAAAAATGGAATAACTATTGATCCTGTTAAAACAATGGTTGTTATAGAATGTCCAAGACCCACAAATATAAAAAATATTCATAGTTTTCATGTTTTCTAAGGTTATTACCAGAGGTTATTGCTGGAGGTTATTAATGGAGTTTATTACTGGAGGTTTGTTGAAACTTTGGCATGGTTATCTAGTCCACTGACTATGTTAACTCGAAAAGGTGTTAAGTTCATTTGGAAAAAGGAATGTGATGATTGTTTTCATGAACTGAAAAGAAGATTGGTGAATGCTCCAGTTTTGGAAATACCTTCCAGAAATGGTATGTTTGTTATTTACAATGATGCTTTGTTTAAAAGTCTAGGTTGTGTCCTTATGCAGAATGATCAGATAATTTATTATGATTCACATCAGTTGAAATCTCATGAGTTATATTACCCTACACATGATTTGGAATTAGCTACAGTTGTTTTGCTTTAAAAATTTGGTGACATCATATGTATGGAGTAAAATGTGAAATATATACTAACCACAAAATTATGAAGTATATATTCACTCAGAAAGAATTGGACATGAGATAGAGTAGATAGTTGGAATTAATTAAGGATTATGATTTCAAGATTCTTTATAATCTAAGAAAAGCAAATAAAGTGGCTGATGATTTGAGTCCAAAAAATAATGCTTTATTAAGCATGCTATGTTTGGAATGAGATCATTTGTTTTTTGATTTGATAAACATTGGAAAATAATTCATTGGTGTGGGAAATTCATCAGTTTTGTTTCATGTGTTATTGAAATCATCTATATTAGAGAGAATAATGAAAGTGCCGAAGAAGTATAGTGAGTTACAAGAAAAATGTAGATCTGGTTAAGAATGGTATGTTTCCTGAATTTATCATTAATAATGATTGTGTTTTGAGGTTTGGGAATAGATTATGTGTGCCTTGTGATTCACAGTTGAAGAATGAGTTTTTATGTGAAGCTCATAGTTCTCCATTTTCAGTTCATCCTATTAGTACTAAGATGTACAGAGATCTTTGTGGGCATTACTGGTGTGATGAAATGAAAATATATAGTGCTAATTTTACTATAAAGTGTTTGACTTGTCAGCATGTTAAAGTAGAAAGGATGTTACTGAAAGGGATTCATTAGTCTTTACTGGTTCTAGAGTGGAAATGGGAAAATATATCCATGGACTTCATTATGGGGTTACCTATGATATCTCGAGGTAATAATACAAATTGGGTTACTGTTGATCGATTGACTAAATATGCTCATTTCCTTCCGATTTGTGATACTTTGTCTCTAGATAAATGTTCTCAGTTGTATGTCAATGAGATAGTTAGGTTGCATGATGGTACCCTCTATATTGTATCAGATTGTGATCCAAGGTTTACTTCTAACTTTTGGAATAGCCTTCAGAAGTTGTTGGGTAATGAATTAAATTTTACTATAGCTTTTCATCTGCAATCAGATGGGCAGTCAGAACGAAAAATTCATACCATAGAGGATATGCTACATGATTTTCCATTGGATTACCAGTGATGTTGGGAACGACATATTTATTTAGAAGAATTTTCTTATAATAACAGTTTTCATTACATTATACAGATGGATTCATTTGAGGCATTATATGGAAAGCAGTGTCAAACTCCATCTTTATGGGATGAAGCAGGTGAAAGGAAGCTGATGGGACCAGAATTGGTAGAACAGATGGTAGAAAAGTTTCTATTGATTTTGAATCACATTATAATAGCTAAGAGCAGGAAGAATAGTTATGTAGATAA
Source organism: Viscum album (assembly GCA_963277665.1). Classification (NCBI taxonomy): domain Eukaryota; kingdom Viridiplantae; phylum Streptophyta; class Magnoliopsida; order Santalales; family Viscaceae; genus Viscum; species Viscum album. The sequence goes on from OY728166.1 coordinate 821,103,323, forward strand.
CCAAAGGAAGTATCTCTCTATTGAGGTAGGTGATCATGTATTTCTCAAAGTTTCTCCATGGAAAAATGTGATGCATTTTGGTCAGAATGGAAAGTTGATTCTGAGGTTCATTGGACCTTATGAAATCCTGGAAGAAGTTAGATCAGTTGTGTACAGAGTGGCTTTACCTCTAAGTAGTTCTCAGGTACACAATGTTTTTCATGTTTCAATTTTAAGAAAGTATATGGGAGATCCATCTCATGTTTTAAGTCCAGAGGTTGTTTAGTTAGAAGATAATCTTTCTTATGAGGAACAACCAGGAAAGATTCTTGTCTATATAGAGAAATTGTTGCTGTATAAGGTAATTCACGAGGTAACGGTTTTGTGTAAAAACCATATTGTTGAAGAGGAAACATGGGAATCTAAAAATTCTATGAGGGATAAATACCCCCATTTATTTGGTAAGTGAATAAAATTGCGAGGGAAAAATTCCCTAAGGGGGGAAGGATGTAACATACCAGGTAAATAAATAATAATACATTTTTCATAATTATTAATATTTGCGAATTAAATATTAACATTACTTTAAAGGGGTTGATATGCTCAATGACATACCTGATACGCAACAACGGGTTTCTTTGAAATCTTACATTGAACAATAATAATATAATATTATTATTTAAAATGGCAGTTAATGCCTAGCCATTATATTAGTGGGAATGAATAGAACTAACTACAATATGATTATACAATTTGTTTCAAATGTTTTTACATTTATTCAATAAAATTTAGAGGCTTAAAATGTTAATGAATCTAGTTTTAAGCATAATTAAACTTAAAAGGTTAATTTGCCACCTTTTTATGGAGAGACATCTTTAAATCTTGTTATAGTCACTTTTATATGTTCTATTTGACTAAAAAAATTATTTTTTATATTCGGGACATCATAATTTACATTGGGTAAAAAAATTATTTTTATGATACAATTCATTTTTTAAGGAATAGTAAAAAATATTGTTTTTAAATTCACAATTTTCTTTTAATATAATTTATTTATATGGTTATATTATCTTTTTAATTGGTTTTAAAGTTTAATTATAATATATTTTTACCATTTAATCCAATGTTGGTCTTTGGAGTTAATTTCACTTTGAAATTGGACATAAACAAGTATCAATCTTTTGATAGTTACTATTTCTTAAAAACACACAATTTGTTTTGATAATGGGAATTAATTTTAAATTAATTAATCCAACATATATGTTTTAAATTTGGTAAAACAGACAACATTTTTGAATTTTTTATGTCTAATATAGCTTGGGCTGAATTTTTGGAATTTTTCTGAAAAACATCAATTTTTGATGAATAGTGAAGCATCTAAGTAGTAGTTTAAAACTGAATTTTTCATTTAAATGAAATTTTACCACTTATGTGAATTGAATTTCGAAAGTCCAGCATCGAAGGTTTTTATTATTAATTAAAATGTGGTTCAATAAGATGAAAATAATTTTTGTTGAATAGTTACTTTTGACTTTTATTTACCACAGATAAAGGTAAATAAGGTAATTCAAGGTAAAAAAATATCATAATAACACAAAATTACCTTAACAATTGTCCTAACCTTATTGTATGAGTCATTTCCAACCATTGGCATCATTGGGTCTATTTTGGGACCCCATGGAGAAACATGGGAGTGATAATGAAACTTTAGATTAATAAACATAAATTAATGGAAAAAATGACATACAAATATCTTTTTGTAAATTTATTTTTACATGGGGTTATATAAGTTATATTATAGAATATAAATATTAATATGAAAGATAGATCTATTTCATAAATCATGGGGTTTATTTTATAATTTTTAAACATCAGATAATTAAAATTATTTATGAAACAAAAATGATACAGTATTTACATCATTAATAAAAAATTTTAATAAATAAGATTATTAATTTTAAAATAACATCCAAAACCTGTCCAGTTATAATTGGAGGATTTTATTTTGATCATGAGTCATATTATCTTCAACTTTAATTCGTTTTGGACCTTTATAAACTGAATATAATTATATAATAAAATAATATTTTCACACGTTCCTAAAGAGCCCCTCCTCCCCCTAATAAAAGGAAATCACATCTAACTCATTCCACACACCTCTCACGCACCTTGGATCATCCAAACCCTACCCAAATATTCCCTAAAGATCTATATCCTTCACTTATAAGCCTTACCATAGGCAGAAGACACTTCAAGAAGTCCTTTTGGTTCAAACCAAAGGGAGTTACACAAATTAAAGGTAACAGTTTCTCTTAACATATTTTATTTTATTTTACTTCTCCAATCCCTAAACAATTGTTATTCCTTTATTTTATAACAAAAATAGTATAATGAATATACTATGATGTTTTTATGATAATTATTTGAACTACACTTACTTAAACATCCCTCTAATGAGTCAACAATATAATATTTCCGTGAATGGAAAACTAACGCCTCACGAAACGATGAATGTTGGATTATCTCTTACCACCACTCCTGATGGAAATTAATATGAAACTATATTTATATATGATATATACTATGTTTATGTATTTTTTATGCTTCTGTATTTTCTTTTATATCATACCTTTATGGTTTCCATTATGGGTAAACAAGATAATTTCATTTGAGTAAGTGCGGACTACCGCCCCCTCAAAGTGATATGACTCATTAATGCCATATGTGGGATGTATAAAGGAAGGAGTTAATAATATTATATATGATATCATACTGTAATTATAATATAATTATGTATCATTATGTTCAAATTCCATTAAAATAAGAAATAGAAATGAAAGTAGCGGTTATGCGTACGTACGGCTTACCGTCTCCATGAACGGTGCATTTAATTTCTTACCTCCAAATGTTATGTATTATTATAAATAAATGTATATACTTATTATATATGATATATATGATATCTAAATCATTAATATTAATCTGTATATAATGAACCTTTGACCATGTGAATAACATGTAATTATAAGAAGTTCATTTTTGACTCATGTACCAAACATAGACAAAACGAACGTTATTAACATAAATGATCACATAATGTTTATAACATAGTAATAAGTGATATAAAAGGAATAATAAAAATTAAAAAGGTTCATAATAAATTAAAAATTAACATTAGTTTATTATTCAGGACATTAATGAACAAATGGGTCAAGTCAAACACGAGGTAAGGGACTTCATCTCAATTTCCTTTCATTGAGAAATATTTTGTTCTAATACACGACATTCTATTATACGCTGTATAAAAACCTTTAAAATTTTATTTCATTCAAAGGGAATCTTTTTCTATGAATCATTTTACTAAAAAACAAGAAAAAATTGTTTCTTTTTAATGGTTGTGGTGACAATTACCTTTCCACCATTGTGAGTATTACTTGATCTTGGATTCCTAAACAAGTCATATTGTTTTTAAATGGAAAATAAATACCATATACTCTTTCACATATTTTGGAATTGAAAATGGTTTATATAATGGATTTTTAAGTCAATATATTTAATTGATATATTTTGATTGAAATGTTGAAATTTTATCTTTCCTTCATGTTTGTGTTATGTGTTATGAATATGTTATGGTTCCTAGGAATTGTTATGTATATGGATGATTTCGTTATAAAACTAGGGAGGTTGAGCCTAAGATACCTCTCTAATGCATTGGGTAATGTGATGGAGGTAAACATGAATGTTTCTCCTAATATAATATAGGGAATATATTGTGATGGGTATTCCAAAGGTAACTCCCTACGTAGCTGTGATAACTACAATGTAATTATGATATGAATGCCACAAGTTACCTTTATGATTTAGGTTTTCTATGTGTTATTCATAAATCTTATGATTTCTATTGTATGTTAAAGAGAATATCTTATGAATGGAATGGTGAACTAATGTTTTCTATCTTTGTTTTATAACCCTTACAGAGCTTTTTATGCCCATACAAAGTTTTGAAATGATTTTTACAGGACCTAAAGATGAATAGGGTCAATGATGGGATCAAGTAAAATTCATGCTATCTAAAACATGGGACAAGACATGAATCTTTTTTTCAAGAGTTTTTATTTTATTAAAAAAACATAAAATGAGTAAAAGTATCTACCTAATAATTTTAGAGATGTAATTTAATAGTTATGGACTAATTCTCTAAAACTATAAACCTAAAAAGATCCTCAACTTGAATTATTCATTTAATTCAATATTATGTAATGTTTAAGGATGGGTCCTTGTACTTAGTTTATATAATAGATTTTCTATCAAATTAGTGATTGAACTAAGGTCACAAAACTCTCCAATGAATTTCACAAGGATCAATGGTGTTCGTATCTCATCATGAAGATTTTCCTCAGAAATTGGCAGCAATAATTTTTAAAGGAGTGATAGTCTTAAGGAATATTTTAATCTATTTCATCACGCAATGAATTATAAAACTCTTTAATTATCTCTTTGTGTACAATTTGTAAGACCAAATACTATCATATTTGGTAGTGTTGAGATAAATTGAAGAAGGTATTTATGACAGAGATCTTCCAATCAAATAATTGATCGAGATTATAAACTTGTTAACCAAGAAAAATATGGTCCTTTTAATGAATACAAAAAAACCAAAGCTTTACTACTTCTTGATGTTGACGAGTACTCATCATTGGATCACAAAAAATATGTGTTAAGTGTTTTTCCTGATCTCCCAAACCATTACAGATTGAGAATGTAGTATTCACAAAATTTGGTGGGGGAGGAATTGCATCCACACATTCAAGTTCAGCTCTCTTTTCCCACTAAACTGGTGAACATCGTCAATCCCTAGCTTCTAATCGAGTCATTAATGCCAAAATTGTATTCATAAAAATTTTGAAAATATCGAGATGTGCTGGAACCTAGGAAGGTGTAGCAATTGTAGCTTGAACTTATGCAACAACTGAAAAAACCACTAATGGTTGTGTTGATATTTTCCTTGGATAACCCATGGGAATAGTCATATCAGGATGTCATTGATCCTTCCTTGATTGTGTACCCAGTGGACGGAATTCACTATCCACATCTATAGTTACTACAAATACTCTTTGTTGAGGAGCTCTTATAGGATTTTCAATTTGAGGACCTTTCTGGGGAGTACATCTAGAAGAAATGCAACTTTTAAGTAAATCTATATTGATTTTTTTCAACTCCTTCATTTCCTCTTCTTGACATGAAAATATTTCTTAATGCGAAATAGATTGAACTTATCCAATGGAAAAGTAAGATGTAATTTTAATTTTTTCCCCTTGTTAAATTCCTTTTAGAGGGGTGGGAGTTGGTTATTTAAAGGCATACCTAGATTCTAGGTCAGCCTCTGATTTTGGGTATGCATAGCTTATTCATTTTCCTCAGTATGTACCGTATTATGGAAAATAACTTCATCTTAATATTCCCTTGAACTAGAATCATTTTATGGAGTATCTTCTGCAGTGGTGTTAATGACATTCACTGACGTATAATACATCGATGGCATTCTATCACGATTTTTGTGAGATAGTTTCCTTCTGTGTCTTCTATGGGACTCTATTATTCTATATGATGAATCCTCGGGAACTATTTGGTAGATAGTAACCGTAAGGTAGTCCTCAGATTGATTAGTTGTACACTCTCTTTGTGGCTTCTTCCCTAATCGAGAGAAAACTAACTTCTGTTGAGGAGGGTATTGCAGATGTGAAAAATCCCCTAGCCCTAGTGGTTGGAGAGGTTCAATTTATTATTCTTGAAATATTTGAACATTGGTTAATAAATAGGAAGGATGATTTAAATGAACCCCCGTCCTTTCAAGCTGGGGTTATTCTTGAACTATTATGGTTGAAATTCGTGCAACTTCTCTTCTAATTTTTTATATTTTGGTTTGGACATTATCAGGGTCCATTATCCAACAACCACTCAAATCAATTGTTTCGGAAGATCTCTTTTCTATTTCAAACATTTTCATTCTCTGATGGCTAACATCCTCTAAGCGTAACTCTTTCTCAAGATTATCATATGCTTGATGTAAAGCTAACTCAACAACATCATTTCTTTGAGAATGACACTGATGAGAGCTCGTTGAGGCCTGTTCTTGAGTGTACATTTGATTACATACAAAATCTATTGATTTTGGCTGACCATGGGAAATAACATTAAATAAGACCACTTTTAAATAACATTCGTAATTTTGGAGTGTAGTGAAATGAAATGCTCATTGTGCACCCCATCTTTTGACACAATCACTAGATGGAGAATCCTAAATTAACTGGCATAGCATCTCTAGAGAAATGAGGAATGAACGCTAAAGTATTCTCAGTTGTTTTTCAACTTTTGGATGTTGGGAAACCGAGAGAGATGCCAGTTCAATTTGGTGTTGCAACCCTTCTATTACCTTTACATGATTTTGATATTCATCATATGAGAATACATTGGTTTTCAAATTACAAAGAGTTTTCCATAAGTTGAAGAAGATATCATGAATACAATCTTCTGTCATCAATTCTAGAATGTTATAATACAAATTTTCCAAAGGTGAAAACTTGACTGGTATTTCCCCTTTAGCTAATTATTTTTTCCTGTTTAACATATCTTCATCATCATTCACTATAGTTCTTTCCACTTGACCTGACCAAAGTGGATGCTCTATATTAGATGATATATGACCCAAGGGAGGATCAGAGAATGGATATTCCCTTAAGATGTCTTCTGGCTGAGAAAGTGTTTCACCTGTCAATGACAAGGTATCAGTGATGACTGGTCTTATGATTGCAAGTTTCTTGAGAAAGGAGGGCTTTCTCATCTCTATATTATCAATTATAATATTATCTTGACAATGAAAAATTATACTATGGTGATGAATTTTTAAGAGAATTCCATCATCGGGAGGATCACTATTGTGGATTACAACAAGGGATGAATCCTCTTGCTCCTTAGTCTTCTGGTCACACTGAGGGTTGTCTTGACTCTCATCTAGAGATAGGTTCTCTGGATTGACGGAATTTTTTTAAAGCATTACTTCATGATGAATTAACCAATGAGGAACTTCATAATTACTACAACCAATCCCATAATTTGGTAATGAGAGGATATGATCTTGATCTGCAATAGATAAACGTTTGAGGGCTTCATGAACTCCAATATTAAGAAGATACAAATGGCAGATTGACTCTTTATTTTCCAATAGTTCATGGCAATACTTCTTCATGGATGTTCTATTATACATAGTTGGGGCCACGTTCTTGGAAAATTGGTTATCAAGGGAATGTGTATGTTCCTTCCATAGAGTGGTTAAAAGAATGGACCGATTACCTCCAATTGGAAAGGGTGTATGTTCCTGATCTTTTTTCCATATGATAATGGGGAGTGTACCCCCTGACCCTCCGAGAATAAAATAGATGTGTGTATCTTCTCCAAGATGGAATTATGATATGTCATCCCATGTATGGGGACATATTTATGTGTCGGTTCCTCTAATATTGCTGAAGTGTTTGTTATAATGTTCTTGAATGCTTCTAGAATATGGGTTGGGATTTTTGATTCCCTTTCACCATTGATGAGATGTTTTTGGTGACTTCAGTGGCTAGAATGGAAACATATATTCATTCCATATCTGGAGTAGGTGTATGTGCCTACTTCTGTACTCCTTTTCCTATCAATGGGTATTGACAGTATTAATATATGGGGGCGGAGCGTTTGGTCTTCCCCATATTTGTTGTCGGAGCTTTCCGACTGACTTCTATAGGTGCTACCAAACGATACTATTGGAAAACTTGATGAACATTGGCAGGTTTATGTGTATGTTGTCTATTTACATTCATGTATGTTTGATAGACTTCCTTCAGTACTAGAGGACGATCCTACTGATAGAATTGGTGATTTTAAACATGTGTATGTTCCTGTTTACCAGTTGACGCCACATTAGATTGGTGGGATTGTTTAAATGAAGTTAGACGAGCCTACTGACTGGTTCCTAACTAGTAAGAAAGTGTATGTGTCTATTCATGGTATTCCAATATATTTATCTAGTGCGATTGGTGGGATTCAGCCAGATGTGTCTACCGAGTAGAAAAATTAGGACCGACAGGTGTATGTTCTCATTTGGTGTTTGCCATCAAGATAGGTTGATAGGCTTCTTTGGAAGGGGCTGTTATAAGAACCTACTCCATATTGACCGAAAATTTCCCTCGGAAGTTCATCTTACATGCCTGGTTCTGATAGACCGAGGCCAAGCATCCAAAGGAAACACCCCCATCATGTTAGGGGTTCACTACTGCACATTTCTACTGGAGGCGATTACTGGTGGGAGTCCTCATAAAAGACACCTACATTCCTGAATTGAGGTCCTAAGTGGCCTCTTGATCCACCTCCCTATAGTATGGGAGGGATTGATTGTTGTGTTCTATGGATAATGAACCAAAACTATTGAAGAAGGTGGTTGGAATCGTCTACTTCTTGATCATTTGTCATTGTTGGCCGGATGATCAAGGATTGTTATTGACATGGAGGGCCTTATGAGTATCCTCCAAAGTTGGGATTGTACCGTGCCGACGATATTCCTTTACTATCACAATAGATACCCAGTGTTGAATATTTTGGGTTGGTGTTGACATCCTTCTCGTGGATGGGGATCCATTTTATGAAACAGTTGGGAAGTTCATAGAAGTTGTCATGAAGAAATCCACATTGGAGTGAAGGGAATTCTAAGAAAAACATGAAAGAACAAAAAACTCCATTAAAGAAATATCTTGTTACATTGATATATATGTGAATGATTTATTTGTTTGCCCTTCTTTTATTAATTTTTTAGGTTCATAACAAGTGGGTAACATTATTAACTTGGTTAAGGATTCACATTGGTTTAACCATTTTTGTTTCGTAGTTTCATGAAACATGTATTCTAGTTTTATGAATCACTGCTTCCAGGTGGTTTCCATTGGATTTATTTGTGTAAATGGAAACTTAAAATAGTTATTTATGTAAAGGGTAAACTATTTACAAAGATAATAATTCTGAATATTGAACATCAGAATACTTAAGAACGTGCATTGGTCAAGAGGATGGAAGGTGAGACTCATCACAGCCTTTTGGGGTGAATTATTGTCTACTACAAGACTCACTTTAAAATTTAAGATATTTTTTTTAATCCTTATTAATTCACAATGATTTTCACAAGTATCCCTTAGAATTTTCAATCACTTATTTAGCAAGTGAAAAGTTTAAAATCATATGTATGTATTCACGGTTCTTCATTAATGGAAATATCTATATGTATTCAAGGGTCTCCATCAATGGTGTCCTCTCTTTAACACCTAAAGATTATTTTAATCATAGTTATGTTAATACTAGTTTTGAATCCACTCAGTGGGGCACTCTAGAATATATTGTCATCTAGGGAGACGAACATTCGGTTTGATCTTGGGATCATGCCCATAAAATGGGCTACCTATGTATCCTTGTGAAAGGAATCATAATCCTCGTAGTTCGGTGCCACTAAATGGGACACATCATACCTTTTATGGTCATGTGATAAGGACATATCCATACAGTTTAATGTCATGTGGTATGGACATATAAGTTGAAGGTGTTTAGTCAAAACATATTGTGGGACTTATGCTGAAGCAGCCCAAGGAACTCCGAAAGGTTATGGGATTCCATGTATGATCATACCCTATTGGGAATATGGACCAAGGAGAACAGAGTGGATTTAATGTATTGTGTCTGAACCTCATGGAGGCTTCAGATGTATCCTATATATATGGGAATCAAATCCCACTTATTTTTATAAGTCTCATATGAGAGTATAGTCCATTGAGAGAAATAATTTTGGGATTACTTCCTAAAAAGGATGCCTTTGTGATTTGAGGATTAAATTTGGGGCTTATTCATAAGGAGGATTCCCAAATTAGGTAAATTTGGATTGCATTCATGAAGAGGAAATAAAATGAGCTCAAGCCCTAAGAAGGCTTTCTATGTATCCCTATTATGGTGGGAATCAGAGTTCTCGTAGTTCATTACATCATGAAAATGTTGTAATCATGGAAAATATCTAAGCCCACGTGAGTTATGATTGATGTGAGAAACACGATAATTTAAAATATTCAACAAAGGCATCAACACATTTCCTCCTCTATTGGTGGAAGGCAGCGCACCTATGGAGGAGATAGTGGATGAATCCTATGTTGACTCGAGAAGAGGGTGAGGTGACGAGCCGTCCAACAATTCAATTTTCATTGGACAAGGGTCCAATTAAATGAAAAAGGGATAAAGGTTAGGGGAGTACACTAGGATAGCTTCCCATGTTGACAAATCCACACGAGAGAGGGAAAGGGTAACAAAATTGCATGTGTCCATCTCCCCTCTAGTCATTGGTACCAAAGAATAAAGGAGGAGAAATGATGTTACCTCCTATAAAAAAAGATTGGGGCTTATTCCAGGATGGTTGCCCTAAATTGAACCTGGTAGGGGAGGGAGACTTCTCCTTTGATTAAATGGAAATGATAGTTTAAACCATACCTTCCCTACCAGATACCTAAGGTTATAGGTCTTAGAGATGATAAGGGGAGGACATAACCCAATCCCTTATTCTCATCACCGGGAACTTCCCAGCACTATTCTTGGGAGAGTGTTCCATGTGACTATGTATATACAAACCCACATAAACTGCATGAATCCTAACCCCATTTTAAAAAAAATGTTGGAATCCTTTAACTATGGATATACAAACCCAAATATGAGACATGGTAATGTGACATTCCCAATGGTTTGACAAGTCATGAGGTTTTGGTGGAGGTATTAATAGAATCCCATTCAAACAAGAGAACCAATGAAGAATAATCCTTGCCATGAATGGATTTGAAGAGGGATTGGTGTATTTTAGACTGAAGGAAGTAATTGAATCAAGGAGGACACTTATGTAGGTAAGGGTGCATAAGTCTAGGAAGGCAAGTATACTTGGTTGACCTAATATTCACTTAAGTGACAAACAACCTGTTTGGTAATACATGGGCGACACATTGCTCAAGCCTTTAGGAGTATTCACAAGTGGTCATAGAAGTTGATCAACCAAGTTCCTATGGAAGCAATAGGCAGCACACAAGTATATCAAATTTGGGGAGGTTGGACATTTTAGGAACCCAAGTGTTATGGTTTTCAAATACTAAATAGTCTTAGGTCCAATTATCCTCCCTTTAATCCTCCACTCAAGGTATTTAAGAACTACCTTGAAAGTTTCGGAAGACTAGGGAGAAGTATTAGGGAGACCTGACTAGAAATTTAGCTTTGGGAAAAATTTTCTGTAAAAATGGAGGCCCAAGGGTCTATTTCATGGAAGAAAAGGACACTGGGTGAAAAGATATTAGGTTCAATCCTCTAAGGACTTAGCTAAAATAACACCTCGCATCACCTCCAGCATGGTGGCACACAAGTATTTGTGTGTAGGTATCTTCGAAACGACTTTGGGTACATAGCCAAAATAGTTTCTACGTAACACGGGGGCTGCACCCCCTCTCCCCTACTTCGGATATATGTCAGGTTTCATTCCCGGTCCTTCGGGAAAATTCCTTCACTACTGTCACCGACCCCCATGAAAAATGTATAGTTGCACTGCAAACATATTTAGCCCGATTGAGGAAATTTTGCAGAAAATTTCAAGGAACACATTTCATTGTGTTTGTACTCCCATAAACTTATTATAATAATCAATTATATTTTTTAATGATTTCTTAGCTTCAAGGAACCTTGATTGTGTATTATTTAATTATTCTTTATTTAGTTCCAACTTCTTATCAAAATCAATCAACGTATTTTTTTCTAAGAAACTGTTATATTGACTTTTTTATTTACAATAATGTCATTATCTTACATTTTGAGAATCTATTGATTTCATTCACTCTCAATTCCATCATATTTCTTTAAAAGTTTGGCCTCCTTATAAAGTTTAGTGTTATACTCAAGAATAGCCTCAAGTTCAACCTTCAACAATTGTTACATCTTTGTTTCTTCTCCTAATTACTTATTGAATGAGTTTTATTATTATTTATAAACATGATACATGAGGTTTTTGTTTTTTTAATAATCACTTCTTCAAAATAACTACAGAAATTTGAGAAATCAACCAATTTTTTCTCATAAAAAATCTTATTTTCCTTCATGGAAACTTATTATTATATATATTATTTTTAAATTCCATTAATCATTCAGCCTATTTCTTATATAAATATTTTGTTCTTAATAATTATCTTTAGATTCACTACCATTATTCATTAAATAATTAATTTCATTATATCTAACTCATCCACATTTAAAACATTTTACTAAAAGTTTACCATTATAATTTTCTTTTATTTTTCTAAATTTTTTGGGATAAAATAACTAATCTTCATATAATATTTAATTTCTTATTAAACTTCACAAGATTCACTAGAGAGGGCATCTTACACTTTATTACTTTTATGTTTTCTCAGGGATTCAAAAAATATTTATGCCTTGGTATTCTTCTAGAATATTGGATCATTCATATCTCTTATGAAAAAAGATTTTTATGAAATTCATCTAGTGTAATCTCTTATTTGTCAACAAATATTAAAATTTTAGGATCATACCCATCTAGAGATACCACATTAAATTCTAGAAAATAGAAATTGATTATAGTTTTTCTCCTTAACCTATGGTGTTTCTAATAATTTCATTAACTCTTTTGAATTTTCCATTAATAGTTTTTTCATAATCTATTTTCGTAGATTCAAATTTTCTCTTCCATTTTCTCAATTTTATTGTTAAAATTCAAATTCCCATCAAAAATACATTCCATTTTGTTTTAAATTTATATTTATTATTTATGGCCCATAACATTTGTATATATGTTTTTTGATGAGGAAATAAGTATACAATTTATTACATTTCCATCATCCTTTAGATTTATCTTAAAATAAATTAACATTAGATATACTATCTAAATTATAGTAAATACCATAGTTTCTACATCAATGAATTCTAAAACAATTGAATGAAGATATTATATCATCCTATTTTTCCAACCATGGTAATTTATTTATCAAATATAAGAGTTCCATTATTCTGAATAGAAATTAGATTATCTATCTCTGATATACTGTGGATAAAAAATATGTAACCTAGGTTCTAGGATTCCATTTGAAATTCCAAAAGATGATATATATATATATATATATATATATATATATATATAACAAAGAAGGGTGGTTTGAATCAATGGTAATTTTTTTTAATTTCTTCCCCTTGAAATAAACCCATGTTACATTTTATAGTAATATCCAATCAAAAATTATTTATTAACCTAATTTGAATGTAGTAGAAATAAAAATTACACAATGAAAAAAAATATTATTATAATGTTCACCCCTCTGTCAGGTGACTACGTCCTTTATGGGATCATTTAATGTTTGATCACTACTTTTTACTATAATCAATCATGCTTACAAGTGGTTTTAGATAGGTATCATCATTTATATAGTGGTGTTTCCTAACTTTATACCTCCAAAAAGAAAATATAATAGTTACCAATAGATGAAAATAATGATACACCTTCTCAGTGAATAAGTTATACCGATTTATTTTAATATTTTTTAACACAACCAAATATGACGTCCTTCCAATGTTTTAAGGATATTGAATACCATAATAAAATTATATGTATTACATACTAACTGAATTTAATCCCAATTTTTCATAATGATATGTGCTTGCATGGGATTAGGTGCAAACACATTTCTTTCTTCCTCCTCTATAGAAATAGTTCTATAGAATAACAGTAAGGATATATTTACCTATATCTAGATAAATATTGAATGGTATTATATGATGTAAAATATCAATTTATACTCCTCCTCCTTCTACAACTGAATATCTTTAGTTTCTCACACATTAATACTCTAAATGTTCTTTTAATCATTATATTTGTTTTCTTCATCTTCTCTGTTAATTTTTATTTCTCACACTTACTTTAAACTTGTACTTCGGTTTATTTATTAATATTTTTCACTATATCATGAATTAAAAAATAATTCATAATTCATGAATTTCTATTAAAACCATTCAATTAATGAATTGAAGAATGTTCACTTAATATATATTTACTTCATAATCATAAACATGTTTCTCCTCTTTAATATTCATGTGGTAACGTATCAATAATTTTATATTATTCTCCTTATATTAATATCAAATATCTTACTAATATTATTGAAATAACCATCATCACATTGGACATGTTTTGTCTATTATTTCTTCCTCGAAAGGATTCAATGTCATGGAATTCTTCTAAAAGACGTGTTATTAACTCGAATTCTTCAAATTTCATGAATAAATGGATTGAATCATGATTATGATAAAAATAATGACATTTAAATAATTAAATAATAAAAAAGTCATAGTCTACGTTAATTTTCATATGTAGTTAAATAAGTTGCAGCATTTTAAATAACATCCCTCATATAAGATTCGATGACACTGGAATTCATTAATAATTCCATTAATTTTTTGATTTTTATCATAAAATGTTCTCTCATATAATTTAATGATGCTTATGTTATCCAATGAGGCCTAGGGTAATTTCTCAATTTGAGGCTGAATGAATCTTATGTTTAAGTGAAATCACCCAAATATATCTTAGTTTGTCTTAATTTCATAAGTATTTTTCAAAATCATATATTCTAGTTGTGAATCATATGCATTATTATATGACTATTACATAATAAAAAATGATACTTATATGCAAAAAACAATATTTATATTCTTTCTGACATTATAATTTCTTTTACATGAGTTTCAGATGACACTTACACATTTGAGACATCACTAAATTCTGATAATGTTTCATATATTATATTACAAATTAATAAGGTTACTCTTAAATTATCTTGAAAATTATGAAATTATCTATATTTCTAGTATCATCTAAGAGTTTTTTAAATTCATGTTTCAGTAGACTCTTATTAATAAAATACATGGCTAATTTTCATTAGAAATATAAAAATCATAATTAATATTGAAGTTTTACAAAAAATTCACAAAACTACTCCAAGAGCCTCATCTCATCAAATGAATTCAAACACATTTGAATCACGTCCCCAATAGGTTCCATATATTTTAAAACATGATTAAAAAATAAAATACTTCAACAATTCCATTGGGTTATTCAAGGCCATTAACATGGGATATCAATATTCCAAGGAATATATTAAACCTATAATAGTAAAATATTTATTCAAGGAAATATTATTCCTTATATAAAAAATTAAATATTATATTTAATAATATTTTTAATAAATATGAAATTTAAGATTCATGTAACTAAATAGATATTTATATTAATATATTCACTAAAATTTGGAAAAATACTTATTTATTTATTACCTTTTCAACAATAAACAAGAAATAACATTAGACATTTATATTATAAACTCGAATATATCATGATTTAATATTAGAGATAAAATTTAAATGAATAATAATTTTTCTATAAGATAATAATAACATTAAGAGTTAATATTAAATTCAATATAATTTAATGAGATTAAGGATACACTTTCTGCGTGACCCACTAGGCCTCTTTCATAGTGGAATTAAGTGAAATAATCTAAATTCCATGATCAATTTCTTGTAACATATAAATAAACCCAATGAGAAATAAATCAATTAATCATTGAAAAAAACCCTCTAGTGAATTTTTATTTGAATCATAGTCCATTTTTTGACTAACATCTCATTAAGTAGGATGCACACTTCTGTCATCACCCTATTCCCATGATTTATCTTTCATTAACTTTTTAAAATGATATCAACGTTGAAATACAATAGACATGGATTTAATCAGATACATACATATTAATTAAGGGTGTATAGATATCATGCTCCATCAGTATTGAATGAACAAATCCTTTCTTGGATTATTCAGTTAATTTTACATCACCTATGATGCACAAAACACATTTTTCAACACCGTGATCATATTACATTATAGTTTTCATCCATACATCAAGGTACATGATTAATGATATACATTTTTAATTATATCATGAATAATAACCAATAAACAAGTTCACCGATAGGAATTCCCAATGACAAGTAAACAAGTGGAATTTTATTTGGTTGGTCTATCAACATGACCACACATCCTGGAGATCATCAATTTCGACCATCATGAGATTAAATAACAATTTAAAATCTTCCCTCAACATCCGTTAGTCAATAATCATATGTTTTATATTATAAATATTTTATCTATACAATATGAAATAGGTTAATGAATATTATACTAGAATATCTATGTTATCATTATGTCAATGAACTACTATAACCTTTTGATGTGATAAATAATCTAATGAAACTATCATATTATTGTTACATAATTGATTAATAATAATGTGATAAGATATTTATTAATATTTTAATTATCAAAAGTTCCAAGTTAGTTGATTATAGGAAAAATCTATAACCACATGATACCAACTATGTATTAAATAAATATTATGAATATATATATGGGTGTTTAAAATTGATGTAGGATTTATAATGTTAGTTTAAAGCATGTGTTCAGGTGGTAAAAGAAATGGTTACTACTAAGAATATTTAGATACATTTGATTATATCAATACTATTATAGTCCAAAATAAATATTATGTAATTATATATTCGTTCCCTCTTATATGATTGATGTTTTACTATAAAAAGTTGCTTATATTAATAAATTATAACATTTTTATGATACACATGATTAAGTTTGATCTAATTCTATAAAATTGATTGAAAATTAGATTGTGATTAAATGAGTTTTATCTAAGATAAATGTTTCTTATCTCATATATTTTTTTCAATATGAGGGTAAGTGTACCCAAAACCCATTACTGGCATATTTTAAAGAAGAATGTTTTTCTTAAAAATATATCTCTAGAATCATAGAAAAACCATATAATAATGAATTTTTAATAGTTTATTTTTTAAATACTACCACTATAAGAAATAAGTTTTATTTCCCAACAAAAAGGATATAGTGTATCTTATCATTATATTATAGATAAGATATTGTTTTAAAGAGGCTAGTAGGAGTGTATCTGGATATAGATAAATTAATGTTTTAACAAATAAAATATTTATCCATTCAAATTTAATGAGAAACAATCTTTATCCTAAAAGATTTTATGATATATTTGAAAAGATATTAATATAAATATATAAATTTTTCTACAAATAGTTCTCTTAGAAAATATTTCAAATAGAATGTTCTATGAAATATTATAATAATAATCCAAGAAAAGTTCCATATAGACAATAATATTTATTAACATCATAACATTGGATATTTTGAATAAAATAATTTTGAATACTTTTTCAAAGAGTTGAATATTACGAATAAAATAATTATTTTCAACATTATTTAAACAATACATTATCATATATGTTACTCACTATAAAATTCTAATAAGAATTTTGATCATATGGACCCATAAAGATGTCATAGGAATTACAAAAGATATATTTGGTTTAAAAACCCTAAAACTACATGAAATTTAATAATTATCTGGTTGTATATCATATAGGATATTACCATATGAGTTATTATGTATGGTTTTGTTAATTTTTCAAAATGAAAAATAAAATATATCATGTATTACAAGGTTATTTTATGATTTATCATTCATTAATGTTGGTTTCATACATTATATAAAGTGAAATGTTAATTAAATTCTTAATGTAGGAATTTTAGTTATCCATGATCGATGTTCATCAAAGAGTAATAGAGGTTGTGATGGTATGATAAGGTTATTATAAAAGTTATTTAAAATAGAGATACTGAATATTCTCCGGAGATAAAAATATAGTTTTACATACTGGATAACCAATGAATTATACTACATGGAGTCTCATGAACTATGCCTTTTCTATACTGGATGTACATGTTAATAGGGATATGCACTAAATCCCATATATATGACAAACAATATCTTAAATGCACATTAAGTTTTGATTTGTGACACAAAGATACACATAATACAATCCTATAAGATTTTTAGGCATAGTTTCTTTTCCAAATTAGGTATATATCATATTATCATGAAATATGGTTACAAAAAAACGATTTAAAAACTCCAAAAAAATACCTTATATTCTATCTATCTAATAATACTATATAGAATAACTTGGAGTGTATATATGAAAACGTTTATATATAAATCCTAGGGAGGTAATAATCAAATGAAATAATGTGCATAGTAATTCATGTTAGTCAAGATGAATATCAATGTGATATAAAAGAGGTGAAAATCATAAACATATTCATCAAGGCATGATGTTAGATGATAACATCAAAAAAATATAGGAATGTGGAAATAACATAATAAATGGAATCATAAGAATAATCAAGACTAAACAAAAATACATTATATCATTGTTTTCTTTGGATAACCTTTAGAAACCAATCATGGAATCTCATGTGGTAAAAAATTAATCAATGCATTAAAAGGTTATATAATTTTATTACCACCCATCACATTCATATTATGTACATTCATATGTGTGTAACATATATCTTGAAACATAACAATAAATTTCAATAATTTTAAAGCAATGATTTAGGAATTTTGTTTATATATATGGAAGTCACTGATCAATGAATGAGAATTACGTCTAGGTTAATATCATTGATTATAAATGGACATGGGTATTCACTACGCAAATTATTGGAATAGAAAATCACTAGATAATTCTAGAAACATAACCAGTGTACATATAGATTCATGGAAGGGTTTTATGTGATTAAAATGGGGTATATAATTAATTAGAAATCATAAGGGTTTTAATATGGATGTTTATAAACATATTTAAACATGAGTAACTAGAAATAGAAAGTAATAATACAAAGGAAGTTCTTATATAAACAAAATGAAAGAATACCTAACCTTGATAGGGAACATCTAAAATCATAGTATGAACATATTAATTTCAAGGAAACACCATAGTAGTGAAATAAAGATAGAAAGGAAGATTAAATTTTATATTAAGTTGTTTTTAGTAAAATGTAATGGGAGGTTTTGTTGGTTTTTTATGAGTAAGATAGTGGAATTGTTTATTAATTTCTAAACTTAGGTTTTAGTATCTATTTTAATATATAATCAAAACCATAATCTTTCACATGGTTTTTTCCCATGGTTTCTTTACAAAGATTTTTTAAATGATTTATAAGGTTATGAATTTAAATCATTAAAATAATACACATGGAGAAGTGTAAGTGAGTCATGTTCATATAGAAATAATTTTAAATCCTTAAAATATTTTATAGGTTTTGGAGGATTCGTTAAGTGTCTATAAAATTAACAAAAGAATTTAAAAACACAATATTATAAAGTAAAAACATAATTATTTCATTGATACACTTTATTGTATTTATTACATAACTTTTGGGGTGTTTTATATCATAATACATACTATATATTTATAGTGTATTTAATTATTAATGAAAAAATTAACTATCTCTAAAAATATTGAAAATTTAACTATTGGAAAATTTCAATCTATTGATTTCAAATATAATATTTATTTTATCAAAATAATTCGTTAAATATTAGAATATACACTTTTAAATAAAAATCCATATTTATTGTAATATAATGGTTTTTATATGGAAAAAAGTTTTCCTACCCTTATAAAAATTACATTTGGATTCATAAAATTATAATTTTATTTATATTTATATAAATTTTATTTCAGAAAAATAATTTTCTAAAATAAAATTTATCTATGAAATTTTTGAATTGCTTAAAAAAGATTTCTTGATTGAAACTATATATTTTATAAAACTAAAATTGATATTCATTGTATCTAAATATAATTTTTAACAAACCCATTATTAATAAGTTATAATGTAATAATAAAAATAGATAAATATAATAATTATTTTATAAAAAATAAAATAAATAAATTCATACTATTAGTTTATATAAACATAACCCCTTTATAACAATAGTGTGGACCCTAAGGGTAAGGTGTGTGACGAAGACACATTCCTAGGGTAATTCAGTGATCATGGATTTGGCGGTGATTTTGATAACCTTGAACTTCTTCTATAAATAGTTTTTCTTGTGTTTTATTAGTTTAATATCAGATTTAGTTTAATTGAGTTAAAATCCCAATGGTTCTATCTCCCATTGGATGATCTGATAAATGGGCTTGATATGGTATGATCCAACTAGTCAAGGTCATATCTTATTTTATCTGTGTAAATTGGATTTATCATAAATCATAACATATAATTATAATAAAATTCAATATACAATTTTTATATTATCAATTGAAATAATGATTAATGTTATTTTAAATTTTAAAATATATAATTTATAACATTCCAAAATATCCAAATCTGTGCATGTGACTTCTATAGTTATGTTACTTAACAATCCAATTTCTCATTTAAAAGGGAATTTTTTTTATAAATGATTAGATTGTTACATTTTTATAAAGTTTAAAAATTTCTCCCAAAAATCTAATTTTTACACTAGAAAATATTAGGGTATTTCTTGTTTCATCGCCTCTTTTATATCTCATGTTTCATCTTAAAATGTTTGGTTCCACCACAACACTTTGACCATGTGAGTTATCTTATCTTATAATGGGTTTTTTTCAACAAATAATATATTCAATTGATTCTCCTAATATGAAATATCATTCTCCTAGGGTACCACCTCTGGATTTAGTACTTGTGAGGGGATCAGTATGTAAGTCCTCAAGATGGATATATACAGAATATATCATGTACTTGAGATAGGTTAGGTGAGAGTGTGATTTAATAGGTCACATCTCTGATGCGATCAAGGATCTAAAAGAGTATGACATATATAGGATTAATTTTTCCTCCTTCACAAACCTCGTGATTTTTTTCAAATGTGAAATACCAAGTAACACATTACCTCCAAACTCAAACTCCAGGTCATGTCGATGATTATCATCATAATTTTTTTTTCAACTTTCTGTGTTTCCCATATGATTTTGAATTGTTTTAACATTCTATTACATCTCTAGGATTAGATCATGTCCCATTATATTCTACTATTTATAATTATCCTAGGATATTAGAGTCTAAAACATCATCCCATACAAAGCCTCATAAGGTTCCATATAAATTCTATAATGGAAATTTCTTTTTATATGTGAACTATAATAGGGGAAGGTGTTGATCCCAACATCCTTATAAATACATTAAAAATTAAATCATTAAATATTATATAGTTTGAATGGTTCTTTCATAACAAACATTTGTCTAAGGGAGATAAGAATTACTGGAACACAAATAATTATCTAATTCTTATTGAAGGATTATCCAGAACCATGATATAAAACTCATATCTCAATCAAATGAACTGGAAAGATCCACTATATATAGTTGTACAGCTTCCTTGATGTATATCTTATCGAGATGATAATATATAAATATTCCTTAATAGGAAAAAACACACAAACTTTGTAAGGAAACTGACTACCACCTATATTGAATTATTTCCATTAGATTCCTCGGGGAGTCCATTGATTTAATCCATGGTTAGTTTTATTAATTCGTTATCGGAATGGGAAATAGTTTCATCTTACCCTTATACTTATATCATTCAACCTTAAATTATTGGAATACCAAGAATAAATATAAAAATTCTTTTATAAACCTCTTCATGTTATCCCACCAAAGGTTTTTCATCCCATATCCATATATCTTACTTATTCATAGATGAATAGAGAAGAATGAGATATTCACATCATCCAGAAGTTCCCTCTTAATTTTTTGTTTTTATGGGACACATATCCAAGTTCTAGACCTTATAACTCTATCTTTAGAAAAGTTTAACTCTAGAATATTTTCTTCCTTTTTTAGAACATAATTATATTTTTGGGACTCCATAATCCTCTCAAGAATGGATGGTAGAGTATTTATTTGAGAAAGGTAGATTGGTGTTCTATTTATTACTCAAATATTAATCCTTTTCATTCCCAAAAATATTATATACCTAACAATACTCATTATAGGTAGGGTTATGGGATCATTTTTATTCAGAGAATCTTCCACTTTGTTCTCCTTCACATTATGGTAATAGATTTAATAGTTGTAATCTTGTATTAGTTATAACAACCTTAGTTAGTGCATATTGATCTCCTCTTATGTGAATATATACTAGTGTCTTTCATGATTCGAATATATATCACATATATCCCCATAGAGATAACTTCATTAAATCTTTAATAGGAAGTTCACTATAGTCAATTCTAGATCATTTGGTCAGCAATTTTACTCATGGATATTTAATTGATAGGACGAAAATGTGTTACTTTTTCGTCTTGTATATGTACACAACCCGATACCTTTTTGGATGCATCGCTATGAATGAAAAATGTTTCCCCATTGATGGTTAATATGAGTATAGTTATAGTGATTAACCTCTTATTTAACTCTTTAAAGGTCTCCCTTCATATATCAATCTAAAATAACATGAATCCAATCTGAGTTAAATTTGTTAGTGGTCTTGAAAATCCTAATAAATTTCTCACAAATCAATGATATGTACCTATCTAATTCAAAGAAACTATTAATTATTTTCAAGGATGTTATTCTAGTCCATCATTTAATTTCCCCTATTTTTGAAGGATCAACATATATTCATTTTCTAGTGATAACATTCCCTAGTAATTATACTTCATCCCTCTAAAACTCACATTTAGTGTACTATTAATACAAATTTTATTTTTTCACGGTCATTAGTAGAGAATTCAACTTCTTTTAATATTCCTCATTTATTTTGGTGTATATAAGAATATAATCTATAAATATTAATATAAACTTTTTTCAGTTAATCCCTAAATACACTATTCATCAATTCCATAAATAAAGTTAATGAATTATTGAGTTCAAATAGAATCACTATGAACTCATAATACCTCCACCTTGTATGAAAAGAATCCTTTTTGATATCCCCCTTCTTTACCTTTACTTGATAATATCCTAAACAATGATCCTCCATTGAGAAGTATTGGGATCCACATAATTAATTAAACAAGCCACTAATCTAGGGAATAGGATTCTTATTCATTATCATGATATTATTGAGCTCATGATAACCAATGTAAATGTGCATTGTTCAATCCTTTTTGTTGAGGAATAGGATTAGTGCACCCCATGGAAAAGAACATGGGTGTATAAATTATTTATTTAGATTTTCCTATAGTTTCTTTATCAACTCTTCTAGTACAAAAGTGGAAATTAAATATAGATTCATTGATATTGTAATAGATCATGGAATACTGTTTATTGAGAACTGAACCTCTTGGATAGGAGGGAGACTAAAAAATTCATTAAGAAACACAGCAAAAAATTCCCTTGTAATGTTTATTCAATTAAATATGATATTTTCCATAGTCTCAATCATTTGACCTAGATACACTTTCTCCAAGTAAACAATATACATTCTTGAGATTATGTTAAAAAGGAGATTTATCCTCCTCCATGTACTTTTAAATAATCAAAGGGATTTTTTTATACATAGGGTAATTTCCTTCTATCAGCAATTTTTGTTGGATATATAAAAGGAGAGAAAATACATTCCTAGAATAGAATTGAATTATTTCAAATGTATTATACTAAGTTTTTCTAGGATATTAATCCAAAAAAATTATATGGGATGAGTTATATGGTTGGTATACAAAAATTGACCCAATTCATTCTTCACTGATAACTCAACATCTATTTTTATAGTAATGATTAAATAGTTCTAAAAATTTGCATTATATGACAGAAGTAATAGAACTATAATAAAATAATATATTCTCAATACATGAATGAATAACTGGAATACATGTCCCCAATTCATTATCAAAATCCACCATGGAATTGGTGATAGAATAAGTTCACATTTCCTTTCTAGGCCTTGGAGGTTATTTCTAGCCATTATCATCGAAAACCCTTGGCATAGTGAACTGATTTTCATAGTGTAAATTATCCTTGCAGTTGAAACATTGGACAATAGGATAATGGATTACCATATCATTCCTTTAATACATCCAATTGGTGGGTTTCTCTAATCAGAAATAACTGGTGGGGTTCTCTTCCTTCATACACCCAAATTATTTCCTTATCCAATTTGGAAAATTTCTATAATGATTCTTCCCACACTTTTTAAATGTGAGAGGTTATACTATCTTTACCGAATGATATTTCTCCATCATACCACAAAAATTAAAATCTATTTTTTGTTTCCTATATCCATACCTATGAGACCCTTGAGATTTGATGATCTCCATTTTTAAATTGAGGGAACCTCAAGAAATTTACTAATTTTTCTAAAAGTCTCAAATTTTAAAAAAATTATAGACTCAACATTATCCAACCAAAGAAGTTTCCCCCTTTACTTTTTGGGGAGATGAAAAAGATAGAGTTGTATCATGAATGTCTTGATTTTTTCCTCATACACCCTGATGGATTTATCATCCCTTGTCTGGAGGCTAATTAAATCTTTCTCTAAATTCATTTAGATACTGAAAGGAAAATATTTTTCAAAAAAAAATTTCTAAAATTATTTCCACTCCATGGATTCAATGTCTTCCTCATGCTTCATATTTCAGATGAATGTCTAATATTGATCATCTTCCCCACCCATATGATAAATAGTAAGAATGAACTTCTCTTTCATAGAAAATTTAAGTATGGAGAAGATATTTTCAATAGATTTGAACCATTTTTTCATGTTTAATTCATTAGAAGATCCATTGAAATTCAAAACCTTTCATCACATAAAGGGTTTAGTTTCAAATTTACCTTTTCTCAGGGGGGGAGGTGTACGTATTCATACTGATCGAAGTTTTTTTTCAAGACATGAGTTAATTGATAAATTATTTTCATGAATTTCCTATATCCTACTCCCATCGGGTTGGGAGTCTCATTTCAGTAGGCATTATATTGCTAAATAGAATGGTTTTCGATTTGGTTTCTCTTATTCCTATAAATTGACTAAAATAAAAGGGAAAATTAGTGATGAAATTGTTTAGACTATTAAAAACAGAAAAGGGAAACCCTGAACATTAAATGGATAACTCATAAATGTAATGTAATACTTAATCCTTAGATTTCTAGGATTTAATATAAGTTATCTATGAATTATTTCCTAAAATAAAATTTTATGGAATTTCTTCACCCATAATGGTTCATAAGGATCTTGTGAATTTGAGAATTAAAATCCCCTGAGAGTGTCAAACTAGGTGTATATAAATTAGTTTTCATTCTGCACCGTGTGATGATCGAGTCAATCTCAATGATCCTTTTTGGGGTAATTTCCCCTAAGTACAACTATGTCAGAGCCACATCCACTTGTAATATCTATAAAGGGATGAATTTTATTAAAAACCACTTACCCTATAATTTACCAAAATTTATGTATGTTTTCATAATTTTAATATTATCTATATGACTTTCACTAGGCTTTATACTCATAATCACAACAATAAATAGACTTTCCTCTCATGGTAACTATAAAAACTGATATATTTAATAAACCATAATTCATGATTTATTACATAAATATATACATAATACAATCCTAGAAGAATTTTACACCAAGATTAATTGGAAATTTGGGTACATATATTATTGACCTGAAGCATGGGTACAACAACATTGCTTAAAAACTCTAAAATGTTCCCTTGTATTTCATCATCAAAACTGCATTGTATAATATGAGGATGTATATAAGAAAAAGGTGAGATATAAATCACATTGAGGGAATAATCAAATTATAACATGTTTCATTTAATACATTTTATCCAAGAGTTATATAAAGGTTACATAAAATGTTTGAGAATCACAAACATGATTACGAAATCCTGATATAATTTGATAACATCAAGGCAACATAAGATTATGGCAATAAATAAAACATGACATCATAAGAATAATTCAATGAAAATAACCATTATAATAGAACATAGTGTACTTAGGATAACAAAAAATGAACCATACTTGTGATCTAATTAGATAAAAACATTATACAATGAATTTGAGTGCTATATAATTTTATTCCCACCTGTCACATTCATATCTTGTATATGCATAAGTGTGTCTCACATATCAAAAAACATGAGAACATCATTCATCAATTTTAACCACAAAATTAAATTGTTTTGGTAACATATATGGTAGTCCCAAATTAATTAATGTTATTTAATTCTATTTGAATACACTTTAGTGGAAATGAGGATGGGTGTTCACAACATAAATGTTTTTTATGGAAAATTGTTTAATGATTTCAGCAGCATAATGGATATACATATAGATTCATATAAGGTTTTAATGAGATTTAAAGGGAAAATTTAATCACATTAAAATCATATAGATAGTAATAGGGTTGTATAAATTCATATTCCAACATGAGAATTTTTAAGTAAAAAGGAATAGTAAATAAATGAATTTCATAGATAAAGAGATAGAGAGGATCACTTTCCTTGAGATGGTTCTTCTAAAATCCCGGGTGGAAATTATTAAGTGATTTGGAACACATTTTGAGGGATATAGAGAGTAAAATTAAGGCTAAATTTAGGATCAAAGGTTTTTTAGTGAACAATTAGGGGATTTTGGGTGGGTTTTTATTAAAAAATATAAGGGAATTATTTATTTATTTCTAAACATAGGTTTTGGGATATATGTGATAAAATAATCAAAACCAAAAACCATACCATGGTTTTTAAACATATTTTTTTAAAAAATATGAGTTTGTTTCAATATTGTATAAGGATAAAAATTGAACTCATAAAAATAACACCCTTAATGATGTGGAAGTGATTTGTTTTCATGAATAAATAATTTCAAATCCTTAAAATTTAATATATGTTTTGGAGGATTAATTAAGGGATTAAAATTTAATCAAATAACATCAAAACACATTATTTCAAAGGGGGAAATTATCTTCATCACGTATAACATTAATAGTATTTATTTCATAAATTTTCAACTTTTATGATTATCATAGTACATAATGTATGTTTATATAGTATTTTATTTTTACCCAAACATTTTACTACCATCAAATGTTGTGAAAAAATCACCATTGTATCATATTGACAGACAGATTTAGAAAATAATATTAATTTTATCAAAATAATTATATTAATATGATAATTTTCACTTTAAAATCAAAATCGCAATTTATTAAAAAATACTGGCCTTTATGATGATGATAATTATTTTTGGAATCTTATAAAAACAAAAATTGACAACATAAAATTATATTCACATTTATATTTAAATAAATATTATTTAATGAAAATGTTTTTTCAAATTAACATTTGTTTTAAAAAGATTTAAATTTAACAGAAATATTTTATTGATTGACACAATATTTGTCCCACAAATACAATTTCAGTTTCATCATATCAAAAAATAATTTTCATCAAACTCATTAATTAATCATTTATATTGTAGTAACAAAAATGGATAAATATATTCATTATTTTATTAGAAATATAGTATAAAAATTTATACTATTTGGTTCTAGATACATTACACCTTGTTACACTAGTGTATTACATAATGTAAGGTGAGAAATGGTGACACATTGTTCGGGTGGTTCGGCGAACATGGTTTGGGTCGTGATTTATATAAGCTAGAACTTCTCTAATAAATGGTTTAAAAAATTATTTTGTTTTTTAATCTCATCTTTGTCTTGGTCAAGGGGAAATACCATTTATTCCATCTCCCTTATATTATTTATTAAATGTGATTTATATGGTACGACCCTATAGGTCAAGGTCATCGCTTCTTTCATCTATGTCAATTGTATTTATCATAAACCATAATATATATAATAACCACACTAGTGTCAATATAACGACTATATTTCCAATGGTTATGATGCTAAAAATTTATTTAATTATTATAGTATATTACTTATAATATACTAAAATAACAAAATAATAATGTGTTTTCTATAACTATATTACTTAACAAGGAATTTAATCATTTAAAAGGGAATTTAATTTATAAACATTATGGTTTTACAATATACATATGATATATTATGTATTTATTTTTTATGATTATTGGGTATACCATAATGTAGGAAATAGATATATCATTCCATTTTATAATCCAATCGTATAATATTATTCAACAAAACCATATGCAGTATTATAATTATAGCCATAAGGTATTTTTTAAAAAGTTTCCCTCAAAAAATATCCCAAGGTATTTATTTATTAAAATAAACTAAAAACGTGTAAAATGTGAGATTTTATTATATTCATTTTCATAAATATAATTAAAGTTATCTCAGAGAAAATCTAACCAACTGAGGGTCATACCAACACCCTTATTAGAAATCCCATCCACAACCATGATGGCCTCCTGAATGACATGCATAAAAATTAATTCTATACTCATTTGTGTATTCATATATTCCATCAATTTATATGTAAGTTTCCATGAAATATTTAAATCACCATTTATGATAGCTTGCTCAATATAGGAAGATTCACTTTCCAACCAAATGTTATTCTAGCATTTCATGATTGAAAATAAAATAGAATGAATAATTCTAAGAATAATTTTTTAAAGACATTAATTTACACTAAAATATCCATAAAAAGAACCCTTGATGTTTTCTTCATGATCATGAAAGATTTCACCACACCCTAAGGGTCCCTGGTTGACTATAGAAGCATTTTCCATGTTAATTTTGATTCAATATGGTGTGGGAGAAACTAAAGTACATCAATTGTACCCATTACTAGCCTGATGTTCTGAGGGAATCTCAATTTTTTCCTATTAATAAAATCTTACACACTATTGTCATTTAAACCCATATTAACCACACATGTATCATTGATGGCAGCAAGAATTTTTTGCAATACCAGCTCTATGTATAAGGTCTTCCCAACATGTTAACACAAGGGTAATTCTATAGGTCCCTATATAAAGTACTATACTGTAATGCAATGGTGGTGTGCTCACCCAATAATTCCAGAAAGACACTAACTCAATAATATGACTCTCTTCCTCTATACCCATTACCTCTAAGAATAAATAGATTGATATGGGCAATGATAGGATCCTATATAGCCATCATGATTAAATGAACTAATTGGTACCACTAGATTTGTGATAACTTGTGGATGCCTCTACTATGAAATTCATCAAGAATAGATGGATAATGTTGAAATAAATATAAAATGTATGGTACATATTCATATTTTCGTCATTTAAAATTATGGATGATTAAATTTTCTAGCATGATCAATATGAGATTAAGGTTTCATTATTTTCTTCTAATGTATTTAATAAACGGAATTAGATACCTTGAATCCTAGTTGTGGTATTAGATCCATACCATGATTTTTTATTTTTAAAATCATACAAAAAATGATGTTTTTAAAGTCATAGATCCTATAAAATTCTCTATTGTAAAATCTAATTCATAAACTTGTTTTTGTGATTGAATCTGCTCTTATGATATTGTAATATCATAGTTAGTGGATCCATTTAAATCCATTACATTTTTAATATCCATTATGTATGACTTCGGGATATTTTATTTGATGATATAGATATTTCTTGGTTTCTAAAATAGTGCATCATATATTTAATGTAGTTTTGAGGATTAATTTGATCATTGTTTAAATTATATTATTATATGATATTAATATTATGTAAAATGTTTCCATAATAAAAATTGAATTATAAAATGATTATATATCAATAAATCTCTTATATTTAAATTGAAATACCATATAATTAATTGTTTGAATGACTTTACATTATAAAGTGAATATAAATCTTTGATATTTATGATTATGAAATAATTATAATTAATAGAAAATTTATAGTGTTTTTACAATTAGCTTCTACGAATGAATTGTTCATAAATATTTATCTTAGGATCAAATATAAAAATAATTCATGTTTTTAAAAGGTATTCCCTTTTTTATTGATAGATATAAGTTGTTTATATTATAAATATGTGTATATTTTAGTATAATGGTTTTTATATTTCATTAAAGATCTATACATGTATTTAA
This sequence comes from Viscum album, assembly GCA_963277665.1. Taxonomy (NCBI): domain Eukaryota; kingdom Viridiplantae; phylum Streptophyta; class Magnoliopsida; order Santalales; family Viscaceae; genus Viscum; species Viscum album. The sequence continues at coordinate 821,133,410 of OY728166.1, forward strand.
GGATTTTAAGGCTTAATATTTTAAATGGATTTGGTTTTCATCTACCTTGACCTCAGGTTGTATATAATGTTATTATATTGAACATAGATTTTTAATATAATTTATATATATAAGGTATTTGAGTTTTGATAAATTTAAATGACTATTGGGTAATGAATCCCTAAATAGAGTGAATTTTTTATGAATTCTACTAGCCTAGAGGATTTTTCCTTAATCTAGAAAGGTTGGGGTTAGCTGTATATAGCTCCATGATTAATAAAGAATAATTTTCCATTTTAATAAAATTATAAACCTTTACATGACAATTTTTTATACCTTATACATGTGATGCATTTAGATATGTGTTAATACATTTGGAATCTATTTTTTGGCAAGAAACACATATTGTGGATTGTGTAAATAGTTACACATAAATATGGTTTGAATATATTGATTTGGTGTAAGTAATAGGATTAAAAACTAAATTTTATAAGAACATATATATATTAGGTGAATAAAATTAGATAATATGGTGATATTTAATTTATTTTAAATTGTTATGTGTTAAATTCCATCAAAATTGGCACTTGTGAAGATGTCGATCACCCATCTAGGTAAAATCACATTAAATATAGGTTCCCATGGATTATATTCTATAAGTAAAGAATGTAATGGGTTCCCCTAATATTTTTAGGTTATTATTATTGGAAATTTATTTTATTCACACTTAGCATGGAAACCCGATGAGTTTGGATACTAATGTAATAGAGTTTGATTTATACATATATTGGATTATAAAAAAAGATAGTCATTTAACTATCCAAGATTCATAAATGATATTACTGGGATAATTCCATGCCTAAATAGATACTTGATGATGTGAACACTATATTGGACTCATTTCTCTATTAAATATTGTTCATGTCCAATTAATGGATATGATGAAATTGAAAAGGGTTCATCAATTTATTGAGAGATAATTTACTAAAAGTTTTTATTAAATGTTATTGAAATAAGATACTAATTGGAAAAATGAATTTGTTTTTCATAATATAATCATAATAGTAATTGAATTTTACATTGAGGTCAATCAATAATAATGATGGTCATAATATAGGAAATTCCTAAGACTAATGTTGAGAACCAATATTTTGTAAATTTTTAATTTCATTATACTATAATGTAACCTTCTAATTGGTCTATAACCAATGTAATTAATTTATTTTTATACGTTTTATAATTTCGAATTAAAATTTTAAATATATTAAAACATATTTTTTAATGTGTTATTATTTTTTTGACTTTTTTGGATTTCAACATTGATTTAAGATTCTGTAATTTAATGTTTTCAATGTTTCTTATTCAGATTCATATTGATTACTTTCTTTTCACATTAATCAAGAATAATATTACACCAATTGTTGTTTTTCATAGGTTTTATATATTAAAATTGAGAAATGGGAGAGGATATCAATTGACTTTTTACTCGAGGGTCTCAATTATATGACTTTTCCAGCGATCGTATACATTCCAAGCTGTGTAGGATATTTTTAAAGTTCTATAAAACTTTTACATTTATAAGAATTATGGTCATTATTGTATGATATTTCATCTCCTCGAAAGATATTTCTACGTTAAGAAAAAAATTCCATGAACATATCATATATCTTTGAATTTTTCCAAAATATTTATTGAGGAGAGATCATAGGACTTGATCCAATCAAATAAGGTCATATTTCATATTGTATATCTTTGGAGAAGTTATGTCATAAAACATTAGTGATTTCACAAGATCATATATGTTTAATCAAGGTTCCTCATTTCCATGACATAAAAGTTTCCCAATATATTCATAGTTCTCTTTTTTGGGGTAATTCGGGTTGAGAAAAGGTATATCACAGAATTCAAGTGCAATCTAAAAGTATCAAACCATTGTGTAAGTGCGACACTATGATCACAGTGTTCCATCAAGGTATATAATAAACTATATAAATGAAATTTTTGATGAGTAAATCATAAATAAGGGTACTTACAAGATATTTTACTTTAGAAATAACACTCTAGGACCTATGCGAGGGTCATTATTTTCGATGGGTATATTAGATTTGAAATCCATAAAATGGAAAAATAGATCAATGGAAAATAAAAATACAATTTCTGTTGGTAGACCAAATCAGTGGAGATATTCTCCTGTTCTCTATATGGTGTGCATCCATAAGGAAAAAATTATGATAATGGTATATAATTCAAAAAAATTAATATATTTGGTATGAGCTCACTAAATCCATTTTGACCCTTGAGCTACGCATATGGAAGATGGTCTGAGGATCATGAGAGTTATCATCTCAACACAAAATTATTGGAGGAGGGTGATGATGGTGATTCAATTTTTATATATTTATTTAACCTCTAAATGTATAGATTATTCATCTCTTATTGACTATATTTTATAAACATTTAAATTATTTCTTCGTTATAATTTTCTTCCTTATTTGTTAATATATTTCGTTTTACTATTCTTACTCAATTATTTTTGTTTAATAACCCCTATAAAGTACTAATTGAACTCAATATCTATAATTATGGATATAAAACCCATCCTGGGTAGTCCAAGGAAATCATATTGGGAATTCATGAATTTAGGAACTTAATTTGTTTTCTGATTTGGGAAAGACATTAAAGGTACAGTATTGAGTAGGCGGTTATCACTCTATACTCTATCAACACAGATATATCATGCCATAATTAAGCTAAAAATATATGATAATGTTTTGTTTAATGTTCATTGATTATATTTTTTTCATACACAAAAAAAATTGTGTTTGTTGATTATTTAAATGATATTTAGTAAACTTATTAACTTAGGTGATTTAAAATTCTTGTAAATGATTATTGATTCTATTAGAATTAACCCTTTTACCATCTTCATTTTATTTAAGAAATTATTTTGTTTTCTACTTATATTTCTCTAAATAAATAAAATCATAAACCAAAAAACATATCATTTATATATATCATTAATTATAGAATAATAATTTTAAAATTTATAAATACAGTAATAGATTATCCCTAGGCCTATATCATTAGAGAAAAACCTTAATTCAGCTTACTAAATTATATATTATTTAGGTTTTCTATTGAAAACCATCCACAATGGAATCTTGTCAAACATGGAACCATTTTTTGGGGAGATAGTATAATTTTCTACCAATTTAATCACATTTCAAATTGGTATTTTTTTAATTTAATTTGTGTTTCATTATTTATTTTTTTCTCTATTTTGTTTTTATTTATTTTTCCTATTTTTATTTCATTATTTATCTCATTACACTATTTAATTACTTAATAAAATTATGTGATCCTTTAATTTCATAATTGATCAACATTTTTATTTCATGTTAGAAATTCCAAGTGAACATGTTTCTATGGTAATGTAATAAATTGATAATAAAACTTACCATCAATTATTTCCATAATTATATGATGTAATGGAGTAGAAAATTCCAATCATTGATGAACTATATGACCTAATTGATCTAAATACATCCTTTTCAACACCAAATGGATCAAAAACAACAAAAAGATTATCAATAGGTAGAGTGACATATTATTGAATTTCATACATTGATATCCATAATAGTATAGGTGTAAGTTAATCTTTAATGTGAGATACCACCTAAAAAATATCTATCAAGTATCCTTTCATATTAAATATGAATTAGATGCTGATATCACTGAGGCTGATTCATCTTTATTGAACCAACTTTATTCTAAACTTATTAAAACTGAATTTAAATAATATTACCCTTATTTTCTTAAATATTATTCAACACTTAAGTTTATATCCCAAAATGAAGAAGAAAAATAAGGAAAGATGAGACCTTCTTTGAAGTGAAATAGGAATTTTCACTACTACCCCTTCAACCTAGATTAAATTAATGAGGCATCGAATATAGATTTTGAACTACATACTAAAATTAATGATTTTTTCCACCATAAAAATAAACATATTTATTCAAATTTTATTTATATTCCATTAAAATATAACCTTCTTTATGTTTAAATAGTAGATTCATATTAATCCATACCTATATTAGATGATTATGGAGAAAGACTTGAGGTATTTTTTTAGAGTACATACTTGAGGACCCCTTTATTTTGATCATTTTTAATGATTTTTCATTCGCTTTTTATAAGAAATAAGAGTTTTTAGTTTGATTGTATAATGAAATTGATTAAACATGTATCTATTTATATTTTAATTTCATAAAAATATATTTTGAATCCCAAGAACCAATTTTTTTAATTTGTATAACTAACACCATTTTTTATACCCTTTAAAAATAAGAATAGTTTATGGAATATGATAAGTAATAACCATTTTGGTTTCCTACAGAGATTGAAGTAAGAGATGGAACGGGAATGTACTTCCATGATAAGTTGGATGATCAAACAAAACCAAATAAGAAGAAAACCCTAATAGTAGTTTCACACACTTAGTGGGATTCCTATGTGTGTCAACATATGAGGAGATGGATAAATATTTTTTGTCAAATTATTTGAAGGGATTGGAAAATGATACCCCAAGAAAGTTTGATAAATTAGAATAAATTGAATTAATTTTGAATATTTTCTATATAGAACCCCCAAATAATTCTAAGAATAATATATGGAGGTATGTAAAGTATAAAAGTAATTCCTACTGGCCTCTAATGATGAAATAGAAGTACAATATTCAATATATGGGGGATAGAAATTTATCTATAACTAAAAATGTTTTAATTATATTTAGTTTGAATTGTTTACAGACTCCCCCTTGGTTGAAAATGTCCAAAAACATTATTAGAGTATCTATTTATAATGGAACCCACAATATATATGGTCGTAAATGACACAAATATCATCTTTATATCCCAATTGTAATTTCCTAACCTAGATTCTACTAAACTTATCCTCTGAATCAGTTCCATTAAGGCCTCAAGCATGACTCCCCATATGTCATAGGTTGTCGACTAGCCGTGGGGGCCTTGGGTGTGATAATGATGAAACTATTCCCATATATCAAAGTAATCTAATAGAAGAAACATCTAAGTAACATACATAGTATTAAATACATAGATTATGGAAGCATTAAATAACTGAAATATATCATGCTATAATAATAAAGTAAAAGATATAAAATATCGAATTTTTATTTCATACATACAAAACTGACCACTCACTATGAAGAACATACAGATATAGAGGAAAAAACATATAAAAGTAAATTAAAATTAAAATTCTCTACTACCAACTCCAAGTCAGACCACATACCTGATCTCAAAACATTGTCGAATTATACCATCCTGAATATAAGAAACCAAACGAGTAGTTATTATTGATCATGAAACTCTTGGCCTCTTCCATATCCACTATAAAATCCATGATCAACCTAAAAATAATACATAAGGTCTACACAGACACCGAGGTGCACGTACTGGTGTGAGAAATATTATCTATAGGTCACCCCAACATTGATCCAATAAATACACTTCCATGAGTGACAGAAAATGAAATATGCTCATCCAATTTAAGATACAACAGAAAAGATAATTTAAACCAATAACACGAAACCATAGTCAAACCCTCAGTTCATAACCCCGGTAAACTATTTATGTTCCACTATAGATATCTATATTTATATGTGTATTCGTGTATTTTTGCATACCTATATATATACATAAGTATTTATACTCAATATTACGTTAATGAAAAAACATAAATCCCATAATTAGTCAATCCACAAGTTCATAATCCTGATCACCCAAGAATCCATTACAAGAGAATTGAGATAGATGTCATGCCACTCAAGCTATGTATCATTAATTCGATCTCTATGTCTTTAATCTTGATCTATATATAACTGTGTCTGCCAAGGATGAAAATTTCTTTGATAAACATACATCACCACAGGTGGATACTCATTATAACCATGGGATCACCTATACTCACCTTCAATGACAGTAAAGAAAGATTCCAAGGAAGTACATCTAGTCATCCTATAAATATGATCACTGATCTGGATGTCATGTTGATCATGCCATATAAATATAGTCTTTTATTTCATCCCTAGGTCCCATTCTATAGGCAATAATGACATTGATACTCGGATGAACCTTAAGGCTCTGGCCCATAGGTGATCTGTAAGGAGATATAAATATTGAGACACCATTACCACTTCTTGGGATCCAAATTTGGATGTCATTACAGAAGAAAATGATAGGTGTGAGAGGCCATACTCAACCACATTGATAATAAAAAGGGATCATAATTGTGATCCAAAAAAGAACATCTAGAGATCCTCATCATCTAGATAATCGATGAGGGTGAATTCATCATCCATAAGGCATAGGTATAGGAGATCATAATAAACCTTTATATACCATAAGATGAGGATAGTGTAATCATCCAATGATACCCCCAAATTTGGGAGAGTGTAATCATCTTTATTTAACCCATAAGTTTAGGAGAGCATAATAATCCAAATCACATATCAAATAAAGGAGGGAGTAATTGCCCTCATCACTCCGGAGAATAGAATCTCCAAATATTATCAATACTATGGAATCCATGCCTATATATCCCAATATTATAATCAACAATAGAATTCCACGAATCAACATTGAAAATCCCAATAATCTAATAATCAAATATGTAGGCTCAAAATCTATGTCCCAAGTAGTACCTCTGGGTATACTAGTGAACATAAGAAATAGCTTTACTCAGAAGATAGATCCCATGAAGAATGATAAGCCTTCCAAATGAGAAAGAAATACTCCTCACGCCAGGCTCATCAGCCACCAAAGAGGAAGAACCTCTAGCTAAAATTTATGCATAATCAAAAACCAATTTAATGTATAAAAAACAAGTTAGAGTGGTCGAATGCCTAAACTCACCACTATAGTAATAGGAAAACATGCTTATAAGTCCATAATTTGATCTAACGTGACACCCACTATCATCTCCAGCTAGACCCGACATACTCTCTCAAGGTTGGTGAAACATTCAGGAACCTACTGGGTATCTTAAGTCAAGCATTGAGAGGAATCCTACATGGTATCCTCAAAATAAAAGGTAAAATAGGAATCCTATATGGGATCCTTAAGGTCCAAACATAGTGAAGGCATCCTACTAGGGATCTACAACTATGAAAATAAATGGATTAATCATATAAGAGATCCTCTAAAGGTACATACAATGGGGCATCCTGCACTGGACCCATACAACATAGTAAGAAGGTAGAGGTATCCTATAACGGATTTATATAATGGTAAATAGGAAATGTATAATAAAAGGGATTACATAGGTAATCATATAAGAAAAATCATCTCATGGGGTTCCATGATAGTATTAAAAAGATTGAGGCATCCAACATGGAATCCTCTAGGTCACACATAAAAAGATAATCCAATAAGGGATCCTCAACTACTAGTCTCAAGGCCTTCTAGGCCAAAAGATCACATCTCACATGAGAAATATCTTAAAGGGAAAATATAAAAAACAAATATTTCATGGAATATGGATCATGTCTCTTTGCCCATCCAAGATCAAGGGTCTCACTCTTATGAGATAATTGGATTCTATTACTGAAATAAGAACATATTTGTTCTATAAAACACAAACTGTCACCTAGGAGTCTTTGAAACACATTAGGGGATTTTCCATCATGATATATGAAAAAATATAATGATAATTGATTATTATTTTTTCCAAAACTAACTTTAGGTTGTTAAATATGGAAAGGCCCTCAAAGGGTAACAAAAGACTGGTAAATTGTGTGAGTACCCTTATACACGATATGTGCCCTCAATCCCCCACCTGGTCATGTACTCTAGGAAGTCTTGGTATGTAAATGCCCAAGTACATGGCATGTAATATGGGTACATAGAATTTACCCTCTACAGGGTACCTTCCTATGTCTCTTATATAACATGTCCACATAAATGGCATGACTGTGTACCTTTACATGGTCTGTGACCCACATTGGGTATAGTCATGTACTCCACAAGGCATGATCCCCTTCCACTGGTAGCCTGTTTGGGTAATTGGCTACAGGTCTGATCCCCTATACATGGAGTGTAAGACCCATACACATATTTTATGTAGAAAGATTCATCTTCCTCCAATATAAAGATCACATGAAATATTTTCCCCAAGCGACACACCATGTAGATGGGTTTTCGTGCGTGAAAACCCCCAAATTGTCCTGAAACCCCTATATTCACCCCAAAAACTGTAGATCAACCCTCAAGGGGTAATATAAAAGAATAATAAAGGATTAAAAAATTAAAATTTTTAATCAATGAGGATTTACATAGAAACATAAAGATATCCTACTTTGGCCAGATTCTACAAAATCTTTACCTGTTTCCATGCTCTCAATCTGCTGCACGATGATCTGACATGTCCCATGATTCAGGGTAATACCCTTATCCAACACCACTCTCTCCCTCTCCCATTTTTTATCTCTCTACCATGTTAAAGATAATCCTCATGGGTATTCACATGAATATTGGTAAAAAATAAAAAAAATAAAAATAAAACATACAAAAGGAATAAAAAGAATAGAAAAGAAAAAGTGGCTCGATCCGAAGCCCCAACTTCAGTTTATGCCACTCCTAGTAAAAACTCTCCATTATATACTCAAAATCAGATACATAATATCAATCCAAAAATCCTTTAAAAAAATGAGTGAATGAAGCTGTGTGAATAAATTAATATTTAATTTATCAAATATTAAATATTAAATATTTGGCTAAAATTCAATTAACTCAATATTCAAAAAAATTACTTCCAAGGGAAAAAACCCTTTTCTAGAAAAAATAGAGTGGTTGAAAAAATTATCTGAGAACATCTACTAGGGTAAAATTACCATTTTACCCATTATAGGAATATGAATGAAAAAGGCAAATTTCTGCTAAAAATTTCTATTCCGAAAAAACACTGTTCCTTACAACATCCCAACAATAAACATTATTTCCTCCAAGAAGCCTAGTGGAAATATTATAATCCACGATCACACCCCAAGAATATACAAAAAAATAATCTATCTAGACTATCTAATGTATAGACTTTAAGAATCAATGATTATCTCATACATTAAATACATTTAACTATGAATAATCCAATAGTTCCCTCCATAGGAATACACTTATCATAATCATAAAAAATATGATCCAAAAAACCAATATAAAACATCAAATTTTAATTATGAATAACTTTCACAACCCTTAAATGGCTCATGGTTCACTCTCTCCCATAATTCTTACCATTTACCACTCCTCGAGACTAACCTCAATAGGTTCCCTCATCAATCCAAAAAGGAAATTTAAAATAAAAAATTCTTGCTGTAGGTTGGACACTCTCATAGTGTAACTGGGATGAATTAAAAATAGAACATGATCATCTCTAACCAGGAGTACACTATGAATCCAAAAAAGAAATGGACATGTTTTCTTATACACGATCACAAAAAATAGGCTAACTTGCCTTTAACCAACACATAAAACCCTGTTCCTGACAGTGCATGTCCAGTTCCAACCATGGGTTAACTGTCATGTGTACCCCTTTCCCTACCAATGTCACCTCTACTATAGATGAACATTTTCCATTTAACAATAACTCACATAAAACCATGCCCATAGAATTTCATTGAAAGCATTGATCCTCATCTCACACACAACAACTCACTGATTTAGTATTCAAAGGGTTCCACATGAAACTAGTGTGTACCTTATCACCCATGTAAAAACAATTTACTCTTTTCAAGTATTTATATACCCCCTATTCTTAAAAATATTTGGTTGGGTTTCATTTGGGATTATTTCAAGTTGAATTTTCAAAATTTTAAAAAGTTTCTGGACTACTGCACAGTGGGTATACCATTATCCTTAATTGTGTTCCCTCACAGAGCAAACCATGCAACACAAGTTAGTCCAAATTTTCACAGTTGGTTCATGTATGTCAGTTAGTGTACAATCTTAGGATAAAAAATGAATCCCATTTAAAATATGTGCATGGATTTTCCTCACGGTTTGTCAAACCATCAGAATTATTCTAGGAAATCGTGCATATGGGTTTTTAATTAATCATTATTTTGATTAAAAATTAAAAAACTCCCTTTTAAGTAAACAAAAATGCGAAAGATCCATAATTTATTTCTTGCATACTTGGAGCTTCCAAGAAGAGTATTGGGATCCTCGAATCCCCCTAGAAGCAATTCAATTTTGACGAATGACCCTTTATCTTCACCAGGTAGGTTTCTGCTTCTAGTTCTCATTCTCACATGATCCCTCTTCTTCTACCTAGGGTTACATGGATCCTTATGTTGAATTTTGGATCTAATGACCTGTATTTTGGATTATAAACCAAGGTTTGATATTAGTTTCTTGGATTACATGATCATAGTTCTTCATTGACAAAACATGATTAGGGTTTGTCATTGTGAGTTTTGTTGATCTAGAGGTAGGTGGTTATGTCAGGATGCCCAATTTATGTTAACCTTAAATTGATTTATTTAATTTCAATTTTTTGAAGTAAATAAAATTTATTTATTTTAATTAAATTTATGTCAATTTATTTTGTTTTAAAAACACAATTCCATTGAATTGGGGGTTTTAAATGGGGTTTTTCAATAAAAATGAAAAACCTAAAATTCCATTTAATTGGGTTATGTTTATATAAATTTGATAAATTTAAATAATTTAATTTAAATAGTGTTTTTTTCAAAATATTTTAAATGAAAATTTTAATTTAATTATGGAAATGATTTGAGGGAAAATTGTGAAAAAAAACCTCAATTTCATTGATTTGGGGGTGAGTTATGAAATTGATTGAATGAGTTTCAAATTAAATTGTTGAATTTAATTTTGAAAATCGATTGTGAAAATGGATTGTGAATTTATTTCAAATTCCTACTTCTGAAAATGGATTAAAAATTATTTTTATAGAAACCGTAGGGTTTTATCTTGATGAAATGTTGTGTTTTGATTAAAACCCATTTGGGATTGTAAATGGAAAATTGGAATATTTGAAATAGAGAATAGGATTAATTTTAATTTAATCATTCTTAAAATAATTTTCACATCATTGGTTTATTGTTAGAGAAAATAAATTATTTAGGTAGTTATTGAGTTATTTGGAAGACACGTTAGGATTTACATCATTCCAAAAAAATAAATACAGCATGCCACATCCATTAGGCAATGATGATGAGTCCTATTAGGACTGAGTTAAAAGGGACGTATGTACATATTATTATGCCAACTTGAGTGTGGAGTCCCTATAGCCTAAACTATTTTACCTTCTTAGGTATATGACCATGTTGTTCGCATGTTTGTATTTAAAATTAATAAATAACATTGTTTTAAACTTTTTTGAATGCCCTATGATTTATATAAACTACTCTATCTAAGAGTTATTATTTAAGATATTTGTGAAAAAATCCATTATTTTAGAAGTATTCCAATTGTTTAAATGTGAATCTTTTGTTTAAAATTATTTACATCTTTTGAAATGTAACACATGAATCGTTTCATTTATGATATTTTAAATTCCAAAAATATTTGTTTTTAATTGAAAGTATGCTTTGGTAAATTTTATATTTCAATATATTATGGAATCCTTAGTGAGACCCTAATTGGATTTTATCTTTCACCCTACCTATGACATTGTGTGTTTTTAGATTATATCCATCCAGGTTTGAGAAGGGGTAAAGTAACACTTAGAGGTGGTTCTATCTATTAATCCATGTACTTGGTGAGTTGCATCCATGTTGGGTCTTGGCCATTTCTTTATGTTTTCTAGTAATTTGGGTTGTAATACTTTGTGTTGGTATACCTATTTAACTTATGGTAAATTACACCCAGTGGAGTTTATTTTGTACGAATACTAATTTGTTTAGTTTTTTCTTCATTGGTAGTGGAAAAATCATTACAACATTCCTTTTTGTATGATTTGAGGTGCTTGTCACTAACCCAATGGGATCGGGAATGCCTTTTAGGCCATGTCAGGGTAGGATTGATTATCAGGTAACCGGGGTACCTGGGTACCCCAGCTAGATCAGGATAAATTGGTATCAGATCTCTAAGATGTGTTTTTTTCTTGAAGTTATTATGCATTTAGAATATATTTTCAAGACATATGAGGTTGTTGGGATTGAGTTTCTGGCCAACTATCGCCAAAATGTACCTTAATTCTCCATGGGTGGTTAGGGAAATTCTTCTTGAGGGACACTTCAACTATTTTACTTTATTATGACTTGTGTAAATTGAAATATAAATATTATTTGTCTATCAGTTGGGAATAATTTTCTTATTACTCTATTTGACTGTCAATATGATGTTTTACTATTTATTTATTGAGATTTTTTATAATCATGCCTCTAATAAGACGTGAAAATAAAATCCATAAATAATATTTTTTCTGATCATCAATGAGAAAATCCTCTCATGGACATGAATTTGGTTGAGGTGATTATTCACATTGTCCAAGTTCTGGGATAGGTACCACCTCATATTCTCATTCAGACTCTTGTTGTGGAATCTCAGAAGGTTGTTACCAAGATTTATTCTCAGGAGTTCCTTCACAAAAATTCATCACTGTTGAAAGGCTCAAATGATCCCCAATAGACTGAGGAGTGGGTGATAATCTTAGAGTGTTTGTTAATGTTATTTCCCACACTAGAAAAAATTAACGTGAAGTGTTACACCTTCATGTTGGAAGAACTGAGCAGGAGATGGTCAGACATGATAGTGGAGGAGAATAAGAATGTAGGATTAAAGTGGAAGGACTTGAATTTCCTTTTCACCAACATGTTCTATCTAGATATGATATTTTGGTCCAAGAACTCTGGGTTTTTCAAACTCAGGATAGTTGAAAGGACCGTGATAGATTATAAAAACTATTTTTATAAGCTTGTGTAGTTTTCAGCTAAGATTTTATCAAATGATCAGATGAAGGTATGATAGTTTGAGTTGGGGATTAGATAGAATATTCATTTTTTTATTTTCCTTTTGATGTTTTCTTCTTGTGATGTTGTATTGGAGAGAGCACTAGTAGTCATGATGGACCTTTCTATGAAGTATTGTTTATCAGGATTTTCATTTACACTCAGTAGCAGTGTGCATTCCTCCTAAGTAGAGAGGATATTTGATGACACTAGGGTCATTATAGACCTCCTAATGTTCCTTGAATAGGTACATTGGTTTGTAACCAATGTGGAAAGTCTAGGCATTCAAAGAGGGTTTTCACTGAGGCACCTAAGAACTGTGACTCCTACAGATTCTCGGTTTCTTTAAAGAGATTAATCCATGTTTATTCCATTTTGCATAGTGGCATGGGATCATTAACACCTTCTTAAACTACAGAACAGTCATATTATACATGTGTAAAAGTTTTCTATCTATATACATCTAGAACGAAGCTTCTTCATGTTGTAGAAGAGTCTCAAAAGGAAGCAGATATGAGTCTAGTGACTGTTAGAGGTACAATTACTATATCTTTGTCATTAGTTACTATTATATTTGATTTTGGTTCATCACACGAATTTATTTCAAGATGTATTGTTAATATGATTAATCTTCCTATGGATTTTGTATCTTGTTAAATAGATATTACTACCACCCTTGGTGTGAAGATAGAATGGGGTATTTTTCATTTTCTCTCTTATATGTTTAGATTTATTTGAGTTTTCTACTTCTCAACGTTAAACCTATTACAATTATATTTGGGATGGATTTTATCATTAATAATAAAGCTCATATTTATTGTTACATTAAATGGGTCACCTTCACTATACCTGATGGTGTGCTTCGTGTCTTCCATGGAGAATATGAGCCGAGGATGAATATATATGGACCTTCTTATCAGATTTTTGTGTAAATTGATATCGTTGTTTACATTTGACATGTAGAAGGAGTCTTTGAGTGGTGATCTCCCTCTAGTCTTCATCAAGTTTCATGATGTTCAAACTTCCCTAGTTTTCCACTGGTAAGGGAGGTTGAGTTTTCTATTGACTTAATGCTAGATACTCAACTAGTATCTCTTCCCAATTACATAATTCATGAGATAAAATAATGATTTGAAGTCCCATTTTAAATATCTTCTTGAGAATTAATTTATATTCCCATGTGTGTCACCTTTTATGGGACCTATTTTCTTTACTAAGAATTATGATGGTTCACATCGCCTATGTGTTGATTACTAAAATCCCAATCGAGTTACGGTGAAGAAAAAATATATATTTCCATTGATTAATGATTTTTTAGATAAGTTAAATAGTGAAAAGAAGTTCTTGAAGATTGACTTTGATATGGTTACCCTCATTTGATAATAAAAGAATTCGACGATCATAAAACAGCCTTTTGGAGTAGGTAAGGCCATTATGAGTACTTTATCAAGCTCCTTGGTCTAACCAATTGTCCTTCAATTTTCATGGATTTGATGAAAAATATTTTCCATGATTATGATGACACCTTAACGGTAGCCATTTTTGATGAAATAATTATTTACTCTAAATATAATGAGGATCATGTGTATCATTTGAGAACAGTTCTGATTTTGGTGAGAAATCACCGAATTTATTCCACGATCTTGAAATGTGATTGCTGGATTTTGGAAGTGATTTTATTAGGAAATGTTGTGTCAAAAACAGGTAATATCAACCGATCTTGAGAAGGCGATGGTTTTTATGACATTATAGAAACCAAAAAATGTCTTGACGATTCAGATATTAGTAAGTTTAATCAAATATTATCATCGATTCATGCAGGACTTCTTGAAGTTGTCTTCTCTAATGTCTACAATAACTTGGAAAAGACTAATTTTATCCTAGTATGATAACTGTTAGAATTATTTTTTTAAGAAGAAATTTCTTTTGACTATTGTGCTTGTGTTGACTCTGCCATAGGTTGATCAGAGCTATGTGGTATTTTTTTGATGCTTCAAGTTCATGTTTGGAATGGTTTCTTATATAGGGTGATCAATTCTTTTCTTATAGATCTTGTCAGATTAGGCCACATGATAATAATTTTATGAACCTTGACCTTGAACCTGTAGTTGTGATGCATAAACTTAAAATACGGTATCATTACCTTTTCATAGAAATTTTTACCATGTATTTGAACCACTATATCTTGAGTTATATCTTCTCTCAAAAATATTTGAACCTTCTACAGAGGCACTGGGTGGAATACCTATAATATATTGATTTCGAAATCACTTATACCATGGGTAAGGGAATCTAGTTATTGATGATTTTAGTGGGAAACTTATGACCTAGACAGTGAAAGAATCATCAGAAGAGTGGAACATAATAGCTATGTTTTCCCTATTCCATGTTGGAGTCTAGGAATCTATAGTTGAGGTTTCCTTGGCCAGTGTTCAGTTAACATCCAATATTATCAAATTGATTCATCAAGAAAAGTACCTTGTTGATAAATTCTTATAACAACCTAGTTTTTACATACCTAAATATTACATAACTTTTTTAGAATACATAAAACATTACACAAAGAGGTTCTTGAATACTGTACTACTCTAGTTCTTTTCAAAACATGTAAACATAAACATAGGTACATAGATGAGCTACATTATCTCCCACAAGATTCTTAATGAATAGAACCTTTATAATACACATAAAACATAATACATAACTTCATAACATAGGGAATGAAACATAAAAATGGGCCTTCTCAAATACTGAGTAAGGATTAACAAGGGAGACATGTTGTTACAATCACGATCGTAGGGTATGAGAAGTTGATCATGAAAAGAGAATATCATACCATTCATATAATTGATAATATACATGAATCATAGCATAAATATTGGAAGTTAATACAATATTAATAATAAGTAAATAAATAACATAAGGCAAGAAAACAGAACTTAGGAATGAAACATGGAATTGTGTTAGACACATAAGCATATAATCTGATTTCCACAACTGCCAAGTAATAATTAACAAGACCATCTTGGTAGTCTAGGTTCACTATGCATAACATCATGGTAGTACAGATTCACTCTTATGGCTACCTTGGTATCATGGAATCACTCCTCATACCATCTAGGTAGTCATGGTTTACTCCCATGAAAATATTACAAGTCAACGATCATTCCCAAGACCATCTTAGTCTATCTCATGAGATATAAATCTTTACCCAATACATTGGAGGGAGATATAAGTCCCACCCATCTCATAATGAAATCATACATACATGTTCCAAAAGATAATAAATAATCATATCATAACCCATGAAATTAAATGGGTATTATAAACTTGTAATCATATCATAACATGTGGAAAGAGACTGGTTTCCTAACCATTTCATCGTAAACATTACCCACAAAAATTTGTGGTTTTTAAAATCATATAACCCTTTAATGTGAAATGGGTTCCATAAACATCATGCGATAATAACATAATCCATTATGATAAATAATATTAATATAAAAATTGAATAAATTCCCCAAAAATATACAAGTAACCCCAATGAATGTTATCATTAATGGAAAATAATTTTGAAATATCTTAAAAAAATATTTCTTAAAGAACATATCCTTTCTTCTTTGGAAGAATTATTTTTATAACATAAAATCTTTTGAAAAAAGATTTCAAAAACATATAAATAAATATTTGAAAAAAATAAAATATTTTTAAAATACGTTTTATTTGAAAATTATATTCAAGTATCTTTTGAAAACATTTTTGAAGACATCATCAAAAACAAGGTTTTTGAATACAATAGATTTCTGACCAGAGAGGGAGACGGTCGTATTTTACTAAAAAATATTATAATAATTTCCAAAGAGTGGAAAAATAGTACTATAAAATTAGTATATCTAGAATAAATAAGGGATAATGAAACTCATGAGTGGTCTTGAGAGATGGATCATAAGATTTCATCTAATATGCATAGTTGTTAAAAATCTAAAAAACGGATGAGATTGTTTCAATAAACTCTTACCACTTGGGTACATGGGACTGACCCTTCATGTAGAAAAATTAAATTACCTTAATCTTAAAATAAAATGAAAATATCTATATTCATGATATAACATGGAAGTATATACACCACTAAAAATAGTTCAGGTGCGTAACAATACATGATTCTCAAAGAAGACAATTTGAGATAAAACATATTTACTGAATTGGTAAATTTTGAAACATAAACCTAATAAGTGAAAGTTAGTAAGATGGAAATGATAATACCCATATATTTAATGACAATATACATATAATAGAATCATGTTCATTATATAAACCACACAATAGAAAAGAGTGGATAATATTCTTTGTATTTCATGAAAATAAAATGTGATAAGAAATCCACTTGCCTTATATCTTGAATCTCACCACACTCATTCGAAGAAACAATATAATAAATATAAAATTATTATAAATATTTTATAGAACCATATCATTATATCTAATATCATTTATGTTTTTATTATTACATTATATTACCCTCTATTTAATGACCATATGTTAGGATTTCACTTCGGGTAATATTAGCTTTGTTCTTCACAATAGTCTTAATTTGTTATATCATCAGTCCTTATACTTATATCATGATTCCATAATGTGATCCATGACATAAATATAATTTATATTAAGTATATTTATATTATAATAATCTATAAAATATATAATTAATAAATTGAATACACCATTCATGGATACGGTATTCCTAGAATTAGATTATCATATTAACCCCAAATAGAAAGTAAAATGTATGTATTGTAAAAAGGAATAGATAATATAAAATAAATTTTAAATCTCATATATAACATATATAAACATATTTTCCATCATAATAGCCACCAAGAGATGTCTTAAATAAAATTGAACAATTATCATTTTGTGAGGAGGTAGTTCACCGTGCACGTAAATAGTATGTTTATAATCTATTTGATGAAGGTGTGTGTAAGTGTAGGTAGAATAATTATCATAAATACATCCTAGAATATTTAGAATACTATTTTGGTTATAAAATAATGGAATAATGTAATTGGAGGGGTGGAGAAAAAAATAAAATAAAGGACTTGAGAGAAAATGTTAACTATTGATTGGGTAACTCGTTTTGGTTTGTTCCAAAAGGCTTCCTTGGATTTCTTTCTGGCCAAGGAAAGGCTTTCAAGAATAATAGTGTAATGTTGTTAATTGTATTTTACATGTAATAGATGACATTAATATGTTTTAGTGGTTTTATTAAGTGTAAGAGGTGGTGTATTTTTATAGGAAATAAAAATAACTCACTAGGAATTTTTAGAAACATGTTAGGTATACATATGTTCTTACCTACAAAAGTCATTAAAACCCAAAAAAACACAATAATGTAAAGGTTTATTGACTAAATATGGAGATAAAATGGGTTTTGAATAAGTGGATACATCCTATGGGCTGTTAATTCTAAGTTTTAATCTCTAATTAAACTTAGTTTGGTCGTAATCATTGTAATTAATTTTTTTCACTTTTATTAGTCATTTTGGTCAAAATTTAACTTCGTATTTTTAAAATATAAATATTATAATGAATAAAAAATTTTATTCCTATATTTTGAAATTAAAATCACATAATTGGAAAAATTAATATAGATGCTAATACTACTTATGAGACGAAATAACGGGTTATTAAAGTAGAAAAATGTTAAAAAGATTGTTAAGACTTCATATTCAATTTCAAATTGAAATTGATTATAGTGAATGATATTGTATTAATAGATGTAATATTAATCTAATTTTAACTTAAAACAAACTTATAATATCATTTAATCTTAATAATTAAAAAAACTAAAAGGTGTTTTTTAACTAAAAAATATTATTTTTCACTATTCATCAAAAACTGATTTTTCTCAGTAAAACACAAAAAAAAATCACCCAATTATAATTTTGAGGTTTTGAAATAAAAAATTAATTCTATTTTATAAAATAATTTTCTTAAAGATTTCTAAATTTAATTTAGCTATTAAAATCAATTCATTTGAGAGGACTGTATTTGAATAAATAAAAGGACTATCAAAATCATATCTTTCACTATCAAAATGTTTTATTTATATAAAATAATTATAAACAATATTTTAAAACATGTTATTACTTTTCATATTACTAATTTTAATGGATAGTTTATAAGAACCTCATGTAAATAATTATAACATTTAAATGATGTTTTGTATAAATGTTCTGTTGCATGTGATGTACACTAAGTCGGTGTTACATGTATTGTACGCCAAGTCGGTGTTTTGTGTAACGTACGCCTATTTTGTTTTGTGTGAAAGTAATTTTTAACATAATTCATTATAATAAGAAAATGAATATTTAATTTATTTGAAAAAAATCCATAAAAATTTAGGGTGTTACATTCTTCCCCCCTTATAATGACTTTCTCCCTTGAAATTCATCACATAGATAAAAGAAAATGATGATATTTTTACATCATTAAATACTCAAGTTCCCACGTAGATTCCTCTAACTAGTTTTTTATTAAAAAATATTTTACCAGGTTAGTGGTCTTCTTTCACATAACATTCTCTGATTAGTCTAGAATTTCAAGTGGTTGTTCTTTGTAAGAAAAATCTGGCTCCTGCAATATGACCTCTGAGTTAAGTACATGTGAAGGGTCAGGTATTTAATTCCTCAATAGAGATACCTAGAATAAATCTTAGTCTTGAGAAATATTTGGATTAAGTACCAAGATATATTATTCTATCCTGATAAGATTAGGAATCTCAAAGGGACCGATATACCTTGGGCTTAGTTTCCCTTTCTTCCCGAATATCATAACTTTCTTCCGAGGTGAGATTTTGTAGAAACACCTTTTCACCAACTTAAAATTCTAGATCACACCAATGGTTTTCATCATAAATTTTCTATTGACTTTAAAATTACTTGATATATTGTTTAATGGTTCTAAACTTATTGACCATTTCTTTATTGATCTTAGGTCCCAATAACATTCTTTCTTCAACTTCATCACAACACGTTGGAGATCTAAACTTCTTCCTATAAAGGGCTTCATAAGGTGTCAACTTAATGCTTGAATGAAAGTTATTTTTGTTTGAAAACTCAACTATATAAAGGTGTTGGTCCCAACTACCCTTGAAATCCAGAGAAAAATATCTCAAAATATCTTCTAGTTTTTGAATCATTCTTTCTAACTGACAATCTATCTGAGGATGATAAGCTGTACTGAAACACAATTTTGTATCATGTGCTTACTGGAGACTATACCATAAATTTAGGGTGAACCTAAGATCCTGATCTGAAACAATATAATATAGTACTCCATGAAAACTTACTACTTTATTGATTCATATCTGAGAATGCTAATCCTGGTAGAAGTCCTCTATGATACAAATGGAGTGTGTTGTCATAGTATGGTGATCATCTACCACCCATATATAATTAAACACTTTATATGTTTTTGGAATTCCAACAATTAAATCCATAGTTATGTTCTCCTATTTCCATTTTGGTATGGTTAATGGATGAAACATACCCTTTGACTTTTTACTTTCAGCCTTAACTTGTTCGCATTCCAAGAACTGAGATATAACCCATATGATATCTCTCTTCATTACATTCCACCATAAGTATTATTTCAAGTCCCTATACATATCCGTACATCCAAGGTGAATAGAGGATAAAGAACTATGAGCTTCATCTAGCATCTCATTCTTCAAATATGGTATAGAAGGTAAACATACACAGTTCCTGAACCTTATCATTCCATCCTGATCGATGTTAAACTCATCAACATTACTGACATTATTTTGTCTCTATTATTCTTCCTTTTGCACCTCCTTATTTTTCACATGGAAAGAGGTTTGAACATTCATTTGAGAATGATACAGTTTTCCCCCTTGTTATAGGATATCTAGATCCATCCTTTGAAAATCCTTAAATATTGGATCTTATGTGATCCTCATCATGTATAAGCAGTCATGATCATTCTGACTCAAAGCATCTGCCACCTCATTTTCTTTCCCAGGTTGGTAATGTATTGATCATTTCTAATCCGTTATCAACTCAAACCATATTCTCTAGTTCATGTTCAACTCCTTCTATGTGAATATATATTTCATACTTTGATGATCATTATATATATCACACTTTTCTCCGTAATGATAACTCCTTATTACCTTTAATGAAAAATGTACTGATTCTAACTCAAATCATGATTTGGGTTATTCTACTCATAAATATTCAAGTATAATGATGAATAGGCTATAACCACATTATTATACAACATAAAACATCAAAATCCATTCTTGGATTAATTACTGTAGATTATAAACCCTTCTCCACTATAAGGTGATGTAATCACAAGTGCATTAACCAACCTTCTCTTCAGTTCCTTGAAATTTTCCTCACATTCATATATCTAGAGGAACTTGATACCTTCTGTGTTGACATGGTCATAGTATTAGATAGTTGTGAGAAATTATCTGCAAACCTTCAATAATATCTTGATAGACCATTAAATATAAGGATCTCAGTCACTCTGGTCAGTCTATTCCATCATACAATAGCAAATGCCTATGATCAATCTACTATTATACCATATCGTGAATTTATATGACCAAAAAATGAAACATTTTGTATCCAAAATTCAAAAATTAAATTTTTCATATAGATATTCATTCATTAGTGTCTTTAGTACAATTCTAAATTGATCTTCATGCTTTTCATTTCATTTTTGAATAGATATGAATATCAACTATAAATACTACCACTAATAAATCAAGGGAATATCTAAAGACTATATTCATTAAATACATAAAGATAGAAGGGAAATTAGTATGACCAAATGGCATCAATATATATTCATAGTGTTTATAACTTATACAGAAAGTCATCTTTGGTATATCCTCTTAGTTGAACCTCAAATGGTGATATCTAGAATGATGTTCAATCTGGGAAAAGTACTGAACTCTGCTCAGTTGTTCATAGAAGTCATCAATATATGTAAGATGATACTTTTTATTGATTGTAATATTATTTAAATACAGATAATAAATGAAGAGTTAGGTTGATCCATATTTATCTTTCTCAAAATGTACAGGTGCACTCCATGGTGGCACACTTGGCCGAATGAATCCCTCATCGTGTTTTTCTTCGAGTAGCTTATTCAATTCCTACAACTCAATCAGGTCCATCCTATAAGGAGTCTTTGAAATTGGTGTGGAATCAGTTATGAGATCTATTGGGAATTCAAATTTTCATTTTGGTGGAATACTAAGAAACTCTTCTTGAAATAAATCCATAAGATCCCAAACAATAGGCATATCATTGATGTTGATTCTCCCCCCAACCTTTTGAGATAAACAACCATTTTAATGTGAATTAAGACCCATACACTAAATGAAATCTCCACAGTATGTTCATACTTATAGTCACATGGGTGGATGATCATAGGAGGGATTAAAATATCAAAAGTGACTTCCCATCCTTTACAATTGATGTTGGATTTATGCAAATAAATCCAATCAATGCCTCAAATGACATCAAATTCAACCAAATAAAGAATGAAAAGATTTATATGAAGCACATTCAAACAAAAATCAACTAGAGAGGAATAAAAGACTTGATATGAAATCATTCTATTAAGGGTTTTCACTACGAATTCAACATATAATTGTTTTGGTGGAATCTTAACACCCATATAAAATTCTTTAGATATTAAATAGTGGGTATATCCTGAATCAAATATGACATTAACAATCCTAGAGTGTATGGTAAATGTACCTTTCATCACATTTTTATCAAACACAGCATCAGAAATATAAATTTCATAATATTTATCCTTCTCCATCAGCTTAAGAGGTTGTGGACATCGATCATCATAATTAGTCCTTGGTAGGTTCATTAAATACTTATTTTACCTCATTCATGATGTTCACTAACTTATTCCCATAAAATCATCAATAAAATGCTCAATGGCCTCCCCTTCAACACTTAAAACATTTATTAAACCCCTTAAGGAAATTTCCTCTATGATTCTTCCCACACGTACAGTATTAATGAATGTTCATCTTATTTTTCTACATAGTTTTTAGATTTTCCATTAAACTCCATATTACTCATCTTGTAAAAACCATGAGATTGATACATGACACCAACCAGTATTTAATTCTTTATTTTACATTGTAGAATCTCTTCACAGCTACTAAAGTTTCTTACATCAAACACACTTCTGAGACGTAGATTTATGCCACTTAATAACCTATCAACTTTACATTCAGGTTGGATGATAATTCTGTGATCATACCTTGCTAGTCTTCGGAAATTGGACTTGTAGTTACCAATTGATTCATCATCTTTTGGATTTAAATCAAGGATCGATTTCCCTATCCTAGTATGAAAAATCATGGGAAATTACTTATTGAAAAAAAGTTCTTAAACTCATCATAATCCATGGATTCAATATCATCTTATTTCCTCATATTCTTGATTAGAGTCCACCACTTATTTGCAATCCCTCCTAACTGAGAAACAGCTAGAATTACTTTCTCATGCTCTGAACACTGATTACCGATGATATATTTTCAGTGTAATTGATCCATTATTTAGTAAAAAGTGAATCATAAGACCCTCTGAATGATGGTGTATGTTTCCTCATGATAGACTCAATATAATGTTTTTCCCTCCTTTTCTCATTTTGAAGTCCACCATGATTCATATCTTGATAATGTTATGTGAGCATAATAATAATATTTTTCATTCCATATCCCATAGAATTCCATTACTCATGAGGGAAATTGTTGCATTACTCGTTGCATTCATCATTAACATAGTTTCTTCAGGTTATAACCATTGAATAAAACAAAAAATCATAGAGTAAGAAATAGTTATCATAATGAGGTACCACATAATCATGAAAAAACATTTATAGGATTTCTAACTTATGACAAATTACTTAATATATAAAACCATAGTTTAATACTAGGTTATTAATTGAAAACATCTATTTAAATCTTTCATAGTGGTTCATGAAGACATTGTGAATTTCCAAATCATATCCCTCGGTAATGTCAAACCATGCATGTAGCAATCCCCATTCTTATATACCAGATTGCCCCAAGTCAGCCTCAGAACATCCTGTCAGATTTGTTACCCCTAGGTACATCTGTTCCAGCTCAACAACCACTTCTAGTATTGAAAAAGGGGTGTATTTATTTGAAACCACTCACTCTATCCCTCTACAAAATTCCAGGGAATTTTCCTAAATGTTGAATCATATTTGTGCTTATCATTATACATCTCCTCAGGGTTCTAATTGGAGTTTTCTCATCCTAGTTTCCAACGGTTAACTAAAATTTTCCTCTAATACCAACTACAATGACACAATCTTGACATACATTAATATTACATAGATTTTGTGGAATACAAAAAACATTACACAAATAGATGCCTGAATACTTTAATAGTCTAGTTCCATTGGAAACATGGAAACATAAACAAATTTAATTATTTAATATATAAAAATTATTTATTTATCATTACCAACCATGTGTACATATAAACTATCTCCTCCTTGAGAAATGAGTTTCATTTTTCATCACCACCCAAAATTATTGGAAATAAAATATATATTTAATATATAAACATTTCTTATTTATCATTACTAATATTATAAATATTATGAAACTATTTTATAATTCTTCATACCATGGTCAACATACATAATTAGTTATAATGAAATTGATCGATCAACTTTAAGTAAACGACAGTGGTAAGAAAACTATATTATAAATAAATAACATATGATAATTAAGGGACCCTAATATATTAAATAAAAATGAATAAATTTGTTGTGTATATATGTAATAATATAAATTTAATTTTAGGAAGTTAAGTGGAAGTGTTGAGCACTTTCGAGCATGAGGAAAGGGTTCTATCTCAATCACCCTTCATTGCGGCATGATTTAATAATTTTCCCAAATATTAATTTTTTTATCCACATACACCATGAATTCTAATATCATAAATTATTTGGTATCTTTGAAACTTAACTTCCATTCATTTTGTTCTTTATTATTTGCTATGATTGATATGTTCCAAAAATATATGTGTATTTTGTAGATTAATCTAATTTCATGAGTTATAATGTTTATATGTGAGTTTCATATTTCATTTCACATAGTGTAAAATATTTATATTTTTAGATATAACTTTTAATAAAATATTATTTAATAGTTTTTTCTATTCCTTTTAAAATATTAAACTATGTTAAGAATAATTCTCATCCATTTAAATGATGATATCACTACTTTTTCGATAATTTTCCTTATATTATTCATTTTAATTAGAAAAATAATTTAGTTTTATCTCATGGGAGATATATATTTTCCATATCATATTTTCAAAATAAAATTTTTTTATCTTTTTTTAGGTTTTAGTATTTTCAACAAAGGTGTTTTTAAATATAGTAATGGATATTCTACGCCTCCTTCTTGACTTTCTGATTACACATTATCTTTCTTTTTCTCTCTATTTTAAAATTTTATTCTCATATACATCTTCTATATTTGTCATATATTTTCCTTATGGAACTACCCAGTTTAATAAATATTTAATTTCTAGAGTTATACAAGTTTGTAGTTCCCTTTGTAATTCCCACTTTTAAATAAACTTGATTTTAGGGAACTTTTCGATTTCTTGTCTCACTTTAAGAATCTCTCCCATAAATTTTTTTAAAACCATTAATAAATTAAAAAATATATCATAATTTTATAGATAACCTTATTTGTTCAATTCTGGTTTTATGAAAAATAATATGTTCACTACTTCTTTAAAAAAATCCTTTACTAATTTTATAAAGCACCATATAAGTGGTTTCTTTTTATTCTTTATTCTCATAGATCCTACTCATTAATTTTAAAAATTAATTCACCATGTTCAATACCTATGTCCCTTTTTCAATAATAAAATTTCAAATGAATTAATTTCTTCTAATCATGGGAATCCTTATGATTTTTCCATTAATTATGCCTTGAATAATAATTATTAATTTAAGGACTCATCCTTAAACATTACATAATCTTGAATTAAATGAATAATTCATATTGAGGATCTTTTCAAGATTAGAGTTTTAGAGAATTAGGCATAAAAATGTCATTACATCCCAAAAATTTCAAAGTATATACTTCTATTCTATTTCCATTTTATTCACATGATATAAACTTTTCAAAAAAAGAGTCATGTCTAGTTCCTTGTCTTAGACAACAAGACTTTTCCATGATTTCATCCTTTACACTATTCATCTTTAAGACTTGTGAAAAACATTTCAAAACTTGGGCTGAGCATAAAAAACTCAGTAAGGGATGCACAAATAAGGAAAACTTTTAGTTTTTCAAAACAAAAAGTAAACCATGAATACTTTATCATAAGTAATAATTTTCACCTTTTTGAAGTAGTAAATACTCTTCACTGAATAAAAGGTCATTGATTACCCTTTTGTAACCAAAAGATTGCCATAAGCCCCATATAAAGAACACATAAAATATAAATGTAACTTGGGACATAAACATACTTAAATGGAATAACCATATGGTCGACTTCCACACATATCACTAAATGGAATAGCCATACGGCTGACTTCCATACCCAATGCATTGGAGGTTATAACGTAACCCCTCGTCCGGGTTTATCACGGAACCACCCGTCATATGGTTTATCACGTAACCACCCATCAAATGTCCATGAACTATAATAAAAAATAAAATATTTCAAATATAAACATTTCACTAATAACAAGAAGTAATTTCATTATATTGAAATAATCAATCCATTTTCATAAACCCTTTAAAAAGAGATTTTTGAATAAAAGTGTCCCATAAAAAATTGAAGCTTTTAATGGAATTATAATTTTAAAACATTATTGTCTATGTAAATAAATATTTAAACCCATTTTTAAGAAATAGACATGAAAGATAAATATTTAGAATAATAAATCTTTAAAACATTTAAAATGATATTTTAGTTAAAGTGTTTTTAACAAAATGAGAGACTCTTGAATACAAATAAGTGATGAATAAAATTTAATCAGAAAATTATAATATCATAATAATGAATATATTCATGATATAATACAACAACGGATAGTGTATACACCATATAAGATTGAATTGGGGCGTAACTTCAATGAAGTCCCAATGGAAATGTAAATTGAGATGAAATTCCTTATAAAGACGGTATCATTAAATTATAGATAAATCAATCACATAATTATGTGTGAATAATATAAATACACCCAATATAAGTTGATATTAAGTTTAAAATTATCATAGTTCATTCACACATATTCATAGGATGACATATTAAATAAGTACAAGTTTAACCCAATGAATTGAAATTGGGTTAAGAAGTTTTCTTGCAAAAATTCAAAAGCCTAACTGTGTCACTTAAAAATTAAGAAAATGCGTTGATGAGATAAAAATGGTATCTCATCACATGTAAATAAAATTTAAATCAATAATTATATATAAGAACATATCCCAACATAATAAGATGTAAATAAAAATACATAACAAAAAAGAAGTCTTTTAGAAAGAGTAGGGTGAAAGGTTCCCTTACTGATTTGGTTACCTACAAAACATAAACCACATGAAAAAAAGATCATAAAATTAATATGTAAATACTCATAAATGAATGTATATTACACAAATAGTACAATAATGAGCAGTAAATACACCACACAAAATGAAATAGTGTAAAATATAGCATGAATCTCGTGGAAATAAAAAGTGAGATAAAACCCTTTACCACGTTGTAATCAACTGAGTCGTATGCCCAAAAGTTAATAACCACCAAATTAATCACATAACACCATGAATATAATTAGATTCATGATAATATATATAAAATTGAAGTATACAATACACCACATTCATTGAATAAGTAGCGAACAATGGAAATCTCACGGAATTAAAAGTGAGATAAGAAACCACTTACCTCGTGTCCGACTTGAATCGTATGTTCCATGTTCTTCCTGAATAATAAACATAAGTTAATCTCTACTTCCTTAAGAACATTTTTAAATTTTATTATTCCTTTTATATGACTTATTACCTTGCTATAACAATTAGTGAATTATTTGAGTTCATAGCAGACATTTGGTCGATGTTTGGAACTTTAGTCAGAAATGAACTTGTTAGAATTACAAATTTTCCATGTGGTAAAAATTAAATTATATCCATAATGATATTCCGGATTTATATATCATATATATCATATATATAATGTGTATATGTATTTATAATATTCCATATCATTTGGATTTATGAAATGAAACGCACCGTTCATGGAGACGGTAAGTCATACGTACGCATGAACACTACATTCATTTCTATTTTAAATTTAATGGAATGAAAACATAATAATACATAGGTATATTATAATTCTAGTAAAATATCATATGATACATATGTTACATAATTTCATTAACTCCATCCTTTATATGTTCCATGTTTTTCATAAATGAATCATATCACCTTTAGCGGGCGGTAGTCCGCACTTCCTAAAATGAAATTATCATGTTTACACATATTGGAAAGCATAAAGGTTTGTTTTTAAATAAAAATTACAGAAGGATATAAAAAACATAATTTATATCATATATAAATATATTGGGATCATAATGTCCCCCATGATAGGTGGTTGGAGATATTTTTACAATCATCGTTTCGTGAGGCATTAGTTATCCATCCATGGAAACAGTATGGTCTTAACCCATTAGATGGAGGTGTGTGTAAGTGTAGTTATAATAATTCTCATAAGAAATCCTAGTATATTTAGGATAATTTTATTCTTATAAAATAAAGTAATAAAATGTTTTTATAGGATGGAGAGGTAAAATAAAAGATAAGAAGTTAAGAGAAACTATTACCTTTAATTTGGGTAACTCCCTTTGGTTTGAACCAAAAGGACTTCTTGAAGTGCCTTCTACCTAAGGTAAGGCTTCTATGAGGAGGTGCGGTATCTTGAGATATTATTTGGGATGGGTTTGGATAATCCAAGGGGCTTGAGAGGTGTGATTAATGAGTTAAAAGTGAGGGATTTTTATAAGGGTGGGAGGTGCTCTTTAGGAAAGTGTGAAAATATTATTTTATTATATAATGATATTCAGTTTTTAAATGTAAAAAACTAATTAAATTCCAATATAAGATGACTAATGGTCGAAATATAATCATCCAATAATAATTTTAAATGTTTTGGATATTTTTTAAATATTTATAATCATATTTATTTAAATCATTTATTAATGAGGTAAATATTGCATCATTATTGTTTCATAATTAATTTAATTTATTTGATGTCTAAAAATTATAAAAAAATACCATAATGTAGGAAATAATTTTAGAATTATAATAAATATTTATAGTCTAAAATATAAAATATATAACCTCATGTAAAAATTAATTTACTAAAATATATTTGTTTATGCGAATTTTGCCTTTATTTTTAGTTAATTATAATAAAATGTCATTATCACTCATAAGTGCCTACATGGGGTCCAAAAATGTACCCAATGATGCCCATGGTCGGCCATGACTCATCCAATAAGGTTATGACAAATTTTATGGTAATTGTGTATTATTATAATATTCATTTTACCTAAAATTATGCTATTTACCTTTAATCGCGTTAAATAAAAGTCAAAAGTTACTATTCGCAAAAAAATATTTTCATCTTATTGAACAAAAGATTACTTAATAATAACAATCATGTATTTAGTATTGTAAAAATTCAACTCACCAAAGCTTTAAAATTTCATTTAAAAGAAAAATTCAGTTTTTTAACTACAACTAAGTAATTTCTCTATTCATCAAAAATTGATGTTTTTCAGAAAAATACTAAAAATTCAGCCTAAGATATATTTGATATTATGAATTCAAAAATGATGTATATTTTACCAAATTAATAAAATATAAGTTTCATTAATTAATTTAAAATTAATTCATGTTGTTAAAACAAATAGAGTATTTTTAAGAAACAATAACTGTCAAAAGATTGGCACTTGTTTAGGTACAATTTCAAAGAGAAATTAATTCCAATGACCAACATTGGATTAAATGATAAAAATATAATCTAATTACACTTTAAACCCAATTAAAAAGATAATCTTACCATATATATAGATTAGATTAAAAGGCACTTTTTAATTAAAATACCGTATTATTCCCTATTCATTAAAAAATGAATTTTACCTGAAAATACAAACAATTTACCCAAATTAAATTTTGATGTCCCAAATATAAAGAGGAATTTTAATTTTTCAAATATATCATATAAAAGGTACCAAAACTAGATTTAAAAGATGGTTCTCCATTAAAAGTTGGTAAATTTACCTTTTAAAGTAAATTATTCTTAAAATTAGATTCATACACATTTATGCCTCTAAATTTTATTTAAAAAACATGTATAATCATATTGTTGTTAGTTTTGTTCATTCCCACAAATAAAAAGGCTAGGGGTTAACTACCATTTAAAATTATACTATTATATTATTAGTGTGCAACATAAGATTTCAAAGAAACTCGTTGTTGCGTATCGAGTACGTCTTCGAACACAGAAACCCCTTTAAAGTAAAATTAATATTAAGTCACAAATATTAACAAATATGAAAATTTCATATTCATAATTTATGAGGGATTTTACATCCTTCCACCCTTTTGAAAATTTCATCCTCACAATTTTGAAATTGGGCTTGAAAACAAAATTGGATGTCCCACATTGAAAATAAATGTCATTAAAACTACCACTTTAAAAGAAAGAAATGGAAGTACAAAGGTCACCCGAGAAAACCCATACTATGATTCCATGTAGGTAAACATGGATATGGATGAAATAAACCATAAAGTTCTAATGGATAGTGATAGAAAACATTATTAGGATAAAGTTATCCCCCAGAAAATCACAAACTTATGATGGGTTAAATAGTCCTTGATTCCCTAATAGGAAATGTTAACAGATGACGTTTTTGTTTTAAGTTACTTTTCATTGAAGAATTTAGTTATGAGCTTACCTAAAAACAAAAAGAAACATACCTACTTGTCTTTTAGACTTTCATACATTACTAAATTTCTACCAAAAACGCATCTTTTCTCCAAACGATGAGTACTCAATCTGAATTGGTCACATTAAAAGCACTAGAATCAGCTTCTAGAGTATCACATAATCTACAAAAGATGAACTGTATATTTCCCTTACCTATAGATATCATACAAAACCAAAATGGTTATTACAATATCATAAAATATTCAAAAATCATAATCTTTTACAAAAAAACTACTCTTAATCTCCAATGTTTTTCAAACAAAACCCAAAGTTCAACAAAGACTATTCAATAAATAGTTGTCCATAAAATTCTTCAAAATAATCCAAACTAAGATTAAAACCCAAAATTCAGAAGGATTTAATCCCATCGTCTTCCACAATAAATCATAACAATTATCTCCAAATTACATAGACTACTATTAAAGTCTCATACTGAAGTATGATGAACCTAATTGCATATTCTCTATTATAGGTTAATAATTTCCATAAATAACCCAAATCTCCATATGACCATAACAAAAACATAGATTCTTACAAAATAGAATTTTCACCAGTACTCCACAAAAGAAAATATATCTATTCCTTGAATAATATTTTCATACACCAAACTTCAGAGTTACACATACTATAAAAAGTCTTCTGATTTAA
Source organism: Viscum album (assembly GCA_963277665.1). Taxonomy (NCBI): domain Eukaryota; kingdom Viridiplantae; phylum Streptophyta; class Magnoliopsida; order Santalales; family Viscaceae; genus Viscum; species Viscum album. The sequence continues at coordinate 821,165,135 of OY728166.1, forward strand.
TCCCATCAACAAAATAGACTTAATACTTTTAAGAATTTCATCATCATAAAATCTACCTTAACTTTTCAGTCCCTTATCTGTTTACTTCGTACAATAATCTTCATGATCCATTAACGATTATTTACCAACTTATGGTGAAATACTTCATTCCTACAAAAAAATCATGAATAATTTCATAAGATTCAACAATGTCAAAAAAAGCAGCTAAGAAATAACTCATACCTTTCATTGGTGATTGTCAGTTTCCACATCTTCAATTGGAATGGCATTAGGAATTGGTAAACATATAATTTTATGATCTTGCTGATTTCATTCCCAAACCTTCTTCATAAGACATCTATTTTTATAATGACCACAAGAACTAACTTTATAAAATTCAATTAATCCTTTGGAAAGAACATATTTCCCTTTCCTGGAGTCAACTGGACGCTTCCTTTTTCCATGGAAGGTTCTTACTTTATGAACATAATTACCAAATCTATATAATTTTCCCGTCCCTTTGAATAATTTTCCGATGTGTTTCTTTCCACATCCTTGAAACATATTTTTTTAACATACTTACCTTTATGATTATTACCTAAACTTCTGTAGGGATTTATTTCATGCATATATGATGCCTTATAAAACCCACCAAGGTTCATGCGGTAAATCCTGACTCCAGATAGTTGGTTGAGAATATCCCCATGATTTCTCATTGTATCTCCCATTTCATTTAATTGCTCATTCAGAAAACAATCATAGTTTTTATTAAATCCACTATTACTTTAGTGCCTTCTATATCCATCTATTTACTAAAACCAAAAAGTTCAGTGAGAGTATATCATTAAAATAATCATATAAAATTTTATGAGGAGGTTAAATACTAAGATATACTTATTCATGTTATCTTAAACTCATTAAATTTATATAAGAAAAATATGAATATTTATAATATTCCAACCATTATGGTTGTGTTCCTTATTCATAAAAAACAACCTAACCTCTAATGTTATTTAAACCGACCGCTGATACCAACTATAAGGACTCGTCCTTAAACATTACCTATTCTTGAATTAAATTATTAATTCAAATTAAGGGTCTTTTCAGGTTTAGAGTTTTGGAGAATTGTGAATAACAATTTCATTCCATCTCAAAAATTTCAATGTAGAAACTTCAACTAAGTTTTAATTTTATTCAACAAATAAAAACTCTTGAAAAAAAGCTTCATGTCTAGTTCCATGTCTTAGACAACAAGACTTTTTCTTGATCTCATCCTTGACCCTATTCATCTTTAAGTCCAGTGAAAAACATTTCAAAACATGGGATGAGCATAAAAAGCTCAGTAAGTGATACACAAAGAAGTAAAACTATTAGTTTTCAAACCAATAAGTAAACCACGAATACTTTATAATAATTAGTACTTTTCACCTTTATGAAGTGTTAAATACTCTTCACTGAATAAAAAGACAATGCATACACTTTGAAACCAAAAGAATACCATAAACCCTTATAAACAACACATAGCATATAAAGGTAAATTGGGACATAAACATACTTAAATGGAATAAACATACGGTCGACTTCCACACATATCACTAAATGGAATACCCATATGGCCAGCTTCTATACCTAATGCATTGGAGGTTATAACATATGCACCCGTCCCGGTTTATCATGGCACCACCTGTCATATGGTTTATCATGTAACCACCCCTAAAATGTACAAGTACCATCATAACACATAAAATATTTCAAATATAAACATTTCACTAATAACATTTCATTTTCAATCACAAAAAGTAATTTCAAGATATTGAAATAATCAATCTATTTTCATAAAACATTTAAAAAGAGATTTTTAAATCAATGTGTCCTATACCACTTTAAAGATTTTAATGGAATTATAATTTTAAAACATTAATTTCCATATAAATAAATACTCAAACCCATTTTTAAATCATGTACATTAAAGATAATGATTTATAATAATAAATCTTTAAAACATTTAAAATGTAATTTTAGTTAAAGTGTTTTTAAATAAATGAGAGATGCTTGAATAGAAATAATTGAGGAATAACATTTAATAAGAACTTTATAATATCATGAGAATAAAGTTATTCATCAAATAATGTGAAAAATTATATTATATACCCCATATAAGAGTGAATTGGTGCAGTACAGCAATGAAGTATCAATGGAAATGTAAATTGAGATGAAATCCCTTATAAAGACAGTATCCATAAATTAAGGATAAATCAATCACATAATTATGTGTGAAAAATATAAATACTCCCAATATAAATTTATATTAATTGTAAAACAATTAGAGATCATTCAAACATATTCATAGTACGACAGATTCAAGAAGTACAAGTTTAACCAAATGAATTGAAATTGTGTTAAGAAGTTCCCGGGCAAAAATTCGAAATCCTAACAGCGTCACTTTAATTTTTATAAAATTATTTGATAAGATAAAAAGGGTATCTAATCACTTGGACATCAAATTTAAATCAATAAGTATATAGAATAACATATCCCAACATAATAAGATATAAGTTAAAAGACATAACAAAAAGAAGTCTTTTAAAAAGAGAAGGGTGAAACGTCCCCTTACCGATTTGGTAACTTACAAAACATACAACACATGAAAGAAGGATCATACAATGAAGATGTAAATAATCATAAATGAAAGTATATTACAAAAAATGTACAATAATGGGAAGTACATACACCACACAAAAGGAAATAGTTGCAAATATAGCATGAATCTCACAGGAATAAAAAGTGAGATGAAACCATTTACCACGTTGTAATCAACTGAGTCCGATGACATAAAGTTAATAACTCCCAAGTTAATCACAGAATACCATGAATATAATGAGAATCATGATAATATATATCAAATTTCAGTACACAATACACCACATGCAATGAATAAGTGGCAAACAATGTAAATCTCATAGAATTAAAAGTGAGATAAGAAACCCCTTACCTCGTGTCCGACATGACTTGTATGTTCTGTGTTCTTCCTGAATAATAAACATAAGTTAATCTATAATTCCTTAAGAGAATTTTAAAATTTCATTGTTCATTTTATATCACTTATTACCTTTCTATAACAATTAGTGAATTATTTCAGTTCATAGAGGACATTTGGTCGATGTTCGGAACTTTAGTGAAAAATGAACTTGTTATAATTACAAATTATCAATGTGATAAAAATTTCTTTATCTTCATAATGATATTCATGATTTATATATCATATATATAATATATATCCATTTTATATGTATTTTTAATATTTCATATCATTTGGAGTTAAGAAATGAAACGCACCGTTCATGGAGATGGTAAGCCGTACGTACGCATGAACGCTACTTTCATTTATATTTTTTATTTAATGGAATGAAAACATAATAGTATATAGTTATATTATAATTCCATTATAATATCATATGATATATATGATACATAATTCCATTAATTCCATCCTTTATACATTCCATGTTTTTCCAAAACGAATCATATCACCTTGAGGGGGCGGTAGTCCACACTTCCTCAAATAAAATTATCGTGTTTACACATATTGGAAAGAATAAAGGTATATTTTTAAAAAAAATTACAAAAGCATATAGAAAAAAAAACATAATTTATTTCATATATAAAGACTGTAACATCATAAGATCCACCATGAGAGGCGGTTGGAGATATTTTAATAATCATCGTTTCGTGAGGCATTAGTTTTCCATCCATCGAAACAGTATGTTCATAACCCATTAGATGGAGGTGTATGTAAGTGTAGTTATAATACATCTCATAAAAACATCCTAGTATACTAAGGATACTATTTTTGTTATACAATATAGTAATAAAAAGATTTTAGGGGTTGGAGAGGTAAAATAAATAAGAAAAGAAGTTACGAAAAATTGTTACCTTTAATTTGGCTAACTCACTTTGGTCTGAACCAAAAGGACTTCTTGAAGTGCGTTCTGCCTAAAGTAAGGCTTCTAGGAGGAGGATAGGGATATTGAGAGATTATTTGGAAAGGATTCGGATGATACAAGGGGATTGAGAGGTCTGATGAATGAGTTAGAAGTGATGTATTTTTATAAGAGAGGCAGGATCTCTTTAAGAAAGTGTGAAAATTTTATTTTATTATATAATGATATTCAGTTTATAAAGGTCCAAAACTAATTAAAGTATAAGATAATATGACTCATTAATGAAATGAAGTTATCAAATAATAATTATACTGGTTTTATATATTGTTTTAATATTTATAATCATATTTATTTAAATCATTTATTAATGAGGTAAATATTGCATCATTATTGTGTCATGAATAATTTAGTTTATTTGATGTATAAAAATTATAAAATAATATCATAATATAGTAAATATGTTTATATTTCCAATTAATATTTATAGTTTAAAATAAGACTAATATAACCCCATGTAATATCTAATTTACTGAAAGATATTTGATTATTCTATTTTTGCCTTTATTTTAATTTAATTAAAATAAAATGTCATTATCACTCATAAGTGGCTCCATGGGGTCCCAAAATCACCCAAAGATTGACCATGGTTGGACATGACTCATCAAATATCATTAGGACAAATTTTAAGGTAATGTTTTATTATTATAATATTCTTTTTACCTTAATTACCCTATTTACCTTTAATCGCGGTAAATAAATGTCAAAAGTTACTATTCACCGAAAATTATTTTCATCTTATTGAACCATATTTTGCTTACTAATAACAACCATTTATGTCGTATTTTCAAAATTGAATTCACACACTCCATAAAATTTCATTTAAATGAAAAGGTCAGTTTTTTAACTACTACTAAGTGATTTCACTATTTATCAAAAATTGATGTTTTTCAGAAAAAAACCAAAAAAATAGACTAATAAATATTTGATATTATGAATTCAAAAATGATGTTTATTTTACCAATTTAAAAACATAGAAGTTTCGTTAATTAATTTAAAATTAATTTCCATTCTCAAAATAAATATCGTGTTTTTAAGAAAAATAACTATCAAAAGATTGACACTTGTTTATGTCCAATTTCAAAGTAAATTTAATTCCAATGACCAGAAATATATTGAATGTTAAAACTATAATCTAATTAAACATTAAAACCAATTCAAAAGATAACATAACCATATAAATAAATTATATTAAATTGCACTTTTGATTTAAAATACCGAATTTTTCACTATTCATTAAAAAATGATTTTTACCAGGAAAATACCAAAAATTTACCCAAAGTAAATTTTGATATCCTGAATCTAAATAAGACTTTTATTTTGTCAAATGGAACATATAAAAGTGACTAAAACTAGATTTAAATATGGTTTGCCCATAAAAGGCGGTAAATCAGAATTTTAAAGTAAATTATGCTTAAAATTAGATTCATTCACATTTTAATCCTCTAAAATTTATTTAAAAAACATGTATAATAATATTGTAGTTAGTTTTTTTCATTCCCGCCAATACAATGGCTAGGAGTTAACTACCATTTAAGATAATAATATTATATTATTTGTGTGCAACATAAGATTTTAAAGATATTCGTTGTTGCATATCGAGTACACCATCGAACATAGCAACCCATTTAAAGTAAAATTAATATTTAATTCACAAATATTAATAAATAGTTAAATTTAAATTTCTTTATTTATGTGGGATGTTGCAATTAAAACCACTTCATTATCATGGTTTTGATCATGCTAATTATTTATGCGTGTGTAATTTTCCTCATGTGGAATACATATGTATGATTTTAATTTAAGTTATAAGGGGTCGGAAGTATATATCCCTCTAATTAATTGGGTAAAACTTTGTCAAGTCGACTATTTCAAATACCCTTAGAGGGGGTTGAATTATTATATGATAGATTAAAACAACTTCCCCTTTTGATCTTTTTCATTGTTAAAAAAACTCTCTTCTCTATTGCTTCATTAGCAAGGTATAAATAGAAATTAAAACATGCATGGGATATAGCAATTTTATGTGGGTCACCCTCACTGGGCTATGTCTACGGAGCATACGCTAGTAATGTGAAAATTTACCAAATACACTATAAGCGCACTATTGTTTACAATGTTCTGAGTAGACTCACTATTATCCAGGATTACAACCAATCGTAATTCAAAATCCCACAGCTCTCTCAATAGAAGTGTGCTCACTACTTCTTTAGAAGATCCACTAACAGTTTATAGACATGTAGGTCTCTTCATTATTTCTAATGAATGCATCCTCCATTATATGGGGATTCTCTATTAATATCCCAATTTAATCTACTGATGAATATCACTTCACCGTAGAACATTGGGAAATCCCTTATGAACAACCTTTGAAATTTCAAAACTTCACCATGATCCTTCTTTCAAAAAGCTCAAACCATCCTTTATGAAGTACACCTCCATTCAAGAAGATCACTATTTCTAAAATTTCAAACTAGCCTTCCCAAAGCTCTTTTATTTTCCTGAATCTCACTTATCCTTCATGAATAAAACCTCTTTTTAAAATCCCAACTACCATTTGTGACCTTCCTTCTTTTCGCAAAGATCAGTTTGCCATTGTAAATTAGCTTAATTTTGTGAAGCTCACTGCCTTGGTGAACCTCCTTCACAATTCGAGAACCTTAAGATTTTTTTTGAGTATCTCAACACTTATAAATAGGGTAGAGGGATATTTGTATGCATTTCCCACCAACTCCAGTACCTTAGAGCCACATCAGCACCACGTCACCACCATTTCATAGACATCCAATTTTCCCATCGTAATGCTCTCTTTTTCACGAAGCTTCATGGAATTTTTTTGTTTGAAATTATCATTTTAATAAAAAAAAGACTTCTATCAATGTATTTGAACCACCGTGATGCTCCTTTTATCTTAATATCAGAGCTCCCCTCAAAACCTTTTCACTGCCATAATGTTCTTCACCTCTTTCATTCACAAAGCACGTCATAATAGTAGAGATTGTCATCATATTTCATTGATCCTTCATGAAACACTCGTCAAGATGTAGATATTCATGAAACTCATGAATTTTCAATATTTTCAGGATATCTTCATGGAAATCCATATTTCTCAATGCTATCCAAACTACAAATTTTGGACCCCAAAAATATTCCAAACTCTAGAAAATGGCACCACCTTTTATGTGTTCTTTTTGTACTGTCTCTAGATCTTGCATTAATTTTTCATAGTTCTTTTTCAACATCAATAGTCAAAAATATCTCTATTACTTAAAAATTCAATATCAAAACCAACCTTCTCAACAAACAAAACCAACCTAAAAATTATGTATTGTTTCCTTGAGTTATTTTTTCCCAACAATCTCCCCCTTTGGGTTTGTTGGCCATTCTTTCATAATTTGATACCACGTTGAAGCTCCCTCCATATTCAAACACCACTCACCAATTTAGATTTATATAATGATCAAATATTTATTCAAAACATACTCTAATCCCACATGAGAAAAGCTCGGCACGGGAAACAAGAGTATAATGAAAAGATCATCAATGAAACACTTCATTCCTGACAATAATTATTGACACTAAAAAAATGATTTCATAATGAACCTAATCTATCATGATATATATTCTTTGATCAATCACTTAAATCATCATCATATTTAATACTCCCCTTAACTTGTTTCTCCACCTATCAGTTTATCCCCATGTCTTGACCAATACATCTTCTCCCCTTAAATAGCCACAATTTCTCCCCCTTTTCCAAGAAAACCAAAGGTCACTCTTTTGTGTTCGGTAACAGAGTAAGGAACACATATTAAAACATTAGGGAAAACACACCATACCTCAGGTATATGTGGTTCCCACATCCACACTTCTTTAAGTGCGGGGAGTTGGCTGAACTCCCAGAGTCATTCAATGCCTCTAAAACTCTTCTTTGGGTAAGGACTTTTTTATAATGTCTACAAATTGTAGTTATATTGGCACATACTCTAACTTCAAAAGCTCTTACTCCACCTTATCCTTGATAAAATGATATTTTATTTCAATGTGATTTTTCCTTGAGGGATGAACTAGCTTTTTTCTATGATTTATAGCACTTGAATTATCACACTAGATTCTGATCGGAAACTTCACTTCAAATCTCATATCATCGAGCTATTTCTTCATCCACAATAAATGTGTGCGAGCATGAGTGGACACAATATACTCATCTTATATCATGATTAATGAAATTTAATCTTGTTTTTTACTTATCCAAGCAATACACACTCCACCAAGATAGAAAGCACCTCCTGACTTTGATTTCCCCCAATCCACATATGTATATCCCAATAACTCTTGTCGAGGTTTTTCATTATACATCAAACCAATGTCTATAGTGACCTTGATATAATTAAGTATTCTTTTCACTTCAATAATATGGATTTCCTTAGGATTTTATTGATACTACTCTTCCTGACATGTGGAAAACACAATATCTAGTCATGTCACTATTAAGTATAATAAGCTTCCAATGATCTACATGTATTTTGTGAAATTAACCTCTTTTCCTTTATCATCCATTTCCATTATCATCTGGATATCCATTAGAGTCATCATATCTTTGGAATTTTCCATTCCAAATTTTCTCAATACAACCTTGGAATATTTATATTGTCAAATAAATGTGTCATTCTTTCCTTATGTTGCCTGTAAACCATGGAAAAATTTCATCTCACAAATCATTAACATCTCAAACTCACGTTTCATGAATTCAAAAAAGTGTCTTCATTGTGCTTCATCTAATTCACTAAATATTATATCCTCGACATAAACCAACACCATCATCATTTTATTAATTTTCATTATGAAATAAATATTATAATCAACTACCCCACACTAAAAACTAAGCTTCTTAAAATACTGATCTAGTCTTGAATACAATGCTCTTGGTTCTTGCATCAACCCATACAGTTCATTATTTAGTTTAAATTTTTTTCCTTATCTTTATGAATGAGAAAACCATCTGTCTATTCAATATACACTTCTTATTCTAGAACCCCACTAAAAAATGCGGACTTGACATCCATCTAGAAAACATTGAATTTCTGTTGCACTCCAATGGACAAGAATAATATGATTGTCTCTAGACTTGACCCAGTGCAAATTTATCATCGACATCGATACCCTCAATGTAGAACTAACCTTTTCACACTAGTTGCGCATTGTTTCGAATCCCTACTCCATCTTCATTCATCTTTTTGTGAGAAAAAATTATTCCCAATGGCATTATTATCTGTTGGACTCAAAATAATGTCCCCTTTTTTATTCTTCTCAATCTGGTCTAGCTCATCATTTATTTCATGAACCCAATTTTCATCTCTAGATACATCAGCAAAACAATTGGCTCTACCTGATATAGGAATGATTACCAATGTAATTAAATCATTCTTCTTTTTTCAACAGGTGATTTATGATCACAAATGATATTTTTCTTGTCAATTTCATCTTGACTTTTGGGATTTTTCACAGATACATGCTTGATATCTATTTTCATCATCTATATCATCTTCTGAACCAACATCTTCCACTTATTATCCCCCTGTGTTTATTTCCCCCTCATCACTTTCATCAGGAAATTTTTCACTATGTTATTGAATATTATCTTCATTTTCAACGACATTCACATAATTATTCTCAACTACTTTTTCACCCTCTTATTAAATCATTTATTTGCTTTTCTTGTTCCTGAGTATCCATGGAATATCCCCACATCTTCACGGGACACAAATATCTTGTTTTTTTCTTTGTTGACAATAAATCACTTACATACAAATATTTGTAAGTATTTTAAGATTGTATTATTTCCATGACACATATCATTCAAATTCTTTCCTTACTTTGGAAACAAAAGAACCCTATTAGAGATATAGATAGATGTCAATACTACCTCCTTCAAAAATTTCTCTGGTATGTGTTTTTCAATGAGCAGTGTTTTGGTCATGTTGTCGAGGATCCGATTTCTCCTCTCAACCACTACATTATATTGGGGATTTATCACTGAAGAAACATGATTCCACATACCATGTTTCTTGAGATAGTCTTCTACTTGACTATTTGTGAATTTCATACAATTATCAGTATGGAACATCAAAATTTTCTATCCAAGAATCTTTTCAGATTCCCTCTGATACTATTTTATGCAATTAAACACATAAGACTAATGTGAAATGAAAAATAACCATGAGTTCTAAAATAATCCTCAATTTAAAGCATGTAATATCTCTTCCCTTCAATGTATTTTGGTGATATAGGCCCACAAACATTAGCATGCACCAATTAATTCACTCTTGCTGACTTCAAATACTTTTCCTTGTATATATTTCTGATGATCTTCCCTTGTTGAAATACATGGATCGTATGAGTAAGATCATGCGATGTATTAGGGAGGTCTCTAGCTGTATTGAACTTTACCAGATCTTCCAGGGATGGTTGGCATCAATGACCAAATGTTCTATGTCTCAACTTATTTTCTTCCTCTCTAGATTAAAGGCACCTATATTATTCCCCACTTACAATGTATAGATTTCCATTTGTCATTTTTTCCTACAAAACAATTGTACCTTCTCATCCTTTGATGATACAGTTATCTTAGTAAAGATTATAGAATTCCATGAGTCACATAGTTTACTGAATCTATGAAATTTGTGACTAATACCTTCTACTACTAAGACATCAGCACAGCTCATTTCGTTTCCCACAAACCTGGCCTTCCTCGAATAGATTATTTTTAGGCCTGAATCATTTCTAAATTTGAAAACTTTTTATTTATCATAATTTATACCTACAACAATATCTTTATTCTCTGTCATATGATATGGGTAATTGCTATCTAGATTCCATACACTACAATGATCTGGCATTTTAATGATAATTTCAGCAACCATTTCCTTCTCATATCTCTTCTTAATGATCCCTGATTTTGAATTCATACATGGTATAGATTTAAAACCATGAAATTATTCAGAATAAGATGGAATAGTCTCATCCAGCAAATATTCAAATCTATTTTCCATTTTCAACTCTCCTATTGATTCTTTGATTTTCATCATGTGACTTATTTGATTCTATTTTGGAACATTCCTCTAAATTTTTTATGTGTAGTATCTAGCCATGTACGTGAATCCTTCACCTCAAAAACAATGTCCCTAAAAATATATTCTAGAGTACTGAGATCAGTTTGGATTCCACTATTGTTCTTGTGCCCTTCGATATATCCTGTCTATGGAACACACATTTTGTGAATGTACCATCTTTCCAAAGAAATAACACCTAATGTATGGTGAATTCCTACATGTTACTTATACATTTATAGTTATCACTTAGTTTCTATGAATATTCTGATTCTACTTCATACCCAAATCAACTTTTAATCTAAGATTAGGTTATTGTGGTATGACATCAACCATGATTGCTTTCTATTTTATATCAAGACTCATACCAGCTTTATCACTTAGATTTGACTATTACTATCATTACACTAGACCTCTATGCTCCACTTCTATCTTTTTCATCTTTGGAATGATCTGATTTCCTGATTTCACATTGTGGGTCACGATTTTATCATGATCATTCACTTTTCATCACAGACCGATGAATTATTCTTCAAGTTCTTTAATGTGCTTTTTTATCTTTCACTGTGTTATTTAAAGCAACAATCTTTCTTATCTGTTCTTTAACCTTGATTGTGTATTCACTAACTTTTTTTGAGTCCACAAGAAATTAAGACACGAGATTCTCAATTTATTCCATTTACTCAAATATCTATTTATCCTATTGTTTCATGTAGAGTTTTGCATCATGAACCACTTTGCTGTCTTTCTTAATTTTGGATCTCTAAACCTCTATCCCCTCATGTTTTTCCCCAAATTTAGCCTCCATATCAATTATTCCATCAATTTCATACACATCTATATACGTCTTTTTCCTTTTTATTAGTACTACTGACAACCTCCACGATTTCATTTTTTCTATGATCTTTGCAATTATATAACTATTCAACCTTTTCACCCTGCAATTCATCTGAACTGTCACATTCTAGTGAAAGAAGATACTTTTTCCTGAAGAAATTTTTCATAAAATATTTCTTTCCTTTCATATAGGTTGAACATTTCTTCATACATATCTAAACTTTATCCTCTTGGAGCTTCTTAGGGAACCTTGATGCAAGATAACCAACCTTTCCACATCTAAAGAAATCAAGTGGAGGTTTCCCCTTGAACATTCATTTTCATCTTTGTATATTTTAAGATAGGAATGACACAAACTCATTTGTCTTTTCTACTTTATGAGAATATACACAAGTGATAATTTTCATGGCCTTGAATTCCAACTCTCTAGATTTACCCTTTTCCACAACATTGTTATCATCATTTCTCATTTCATGTGCTATAGGGTTACTATGCAAGTTATCTAGTGTCAGTACTTTCAGATCATTATCTTCCAATACTGAAACATTCAAATCGAACTAAGGTGGAAGTTTCCTTAAGATACACTTCATAATATTTATATCTTCAATAAATTCTCCAATACCTCGCATGTCTTCCAATACAACATTGACCCTATCAAAGAATGCATCAACAGACTCATTTGGGATCATTATCAGATCTTCGTACTTGTTCCACAGTACCTAAATATTTTCCTCTTGAACCTTTCAATCACCTTTATATTTATTCAACATCTTTTTCCACATGGAATGTGATGTTTTACATGACATCACCTTTGTATATATTTCATTGGATATGGCTACCCCTAAAGCATTGATTCCTTTGGCGTCAACATCTAATTCCCTTATTTCTACTTCTAATAAAGTTCCACTATTGATATCAGCTGAAATACCACGAATTTGTATTGTAAATACATCTATTACTATGTATCATAAGTAGTGATTCATAAAATTATCCCATAGATTAAAATTATTCCCATCAAAGATCTGAATCTATTTGTTATTGATGTCCTCCATAGAGTGGGAAACACATGTATTAACCTACCTCTGATACCAATTGTTAGGTCCATTATATAAAATACCCTGTGGGGGTGAATTGGGGTATGAAAGATTAAATCAACTACCCCTTTTTATCTTGTTTCATTTTTAAACAATCCTCTCTTCTCTCTCTTTCCTGTAACATGGTATGAATAGAAATTAAAACATGTATGGCACACATCAATTTTACTTGGATCACCCTCATTGGGATACATCCAAGGATCATTCACTGGCAATGTCCTGATGTAGCAAATCCACTATAAGTAAACTTCTGTTTACAGTGTTCATATTATACCCACTATTACTCCTATCTTACAACCAATCACAATTTGAAAGCTCACTGCTCTATCAACTGAAGTGTACTCACTGCTTCATTAAAATATCCAATAACAATTTATAGACATATAGGTCTCTTCATTATCACTAATGAATGAATTCTCCTATATATGTAGATTTTTTATTGATTTCCCACTTTCATCTACTGATGAATATCACTTTACCACATAACACTAGGAAATCTCTTTTGAACAACCTTTGCAAAGCTCACTGCTTCACGAAGATCCTTCTTTTGCGAAGCTCAAAACAACCTTTGTGAAGTACACCTCCTTTCACAAAACTCACTATTTCATAGAGCTCAAACTAGTTTTTCCAATTCTCTTTCACTTTTGAGAATCTCACTTATCCTTCATAATTAACACCTCCTTCGCAAACCTCAACTAGCATTCACAATGTTCCTTCCATTCACAATGCTCAATTAGCCTTTTCAAATTCCTTTACTTTCATGAAGATCATTGCCTTCACGATCATCCTTCACTATTAGAGATCCATAAGATTTTATTTTAGTCTTTATTATCTTATAAAGGGGTATAGGCCTAATTATAGGTAATTTCTACTAACTCCAAAACCTTCCATCCATTTCAGGACCACGTCATCGCCATTTCATACAGCTCCGATTTTTCTGTCACGATGATCCATTTTTGCGAAGATCCACGGTAAATATTGGCATTCAATGATTTTCATAATCATGGAATATTTACATGAAATAATATGTTCTTACATGATACACCTTTTCTTTTAATTGTAGAGCTTCTATCAAAACCTTTGTGTTGCCACAATGTTATTCACCACTACCATTCGTGAAGCACTTCATAATCGCAAAGATCACCATCAGCTTTCTTTGAAATTCATGAAACACTCTTCAAGAAGCCCATATTTGAGAAACTCATTCCTTTTCCATATTTTTATGAGATCTTAAAGGAAATCCATATTTCTAAATTCTTTCCCAACAAAGAATGTTGGACCAAATATTTTTTTCAAACCCTAGAAAACAGTGCCACATTGTATCTGTTCTTTTTGTAATTCCTCCAGATCTTCCATTATATTGTCATGGTTCATTGTCAATATGGATTGTCTATTATATCTCTTAAACTTGAAAATTCACCATCAAAACCCACCTTGTCAACAAAAACAACTAACCCAAAAATTATTCTTTATTACCTTGAGGGATTTTTTCCAATAAACATTATATCTCATGAGATGTTATGTAAGTGATTAAGGAGTTAACCTAATACACCATGGGACTTTGTCCACTTCATGATGAGGTCTTGGGAGTGACCCTTATCTTATGTATATGATATCATATTTTATGTTTTTCTATATATTTGCAATTCCTTGATCTTATCATATCGTTTATTTGTTCAATGTTTTTACTATTATGGTCATCCTCTTTATCATGTCATGTTATGCCTCTTGACTCTCATGTTATGCTTTATTGTTATGTTTATTCCCTTATTGGGTCGTCCAGGTCAAATATTTCATTATTTATTTTCCCTAGGATATCCTATGAAGATTAATAAGATATTTATGATTTAGGAGTTATAACGACCCTATCCTTTTAAACATATCATTACATGATTTTAAGCATAATAAAACATCAAATTACATTCTAAGGATTGTGAATTCTAGTGTATTGGAGTACTAAGTACATAAAACTGGAAACATGGGACCAAATAAGACATTTATTTATGTAATATTCATAAAAAGATCCTAAATTCCGTTGTGATCATACATCTTCTTATGTTTACCTGGGGATAACATGAAAAAAGGGATGATCTAAAAGCCCGGTAAGGGAAAAAACATAGTAAAAATGCATTAGCACATGGGTTTGAAGGTTTGCAATGATGATATAAAAATTAATAGTGCATGTGAAATCATAACATATAAACATGGGGTAATATAAACATAGAGTCATAATAATTTCGAGGAAACATAAAACAAAACTCTATCATGATTCAATACTTGATGAACATAGATGAGCATATGTCAAGGTTAACCACCAAGACTGTTGCACACGGTAGCACGACTCAAGGATAACTGCCAAAACTGTTACACCTATCATCTCATGAGATTAATCTTTAACCAATTCATTAGAGTGCTATTTTGGAACACCCATCTTAACATGTTCATGATTATGTTTCCACATTAATAATCATACATAATCAATCATACAGAAACATAAGGGTGCCCATGGAAAGAAATGGGTATCATAAAGATGTTATAAAGCATAATGAATAGGCACATCATAAAGGTGTCCATGAAAGAAAGTAATTGAAACATAAATAAAAATTCATAAGGTAAAATAAGTATTTAACATGGTAAATGATTTCAAATATAATTTACAACATGAAAGAATATTATTTAAGGAATTTTTGCATTAAAACATTTTAGTGTGGTTTTAAGGAAAATATTAGCGATAATTTAAAATTGAAAGGGGAATAATATTTTATATAAAACAATAAGTGATCAAAGAATGTTTTAATAATAAAAACATTGGTTTTATAATTAAAAATGTGACTTAAAGCATATGGTATAGTTTACATGAAATTGGGAATGAATTCAGGAAGTTTCTCTTAAAATGGGTTTGCTTATCGGGAAGTATTGAGGAGGGAATCACTTAAAATCATGTATCTCCCTGAAAGATAATGAGTAATGGATCTTGATAAGTGAGTTTTTATATATGAATAGAAATTATAAAATTTACATAAACCGAATATATAATTTCATTTGGGTATAAAGAGAGTAAGAATAACCTGAAGGAATATTGGAGGTTTGGGTAGAATTTCTTACCATAAGTCTGATGGTGTTCTCTAGTTGATATTAATGACCTGAATAATCAATTTTGGTTCATTATTTAATGATTATAGAACCTAAAATACATTTTAATTATTTATTATAACTTTATTAAGTTCATTCATGTATTTTTTGATGATTTAAGAGGTTCAGTTTTATTGTTTGGGAGCATTTTCTTCAATGGATTTAATGATCGGTTCACTTATATTGATGTTTGTATAAATGTGTATGATGATTATATTTTAACAGAATTGAATTTATATGACATTAGTGAACACCCAAAATATTAAAGGGTTACAAAATTCGTTTGGTTATTTTGGGTGAAGATGAATCATTATATAAAACACTAATGATAAACAAATGTATTTATTTGGTGATTTTATTCATAATTAACTTGTTTTTTATTATTATTTTATACCATGTGAGAAAAATAGAAAATTAATTAATATAAAATACATATTTATTATTATATTCCAACCATAAAACTGTTTTCATGACTAGAATTGAATATGGTAATAGAAATTGATAACCTGTTGTCCTTGAATGTGATAAATTAACACATTTTGGACAGTGTTTTCATTTATTTTGTAAAAAAAAAGGGAAATGTAAAGGATAAAAAATTATCCCATTAGTATAAAAACATTCTAGTACATGTATGATACTGGATTTTTATACCATTTGGATGTGTAGTGTTTAGGAATGCAAACATAACAATGGAACATGAAAAGAAAATGAAATAAAATAAAAGACGAATTTACCTCTTGATTTAATCTTCCTTGAGAGCCTCTTAAGGGGAAAGTATTTGGTCTTTTGGGGAGACCAAGGGCTTATAGATGTGGGGGAGGATCTTGGGAGAGATTTGGGTAGAATGTTGGTAAGGAACAAGGCTTGAGAGGAGTGAAGGGAAGAGGGGAGTGTGGGTGGTTTTTATAGTGGGGGGAGGAGGGTTTTATTAGTATTTCAATAGTAATTTTATTATTTTTTCATAAGACAATAAATAGTGATGATTCCATGACCTAAAATAGTAGTAATTGCATGTGATTTAGAACCAAAGGTTCTTACATATGAAGAACACGACCCATGACTTTGTAATTAATGTATTTTGCCTAAAATCCATTTTTTCATTATTAAAACTACTTTATGGGAATCTGTGAACCATACATAAAATTAAACATTTTCACAGGCACATTCCCAGTAAATACTTTCAAAGACAACATTCTAGAATCATAACACCACATGCACTAACCAAATAGCATTTCACATTGCCTCCACAATAGAACCAATTCAAAATTTGAAATCAAAAGATGGAAACCCATTAACCATTGTGGGACTAAACCACTTTGAACCACCCTCCAATACTTTTAAAACATCACTAAACTAATAACCACGAACCATTTTATGCAATCATTAACATATTTTCACCTATATCACTTCCATAAATGCATGATCCACCAACATCTCTTGTGAGACCCACTAGGAAGCATGGACTTCAAACCATCATTATCATTTTTGAGTGACTCACATCGTCGATGACTCACCACCACCATTCCACTGTCACTCCAAATATCACCAAAAAACCATCACCCCACCACCGCGAAATTATCATCATCACCGTCACCTTCTGAATCCACCTTCTCAAACTCACTTCCCAAATAACCTTGAACACCACTACACAGCTCCACCTTAGAGAGAATGGTGGAAGCGTGGCTCTAGAGCAGAGAAAAACAATCTTTTGTAGGATGAAATAGTGGAAACATCATCACTGATCAGGAGGCCCCAATCTAAGGCCTTCATCACTACCCTCCACATCGCAACACAAAAACAACCCTATGCTGACACCACATCCAATGACTAAACAGAAATATAAAAACAAGAATCCCCAATAGAAGACAACCATAAATCATCTAGAGTGAGGAAAAAAGAACATGATTAGAACTATAGGAGTAAAAATGTAAAATGTGGCTAGGGGATGAAACCGTAGAAGGAGAATAGGGGATGAAAACCTGAATGAAGAAGACTAGAAGCACAGAGAGGATCCTCAATTGTTAAACAGCATCCCAAAACCTCAGTGTGCCCTCCACTCCAGATTTGAATTGGATAGAAGCGGTGGAAATCAGGGCCAAAGCTCAATAAGGCACCTAAGAAAGGCCATCGTGGTGTTTAGGGAGGGGAAATAGGGAGACAATACTAGGAACCATCGAAAGGAAAAAAGTGGAGAGGACCTGGAGAAAGCGAAGCCTAGAAAAAAGAGTGATGAATGCACTGGGAAAAAGCAATGGAGCTAGATAAACCCTTGGGGGAAGGGGAAGAAGGAGGTGTGTCGAGAGCACTAGGAGCAGCATGGGAATGCATAGACATCCTCACCATTTATGAATTATTGTATTTATCTTATTTTGTAAATTATCATATTTCACTATTCATTAAAAAATTAAAGTATTTTAGAAAAATCTCCAAAATTCACCCTAACCATTTTTCAACATGTAGAATCAAAAAATTAAATCTATTTTTCAAAAATTATTTTCTAAATATGATTAATTTAATTTTTTATTAAAATCATAATTTAGTTTAAAAATACGAATTTTGAAACTATAACTAATTTTATAAGGAACTCAAAAATTACATATGGTCTTATAAAATTATCTTAAAACTATAAGAAATAAATTTATTAAAATATGAACACCTTTTAGGAAAATATAATATCTTTTAATTATTTAATTAATTGTAATTAATTATTCATGACTTACAAAAATACCAATACATTTACTATGGTCATATTATCACTTATAAGATTCCTAAATTTTATTTATACATTCATGGGTGAGGTTACTATTATTTTGATTGATTTACTATTCATAAGGGTCATATTTCTATACCCCAAAAATTATGTTTGTTCCATCAGACTCCAAACATCTTATCGATCGCAGTCGTGTATGTCATATTATTGAAATTCAAATCACAGAAGTGACAATATTGTTTTTAAAGGTCACATGGTACTTTTTAATTCATTGTGTTGGGATTTAATATGATTATATGACATAATTATAAGAAGGGAATATCCATTGAAAAAAAATTGGCTAATTACATTCTACCCCACATATGAAATTTCTCCCTAAAAATTCTGTTTTACATTCAAAACCATAAGAAGGTGTGGGGACTTTTCCTTCATTGCGTCCTCCAGTTCCCATGTAGCCTCTTCATACTTAGGGTTCTGCCATAGTACTTTGACTAGGTGAGTAGTCTTGTTAGATATAACTTTATCTCTATAATCCATGATCATTACTAGATTTTCCTCATAAGAAATATAATTCTCCAACTATACCACCTCTGAAGAAAGTTTATATGAAGGGTCTGGTATGTACTTCCATAAGATGGATACATGGAATACATCGTGTACTTTGTACATGATAGCTGAAAGTGCTAGTTGATAGGCCAATACTCTGACACGATCAAGAATTTCAAAGGGCTCAATGTACCTGTCACTTGGATTTATTTCTTCCCAATCCTCATGACCATCCTCCATGGAGATATACATATAAATACCATGTCTTCAATATTGAACTCAAGGTCTTGTCGACGATTGTCAGCATAACTCTTTTGTTGACTTTGGTTTACCCTGATGTGTTTCTGAATAGTTCTCACATTATCTACCATTTCTTCAACCATTTCAGGTCCTAGAATCTTACACTTATCGAATTCTTCCCAACAATTTGGTCTTCTGTACCTTTTCCCATAAAGGGATTTGTATGGTTCCATTCGGAAGCTCGAGTGGATACTGTTGTTGTGGGAGAATTCAACTAGTATAAGATTCTGGTCCCATATTCCTTTGAATTCCAAAAACCATACTCTCAGCATATCTTTTAGTGTTGGAATAGTTCACTCAGATTGGCCATTAGTTTGATGAAGATAGGTTATACTGAACATTAGATCAGCGCTTAGAGCATTTTGGAGACTTTTCCAGAACATCAAAGTGAATCTGCGATCTTGATCGAATAAAATAGATATAGGTTCTCCATGAATCCTTACCACTTCATTGATATATATCCGTGAAATTTTATCCAATCATAATTCATCTTGAATCATGATAAAGTGATATATCTTTGTTAGATGATCCACAATGACCAATATATCATTGTTTCCTCCGGATGTCCTTGTAAGTATAGTGACAAAGTCCATGGCCATGTTCTCCTACTTCCATGTTAGTATGGGTAGTGGTTGAATCATACCCTTAAACATCTGTCATTAAGCCTTCACTTGTTGACATACAATGAAATTTTATGTATACTTAGCAATATCCTTCTTTATATTGTCCCACCAAAAGTTCTCTTAGTGATCTCGATACATCTTTGTTCTCCCTAGGTGAATTGAGAAGGTTAACCTATGTGCATTGTTCAACTGATCCTTCATTATTTCTGGATAGGATGGTATACATAATCATGACCTAAATCTTACAACTCCTTCCTCATCAATCATAATATTTTAGGATTTCACATTTCTAATGGCTTCCATACTTTTTTAAATTTCAACATGTTTTCTTGGAGAATCCTTTATTTTCTACACGAGGGATGGCTGAGAAATAATTTGAGAAAGGATTGATTATGTTTCTCCCTTAATGTTTCCCATTTACATACTATATAAATCTAGTAAGATTAGATCATTCTCAATTATCATCATTGATAAAGATGCATTATCCTTTCTACATAGAGCATCTGCCACCCTCTTTACCTTACCGGGAAGGTAGTGGATTGATCATTCATAATCCTTGATGAGTTTTACCCATCCTCACTGGCACATATTAATCTCTTCTTGTATGAATATATATTTAAGACTCTTTTGATCAGTATATATCTCACACTTCTCCCCTAGAGATAATGCTACTAAATTTTTAATTCAAAGATCACAACCATCAACTCCAAATCATGCGTAGGATAGTTTTTCTCATTGATTTTCAGTTTCCTTGAGGAATAGGCTATAACATTATCATTTTTCATCAACACATAGCCTAAGCCATTATTTTATGCATCATTGTACACCACAAACAGTTCTCCACCTATTGGGAGTGTGATTATTGTTATAGTTATAATCCTATTTTTCAACTCCTTAAAGCAGTCTTCACATTCTTGAGTCCATACAAATTTCAATTCTTTTCATGTTAGCTTGGTCATTGGGTTTGACAATAATGATAAATTCTTCAAAAATTGTTGATAATACCTGGATTGACCCAGAAAGCAGTGAATATATGTTATAAATGTTTTCATAGGCAACTCTTTTATTACCTTTATCTTGGAAGGGTCTACATATATCCCTTTCTTGGTGATAACATACCCCAAAAATGATACTTTCTCTATCTAGAACTCACATTTATTGTAAATTGCATAGATCTTCTCCCTTATCAAAGTCTTTAACACAGTATTCAAATGCACTTTGTCTTCCTCCTTACTCTTGGAGTACATCAAATAATCAATTAATACTACCACAAATTTTTCAAAGTAATCTCTAAATACACTGTATATTAAATCCATGAAAATTTATGTAGTATTAGTGAATTTTAAGGGCATAACTAAGAACTCATAATGTCCATACCTCTTTCAAAAGAAAGTCATGGGAATATATTCCTCCCTCACCTTTAACTGGTGATATCCCGACCGAAGGTCCACATTAGAGAAATAACATTCCCCGTAAAACTAATCAAATAATTAA
Source organism: Viscum album (assembly GCA_963277665.1). NCBI lineage: Eukaryota > Viridiplantae > Streptophyta > Magnoliopsida > Santalales > Viscaceae > Viscum > Viscum album. The sequence goes on from OY728166.1 coordinate 821,186,957, forward strand.
TCTATCCATTGCCGTGGATACTTGTTCTTTATCATGATTCTGTTAAGATCACAATATTCAATGTATAGGTGCATTGATCTAACCTTCCTCTTGACGAAGAGGACTAGTGAACCCCATGGTGAAGCACTCATGCATATAAAATCCTTCTCTAAATTCTCATATAAATGCTCTTTCCTCTCCTCCAGCTCTACGGTGTCCATTCTATAAGGTGTATTTTTATAGGCAGAGATCTTGGAATAAGTTCAATTGAAAAATCATCCTCTCTATCAGGAGGAAGACAAGGAAACTATTCAATGAATAAATTAATGTAATCCATCACTATAGTCATATATTTGAGATAAATTCTCCCATTTGTCACAATCATTTGAGATAGAAATTATTTATCATAAGTAATTATTATCCACACTTGAGATAATAACTCTAAGGTGGATTCATCCTCATCCTTACACTTGTATAGAATTAGAGGATTCTTCGGGATGTAATGTGTGGTCTACCTTTCTGGACAGTTGATGTTCTCTTGGTATAAATATAGTCAATCCATGCCCAAGAGAACATAAAACTCTACTAAAGGAAGTATGATAATATTTTCTATGAGGTTCAGTCTGAAAACATTTATCAGGGAGGTTTTATAAACCTTGGATTCAATAATTACTCCATTCATTATTCTCACATATAAAATATCCTCCAAATTTTGAGGTGGTGTTTGAATACTTCTACTAATCTTTCTAGATATGAAATAATCCCCAAAACAAAAATCAAATAGTGTGTTCGCTATTATTGAATGAATAACTAGTGTACCTATAACCACATCATTTTCTAGCTCCACATCAGTAGTAGTGATAGCATAGACCCTTTCTTGTTTCCTTAGAGGCTGTTTTTGATTTCCTATGACGACCCTTATATTAGGAAAATTATTCACATAATGCCCATGTTCCGTGTAGTAGTAACACTGAACCACTGTCAGAGTTTTTATCTAAACCTTCCTTTCTGCATCCACATTAGCAGGATTCTTCATATTATGTTGGTAGTTTTTTTTTCTAGATGTCTTATCTATGCACATTTGAAGAAATTCATAGTTCCCTTAAGATAGTTCCCAAGATTCTTTTTCCCCAATTTTTACACATGGGATTGTTCAGATTCTTTCCATCATGGAATTTATTTGACGAACTCCCCACATTACATTCCATTTTTCTCTCTTTATTGTTGGGCCAACAATGGCACTAAAAGTCTCATATTTCTATTTCAATTGTAAGGGTACAATGAACAACATCTTCACATATTTCGAAGTCTTGAATCACCAATTATTTTCATAGACATGACTTTAGTCATCGTAAGAAGAATTTAACCTTGATTTTGATGTTCATGAAAAAGTCATGGGCATACCTTGAAAGCCTTGTAATTTTTTCTTCATATTCCCCAATTAATTCATCTTCCTTCTGCTTGAGTCATAGGAACTCTCTTTCCATATTGAGATAGAGGGTTCAGGGAAAATATTTACTAAAAAAACATTCTCATAAATTCCTCTCGATACATGGAATCAATTTCCTTCTAGGTCCTCATAGTCATGATCATTCTCCACCATTGATCATCTTCTTCATCAAAACTATAGACTGCCATAACAACTTTCTCTTCTTCTGATCACTGTATGATAGAGAATATCTTTTAAATGGAGTTAATCCACTATTTTGTAATGAGGGGATCGAAAGATCCACTAAACATGGGAGGCCTTTTCATCATTAATGATTCTATAGAAACATTCTCTTTCTTTTGGGTAGTATGGAATTCCACATGATTCATGTTAATATTTATAACTTGAGCTAGCTGAGAAAGTACTATCATGATGTTTTGATCACCCATTCCCATCATATTTAGAATATCATTAGGGAAATATTTACATACCCTATCACATTGATTGTTGGAATGTGTTCTTTTATTACCTTATATTAATTAAGAAAAAGAACGTACAATTAGAGGGATTGAATACTTATTTATTGATCCTAAAAAGGAAATATTTAACATAAAAGGATAAACTTGTAATGAATAATTATATCCCAACTTGTGATTCCTTGGTATTACATTAAGTCCATCCTTGATCTATTTGATAGCTTTTATTCTTCAGGGATATTTTTTATTCTCTTAATAATTGTTTTTACTAAACTCTTGATTTTATGAAAGCATATCCCTTGGGAGTGTCAAACCAAGAGTGCGGCAAGGCCCATTGTCATGTACCAATTCCCTTTCAAGTCTAAATCAAAGCATTTTTTATATTTTTACCCCTATATAATTCTATTCCAAAGCCACCTCTACCTATTTTTATCTGGAGAGGGATGTATTTTATTGACAAACCACTTAATCTATACTTACCAAAATTTAGGGATGTTTTCTTATACTTAGTCTCATCCTTAAGGCTCTTACTAAAGTGCTCTATTCCTAATCTCCCAAAATATCTAGATCATCCTCTGATTCCAACTATAGAGACCATAGTATTTTACACATATAATTACATGATTTTATGTATAACAAAACATAATATTACAAGCCAAGGATTGTGAAGTCTGCTATCATGGAACACTAGGTACATAAAACTGAAAACAAGGGGCTAAATAAAACATTTACTTATTTAATCATTATAAAGAGATCATAAATTATATTGTGTTCATAACCCTTTAAAGGGTAACCTAGGTATAACATGAAAAAATGGAAGGGCTAAAATCCCATTGAGGGAAAAATCACAGTAACAAAACTTTAGCACATGGGTTAGAAGGCATGGCATAATGATATAAAAATGCTTCGAGCATTTGAAATCATAACAAATAAAAATGGGTTCATATAAACATAGAGTCATAATAATGTTTCAGAAACATAAAAAATGAATTTAGTGCAATTAAATGCTCATTTAACATATTGGAGCACAAGTCAAGGTTAACCACCAAAACTATTGCAAATGATAGCACCAGTCAAGGCTAACCACCAATACGGTTGCATATAACGTCTCATGAGACTCAACTTTACCCAATGCATTAGAAAACTATCTAGAATCACCCATCTTAACATGTTCATGAATTTGTTTTCCACATTATGAATTCTACGTAATCAATCATACATAATCATAAGGGTACCCATGGAAAGAAATGGGTATCATAATCACGTCATAAAGCATAATGAATCGACATAGCATACAAGTGTCCCTGAAATAAAGTAATTAAAACATAAATGGACATTAATAATGTAAATAAGAATATATCATGGTATTTAATGTCAAAAAAATTACAACATGAAAGATGTGTATTTAATGAACTTAAGCATTAAAACATTTTAGTGCGGTTTTATGGAAAATACTAACGAGAATTTAAAATAGAAAATTAAATAATATTTTATATAATACCAGAAGTTATCCAAGAAGGATTTAATAATAAAAACATTGGTTTTATAAAAACACATTTGTAATAAAACACATGGTAGATTTCACTTGAAATTGGGTATGAATTTGGGAAGTTCCCTTAAAATGGGTTTGATTATCAGGAAGTATTAAAGAAAGAATCACTTAAATGAATGTAAAACCCCAAAAGCAAATTATTAATGGATATTGGTACATTATTTTTTACATATAAATAGAAAATAAAAAATTTACCTAAATAGAATATAGGATTTCATTTGGGTTATAAGAGGGTAATAATAACCCGAAGGAAAATTGGAGGTTCCGGTAGAATCCCTTACCTTAACTCTGATTGTGTTCTCCTCTTAATATTAATGACCTAAATAATAAAATTAGGTTCATTAATTAATAATTAAATAATCTAAAATACATTTTATTGATTTATTATAACCTTATTATGTTCATTCATGTCCTTTTAGATGAGTTAATAGGTTCAATTTCATTTTTTGGGAGCGTTTGCTTCCTTGGTTTTAATGATTGGATCACTTATATTCCTATTCGGATAAACATGTATGATGAGCATAGTTGTACAGAATTGAATTTATATGAAATTAATGAATGCCCAAAAAATTAAATTTTTATAAAATTCATTTGTTCATTTTTAGTGAAGGTGAATTTTTATATAAAACATTAATGATAAACGATTGATTAATTTAGAAAATTTTCTCATAATTAACTTGTTTTGTGTTATTATATTACATAATGTGAGAAAAAATATTACAGAACATTACATAAAATAAAAAGCTTATATAATATTATGGTTTAACCATAAAAATGGTATCATGACCATAATTTAATATTGTAATATAAATTTATAACTCATTATCCTGGAATATGACAAATTAACAAATCACGGACAATATTTATGTTTCTTTCATAAAAAAGGGGGAAGGAGAGATGATAATGAATTATCCCATTAGAATAAAAGCATTATAGTAAATGTATGGTACTTAATTTTTCATACCATTTTTATGAGGATAGGTTAGGAAAGGAAACAGAATAGAGGAACATTAAAAGAAAATGAAAGAAAAGAAAAGAGGAATTTACCTCTTCATTTTATCTTTCATGCGAGCCTCTTAAGGGGAGAGGATTTGGTCTTTTGAGGAGACCAAGGGATGATGGAAATGGGGGTGGAGTTTGGGGATATATTTTGGCATAATTTAGGGAAGTAACAAGGCTTGATAGGAGTGAAGGTAAGAGGGGATTGTGGGTTTTTTTATAGTGGAGGGGAGGAGGGTTTTCTTAATATTTTAATCATTAGTTTATTGTTTTTTCATAAGACAAGAAATAATGATGATTTAATGACCAAAAATAGTAATAATTTCATTTTATTTCTAACCAAATGAGCTTACATCAGTAGAAAATCACCCATGACTCACTAATTAATGTATTTATCTTATTATGTAAATTATCGTATTTCACTATTCATCGAAAAAATACAGTATTTTAGAAAAATCCCAAAAATTCACCCTAACCATTTTTCGATGTGTATTGTCCAAAAAGGAAATCCATTTTTTCAGAAATAATTTTATAAATATGATTAATTTAATTTTTAATTAAAATCATATTTTACTTGAAAAATACGGATTTTAAAACTATAAAATATTTTATAATGCTTTGAAAAATTACATAAGGTATTAAAAAATTATCTTAAAACCAAAATTCATAAAATTGTTAATTTATGACTAATATTTTGGAAAATAAATTTTATTTAAAATAATGGTAATTAATTATTTACGACTTACAAAAATACCAATACTTTTACTATGGTCATATTATTACATATAAGATTCCCAAATTTTATTTATACAATCAAGGTTGAGGTTATCATTCTTTTGGTTGATTTATTATTCATAAGGGTAATACTACTATTCACTAAAAATTAAGTTTGTTATATGAAACTCCAAACATCTTACTGATCACAACTGTGTATGACAGATTTTCAAAATTCAAATCATAGAAGTGACAATATTATGTTTAAAGGTCACATATTACATAGTATTTCATTGAGTTGTGATTTCATGGTATTATATGACATAATTATAAGAAGTTAATTTCCATTGATAAAACATTGGTTCATTTTAGGAGATATTTTTGATGTTTTAAATAAAGAAGATGTTTTTATGTTTTAGATGATGTATTTGTATTTCTAATCTTATAGGGAAATTAAACCTCTAGAAATTTGGTTTTAATTCTTGTAAAACATGGTTAATAATCATGAAATGAAGTATGTTTAAGATAGGGGCCACCATATGGGTTATTTGGTTCAATTCCTAGACACACATTGAGTAATCTCTATATGGAGTTTCATAGGGACTACATGTTGTGTGGCCTTATTATTCAAACTTGTTATCAAACAAATAACACATGTAATATGATTCAGGAAAATGTTTAACCACCCTGTGATCGATTTAACCCCTTGATTTACCCCTATGAAAAACCATAAATTCCCTTTAGGGGTCCCCAAAATTTAAAAAACAATATTAAAAATTAGAAAAAAAAAACTAAACTAATAGTATTTGAATAAAAAATTATTCAAAATTATACCCTAGTTTAAATTCATCAATGCTTCGGTCAGATTCACATCCCATGATCACAGTAACTTAATCTAGCTCCTCATGAGCTATGTGATGACAACTCCCATATTCCCTCTATATCTCTCTCTATATATCTCTCTTATTCTCCTTATCCTATCTCATACATAACAATTAGAATACCTAGTGAGGGAATTCGTGAGTAGGAAGCAAAGGTAAGGGGCTAAAAAGAAAAGGAAAAGAAAATGGGGTTGGCCCCATCCCCAATGCCCGTGTTATGTTTATGCCTAACCTAGGAAGAACCCACCATTATAAAATCATAAACATATTTATAATTTCACTATGATTCTATTCTTAAATTAAATAATCATTTTAACATGCATGAATAATTAATATTTAATTAATTAAATATTAAAATTTTACAAAAATGTGAATGACTCATAATTTCACTCAACTCTTATCCTAGGGTAAAAACACAATTTGAGGGCCAACGGAGTTTTCAGAAAATTTATATATGATCATCTAATATGGTAAAATTACTATTTTACCCATCATAAGTATTTGAAATAAAAAATAAGAACTTCCTCCAAATTCCATAGCCTATAAAAGTGTGTGTATTTACACTAATGAAAGAAAAATAAAATAAATTTATATTAGTCGTTTGAAACTAGAGTAAAATGGGAAATTATGAAAATTAATGAATTTAGAATACATTTGGGATATGAGTTTTTGAGTAATTAAATCCATTTGTAAATTCAATAAGTGTTTTCCAGATAAATTGATAGGAAATAATCACCAGGAGAATAATTAATAAAATTTAATGGATTTGGGTGAGGAGAACATTGAATAAAGATACAGAAGGGTAAATTGACTAATAAGAATTTAATTTAATTTGTATAAAGAATGTGGAAAATGAAACTGGTTTCAAAGAACCTTTGAATATGGGATATCAGAGGATAATCTGCTTGGGCGAAGGCATGATAATTACAGTAATATATTGAATTTTGTTTTCATTCATTTCTTGTATAATCTTGAACTTAATAAGGACAAAAAAAATTTTAATGAATTGATTTTATTTTTTGGGATTTCAATAGAGTATGTGTGGGGGAGAGTAACGATCCAATATTTTCAAAAAAAAATCATTTCATTTTAATTTAAAACAGTAATTAATATAAAACCATAATAATTAATTTATTTTTTGATAAATTTTAGAATTTTGATTAAATTTTTTTAATAGATTATAACACGATTTCTAATGCGTTATTATTTTTTTGGAATTTATTATAATACATATATTGATTTCATATTCCATAATATCATGTTTTAAATGTTTTTAAATTATAATACTTAATGTTTAATTTATTTTGAATTTAATAAGTAATAATACTATAATGATTGTGGTTCTTAATGGGTTTAATGTCTAGAAATTGGAAAAGGGGAGATGATATCATATAACTTTTCACTCTTGGATCACTCTTATATGACTTTTTTATGTCTTGTATACCATTCCTTATCACGTATGATATTTCTTGAGTGTTATAATACTTTTTCATATGTGAAAATTTATTTCATTCATTTATGATTTTTCTTCTCCCAGTAATATATTTATGAATAATGAAAATGAATTTTTACCAGAATAGATCACTTGACAATAGAGTTGTCTATAAATTTTAAAAAGGTATGATCATATGACTTTATCCAATCATCTGACTTCATCATATCGATCATATGACAATAAATGATATTTTCTGAAAGAAATAAATGATGATATATGATCATATAACATCAAGCAATGTTTCTCATTTCCACAAAATAAAGGTATCCTTTTTTCCTCATAGTGCACTTTTGTATGGGTAATTTAAGATGAGTAATAGTTCATTATGGAAGTCAAGAATTATTAAAATGTTTGCAGCCACTGTGTAAGGGTAGCACTTCATTTACACCTCTATTTCAAGATACAAAACACACTATGTAATGGTATTTTTATACAGGTGAAGTCTATATAAGGTTACCTCTGAGCTATGTCTGGGTAGAAATCCCACTCCAGGACCTATGTTAGTGTTACTCTTTTCTATGGGGATATTAAATATAAGATAAAAAAATGGAAAATGGTATCACCTGAAAATAAAAATCACAATTCCATTGTTTGGATAAATAAGTGAATATTTTGTCAACTTCACTATGAGGAACTCATCAAGATGAAGTATACATCCATGATTGTGGGAAATAATTCCATGAATATAGAAGATTTTAGATGATCTCCCAAAATCTGTCACAACCCTTCAGATTTATATTGATCCTAATAGAGTTTGAATGATGGTCTAAAAGGGGTGAAGATACTTTTTAAGACCATAAAGGAATTAAAAATATCATAATAGATTAAAATAATATGGGTATAGTAGATAAAGAATGCAGGTTGAATGTATAGTGTTCAAGAAGATAATATGTGGAATAAAAGATAAAGAACAAGAACTCTATGAATTTTATAGTACTTCAGTTTAGCATGAGAAAATATTTACTCTTTAATCCCATATTCTCTTCAAGTAGAATATTACTTTTTATGAAATTATGCCTTTGAAAATGGATCAAACATAACCTATCACCAAAATTTAATGGGCATAAAAAAAATATATACAATTATAGGACAAAACAAACCTCAATCATTTTATCTGGTTCAATATCAACCTATGTGTATATGATTTTCGATCAGGTTCACATAACCAATACACTTATTTTTGTTATAGGTATAACCATGTGTTATCTATGTTATAACTATATTAAAACAATACACCTTGAAACAATATGAAACAAAGAAATATTAAAACAAATAATCTAAATAAATAAATGAACGAGATACTAATGTATAAAAAGTTTCTTTGGACCTTCAATAATAATGATAAAATTTATAGACTCATTCAAATCAGTAAGGACTCAATACTTTAGCAAAACAGTTAATGAACAATATAGCATAGTAATTTCTATAGAACATTTAATTGAAAAATAACTGTTAACTCTTATAATCTCATATATCTCATGAAGCATTGTTTGGTAAAAAGTTATAAAAAAAATTAACAATTATTAATTCCTTTCAAAAAAAACTCCATGAGGCTTATTTAATAATAATATTCATAGTGATTTTTCTATAAATATAATAAAACTTTCTATAGTGAAAAATAATAATAACAAGAATAATATCATTACCTGATATTTGAATTATTTCTTGCATTATCCCTAATTAAACATTTTAAATCCACTTTTCATGCAATATTTATATGTAAAATGCATTTTTTTAAAAAATTAAATAATGAAAATGATTCATCAAAACATGTAGTAATTCAACCTATTAAAATGATAATAAAACATACCATCATAACACTAAGTATGAATAAGTGATGAGAATTATTTCGTCCATAATGTAGTATAATTTCACTCCATGTTTTTACATGGACCATGATACATAGATTATTACAATTATTCTAACAATAATTGATTAAATTTCAAACCATATTTTCAAAAAGGTAATAAATGATTGGAAAAGGTAATATTAAATATACATGAGTTATGTAAAGGTATAATTCATAAATATCATGATGCATAATGGAAAATATCCATCATGATTTAACATAAGGAATGATTTTGTAAACATGAGACCAGTTCTATGTAAACATTAAACAAATAATATTTCATCTATGTTAGAATAAATTTTGTCAGTTTAATTATGAAACATGTCCTGCATAATCATGAGGAATGTCTTTTCAAACATGAAATAGATATATAGTTAATTCTAATAAATGTAAAATACAATTCCTTCATTCTACATATGGGTATATTAATACATTGTATATTGGTAAAAATTACTTCTCCAAATATATAAAATACATAGAATTCATTGAATTAAAATGAAATCAGTATAGTTATCAAAATTAAAAATCAATAAATAAAATAAATATGGTGTATTATAATTAACCAATACATTAAAACTAATATATTTTATGAAAATAAACTCACTAACACCGACAATCTCTCCCTTTTATAAATTGAAAAAAATGAAAATTTAATCCAAAAACAATTCCCATTTTTTAAATTTATTAAAAATAAAAATAATCATTTTAAGAACTAAAATAGTTATAAATAATATACAATGATTTACTTAAACTTTAGATAAGATACAATAAATATATTAAACAAAATTTTTGAATTATTCAAATTAAAATTCCCCTTACACTTAACTATAAAAAATAAAACCAGTTAAAGGGTAATTCAAAAACATGAAAATTCTACAAACTTGAAATAATAATAAACAATCATGTTTCGGAAAGATTTTCAAAATTTAAAAAACATGAGTTAATCAATAAAAATAAGATCAATAAAATAAAATTACATCATGTTAAATGGTTTACAAATAAACATTAACCCCTTAATATTCATTATTTATAAAAACAATGTAAAACCCCCCTTTTGGGAAATATAAACATATAAATAGAATACTTGAGAAAAAAATTAAATACCCCCACCTTAATAAAAAATACATTCCAAAAGATATTCAAATAATTTGAACGATATTTCCAATAAATTTAAAATCATAACTCGTTGAGAACTATATAATAAACCAAAAAATAATACTTAATAAAAAATCTTACAACCCAAAATAGAAATTCTTACCTGGACCTGTCCACTATGTTAGGTCTAATGGGATTTTAATTAGATCCCAATGTTACCCATGGTGTACATTGGTTATCTATTTTAACATTGGAAATATATTTAAGGTAAGCCATTGTATAAAAAAGAAATTGAACTTCATGAAAATATCAATCATTTTAATAATGATTGAGAGATCCATATTTAAATAAAGTAAGATATGATATTCCAATAGTTTTTCTTTCTCTGAGTTTATTTTATGAAATTTTGGTAATATTTCATCACAACCAATAAATTTTATATATTTATTTAACTTTTGTAAACGTACAAATTCATCAAGTCTTGGCTATATAAAAATAAATATTTTTAAGGGTTCCCATAAATTTTCAACATCAACATTTGGATTTTCATTCTCATTTAGAATGATTTCCTAATAAGCAAATATTTTTTCTTTAGTGTAGAAATTATATGTTTTAAGATATAATTCTCCTTTTCTAGTTTAAAAACTTTTTTCCTTTATAACGATGAATTATTCCATTTCATTATTAAAAATAGACACATTGTCTTTTATCGTTTCATTGTCTAGAATTTGTTTCTTATTATTTTTGGTTACTTTTATATAATGATTAATCAATTTCTTATGTATTTTAGAAGTTTTATCAATTTCTTCTTCATAATTATGATAAATTTCATTCAACAGTTTAATTATAGATTTATTATAAATATATTCAATATTTAAACTATATTGCAAATTAGTTTCTTTTTTATTTTGGATTAATTACATCATAAGTAACATTAGTGGGTTTAAATAATTTGGTAAATTTTAATTCTCGTACCTATAATTCTTTGCCATTAATTCAAGGTTCCAAATCACCTTTTTACTTTCTAGCCAACTACTTGATTTAGAATCATCCGTATAAGTCTTCATAAAAACAAATCATGATTCCCATTTATCATTTTTTCATATATTTATTTTAATGATTAATATTTTCATTCAGATTTAATATGACCCTATTTCTATACGCATAAAATTTTAGTTTATATGAATTGTTATATTTCAAATTGATTTATTTCTCTTGAAATTTTCTTTTTATTTCCTCTTCTACACTTTTTTAAATGTTTTTATTTTCATTATAAACTCTAGTCTTAATCTTGCAATCTTATTTAACTAAAATTCTGTTTTCAAAACTAGATAAATCTACATTCTCATTAGAAGTGTTTTAAAAAATATGATTAGATACTTTAAAATTAACTCATTTATTTTTCTTATAAGATTCATTATCATTATTCTTCATATCTATTTCACGTTATATAAAATTTTCAATGATCTCATCTTTAGTTTACTCAATGAAATATTTTCATTCTCCAAAATCCACCTTCTTGGAGTGTTACTTTTTAGGTAAGTCTAGATGTATCCTTTAAATTAGAACCTCCTTTTTAATTATCTCTATAATTGAATCCATTTTGTTCAGAATTTTAGTGAATTTTTTGTACATGATTCTAATGGCTTCAGGAACATTCATTATGAACTCCTAGAATTCCACCTTGTGGATGCAAAGTTTTAATCTATGTAACTTATCGGTTCATTGATTACTGACTGATAAATTCATCCAAATGTTACAAGAATTTTTACAATATGATATATAGAAATTAAAAATTCTACATAAAGAAGAAATTGATAAAATTAATAACCTTATAATTAAAAACATATTTACTATCATCACCACTTATAAAATAATCTAGCTTAACACTGGTAGTTAATATGAAATCTCCATTATGTTTCAATATTAAATTATAATATTTTTCATAAATACCTTTATTAAATCCTTCCAATATCCATAATAAATTCCATTGAAATATGTTGGTCCAACAGGATTGAGAAACACAACTTCTGGACTCTCTATTACTAAAAAAATATCTCTATATATAATGTTAGGTTTAGCATAGAGTTAGCACATAAAACAATAAAACCAAGGCTTTACATATCCAAATGAAACATGATCTAATAAAGAATTTTGTTCCCAATAGATATGGAAATATATTCTATATTGCGGTGAATAAACCTTTTAAAACATTACAATAATTAACGAGATCAAAATAGATTAAAACTTTATAGGTGAAAAAATTAAAGCAAGCATAATGTAAATACAATGTTTAATAAGATAGTTCATAAAATAAAATATAAATAACAATAACACGAAGAATTTTATTGTATTTTGATTCAACATGTTCCTATATCTACTCTTTGATACCCTTATATCCTCGAAAGTAATGGTATTCACTATGAAATAAAGTCTTTTAAAATAGATAAGACCCAATCAACAACATTTTATGGGTATAAGATTATCCTAACCCATTATAGGAAAGACCAACAGTCAATAATTTTATAGGTTTAAGAAAATAAATTATACATTATTTTTCATCATGTTCTCAAAACTTATGGTTAAAATTTTGGTTGGAGGAAAAACCACGTTTCATTATTGTGTACAAATCAATGAAAACAATACATATCAAAACAATACAACACAAATAATGATTAAAATGAATATAATGGACAAATAAATGGATTGGATACTGGTTTAGAATAGGATTGTTTAGCCCCTTTAGAACGATGATGAACTCTGTAGATTTAAAAAATACTAAGGCCACAACACTTTAACACAGCACTGAATGAACATTATATCTCTAGAAATTTTGGAACACATTAAATGGAATTATCATATATAACTCTTATAAACTCAAATATTTCATGTATATCTCTTCAACCAAAATTTATAAATTAATTATAAATAGATAATTACTTTCAAAAAACTCTATGAGGCTTCATTAATAGTAATCTTCAAATGCATTATTTTTGAAAAATTTCCACTAAATGACATAGTGAGAAATAATACTAACAATAATAATATAATTACATGGAATTTGAAGTATCTTGATCATAATCCTTTATTATACATTTCAAATCCACTTTTCATTTTACCATTATGATTAAAATATATAATTCATAACAATAAAATATTTAAAAATATTCAGCACAAGATACAGTAACTCAAATTATTATAATAATATTAAAATAGAGCATCATAACACTTGGTATAAAGAAGATAACAAAATTATTTTGGTCATGATATTGTATAATTTAACTCCATTTTGACATTGTTTATATAGTATATATTACCACTACGGTGAAAACAAGAATTGTGTAAGTATCAAACTATATATGAATAAAGGTAGGAAATGATTTTTAATGGTAATTCTCCAGATCTATGGGTTACATTAGGTAGAATATTTAAATATCATACTCTATAAATGTCTATATTTATGATGCATAGATATAAATCAATACTATGTAAGAAAAAAATCATATTTTTTACATTAAAAAAATAATTTTCCTTTTATGTATGCATCAGTTTAGTAAGCATAAGCATGTAACAAGCCCTCCATAATCATGTGAAATGTTTCTATAATTATGAATCACATAAATATTGAACTTTAATAAATTAAAAATTCAATTCCGTTATGTTATTTGAGGGTATAACGGTACCTTACTTACAAGTTAAAATAAAAATCTCATAAAAAATAAAAAAAAACATTAAATTCAAAAAATTAAAAAATATATGTAAAATTCATAAACAACATAGTGAGTAAGATATATTTAATTTATTTTAATTAAAAAAATAATATAAATAAATTTAAGGTTAAAAAACTCTTCAATTCTTAATATTTTCATGTGGAAGATGATTCGAGGCTTTTGGGAGTTCACTTCCAAATAATGAATTTTAAGAGGATTTCGATGAAGGATATATGATGCCTATAAAATTTTATCCCTATAAAATTTTTAGATAATTATAATAATACCAATTATATAAAAGAAACATGTGAATTTTTTTTATTATAATTTTAATCCCATATTGTTCAGCAGTGGTGATGTTCTATTCTTCCTCATGTATTTTTGTTTCTTAACCCCTATGAAGTACCTAGTGATCTAATTATCTGTGGTTATAGATATTTAATCATTCATGGTTGGTTTTAAGGATTCATAATTGGTATAACAACTTTATATTTTATGATATATTTCTCTATAAATAAATTTAATCTCATTGTTAGATTTCTTTACATGCACTATGAGGTTTAAACAAACTACGATATACAATTGAATTATTATTATTCAATGAGATGGTTATTTCTTGGTAATTAGATTAGAGAGTATGAATAGAACTAAATAAATTATGAAAATTATATTTTATACAAGTATAAAATTATTTCAATGGTTATCAATTGATTAAAATTGAAAATAAAATAATTTTAAGGTAATTAAAGATTTTTTTTTTAAAATATTGTTTTTATATGATTATTCTGTTTTTATCATATAAAATTGAATTAATATCTATTCAAAAATGGTTTTAATTAAATATATAGATAATATATTCAATAAATATTTTAACATTCATATTGTATTTTTGTAAAAGGAAAGGAATGAAGGTAAACATAACTTTATGCTCCAAAATGTATTTTTCTAAAAAAATTATGTTTTGTGAATTTTAAAGAAAATGAATTTATACCACTATAAAAATTATATCTTTTAAATTTTATTACATATTTACGATAAACATAATTAATATTATGTAATAATTTAACCCTAATTTTTTCATAATGATATGTAACTGACGTAAATATGTATCACCTTGATTAGGGGAAATCAGGTAATTATGGTTAAAAACAATGGGATAAGCCTTTAGAAATATATAAATATAGAATCTGAATTATTAATATTTAAGGAGTTTATTTGGTCCATTGTAATTTAATATTTTATGATAAGGCTACTTAGTTCCATTTAATTTGATAATAACCCTTATTTTATTTTATATAAAGAATAAATATAAAATGTCACTCTCTTTGTTTTAATATATTTAATAAGTTTTTCCTAGGTATAAAAGGTGGTTATATTTCAAAATCAACGGCTGTTTTAAATAATAATTAATTTATTTCATCATGTAATTTTTTTATTTATGTAATAATTACTTTAAATTCTTACGCAACACCTATACAGTGCTTGTTCATTGTATAGAAAAAATAAACAATTAATATTAAAAATATTAAAAGTAATACAATTTTGATGTATTATTATGTTCTGTTAATTTTTTTGATAAATATAACATATTATATATGTGATAAAATATTATATTCTAATTCCACTTCTATATTTATTTCATTAAACTCAATCTATGTGAATAGTACTAAAGATCAATTTAATGGTAACTTCTGATAAATAATAATTTATTAAATGATTTAAAATTAATAACGAAATTATAATTGGTCCAGTTAATAGGATATAGTAAATAATATAAAAACAATTCAACTTATGGTTCATTTATCCTTTTATAGTAAATTTCTTGACAATTAATGATTAAAAAACATTGATATTGTCGTAATCATTAAAAGGGTTAATGGGGGTTAAATTGAAGAGATTATGGTTAAAACATCACCAAAAATTCTATAAATTTTATTGTATTAGGGTATTTAAAATCTTAAAAATTATATATTCAGCATATATCTATTTTAGTTTACTATAAAAATAAAAAATAATTTAGATTAATTTAATACTTTAGGTAATTCTAAGGCTACCCTTCTCCTCTCTTATAAATGGGAACCACCTCTTCTCTCTTATTCACAATGTTTGGTCCATATAGATTGACCAATAACTACCCTAATAACATCCAAGATTCTTTCCCAATATGCTAGATATTTTGGTACTTCCAAACTACTATCTTATCAAGTATTACGTTTTAAGACAAAGGATGTTTCTCAATGAAGAGGTCAAACTCTCAGCTAAGTACTTTCTATATTATTTCTTCTTCTAATAAATATAAATCTATGGTATCCAATATAAAATAAAAAATTTATTTACTTATATATACTTAATATTTATTATGATAATTTAACAATAAGTATCCACATCCTTTCCATATTTTTAAAGACCCACACTTGACGTACATGTACATTACATTAATTTTTCGGAATAATTAATACATAACAAAAACAGACGCCCAAAGACCTTAATAGTTTAGTGTCTTTGGAAACATGGAACATAATCTTCTAATCATGTTGAAAGATCTTCAACATCTCCCATAAAGATCTTCCCCTCGTTTTCTAACCTAACTCCTTTCTTTATATTCTGGGAAAAAAATATAAAAAAGGGTGAGCTCAAATGCTCAATAATGGTAATCATGGAGAAAATAAAACAAACCATTTACATTTCAACATAAAAACATGAACATAAAGATTAAAAATCAAGATCTTGAGTTTTGAAATAAACATTGGATGTACATAAGGAATAGATCATAAATGAACATTAATCGTGATTAAATAGCATGAGAATTAAACATGTAACAATGGAAACCATAAACCACATGTTATTATTTGTATAGTAGACAAGGTATTGCTGCCAAGACCATCATAGTGGACAAAGTCCATTTCTAAACGTGGTTTACTTGTCGTTCCAGCCTTGTATTACTGAACCGGATTCACTTTCCATTCCATCTATGTCTATCTCCTGAGATATAAATCTTTACCCAATTAATTGGAGGAAGATATAGGTCCTACCAATCTCATAATGAAATAATTCTTATTTGTGCCACAAAATAAACATAAATCATTCATCATAACCCAAAGAATAAAATGGGTTTCCTAAACATCATCCCATCATTACGTAATCTATATAAAACAAATGGGTAACATTTATCATAATAAGAGTCAAACAATATAAATAATAGATACATTATACTTGAAAAATAATCATAATAAATAATGTTGTCTTTTATGGAAAATAGTTTTGACAAAACACTTGAAATGAATTCCTGAGGAAAATATCTTTTCTTCTTTAAAATAATTTTATTTTCACAAAATACCATTCATTGTTAAAAGAAAAAGATTTTTTTGAAAATAATCATTAAATCTTGTCAAAGAAGCTTCATAAAAATTATGTGTTTTGAAAACATTAAAATCTGTCGATGCCATATAAGTTAAAAAAACATTCTTCTCATACTTTTTCCTGAAAAGTCAAAAAGATCCTCGTATGGTAAACAAAAAAAAGATTCCTTCCATAACAAAATGTAAATGTAAAATTGTTTTAAACATGACCTTAAACATAAATGTAAGAATATTAAACACTTTATGAAAAAACATTTTTATGGACATGGATTAAAAATATAACCCCAGTTAATACATACTTATAAGCAATCTCATATAAGAATGAGATTTGAAAAATTATCCCTTACCTTATTTCCAATTTCATCTGTATGTGTTTGAGACTCCTATATAGTGTGTTTAAACATATTATTATCTTGTAACATAACCATAATAATATTTATTATATCATATATGATTCACTTATGACTTTATATTACCCATTATTTTGTAAATTCCATGTTAAAGCAGTATTTTGGGTAAAATCGTTTCATTTATCGTATGTGTTTCGAATTGTTGTTCTTGATATTATTACTTATATCCTGATTTACTTAATTCTGGATTGTAAAACATGATTTATATATAATATATATTCAGCATATAAATATATAAGATATATTGATAAATGTAATGATATACACCGTTCATGGACACGGTAGGTCGTACATACGCATGAACGTTGTTTTCTTTTCCTTATTGAATTGAATGGAATTAATTAAATAAAATATATATTTACATAAATCTAATATCATTATTATGTAATATCATTCATTATTATTTATTATATATACTTTATAATCATACTTGAATAGTTAATCATGGAAAATGAATCTCATCGCATATTATACCCATCTAAATGATGAAATGTTTGAATAACAAACTACACCACAACATGGAGATGGTAAGTTGTACATACGCACGTGTGGTGACTTTTTCAATCATAGGATGGATAAAATAACTAATATGGTTGTACAATTTCTTTAATAATATCACATTATATATGAGATACTAGATTTATTATTTCAGAATGAAATCAACAAAGAAGGAAGATGTGGAAGAAGAAGAGAACTAGAAATAGGTGGTGAGATATTTACCGCTTCTTCGGGTTCTTCCATTTGATTTGATAAAAATGGCTCCTTAGGATTTCATTATGACTAAAGGAAGGCATCTAGGATGTAGGGAGGACAGTTTAGAGGGTATTTGGGTAGGGTTTGGTCGAGTAAAATGGCTTTGGAGGTGCGAATTAGAGAGAAGGGGGAGTGCCCTTTTATTAGAGGGCTGAGAGGCACCTTAAGAAAAACTTAAAATATTATTTTATAATAAATTTATATTC
This sequence comes from Viscum album, assembly GCA_963277665.1. Taxonomy (NCBI): domain Eukaryota; kingdom Viridiplantae; phylum Streptophyta; class Magnoliopsida; order Santalales; family Viscaceae; genus Viscum; species Viscum album. Next base: position 821,205,864 of record OY728166.1, read on the forward strand.
GGTTTTTAATGGCTTAAATGTGACTTAACATGAGGCTAGGTTATGTATGGGTCGAAATCCTCTCAAACAATATGTTTATGACAATTTTAGGTTACTTTTTTAACCTTAACATTTAGATTTACCTCTAAGTTAAATAATTTATCTTTTACTGTGTCTTCTTGTATTCTTACACTATATGGCTAATAAACATACTATAAACTACCAATTGAACCAAAATTGGTTTTTTAATGTCATATATATTATTATATAAGTCCTTTTTCCAAACCTTATATTTTTTGGACCATTATATCAATTTATAATATAATATTTGTTTTAAAAAATATTTTATGTCAATTTTAACACTATTTGGTATTTTGTTTTTTATAAATTCATAACCGCATTATTACATCGAAAAAATTCATATAACCAACCCTAATATGTTATTTTAACCTATAAAAATATATTAATACATATAAAGTCTCAAATTACATTTATTTGGGGTTTATAATATCAATTATGTAGATATTTCATTAATAAAGTAATTACTGCATCATAATTGTGTCATAAATAAAATAAATTATTTAATGCCTAAAAAATATAAATAAAATAAAATTATATATGAGAACTTTTTATATTTCTAATGAATATTTATAGTCTAATTTATCTTATGTATTACCCTATATTAAAAATGTTTTAGTTATTAAAAATTGATTTTAACTAATTTAACTCTTCTTTAAATAAAATAATAATAAATGTCTTAATCTAATACAAGTGGAACTAAAGGGTAATATTTTATTCCTACGGTTGTTTTTGGTCGAATTACTCTTATCCAATAGAATTATTACATGTGTTAGGGTAATAATAATATCATTTTTAACCTTAATTACCCTATTTACTTTTAGCCGTGGTAAATAAGAGATAAAAGTTACCATTCACCAAAAATTATTTTCTTCTCATTGAACCACATTTTACTTACTAATATCAAATGTGTCTATCATATTTTTGAAATTCAACTCATATAAGTGGTAAAATTATGTTTTATGTAAATTTGCAAATGCTCCTAGGAGGTGGGTAAAATACGGTAAAAAGTTCAATAAAATTTTTATATGTCTAAAATTATATTAAAATGACTCCAATGAATTACATTGAACTCATATAGGTACTATGTTTCTATTTTTACCAAAAATAAATTTATGTAAAATAAATGATTATTTAAAAAAATGTCGGTTTTAACCAATAACTCAGTGTATTTAGTATTCATCAAAAATTGAATGTTTTTAGAAAAATACCATAAATCCACCCTAGGCTAATTTAGATATTCCAAATCCAAAAATGAAGTCCATTTTGAAAGATAAAAATTATAAAATTTCAAAATGTGGGTATTAGTATGCATAAAATCTAGTTTATATAATATTTTAATAACATATCGTTGTTTAGTGAAACTTGGTATTGTGTACAATTCAAGCTATCGAGGAAAGTTTCTATTGTGTTTAATTCAATCCAAGAATAGTGTTGTATATACTACAAGCTAATATGGTGTTTCGTATAGCGCAAGATAATCTTGGTGTAGCGTACAACACAAGACATCAAAGAAATTAAAAATAATATTTCTCATAAAATATCAGGGTGTTACATTCTACCCCCCATTAAATGATTTTCACCCTCGAAATTCATCGGGGTTATAAATGGTTTACTAATTGAAATTTTCATTCATAGAAACCCTCATAATAAAAAGGAATACTAAAACTTAATTTTAAAAAAGAAACGTAATGGTTACCCAAATTAACTCATCAATGGGTTTCCACATAGAAGAACATAGGTGAAAATATGGATATGGAAGAGAAATCTAACCATAAAGTTATAATGAAGACTGGTAGAGAAAATGGCTATGAAAAAGCCAACAATCACAAAGCCATGATTTTGTAATGATCTAATGTACCATCTAGGACAACCTTTGTGGTTTCCATTATTATTTTCATAAAGATGAAGGAAATTGGAATTGGAAGAAATACTTAATTGATTTTGGTACAATCTCACCATTTGTCATTCCTTGAACAATTTCATCTTCCTATCTTAAATAAATGAAGTTGAATTTGTCATTTGTGAAGTCTTAACAGATCATGCAATAGAATGATAGGTCATTTCATCTACCTCAAACAAAAGGTTAGAGAATGTTATTAAATATACATAAATCCATCTATGATTAGATTAAATATATATGGTTCCTAAAATACACTTATACATCTTATATAATACCCCTTAATAAATTAAAACTAATTTATACTAACCATGGACTTCCTGTAGGCTAGTGGAAGGAGATAAAGGCATGTTTCACTTCGGTCGTGGGTTCGATTCGTGCATCCTTGTTTGACGGGATGAGTTTTTTCCTATCCTGCGGGTTGTCCTTTTTCTAAAACTATACTATTATAAAATTTCAGAAATAAAATCAAAAAGTTATAGCCTTAAAAAATACTATACGATGTCTAAATTAATCCATTCTAACCTTTAGGCTTATCGAAAATACTTCTGTCTGATTACTAGAAATGTCATCTACCGAGCATGTGAATTCTTTCATTTTTCCCCCATATATCATAAGATATATCTTGTTGTTGGTCACATTCCAAACATGTGAATACCTTAATCATGTATTCTCTTAAAAAAGGAATACACATTGAACTTTAGTGAAAACATGAATGCTGTCAAAAGTTAACTCTTTCCACATAACAAAATTCAAAAAACTCTATATACTCAAACCATGATATCTCTTTGTCCTTATATCAGTCATGAGCTCATTAATACTATCAAACATATTATTTTCTCCTTATCACATCATTATGTGCATATCATCTTCTTTCCAAAAATATTTCAATCCCATTTCATGGTTACTAATATAATACAATTATTGAAAACCACAATAAACCAATACATAGATATTCCAATATTCTGTGATACTAAAAATGACATTCCACACTACTATTTAGAAATCCTATTATATAAAAACATAATCATTCCACCACTTCGTTGTCGTATTCATCATCTCCAATAGTGATCACATGTGAATTCCCTTTTTCTACTTCCTCGAAATGTTGTTGATGTCGATTATCATTAACCCTTGTATTAGGGAATTGGTTAGTATAATGCCCCATTTCCTTGCACTTGAAGCACTAAAGTGTTGGTGGTGCGTTTTCTGTAGTATTTTATATATTCACATCATCAGCTACATTTTTTCCATTAATTGGAACTCAGTTACTCGATGTCCTTCTTTTACACACTAAAAACATTTTCTATTCCCTTTAAGACAATATCCACCATGCTTCTTTCCACACTTTGAGAATAACATAACATTTTTCTTCTTTTCACCATAGTTTTGAGATTTTTCCTTTAAATCCATCTTTCATTTCTTGTCAAAACCATGAGACGGATATGTTACACCAACTTCCAGTTCTACCTTGATCGCACAACACACAATTTCTTCATAGCTACTAAAGTCTCTTATAGTTAATTCCCTTCAAATATTTGGTTTTAGGCCATTGAAGAATAGATCAACTTTACATTTAGGTTGAATGATAAAGCCATATTCATACCTTGAAAGCCTGGTAAAATTCACCTCATATATACCAATAGATTTATCATCCTTTTTCTCAAGCTCAAGGAACTCCTTTTCCATCTTTGTTCAAATAATATGAGGGAAGTACTTATTGAAAAACAAGTTCTTGAACTCGTCCCATTCCATGCATTCAATTTCATATTGGGACCTTGTATTTTTAAGTCGAGTCCACAACTGGTCTGCTTCACCTTCTAACTGGTAATCAACCAAAATGACTTTTTCATGCTCTAAATAGTGAAATATCAAAAATATCTTATCAATGGTACTAATCCATTGTTCAACAACTAGTGGATTAGGAGACCCACTAAAATAAGGTGGACATTGCGTCATGAAGGACTTAATAAAATATTGTTCCTTTCTCTGCTCATTTGGAAGTATAGAATGATTCATAGCTTCTATAATTATAGCAATATGATTTTTCAATCCATCTCCTATAACATTGGTTTGTTGGGGAATACAATCATTGCATTTTCCATCACATTGATCAACACGGTTCCTTCGGGTTCCAGCCATCGTCTAAAACCCAAAAAGAATAGTTTGAGAGGCAAAAATTGTGCTAGGAAAATAACATAACAAAGGGGGAGTACCTTCAATATATAATATCTTAGGTTTAATTCTAAGATCGCAACTATAATTCTAGGACTATAACCTATACTTATAATTAACCTTAGCGACATCCCTAGACATTCCTTATAAATATCTCTAGGGATCTCACTAAAGTTTTCACATCCTAGTTTTGAAAGGCTAACTAAATCTTTCCTCTGATACCAACTCTAGAGACCCACACTTGACGTACATGGAAATTACATTAATTTTGTGGAATACATAATACATAACAAAAACAGATGCCCAAAGACTTTAATAGTTTAGTGTCTTTGGAAACTCGGAACATAATCTCCAAAACATGTTGAAAGATCTTCAACATGTCCCCTAAAGATCTTCCCTTATTTTTCCTACCTAAAACCTTTCTTTATATCCTAGGAAAAAACATAAAAAAGCATGATCTAAAATTCTCAATAAGGGTAATCATGGAGAAAATAAAAAAAACCATATACATTTCAACATAAAAACATGAACATAATGTTTAAACATCAAGATCTTCAGTTGTGAAATAAACCATGGAAATACCTAAGGCATAGATCATAAAGGAACATTAATCATGATAAAATATCATGGTAATTAAACATGTAATTGTGGAAACCATTAAGAATATGTTATGATTTCTATAGTATCCAAGGCATTGCTGCCAAGACCATCATAGTGGACAACGTCCATTACTGAACAAGGTTTACTGGTCGTTCCAGCCCTGTATTACTTAACCGCGTTCACATACCATTTCAGCCATGTATATCTCATGAGATATGAATCATTACCCAATGAATTTGATGGAGATATCGGTCCAACCCATCTCATAATAAAATCATTCTTACTTGTGCCTCAAAATAAACATAAATCATTCATCATAACCCAAAGAATAAAATGGGTTTCATAAACATCATCCCATCATAACGTAATCCATATAAAACAAATGGATATCATTTCATCATTAGAAGAATAAAACCATGTAATTAATATAAACATTATTCTTGAAACATAATCATACTAAATAATTTCATCTTAGATGCAAAATAGTTTTGACAAAACACTTCAAATTAATTCTTGAGGAAAATATCATTACTTCTTCAAAAGAATTTCCCTTTCAAAAAATTCCATTAATTGTTAAAATTAAATGATTTTGTTGAAAATAATCATTAAATCTTGTAGAGGAAGATTCATGAAAATTAGTAGTTATAAAACCATCAAAATATGTTCATTCCATATAAGTTATAAAAAAAATTATCTTTGTATGTTTGCCGGAAAGGTAAAAAAGTTCCTCGTATGGTAAACCGAAGAAAGATTCCTTCCTTAACACAATGTAAAAGTCAAATAGGGGTAAACATGACATTAAAAATATGTGGAAGAATATTAAACACTTTATGAAAAATATTTTTATGGACATGGATGAAAAATATAACCCCAGTAAATACTTACGTATAAGCAATTTTGGATAAAAATGAGATTTTCAGAATTATCCCTTACAATAAGTCCAATTTCTTCCATATGTGTCTAAGAATCTTGTATAGTGGGTTTAAACGTATTATTAACTTGTAAAATAACCATAATAATATTTCTGATGTCATATATGATTCAATTATGACTTTATATTACCTGTTCTTTTGTAAATTCCATGTTAAAGCATAATTTTGGGTAAAATCGTTACATTTATCGTGTTTGTTTCGACTTGTTGTTCTTGATATTAATACATATATACTGATTTACTTAATTCCATAATTTCAAACATGATTTATATATAACATATATTCAGAATATAAATATATATGATAGATCGATAAATGGAATGAAATACACTGTTCATTGACATGGTAGGTCGTACGTACGCATGAACGTTGTTTTCTTTTCCTTATTGAATTGAATGGAATTAAGTAAATGAAACATATATGTACATAAATCTAGTATAATTATTATTTAATATCTTTCAGGGTTATTTATTATACATACTTTATAATCATACTTTATTGTTTAATCATGGAAAATGAATATCATCACGTTGGTAGAGATGGTAGTTTGTACGTACGCATGAGTGACAATATCATTATTTTGATATTAAAATTGTATATAATTGTATGTTATATCATATATGAATAATCATAATGTCATGACCCATCCTCAGGATCCGTTCCGTGACTACCCCAAGCCTGCCTTCCATAGGCCAGGGGATGGCGACTAGCACCAAAGGCATAAATCCCTAAGGAGGGAAGGCATTGCCTTTATGAAAGTAAACAAACACAACAGAGTACAAAAATATTGTAAGAACTAAGTAATAATTGTATACAAAAAGTATGTGATAAAAGGAAAGGGGCCAGAAATACAAGCCAAATAGTAAGTACAATACAACTGTAGTAAAATAAAACAGGAACCACTATGTCATCCTCCGGGAATCACACCTGAAGGGTGGTAAAGATGTCCTCTTGTGCACCTTGAATCCGTCCGTCTACTCTATGTACGTCTTGCCAAGTGTTCTACCTCCGGGTACCATCTAGCTCCAAAGGTATCTACCTCAATCAGTGTTGTTCATCTTCTGCATCCAACAAAACGTAGTGTGGGCATAACCCGTGCAGGCGTGAGTATATGATACTTAGTAGGGATGCCAAGACCTCGGAAGTCTCCAGAATCCACAAAGGATAAATCACAGAAGAATGACACGATCACAAAGAATCAACCATCTCTAATTAGGTATATTCTCATACATATACCTAAGTTAACAATCTCAGTTTGGCTCCAACTCTCGAGCCCAAGCACAACCCAGTCCACAAAAAAGTAAAGTCAATCACATTGATGATAATGATTGAAATTCAAGACTCATCTCACATAGGTATACATCTTTCGTATATAGATCGAGATAACTAGATGTAGTCACTGATTCATCTAAGCTATCGGACCCACATAGGATTCTAGACCAGCTACTCCGTCAGACCCACTTACGATACAAGTACAGAAGTCATCACTGTCGAACCCACAGAGGATTCCAGTATAGTTGTCGTCGCTGCAGAACCCACGGAGGATTCCAGTACAGTTGTCGTCAATGCCGATCCCATGGAGGATTACAGTACAGTTTTTGTCGCTGCCGAACCCATGGAGGATTCCAGTATAGTTGTCATCCATGCCGAACCCACGGAGGATTCCAGTACAGTTGTCGTCGTTGCCGAACCCACGGAGGATTCCAGTACAGTTGTCGTCGCAGTCGCAGCCAACTCTATGTTTCCTGCACACAACACGCTCGATTCCGGAAGGTTCCACTCCTCTAAAAAAGGGGTCTATACATAAACTATCACGAAGTCCAGAGTTGATGTATCCCGAAGTTATGTCTCATCAAAAGAAACACAACGTGACAGATGGCACGTCAATCGGATGCCCGATCTGAGTGTTATTGGCTTTTCCGTTCCAGGGGCCCGGTTGGTAATACACTCGTTCCAAACCCGGCTATTTTCCAATTTATTACAAAACTCACTAAGAGTGTCAAAAAAGGACATCCTCGTCGCAAGGGTCCCAGTGCCACAGACGGTGCATCGATCGGATGCACGGTTGTGTAGTTATTCGCATTTAAGCGAAAAGGGCCTGACACGTCAAGCCCGGTGGGCTGGTAGGTCGGCCCATCCTGGTTCGGCGGGTCTGACCCGACTAAGGGGTCAGCCCAGCCCGATAATGCATGGACCAGCCCGGTGGGGTGCGGGCCGGCGCGCGGCTGGCCGAGCCGATGCGGGGGGCACCCCCCCCCCCCCCCCCCCCGACTTCCAAAACTGGCAGTGTCGAGCGGCGCTGCCCTACAGTCCCCGGTCTTCCCAGTGTGAGTGGCCCGCACAGGCGGGCCGCGGTTCTCCCCCGCATCACCTTCGGGTGCCGCCGCCTCCTTTAACTGAACCAGTAAGCGGCTGGAAGGTTCACCACAGAGGCGGCCAGCGGAACGCGGGATACGGTCCTCTGTAGCACGGCGCCCTCGTGGTGCCACAGACCCTCCGCCCCAGCCGACTTGAGCCTACCGGTTCATCTTTGGCCGAGCGGCCCGCGGTCTCCCTTCTGCGTGGCACCCAATGTCGCGGTCCTCTTCGGGCTAGCGCGCGGCCACCATTGTCGCCACCGTCTTTGATCACCACCACCTCTTGTTACATCATCTCCATCATGAATAAAAATCAAGAAACAGTGGAGGGTCATCGGGCCATGTTCAATCAGTTCCTGCCCTCCGAGTTAGGCGGTAAAAAATAGCCATTTATGATCACTTGAATTCAACAAGAATGAAGGTATAAATTATTCAATTAAAATTATACAAACCCCATACCATTAATTAAGGTTCGTTCATAGTCGGAGTCATGGGGAGGTGGCGTTAACTCGTTGACGTCGGGGAAGAAGGAGTAAGGGATGGCGCATCGTCGGTGTCCCTTGTGTATGGATCCTTCTTATTTGGCTTGGCCGACGATATAAAGAGTTGATCATTGTTATTCGGCGGTTCTTTGTTGGAAGGACGGTGTTCTTCGTCGAGAGAAGAACACTATTCTTCTATTTCCCTAGAGCTTTCCCAAAGAGAATAATTTCCAACCCAGAATGAAACAATAGGCTTCTCATATTAAAATAATATTTCCATGCCTTTCGAATTAATTCTAATGAATCAATTAATTAAGGGTTCTCACTTAATTAAATTGATGAGGTTGGAACATTAATGAGGGGAGGGTGGAATGTGGAGAGGCTCCACCATCAAGAGAGAGTATTTGTCAAAAATAAATAAATAAAGGGGAGTTAATGGGGATTTTAAGGGGTTAGGCCTTCGTGTGGGCCCCACACACATTATCCTCTCATGGGAGGTTATGTGGGTGTGCGCCCCACCTCTAACTTCCCCTTGTATGAAATAACCATCACTTTTTAAATAAAATGAAATTGTGTACACTTAAAATTACATAATAATTTTATTTTAATTTGTTACGAATCCCCAAATTAAAACTTCTCCTCTTGTACAAACACAACTGCATTAAAGGTCCCCTTAAGCGAATACTGGTGCTGAGGTTTCTTTGGTCCCCATGGATTTCAATTATGAGCACTGGTTCAAAAGATATAAATGCCCGCACATACGTTTACTGAACGTACCAGATCAAAACTTCAGACATTGATTCTCAGCACACCGGGCCTTGGAATCAGGTGTCGTCAGAAACTGCAGACTCATAAAATTCCAAAGAATTTATGAAAAAAATACCTTAAAATGTTCGAGTTTTACATTACCCCCACCTTAGAGATTTACGTCCCTGTAAAGCTACAACACACACTAGGAAAAAAATGGGGGTACTAAGCATGCATCTGAGTCTCCCGCTCCCACGTGCTCTCCTAGAGGTTCTCGTGCTGCTAGCGAATGCGCACTAGAGGAATCGACCATCCACATAGGACCCACTCTTGTTGATCCTCGATCTATAAAGGGACCTCCGTGAATGTCACCCCATCATCGACGTCCAGCTCCTCATGGTCGATGATGTGGGGCGGGTCGTGCACGTACCTCATCAGCTGAGATACGTGGAAAACGTCATGAACCCGGTGCAACTGAGGTGGAAGGGCTAGGCGGTAATCCACCTCACCTACTCTTATGAGGTCCTGGAAATGTCTGATGATGTGTGGAGATAACTTGTCACCCCGAACACATCTCCGTAGACCTCGTTGAGGTGAGACCCATAGGAAAATGCAGTCGCCATCCTCAAACTCTAGTGGTCTCTGTCTCCAGTCAGCAAAGGACTTCTGTCTGCTCTGTGCAGTCTTCATTCGCTCTAGGATGATATGCACCTTCTCTATCATAGCCTAAACCATCTCTAGTCCTATAAGTGTGGACTCCCCTGGGTCGGTCCAGCAAAGAGGTGATCTATAAGGTTGGCCATACAGTGCCTCGTAAGGGACCATCCCGATGGTGGAGTGGTAACTGTTGTTGTACGCAAAATCCACCAAGGGCAAGTGATCCTCCCAGCTGTGACCAAAGTTGAGGACACGTGCATGGAGCATGTGTTTGAGAGTCTGAATGGTCCTCTCAGTCTAACAATCTGTCTATGGATGGAAGGCGGTGCTCAAACGTAGCTGCCTCCCAAAGGCCTCCTGTAACCCCTTCCATAGATGGCAAGTGAATCGTGCATCTCAATCAGAAACAATAGTCGATGACACGCCATGAAGCCATACGATCTCCCGAATGTATAGGAGTCCCATGCTCTCTATTGAGCCCTGCTCCCTGATTGGTAGGAAGTGGGCCGACTTGGTGATTCGGTCAATGATCACCCAGATAGAGTCATGTCCCCTGGACGTACGTGGAAGCCCCGTCAAGAAATCCATAGATATCCCATCCCACATCCACTCTGGGACCTCTAAGGGTTGTACCAAGCCTATTGGTACCTAGTGATCTGCCTTCATTTCCTCATAAGTTAGGCATCGTGAAACTATCTCTACTACTTCCTTATTCATACCCGTCCACCCATGTTTTTGTCTAATGTCTGGATACCTCTTCTCCACTCCTGGATGTACCGCTAGAGGGGAATTGTGGAACTCCCTCAGCACCTTCTTCTATAGTGAGGCATTGTGAAACAAACTCTACTACTGCCTTTTTCAAACCCGGCCACCCGTATTGTCGTCTAAGCTCCAGCTGGATGTACCGCTAGAAAGGAATTGTGGAACACCCTTAGCACCTTCTTCTATAGTGCAACTGGTACCATGAGACGTCCCCTTAAGAGGATGATGTGCTCCCCTCCTTCGGAAAATCCATCAGGCACCTGTTCTGTGGATATCTGATCACATCATGTCTCATAGTCAAAGTCCCCACATTGTGCCTCTCTGACTCTCTGAAGATATGGAGAAGTGACTGTGAGAGACTGAAGAAAGGCTACTCCGTCTCTATCCACAAAGGATATCTGCAACACGGCCAGCAGCTCTGTCGCCTCTCCTAGCAGCTGAATTCCTGATCTCCTGCTGAGATCATCTTCTAAAATGTTCCCCTTCATAAGAATATAGACTATCTTGATGTCATAGTCTTGTTGGAACTCGAGCCAACATCGTTGTCTCAGGTTCAGGTCCTTCTGTGAGAAGATGTACTTGAGACTCTGGTAGTCAGAGTAGACTGTAAAAAGTTCTCCCATCAGATAGTGCCACCACATTTTCAAGGCAAACACCACTGATTCTAATTACAGGTCGTGGGTAGTGTAGTTATGATCATGTTATCACAACTGTTGTGAACCATAGGTGATCACTACTGACTCCTACATCAGGACACACACGAGTTTGGTCCTTGATACGTCGTAGTAAACAATGTACTCTACGCCATCCTCAGGTAGCATCAAGATGGGCACACTGGTCAACCTCTGCCTCAGCTCCTAAAAGCTCTATTGGCATCTCTCTGACCACATGAAGGGTTTCCCCTTCTTAGTTAAAGCTAAAAGCAGTTCTGCAACTCTAGAGAAGTCTGGGACAAATCTCTGATAGTATCCAGCCAGTCCCAGGAAACTCCGCACCTCCATCACACACCTGGGTGGCTCCCAAGCAAGCACTGCCTCAATCTTCACTGGATCCACTACTACCCCAGCCTCTGAAATGACATGTCCTAGAAAGTGAACCTCTCGAATCCATAATTGGAAATTCGGGAGCTTACCATAAAGATGGTGCTCTCGGAGTGTATCCAGTATAGCCCACAAGTGGTAGGTGTGCTCCTCCTTAGTAGTCAAGTAAATCAGCATATCGTCGATGAAGACTATGATAGATCGATTGAGATAAGGCTATAAGATCCTATTCATGAAACTCATGAACAATGCAAGAGCATTGGTTATGCCAAAGGGCATAACCACGAACTCATAGTGGCCATACCGACACCTGATGGTTGTTTTCTGCATATCCTCATCTCGAAATCTGAGCTGGTGATAGCCTGACCTGAGATCTATCTTTGATAACTATCATGCTCCCTTGATCTGATCAAAGAGGTCATAAATCCTTGAGAGTGGATACTTTTTCTTCACGATCACCTAATTCAGGTGACGGTAGTCGACACATAGTCGCAAGCTCCCATCCGCCTTCTTGTCAAACAAAATAGGAGAAGCCAAGGGTGAAACACTAGGTCAGATAGATCCCTTCCCCTACAAGTCCCCCCAGCTGTACCTATAGCTCACGAAGCTCGGTGGGAGCCATATGATATTATGGAGTAGATATCGGTGTTATCCCAGGGTACAGGTCAATGTAGAAGTCTACCTCTCTGCGAGGAGGTAGTCCTGGAACATTTTCAGGAAAAACGTCCGCGTACTGATCCACCAAAACAGGAAAACTCGGACTCCACACATCAACTGCTCCAAGGATGATACTATCCAACTGATGTGTGATCAACTTCCCTCTCCTCTACATAAGTCCATCTTGCACTACAAAGGTTCCCTTCACTCCTATTAAGTTGAACCTGGTCCCATCCCTGCGAACACACCACAGTTTACGCCGAATACAGTCGATCTGAGGATGGACGGTAGATAACTAGTCCATACCTAAGATGAAAACATAAGGCCTTGATGCCGCTACAAAAATATCCCAGCCGAAGATCTCACCTGCTAGAGTAATCTCACATTGCCGACACCAACACGTAATCATCGATTCTACTCCCATAGGAGTCTCTAGCCATAAGGATCAAGCCAACGGCTCTGTCGGGATCTATGAGCTATGAACAAGGGCAGCGGCAATAAAATAATGACTCGCACCTGTGTCTATAAGTACTGCATCAAGGGTAGAGTAGACACAGATAGTACCTCAAATCATCTCAGGTGCACCGTGGTCGTAGTCCTTAACTACCTGGAGCAGAGCCTGCCCTTGTCTACCAGCTCCCTATGGTCGGGGTGGTCCTCCTGGTGGTGGTGGTGGTAGGGCCTCAAAACATCGTCCACCACCTGTTGCTAGGCCAACTCATCTGCCTCGTCCGCCCGCTCCCGGCGGACCGCCACGGTGAAACCTCTGCCTCTTCTTGGGAGGTCCCTCTACCATATGATGCTCATCTTCATGGAGGGTCGGGCAGTCTTGATCCATGTGACCATGCCCGCCGTAGGCATAGTACTGCCTACTCCTCATATAGCTAACTCTGTTTCGTGTGCCCCACACAACTGTACCTGTATCCTGAGGTCGTCCACCTGATGGCCTGGTCCGCTTGGACCTCTGTGACATCTATCTACTGCCAACTGCAGAAGACTCTCCTACGTGTCGCCCTGTGGTTGGTCTTGCTACTGGGGACTGCTCAGCGAGAAATCTCTCCACTAGAAGGGCTCGCTCCAGCACTCCCTCCTGAGTCGGGATGCTGAGGGGAATTGATGAAGCCCTGATATCATGCCTTATTCCCTGCTCGAAGGTCTGGGGCCTAAAGAATGGGTCACGTACCATATATGTGGAGTAGCACGAGAGGTCGGTGAACCTTGTTGAGTACTGAGCTACTGTCATGCTGCCCTGCTGCATATGAAGTAACTCCAAGATCCACACCGCACGAAGGGTGGCAGTAACTAACTCCAAGCAGAAGAGACTCTCGAAGTCTGTCCAAAGTATAGATGCCTCGTCGTTCACCTAGAGCATAAAACTCCACCATCTACCTGTTTCTGTATGCAGGAGACTCGCAGTAAGGATCACCATAAGATCGGCTGGAGTCCCTACTAATCTGAAAACTCTGACGACAACCTCCATCCAATACTCGGCTGCCTGTGAGTCCGTCTCTCTGCAAAACCTGGGCGGCCTCTATCACTAGAACTCGTACAACACACTCAGGCTGTGTGCAGTTTTAGCTATTGGGGATGGTGGTATTTGTGGCACATCAGGTAGTGGTACTGCTGCTGCCTCCGCTGTGATGGGGCCCTGCACCGAGGGCTCGTCGCTTAGTGGGCTACCATCCCAATCATAACTCAGAACCCTAGCTGGCTGCCTTCGTGGGGCCATCCTGAAAAAAATATGTGTGCCACATTCAAACAGTCTACCTAGTGAGATGACATAAAGTAAGCACAAGGAAAATTTTTGAAAAACACATGCAATCAGTGTTTTCGTGTACTGAGTCGGAAATCAGAGGTCAGGGTCCTAGTGTATGGATACGTCGGCCGCCGCACCAACACTGGACTCCCTGGACTGAAAACCACACTCAATACTCTTGACACTATTTTTTCATAGAAAACAATGATCAGAGTCATGAGTTTGGCTGTAGAGCCGACTCCCTCTGATACCAATTTGTCACGACCTTTCCTCGGGGCCCGTGTTGTGACTACCCCAAGCCCGCCTTCCATAGGCCAGGGGCTTGGGAATATCACCAAAGACATAAATCTCTATTTGGGGAAGGCATTTCCTTTATGAAAGTAAACAAACATAACTGAGTACATAACTGAAGTAAGAACTATGTAATAACGGTATACAAAAAGTAAGTGCTGAAAGGAAAGGGGCCGGAAATACAAGCCCAACAGGAAGTATAGTACAACTGCAGTAAAGTAACACAGCAACCACTGAGTCATCCTCCGGGAATCCCACCTGAAAGGTGGGTACATGTGGTCTCTTGTGCACCTCGGATCCGTCCGCCTGCTCCATGTACGTCTCGCCAAGCGGTCCACCTCTGGGTAACATCCAGCTCCACAAGTCTCTACCTCGATCAGTGTTTTCCGTCGTCTGCATCCAACACAACGTAGTGCGGGCATAGCCCGTGCAGGGGTGAGTATACGATACTCCATAGGGACCCCAATACCCCGATGGTCTCCATAATCCACGAAGGATAAACCACAGAATAAAGACATGATCACGATGAGTTAACCATCTCTACTTAGGTATATGCCCATACATATACCTATGTTAACAATCTCAATTTGGCTCCAACTCTTGAGCCCAGGCACAACCCAGTCCACATAGAATGTAAAGTCAATCACATCTATGATAATGATTGAAAGGCAGGACTCAGCTCACACATGTATACATCTTTTGTATAGAGATAGAGATGATCAGATGTAGTCACTGCTTCATCTAAGTTGTTGGACCCACATAGGATATTATACCAGCTACTCTTTCGGACCCACTGAGGATAAAAGTACAGAATTCATCGATGTCAAACCCATGGAATATTCTAGTATAGTTTTCATTGCTGTCGAACCCATGGAGGATTCCAGTACAGTTGTCGTCACTACCGATCC
Source organism: Viscum album (assembly GCA_963277665.1). NCBI lineage: Eukaryota > Viridiplantae > Streptophyta > Magnoliopsida > Santalales > Viscaceae > Viscum > Viscum album. The sequence goes on from OY728166.1 coordinate 821,221,185, forward strand.
CACAGAGAATTCCAGTATAATTGTCGTCACTGCCGAACCCATGGAAGATTCCAGTACAGTTGTCGTCGCTTCCGAACCCACGAAGGATTCCACTATAGTTGTTATCGCAGTCGCAGCCAGCTATAGGGTTCTCGCACACAACACGCTTGATTCCGGGGGGGGGGGTCCACTCCCCGAGCAAAGGGGGCAATACATTAACTATCACGATGTCCGGATTTGATTTATCCCGAAGTTCCGTCTCGTCAAAAGAAACCAAATGCGATTGATGGCGTGTCAATCAGATGCCCGGTATGAGAGTTATTGTCTTTTCCATTTCAGGGGCCCGGTTGGACATACACTCATTCCAAACCCGTCCGTTTTCCAAAGTCGTCCAAAACTCACTAAGAGTATCGCAAAAGGACAGCCTTGTCTCAAGGGTCTCAATGTCGCAGACGACTCATCGATCGGACGCACGGTCGTGAAATTTTTCTCATTTCAGTGAAACGGGCCTGGCCAGTCAAGCCTGGTGGGCTGGCAGGTGGCCCATCCTGGCTCGGTTGGTCCGACCCAGATAAGGGGCCAGCCCGTCCTGATAATGTGTGGCCCAGCCCGGCCGGCAGGTGGCCGCAGCTTGGCTAGAAGGCCGAACCGGTGCGGGCTCCCCGACTTCTCGAACCGACAGCGTCGAGTGGCACCACCCTCCTATCCGGCCCGGCCAAGCCATCCTGTCTTCACGGCGTGATCAGCCCACACGGGCGGGTCGTGGTTCTCCCGCGCGGCACCTGCGGGTGTCGCGACCTCCTTCAACCCGGCTGGCAGGCGGTCGGCCTATTCGCCGCTGAAGTAGCCTGCAGAACATGGGTCGTGGTCCTCTGCAGTGTGCCACCCTCAAGGAATCGCGGTCCCTTCGGCCCAGACGGCTTGAGCTGGCCGATTAATCTTCAGCTGAGCGGCCCTCGGTTTCGGGCCGCGGTCTCCCTTCTGCCTGGCACCCAGTGTCGTGGTCCTCTTCGGGCCGACGCGCGGCCATCGTTGCCGCCACCGTCTTCGATCGTCTCCGCCTCTCCCAACATCGTCTCCATCACAAATAAAAAACAAGAAACAACAGAGGCTAGTCGAGCAGTATTTGTTCGGCCAGCGCCCTCTGCGTTAGGCGGTAACAAATATCCGTTTATGATCACTTGAATTAAACAAGAACGAAGGTATAATTTATTGAGTTTAAATTATACAAACCCCCTACCTCGAATTAAGGTTCATTCGTAGTCAGAGTCATGGGGAGGCGGCGTCTACTTGTTGATATCAGGGAAGAAGGAGCCGAGGATGGCCTGTCGTCGGCATCCCTTGCGGGTGGCTCCTTCTCATTTGGCTTGGTTGAAGATCGAATGAGTTGATCGTCATTCTTCAGCGGTTCTTCATTGGAAGGATGGTTTTCTTCATCGAGAGAAGAACACTCTTCTTCTATTTCTCCAGACCTTTCCAAAAGAGAAGTATTGCTAACCTAGAATGAAAAAATTGGCTTCTCATATTAAAATAATATTGCAATGATTTCGAATTAATTCAAATGAATCAATTAATTAAGGGTGATCACTTAATTATATTGATGAGGTTGGAAAATTAATGAAGGGAGGGTGGAATGTGGGGAGGCTCCACCATTAAGAGATTGGAGTTTTCAAAAAAATAAATAAAGGAAAGTTATTGGGGAGTTTAAGGGGTTAGGCTCTTGTTTGTGTCCCACACACATTATCCTCTCATGGGAGGTTAGGTGGGTGTAGGACCCACCTATAAATTCCCCTTGTAAGAAATAACTACCACTTATTTAATTAAATGAAATTTTGTACACTTAATTTAACACAATAATTTTAATTTAATTTGTTACGAATCCCCAAATTAAAACTTCTCCTCCCGTACAAACGCAACTGCGGTAAAGGTCTCCTTAAGGAAATACCGGCACTGCGGTTTTATCAGTGCCCTAAGATTTAAATTCTGAGTTCCGGTTCAAAATATCGAAATACATGCATGTACGTTTACTGAACATACCCAAACAAAACTTCATAAATTGATTTCGGGTACACCGGGCCTCGGTATCAGGCGCCGTCAGAAACTGCAGACTCATAAAATTACAAAGAATTTATGAAAAACGTTCCTTGAAATTTCCAGATATTTACACATAATGATGTTATATTTATTAATAATACCATATATACTAATTATTATACCCATCCAAATGATGAAATGTTTGAATAACAAACTACACCACGACGTGGATACGGTAAGCCGTACGTACGCACGTGTGGTGACATTTTCATTCATAGGATGGATAAAATAACTAATATGTTTGTACAATTTTTATAATAACATCACATTATATATAAGATACAAGATTTATTATTTTATAATGGATGCAACAAAGAAGGTGGAAGTGGAAGAAGAAAGGAACCTGAAATAGGTGGTGAGATATTTACCCCTTCTTTAGGTTCTTCTTTTTGATTTGATCAAAACGACTTCTTAGGTTGGCATTATGACCAAAGGAAGGCCTCTAGGATGAAGGGAGGACAGTTGAGAGGGTATTTGGTCAGGGTTTGGCCAATCCAAATGGCTTTGGTAGTGTGAATTAGAGAGAATGGTGTACCCTTTTATAAGAGGGGTGAGGGGCACTATAAGAAAAACTTAAAATATTATTTCATAATAAATTTATATTGAGTTTTTAATGGCTCCAAAGTGACTTATTTCGAGTCTAGGGTGGGGATGGGTCGAAATACTCTCAACAAATACGTTTTACACATGTTTAAGTTACTGTTTTAACCTTAACATTTAGATTTAACTCTAAGATAAATAATTTAACTTTTACCATGTCTTCTTGTATTCTTACACCATATGGTCAATAAACATAATAGAAACTGCTATTCAAACCCATATTGGTTATTTAATTTCATATATATAATTAAATAAGTCTTTTAGAAAACCCATAGATTCCTTGGACCATTAAATAAATTAATAATATAATACTTGTTTTAAAAACACTTTTATGTCAAATTTGACAGTATTTGGTGTTTTGTTTTTTCTAAATTCATAACAGCATTATTACTTCAGACAAAATTCATCCAACCAACCCTAATATGTTATATTAACCTATAAAATTAGTGTAATTCATAAAAAGTATCAAATTACATTTATTTGGGTGTATATAATATCAATTATGTAAATATTTCATTAATAAATTAATTACTGCATCATTATTGTGTCATAAATAAATTAAATAATTTAATGTCTAAAAACTATTAATTTAATACCATTATGCAGTAAATATTTTTATATTTCTAATTAATATTTATAGTCAAATTTATCTTATTTATAACCCTATATTAAAAATGTTTTGTTTATTAAACATTGATTTTAACTATTTTAACTCTTCTTTAAATAAAATAAAAATAAATGTTCTAATCTAATCCAAGTGGACCTAACGGGTAATATTTTATTCCTAAGGTTATTTTTTTTTTTGAATTAAACTTATCCAATAGAATTAGGACATGTGTTTGGGTAATAATAATAGCATTTTTACCATTAATTACACTATTTACTTTAAACCGTGGTAAATAAAAGTTAAAAGTTACTATTCAAAAAAAATATTTTCATCTCCTTAAACCACATTTTACTATCTAATATCAACTATGTCTCTTGGAGTTTTGAAATTCAACTCATAGAAGTGGTAAAATTATGTTTTATGTAAATTTGCAAATTCTCCTTGGAGGTCGGTAAAAGACGGTAAAAAGTTCGATAAAATTTTTATATATCTAAAATTATTATAAAATGACTCCAATGAATTACATTGAACTTATATAGTAATTATGTATCTATTTTTATCTAAAATAAATTTAAATAAAATTAATGATTATTTAAATAAGAAGACGGTTTTAACCAATAACTCAGTGTTTTCACTATTCATCAAAAATTGAATATTTTCAAAAAAATACGAAAAATTCACCCTAGGCTAATTTTGATATCTTGAATCACAAAATGAAGTCCATTTTGAATGATAAAATTTATAAAATTTCAAAAAGTGGGTATTACTATTCATAATGGGTAGTTTATATAAAATTTTAATAATATATCATTGTTTAGTGAAACATGGTATTGCGTAGAATGAAAGCTATCGAGGAAGGTTGCTCCTTCGTATATCACAGTCCAAGAATAGTGTTGTGTATACTACAATCTAATATAGTGTTTCGTATAGCACAAGATAATCTTGGTGTAGCGTACAACACAATACATCAAAAAATTAAAAAAAATATTTCTCATAAAATCTCAGAGGGTTATAATATTTAGGAAAACAAAACATCGCTTGTGCGTATATATGGAATACCACCTCTATGAGGTGATGTGTTTAATATTTATTTATGGTTATGATAATATATTTACTGAATATATATGATATTTGATATATTTTTCTATTTCTATAAAGGTAATTATTATTTAATATTCTTTCGTTCTATCCATTGAAAAGTGGAAACATAACTCATGTATATGTACAGACTACCATCTCCATGAAATGATGTAATTCATTTTTCATAACATATTAATATGAATAGTTGTAAAATTGTATATAATTATTAAATATGTTACTCATTACACTAATAATGTTTTGAATATTGTGGAACCATGGTTAAAATATAAGGACCAGGACTTTCAGTCTGAAACATGCATGAAAAATGAAGTTATTGTCACCTAGAATAGTGATTTTAATAAATAATTGTTAACAAACAAGTGATAAGATATTATAGGTAAATAATATATGATATGGTATATATTACTATGGTTCTATATTAATTGTAAAATAAATCTCTATTTATTATAATGAATATTCACATTCATACAAAGTAAGATGAGACTTGAGGTAATGATTTTATGTTATAATCTAATATATTTTCCGGATTGTTAATGATAAATTTTTGTTAAGGGAAATTATATTGATATTATCTTTTAAACCCCATATATTTTATTATCCTCTAGTTATTCCAATAATTTTATGTATTGGTACCATTTTTCTATCTTTGGAACTTAAAATGATCGAGATATTTTTTTTAACTCAACCTTAATTTTTTTTAGTGAATGATATTTTGTTCCATGTTTATGATATTCAAAGTTATATTATGGAATATTATATCTATACATGAAGGGTTTTCAAATGGTCATTTTCATTTCCTTTTACTTTATTTATATTGGTTTAAAAGTAATATTTTTTAATAAATGTTTTCAGAAAATCCGTTTTTTGACTTTTTATAAATGTGAAAATATTGTTTTATTTAAACATATTCTCTGAACAGCCAATAGGGTTTTAGATTTTTATTTATTTGTATAATCCTCTATTTTAACTTGGTTGATAGGGAACTCTTACATGGCTCATAGTTCTAGTCACACAAGTCCCAATACATGTCCCTAAGGACCAAAGACCTAACATAATTGGAACTTTACCTCTGCAACATCAACTTGGTTGATGGTGCCTAGCTCCACACATCACATGTATGATCAACTATCATTGTCCCATGAAAAGATACATGTCACTTGGTGCTAATAGATGTTTTCATACCCACTCATTCTTTCAATCTAGTTAGCTCTATTGTTGACTCCTACTACTATGATTTCTCCTCTGGAGCCTACTCCCTTGTGATTTTATCTCATTCCATATCCTAAAGTATTAGTGTCTCGAAAGCCTTCGATGACCCAGAGGCCCTACTGCATCAGCATGTCTAAGGACTCCACTCCTGCCTACATCATTCCTACATCACTGCCTACCTATGTCATCCCTGTGTCACTGCCAAATCCTAAATCTCCAAAGGGGGCCTGTTTAGATTCAATCATGGGTCTTTTTGATTCCATGAAATATATTTTACAACATGAGTATATGCTTGTTTGATCTTTTAACATATACATTATTAAGATATTTTTCAGGTATCATGACCATTATTTTCTTTGAATCTTATTTTACATGTTTCTACGATTATTTTTAATTAAAAGGATTTTATCAATATTCTTGGAATTTTTCGTCAAAATGTTATCCAAATAAAATGGCATTCTTCACATGTTTAAATTGAAAGGTTTTAATGATAATATAAATGTATTTTTCATCATGTTATCATCCTTTAAGTATTTCTATGATTCAATGGGTATATGATCTAATAATACCATCAACATTATTTTTCTAGATGGATTATGAGGATGATGATTTGAGGATGATTCTATGAAACACATTTCTTTCTCATGGGTTAATTATATTATGAATAAATATTTATGAAACTCATTGATTTCCCTTGGGTTATGCTATGATGAAATGATAAAATTTTTATAAAACCCATTTTATTTCCATGGGATATATTATAATTATATGATTAATGTTTTATGATCATGTGTAAAACATGTTTATTATTTTCATTATATGACATGTGTCCCCATAATTATATATCCCTTAAATTCATTAATTAAAGATGTTTAAATCATGACATAACTATGTTTTTCATTAATATTATTTCATATTCACAACATTATACATGGACATGGTTTTCTCTCCATATAATAATTAATGTACATAGTTAAAATTTCATAAGTTAGTGTGTGAACCTGTTTTCATGTCCAAAACTTCATGCGAGGATCTAATTTCATGTATTTAACTTAAATAGTGAATTTTTTTCTATTTATACATTTTCACAATGATACATGATTATGTTTTTTCAGTATTCTTATATTTATGATAAGATCTCATGGATCCTGTTTGATTATTAATGATTATACACTCTTATGACTTTTTTATTTTGTTATAAAAAAACTTATTTCATGAATTATGATTAATGATATTTAATTTCTTGGGTATGACTATCTTATGTAACGATATTTTTCTAATATCTTTAGGATTACTTATGATCATTTATTTATATATTCTATGATTACCCTTACTAAGAATATTATATCACCCTTTATTATGATTCTATTTTCCATAGGTTTTGAAAAAACATTTATGTGCAGTATGTATAAGGAAATCACTATAGTATAATAACATTCTTGGAGATGTTTATGATCCTTTATGAAATTGGATTTTATGTATCTAGTATACAAAGACACTAAACCATTCTAGTTTTGGGTGTGTATTAGTGTGTTATTTAATGAATATTCATCTAAAATAATGTTAAATTTGTTTATGTTATGCTTGGACAACCTCATTTGGTATTAGAGTTGGGTTTAGATGCTTTTTTATATTAGTATTATAAATATATGGGTAAAACCAAAGGGATAAATCTAACTATATAATAAAGTCATAAATATTTAGTAAATTAATGATTTTGTGTTTTCCATGAAAATAAATATCTATGTAGATACTGGTAATTGGATGTTGTTGTGGTATAGATTAACTTTGGGGTAGAAACTCTAAAGTAGTAAAATTGGGTATTAACTTGATCATTGTTGGTGCATGATGAGTGGTCCAAATATTACACACTTGGATAGACACTCCTGTGGGAAATTATTTGGTTAATTTATATTCTCCTTATAAAACATTAAGAGTAATTTGAAAATATGATGACCATGAATGACCAATGTTAATGCAAAAGTTCCATAGGTTGAAAAAAAAATGTGACATGATGTTGGATATCTCACGAATGATTTTCATGAATATAAGATTGTTCACTATGATTAGTATAGCATGATTCTTGCACGGTATTTTTTGGTTTTAGTCAAAGGTTATAACAATAAGAAATAATGTGATTAAAAAAATGTGATATTCAATGAAATTACTGTACTAATGAGCAACCACGTCGATTGGGGTCTGGGATGTAACATCTTGTGACTTTGTTCTCTCAAATTTACCAAGAAATGGATTGTGACACAAAAAATATTGATATTCGAAATGCATCAAGGAAGGAAAAATATTACATTTAATCATTTATTTGAAAACATCCACCCTATTTTTTTGGGTCTCCTGACCCACTAGTTTCTGAACCATACATAAATTTGATGTAAACGATATATTATTTTCTATAGTGCTCTTACCATGAAACACTTTTCTTGGTGGTCTATCACTTAGAAGGTGAATCTTATCAAATTTGGACTCTATTAGTAATTCAATTAAAGTAAAGACATTGATTCCATTACATTCTAAGAGTTTAAGAGGGTACTTATGAATAACTAATTTCAACAAAATATTCATACTGAAATGGAAAATTGATTCTTTATAGTTGAATCAGGAGGGTGATGATTCCATCAATACCAATAAAAAAACATTGAAAGGCTTTTGAAGGATGCTTATGGTTTTATTATAAACCTAGAAATAAATATTGATTGATTATTTAATGAATTGAAACCAAATCTTTGAAATTCATTATACATAAGGGACATTGGAAGCTATTAAGAGATTATTCAATGTGATTTATAAGTGTAACTAGAAGCTAGTGTTCTTCATTTTAATGATTTTTATGATTATAAAAGGAAGATAGAGTTTCATTGAAGCTCTAGTTTTATGTCATATAAAGGTAATAAGATGTTTCAACCTCCTACATGCCAAAAATAATGGAGTGACCACTCAGTGAATTTTCTAAAAGGAATGAGAAGATGTTTCAAGTGTGGGAGGACTTTTCATCGAGAAAAAGAATATTGATGTGGTGGGAAGTGGCCACTAAAATAAATAAATGGAGAGAAACATCAACTGAATACACCACCCACAATTCAATTATTTAGATGTAATCAGTTTTGGTATTATTAATCTTAATACCATAATTCAAGGTCAAATGAGGATAATGGGACTTAAAAATCTCTAAAGTCGATGGACTAATGGAAAGATTATACAATCACAACTATTCAGGTGGTTCCAAAGAATGATGTGTTAAAAGTTACCCTTATCATCTAAAATAGAATTGAAAATCATTTATTTGAATCATGTTCTGCCAACTCATTTATATATAAATAATTTTTAAAGTTCTTAACATAACAACCTCAATGATTAGATGTTGTGTTATCATCAGAACCTCCAAATGAAATGATGATTTCATCTCATGATTATAAATCCTCTCTGATAGATATGTGTGTTTATTTTCTTCCTACAAATCACATTATCCTTCTCATGGTTAAATTTGACATCATTTTGGGCATGGATTAGATATTCCTATATAGATACCATATCAATTATTGAGGAAGTAAAGTTATATTTGATATTTGAATCAATATATGATCATCTATTGGTGAGAATATGGACATGAACCCATAATGTAAATTACATCCATAAAATAGTTTTTACTACCAATTCATGGAATTTATTTATTTAGAATTGTTGGGGAGAAACTCAGTTTTCAAAATTTTTCTATTTTTGGGAAATATGAATATGTATTTCTTAAGGACATTCCCACTCTTCCCAGTAATCATCAAGTTCAGTTTTTAGTAAAAATCAAAAATTGTTATATTCTAATTTCAAAGAATCTATATAGAATATCTCCATTTGAGTTATAAGAATCAAAGAAAAAACTCTAAGAGAATATATATAATGGATTCATTTACCCTAATTCTTTACCATGGAGTGTACCTATTCTTTTTTTAAGAATAAATATGGGTGAACGCATCTTTGAATTGATTATTTGGAAATTAATAGGATTGCTATTAAGAGAAAGTATATTTTACCCTTTAATGATGATCTGTTTGCTCAATTATGATAAACTCAATATTTCATCCAAGATTGATCTTTAATCTATATATCATCATCAAAGGGTCATGAAAGATGATATACCTAAGATAACCTTCCATATCATGTATGTCTTTTATGAATTTATAGAAATATAATGTATACTTACAAATTCTCCTAATATCTACATGAATTTAATGACTAGAGTCTATATATATTACCTTGATCGGTTTTTGGTTGTCTTTATAGATGATTTTCCTATATATTAAAATAGAAAAGAAGAAAATAAAGAAGATTTAGGATTGTTTTCATGAACCATCCAAGGTTCCCTTGTAACCCAATAATCGAGCAGGTTCTAACATGGCTCAAAGGGTGTTACTGATCCCCCTAGGTTGGTGACTAGCACCTAGAATCAAACAAAATGAAAGTAGAGATGAATTTTCCAAATACATTGTGGAAGAAGAATAACAAATCAGTAATTCCTAAAAAAGAAACTCTACAGGGAGAATCATACCATAAGACAAATAGGTATAAATAACCCAAGGTACTATAGTAAAGTAAAATAAACAGAAAAAAAAATCATGTCCTAGAAAAATAAATTCTCCAAGCCCAAATATCAATAGCTTGAACAACATCCAATTGGTGCTTTCCCCTACTTGAGCATGAAAGGAGGTAATCTGAAAAACATTTAAAGTGTTGGTAGGGTTTCAGCTAAAATCCCCGTAGGGTATCACCAAGATTTCTATAATAGATTCCACATTTAATTAACAAAATAAAGAATTAAATTTTAAATAAATAGGTTTGTAAATTCAAAATCATATTTAAACTAATAATTAATCAGATTCCAAATGATGAAAATTATTTAAAAAATGATTTACATTTCAATTGATAGAATAATTATATACAAATTTTGTAACAACCCGGTTTTTTAATCAGATATACATCCTTTAAATTGTGGTATAATTATTTATTTTAGACCTAATTTGGATCCTTACTAAGTTTTTGAAGGTTAAGAGAGTGTCTAGGGCTTGTTCGGAGACCAGAACCAGGCTTTTGGAAAAATTGGCATGGCGCACGGTTTATAGTAAATCGTGCAGGAAGGCTGCACGATTAGATAAAATCGTACAGGTGACATGTTTTTGGACAGATCCTAACAGCATGATTGGTACATGGTTTCCATAACAATGTTGCATGACCATGTGAGTTCCCCTTTCTTTCATGTACTCGTGCATGGTTTGTGCATGATTTTTCAAACCATGAGGATAAACTGTGCACAATCTATTTTATGAGTAACTTTACCATTTTTTCCATAATTAACTAATTAATCCACCTATTTTCTCCAAATCTGAATTCCTATGTGATTAACCCTTTTCCCTCATTTTGGATCTTTTTGAAGGCCTAAGGTAAGGATTGAAATATCTCCTTCATCTAAGATCTTATCGAGCTTCTGTTCATTATGTTGGATTCTCAATGGTAAGTACTCGAGTCTTTTTTAGTTGTTCTTATCCTATATTGCTATCAACCCAGTTATCGAGGTGTGGTCATTTTTTTCATTTTTCTTAGATCTGCTACATTCTATGTCGAATCAAAGATAGATATTGGAGGAGGGGAGTCGTAAAACCCTAAGGTGAGTTGTTTATAAATCATCCCTCAAGTTAATTGATTTTTGGAATTGTCATGTGTGGCCCACCTATTCCATCAGTTTTTGTTTATTGAATTTATATTCCATTCTTTTATTCATTAGTACTGTATCGTTATGATCTTTTCAAATATGTGATTAATATTTTCTGGATATGCCCATAAATATATTCATCCCTTGTTGGATGTTATGCCATAATTTTGTTTTTAGTATTTGACATGTTTGAGCCACCATTTGGGTGTAACTTGGATTTACCCTTCTAAGGTTATGATTTTATATATTAAATGGCTCGATTAACATTTTGAATTGAATAATGGAAAATACCATGTATGATCACCACTTGACCAACCTAAGGTAATTGCTTCAATTGATAATTAAATGTGAAATGGAAATTTTCGAGTATAATAAGTATAAGAATTGACAAGATAAAATGTAAATAAATAATAGGTTTCTTGTATGTAGAAACCCTTACAAAGTTAATGGAAGGTAGAGGAATGGACATTAATTATTGAATATTCTTTAAATGGATTAAGTAAAGGTTACATGTTACTTTTCCTTGTCACTCTAATGAAAATCAAGGCTTGAACCAATTGAAATTATGCATTGATTCATTATTAAACAAGAGTGGCCAGACTCGAGCTCACCTTGGATTCTTATCAGAGAATGCCTTGAGCACTTGAGAAACCGATTCTAATTCAAGGATGTGGCTTACATAAGTTGATAACCTCCTGGATCCTAATACATGCCTATTTTTGGATGCCTAGTATGTCAATATTGGATACCTCACATAGAATTAAAGGATTCCATGGATGCACACATTGGATCAATCATTGAAAAGTCAGTTCCATGTTAATATATAATAGGTCCCAGTCCCTAATTAACACCCTTTTACTTTGGATGATCACCTAGGATTTGGTAGGCATCTTATTGTGGAAATTATTGGGCTATGATCATTGGATTACACTCTTATGCTTAGCTAGACCCAATTACTACTGAGCTCATGACCATAGAGGTCTAGGATTCCTTGGGGAATACCATGGAACTACTTCTTATTAACTATTAATTATGGTTTCCTTGTTACATATTGAAACCTTCACCAATGATAATGGGTGACTTATTTATAAATTTTTAATAATAAATAAATGAATTGGCTATAATTTTTAGACACCATCCAAGGGTTGAAGCATTTACTTGGATATTTAGTCACATTGTACTTATTTACCTTATATATGCATGCCTACAGACTATTAAATTTTAATTACATGGGACCGATGTTATAGAAACCACTGATAGTGGCCCACTGAGATTTATTTCACACCATTTCTGGGTATTTTTTGTTACTCGGGGCATATTACATGAACAAAGTTTTTGAAAAAGGGAGGCATACAACTTCAAATACTTGATTTCTTGCTGCTTAGAATAGATCTTGATAGTATATGACCAAGATGAATCTTGTGATACTTGTGAAAAATATTTGATTTATATTATACTTTTTTGTAACATGTAATGTTTTTTGTTGTGTATTCATGTTTTCCAGTTTTCTTGGGACATGACATATGATCATCAGCAATTCCAGTTGATACAGTTATTGTTATCCATTTTTATCTATTACTTTGCCTGCTTCTACAGTTTACTTATATTTATTCCACTATTTACCTATGTTTACTTTTATATAATTTTCTACACACAAGTAATGGGGGAATATTATCCCCATGGACATAACCTAGGCCCTCTCTTCTAGTGGGAGACCTCTATCGTTTGGGGAGGTGCACTTGAGGTCATGTGGCCCATCGGGCACAGGACACCTAGTAAGTTGAATCCAGGTTTGGGATTTCAAAAAATGGTATTATTTGGGTTATTTTATTGTTTTAATATTTGGAGAAAATAGTCAAGAGATTAGGAAGGATTGGGACTTGGTCATAATTTTTTTTTGGGCATCACGAACCCAGGTTCTGGGTAAAATCCAAGTTAACCAAAAATATAATTTTTTATCGGTTTTTTCCTATTACATTTGAAATTATTTCACCATTGGGTGATGAACATGTTGTGTGGAGTTTATTATAATTATTATAATTGAGGATTTCATTCCATCATTGGCCTGATAATATGAGGGAAAATATCATTGTTATATGCATCATTATAGGAACCTATAATTTGCATGTCATGCATATTGCCATCCCATATAGGTGCATTTCACTACATTGAATTTAATGATATTGTTGTGATTATTGAGTGATGTTGTGATAGTTACCATTTACATGTATTAATATTGGTTTTTATTGAGTTATTATTTATCTCAACTCATGATGTGGTGTGGGCCCTCATGGGTTGGGGTGAGTAATTTACCAAGCCATGCTATTATGCTATAAATAAATGGGTGTTGTTTTCAGCAATAAGGTGTATGAGAACCGATTCCCTAGGAATGGATATCCATTATAAATTGAATTATGAAATCTAAAATAAATATCTCTTCATATACTTATCCCACATTTCCATGTTTAAGAAAGGTAAAGAAGTGAAACTGGAAATCAAATGTAAAATGGAATGAAACATATACTTGAGCACTTATCGTTACCTGGTTATCTAAGTAGGTAGTTGGGGTAGTATACCATGGGTAGTGATTCATTCCATGTTTATCATATGTAAGTGATGCTATCATTTTTTAACTTATTTGGGGGTGTGTTCTTGTAATTTGTAGAACAATGTTTCCACGACGTCCTCGTATCGTACCCCAAAAGGGTGGAAATGACCATTCTCCAAAAATGGAGGGCCCTAAGCCTCCAGTCTTACCTCTAAGTGTAAAACATAAGGAACCACCTATTGTACCTCAATTAGGAACTAACTCCCAAGTCTTTGATAGTTTTCTAAATCTAATGTAGTCCATTCATGGGGCTCAATGACTTGAACCTCCAATTGTTGATCTGGCTCATGAGTTCCAATAGCATCATCCTCCAACCTTCTTAGGGGATGACAATCCATAGTTTTCCGAGTCTTGACTAGAGGCCAACCTATCTATCTTTGATCATCTAGATATTCCTCTATAACAAAGGTTCAATCTCGCCACAAACAAGTTGTGATATTCGGTCAAGAATTTGTGGGATGTGACTACCCAGGCCGATTGACATCAGGGAATGTTATGGGTTGATTTAAATACTTTCATTTTTTTCAGATCTCTCCTCAAAAGTTTTGAGATGATAGATCTAGAGAGTCCACTCATCTTGAGTATAGTTTATTGTCACGTATGGAATATTCATAACATTTCACTGAGTTACAGCGCTTTGCACCACTTCTAGCCTGTGACAGGCTTTAATGTGCTAGATGTTTCAAAGATGATATTGTGTATTCCATTCATTCGCAAGTGAATTTCATTCACTTGCCTGATTTTTATGAAATATTCAATTAGTCTCTTATCATTAAGAATAACCTAGGGGATAGAAATAGTATCCAGAATAGAGGACCTATGTCGCATCAAGTCAGTAGTTCTTTCGGTGGTTGGATTTATTCTCCTGAGGTTTATATCTACGATAGTGACAACCATAATAACTATTTTGATAATTCCATAGTGTGTCATCAGTGTGGATGATGGGGGAATCTAAAGCCTTAGTGTGATAGAGAACCCCTCAAGTGTCGTTCTTGCAGCTGTATAGGGAATCATCATATATTTTGCAGAACCATTCCACTAGCTTTGAGTGGAAAAGGATCTATGCCAGCTCCACCTTCCGGAGTGGTTTCTTTTATATCGTTTCAGGCTGGGAGTTAGAATAAACCAGCATGATTGTCTGAGGAGGAGGATGTGGCTATGGTATCCAAACCCCTGATCAATTGTAGCGCCAGAAGAGCAGTTTTGATTATGGTGGTTCATCTATCGCATAGGTCCATGAATCAGGATTGTTTCATGCACTACAGCTGATACCTGAGGATCAGGTAGAAGGAGCATCTATAATATGAGGCACTATTCTAGTGGAATCTACTATAGTTTTTTCTTTATTAGATAGAGTTTCTTAAAAATCTGTTATCTCTATATCTATCCTTTAATGTCTTGTACTGGAGAAACAATATTACTATTGTATAATGACCCTAGATACACCGTTAGGGGTATGAATAGAGGAAATACACCAATACAAGGAATGTCCCCTTTAGGTAGGAAGTTACCCTTTCTTGTGGAACCTCTTTTTTATCGATATAACGATCTTAAATGTCATAATCAGGAAGGAATGGTTGGTTCAATATCATGATTTTGTAGACTGCTATCACAGTAGGGTATATTTTACATCACTAGAAGGTACAATTTACCTACATAAGGGTGTGTGGGATGTCCATGTCAGTAAAGCTAGACTAAATCATAATGGGCTAGGGGAATAACCACACAGATTTAAAATCTTTTCATTGAGGATCAAGGATTATGTCATCCTTATTTTTCCTCAGCAATGAATCATTACAGGAACATATTTTATGTGACTTTTCTGTATTACCTCCTTAGAGGGTGGTAGACTATACGATCAAGATTATTCTAGGAGAAGCTCTACTATCCATTCCTTCTTATAGTATGGAACCTAAATGAATTCATGATCTCAAGAGTAAATTAGAGGATTTAGAGACCAAAGTCTTTTTATGGCCCATTATATCCTCTTGGGTTTTGCCAATGATTTTTTCCAAGGGGGATGTGGCCATATGTCTTTGTGTTGATTATATATGTTTGAACCAAATTACGGTCAAGAAATGATATCCACTACTTTTAATAGATGATCTCTTCGACCAGATTTGAGGATCTAGGGTCTTCTCTAAGATCGACCTGAGGTTGGGATATCCTCAATTGTGAGTCATTCCATCATAAATACCTCATACAGTTTTCCGTAGCAGATATGTTCTGTATGAGTACCTTGTTATGCCATTTGGTATTATGAATGAACCCTCCATTTTAATGGATCTAATAAATAGGATTTACCATCCTTATTTGGATTATTTTTTCATGTTCTTTATGGACATCATCATGGTGTATTCTTAACTCATAGAGACCATGCCAATAACCTTAAGTTCATTATGAGTACACTGAGAGAGAATCATCTCTACGAAAATCTTTCTAAGTGCCACTTATAGATTTAAAAAAGTTCACTTCTTAGGTCATAGTATCTTATAATCAAGTGTATCTATTGACACATAAAAATTTAGTGTTGTAGATTTCTATGAGCATCCCAATAACATATTTATTATATGGAGCTTCTTGGGGATGGATGATTAATACAAGAATTTTATACACGACTTCGCATGCCTTTCCTCGCCTCTTAATTTTCTTACAATGATGGGTGTCATGTTTTTATGGTCAGAAGTGTGTGAGGGATCCCTTTAGGAGCTAAAAGGGAGGCCTCTCTTCGCACCGATTCTGACTCTTTCATAGCCAGGAATAGATTATGTCAACTTTTTTATGCATTAGGCATTTTCCTAGGATCATTGATGATGTAGGAGTACAGATTCGTTGCATATGGATCTCAATAGTTGAGGCCTCATGAGAGAAACTACCTAACGCATGACCTTGAGCTAGCAGTAGTTATCTATGCCTCATGTTGCTGGATACAGTATCTATTGGTTGTGAACTTTGTAGTGTACATGGACCATAATAGCCTCAAATATATCTTTTCACAATATCAATTGATCCTTATAAAGTGTATATGGGTCGAGAATCTATAATCCTCTGATTTTGAGCTTTTCAATATACCTGGAAAGGTAAATGTGGTTTCAGAAGCACTGAGTCGAAAATTCAAACACAGGACATGTGGGGATCTAGTGGTGAATTGAAGTTAATGTATCTTTTCTTTGAGATATATCTAGAGTTTCATGATAGTCAAGAGTAGTCTTACATCCCATATTTAGAAATTACATCTTCCTTCCTTGAGAAGTTGAAGAGTATATAGTTTTCATATCCAGAAGGCCGGACTGTCTATGAGAGTATATTAGGAGATAACCCACCATCAGATTGGTTTGTGGATAGAGATGACATTATATATATTCATGGGTTTTTGGGTTCATACAAATATGATATAGGAGTTTTGTGTGAGTTCAATGCCTCTCATTGGGAAATTCATCCAGGAATATCCAAGTTGAATAGAGATATATGATGCTAGTATTGGTTGTCTAGGATGAAACATCATATTACAGGATTTATCACTAGGTGTTCCACCAATCAGTAGGTGAAGGTGGAGCACCAAAGACATGCAGGCTTGTTACATCCGCTTTGAGTCCTAGAATGGAAATGGGAAGATGTTTCTTTAGATTTCATAGTCAGTTTACACATGTTATTGAGGGGTAGAGATCCTATAAGGGTAGCTATTGACTGTCTAAAAGAATAACCCCACTTCATTCCTATTTGGTAGAATTTCTTAGTTGATGATCTGGGAAAATTTTATTTCCATGAGATCATATGACTACATGGGGTCATTCATAATATTGTTTTAGATAGGGATGGTTGTTTCACGTCATAGTTCTGTAATGGATTTTAGAAGTCTACGAGAACAAATGTGCTACTAGGAATAACTTTTCACCCTTAGATCAATGTAAAATCAGAACAGACAATACAGGTTCTAGAAGATATTCTTCAAGTATCTATCCTTGATTTCAGTAGTTATTGGGAGAATAATATCTCTCTCTATGAGTTCTTCTATAATAATAATAATATCTAAATGATTATTTAGATGGATCCTTTTGAGGCCTTATATGTTAGGGCATTTTTTACACCCCTGTGCTAGCTAGAGGCATGTGAGGCAGCCCTACTAGGTCCTCATCTCAGTCAGGATACTTAGTATAAAGTTTAGTTGATCAGAAAGTGTATGACTATTTTTCAATCTAGAAATAAATCTTATGTCAGTCACCATTGATAGCCACTAGAGTTCGACGTCAAGGATTTTGTTTTCCTTTTCATGTCTCCCAAGCTAGATAATAGATAGTTACATCTGAAAGGGAAGTTGTCACCTCATTATGTACAGTAAATTGAGGTCCTAGAGAGAGTTGAGCAGGTAGTATTTTGGTTTCTACTTCATTAGAGGTACCACTCCATGAACAAGGTCTTCCATATCTCATAGATTCACCAGTATCATGATGACACATCTCATACCTTTGATCCTGGGTAAGATGAGTTAGATGTTGATTCTACCTTTGAGGAGTAAACAATACAAATCGTTGACCAGGGCACGATGTCTCAACGAGGTCAGTTTATCCCTCAGGTACATGTGTTATGGTAGCACGATCGTGTGCTGAAAGAAACTTGGGAGAGGGAAGCCGATGTATGTTCCCAATGACCATAGTTGTTCTCAGAAAGTGTTTCACCACCCTTGGAAGGTGAAATCAAGGACGAGTTCTCTTAAGGGGTGGGGGATACTGTAAGAACCTGGTTTTTAACTCATGCGTGGATCCTATAAATTTTAGTCTAATTCCTTTTTTACCTAATTTGGATTCCTATAGAGTTAGTGAATGTTATAAGGGTGAATGGGGATTTTTCAGAGCCAAAAACCCCGCTTTTGGGAAAATAGGCTTGGCACATGGTTTATAGTGAACTGTGCTGGGATGGTCGCATGGATAGAGAAAACCATGTAGGTGGCAGGTTTTTGGACAGTGCCCTAACACTTGATTGGTACACAATTCCCATAATAATATGCCCTAATTGTGGAAGTGACCCTTTTTCCCTGATACACATGCATGGTTTGGGAATGGTTTTTCAAACCACGCAGACAAATCATGAATTGGCTATTTTATGGGTAATTTTTCCATTTTTCCTTAAATTTAAAATTAAGCATCCTCCTTCCACCTAATATGAATTCCAATAGGATTAACCATTTTCCTCTCATTTTGGATATCTGTGAAGGCCTAAGGTTGCAATTAAAATATATCCTTCATCTGGGATCCGAATGGGCTTTTTTTCTTCATGTTGGATGCACAATGGTAATTACTCAAGACCTATTTATCCATTCATCCCATCTCTTACTCTTGACCTATTTATCGGGGTGTGAGTTTTTTCCTTTTTCTTAAATATATGGCATTCTTCATTGAATAGAAGTCCAATATTGGAGTAAGAGTGTTGTAGAACCTACGGTGGGTGTTTTATAACTCGTACCTCAAGTTTGTTAATTTTGGAATTATCATGTAGGGTCCACCAATATTATCGAGTGTCATTTATTGATTTTATAGTCAATTTTTATATCCACTAGAACTGTATCATTATGATCTTTTAAAATATGTGATTAACTGTTGGTTTTTACTCCCACAACTCTATCCATTCCATGTAGGATGTTATTCCATAATTGAGTTTTTAGTATTTGACACATTTGATCCACTATTTGGGTGTGACTTGGATTGATGATTTTAAGGTTAATATTTTATATATTAAATGTATTAATTTATATTGTGAATTGAATTATAGAAATTACAATGTATTATCACCACTTGACCCACCCAAGTTAAGTGCTCCAATTTATAATTAAATGTGAAATGAAAATTTTCAAGTATACTAAGTATATGAATTGACCTGATTAAATTAAAATAAATTATAGGTTGCATGTCCATAGAACCCCATACCACAATAATGGAAGGTAGAAGAATAGACCGTAATTATTTAATATTCCTTAAATGGATTAAAATAATTAATGATACTTATCTTTGTCACACTAATGAAATTCAGCTATTGAAACATTTGAAATTATACATGAATTATTTATTAAATAGGAGTTTCCTGACTCGAGCTCACCCAGTATTCTTCTTAGGGAATGCCATGAGCACTCGGGAACCCAATTACAATTCAAGTATGGGGCTTTCTTAGGTTGGTACCATCCTAGATCCTAATCCTTTTCTTCTCTTGGATTCCTGGTATGAAACTATAGGATCCCTCACATAGTATTAATGGATTCCATGGATACACTCCTTGGATCCAAAATTGATAAGTAGGTGCCATTTTTAAATTCCATATGGGCCCAGTCACTGCTTAGCCATGTTTTACCTTGGATGGTAACTTTGGATTCGGTAGGCATCTTAATGTGGAAATACTTGGACTATGATCCTTGGAATACACTTTTACCCTTAGCTAGACCTAGTTACTACTGATTTAGTGACCTCGGACGTATAGATTTCCTTGGTGAATACCATGGAACCGCTTCTTATTAACTACCAATTATGATTTCCTTATTACATCTTGGAAACTTCACCATTGAAAATGTGTGATTTATTTATAAATTGATAAAAATAATTAAATGAATCGGTAATATGTTTAGACGTCAGTAGAAGGATTAAGTAGGTACTTTCATATTTAGTTACATTATACTGCTTTGCTTTATATATGCATGCTATATTACATTTACATTGTGTGGTCTTGATATTATAGACACCATTGGTGGTGGACCACAAATATTTATCTCACACCCTCTCCAGGTGTTGTTTGGTACACAGGGAAGATTACATGAATGCAGGTGTTAATAAAGGGAAGCATACAGTTTTGAATACATGTTTTCTTGCAGTTTAGGATGAATCTTGATAGCAGATGACTGAGACGGAGCTCCAGATGCTTGGGTAAGTTATTTGATTTATGTTATACTTTTATGGAACATGTTATGTCTGATTTCTTGTGTCCATGTTTTCTAGTTTTCTAGTGACATGACATATCTTCATTAGTTACTCTAGTTGATACAGTTATTCTTATAATTTTTTATCTATTACTTTCTGTGCTTCCTCTTTTTACTTATATTTCCTCTTCCATTTACATTTTTTACATTTATCCATTCGGTTACACTCTATTAATGATAGAATAGTCAACCCATGGATACACCTTAGGACCTCTCTACTAGTCAGTAGCCTCTATCATTTGGGGAGATGCACTTGAGGCCTTGTGGTTTACTTGTATCGAGTCACCTATTAAGTGGCATCCAGGTTCGGGATGTCACTAATTTCATAATAAAGAATTTTAAATAAAATAGTTTACACAAATTCACAAGTCATGAATTTTTTTTAATAATCAATGGAATATATTCCAAATAAAAATTATTGAGAAACATGGTCATGTTTATAAATGTTTGATAGTTTTAGGCTATGGGAATCCCTATCACTCAAAGTGACATGGAAATATGTGTATACACACATCCCATTGACACTGTTCAATATGACTTCATCACCTTCCTCCTATGGATGTTATGTGTTCTATTTATGTATTTTAATGTTTTAAATATTAGAGTGTTATCTCAATAACTCACTAACTACCTAGTCTTGCATGTTCTCTAGTATAAAATAAATAATTGGAAATTTATTTTAAAATTTTTTACAGTACAATTTATCCCATTATTCATTTAAAATATTCCAATGTCAATTTAATAACCAAGAGATGGGTTTTTAATCCAAAACACACCTTTTTCAAATATAAAACCCAATAGTCTCTATAAAAACCATTTTTATTGCATTTTAATCAAATAAAAATATGAAATAAATTCCATCAAATCAATTTCAAAAATTTATATTTCAGAATTTAAATTCCCAAATTTTCCATCAAACCAATATTACAATTTAAATTCACACATTTAACATTTTCCAATTTCTATCAATTTTAAAAACACACCCCAGTTCAATGGAATTGGTATTTTTTTCCAATTTCATGACAAACATCCAATTTCTCGAATAAAATCCCCGAATTCAATGAAATTTGGTTTTAATAAACCTATTAAAAGAAATTTCATCAAATTCAAGAAATTAAATTTAAATAAAAAATTGAGTTTAAATAAATAAATTTAACATTAATTAATCTGGCTAAAGAAAACATAGCCAACTGCCTCAGGATCGTAGGATCTCGAATCACAACACCCTAAACGGTATTCACCAATGATGATCGTTTTCAATAGGAAACCGAGAATCAATCCAAATTTTAAGATTAAAAATCACAGGGATTAGATCCTCTAACAAACATGGAGATCCACAAAACCCTAAGGAGTAAAATAGAGAGATTGGGAGATAGATAATGGAATGAGGAAACCTAATGAGAGAATATAAAATTCCATTCTCCAAGATTTGATTAACTTCCAGAGTGTTGTATAGGCGCCAAAAACTACTCCTGGGAGCCTGTAAAGAAGTAAAATCTGTAATGGGGTCATACAGGTTCATCGGGGACCTAAAAGTGGGGTTTTGGTATTTTAAATATAAAAATGCACTAAAACCCCATACTTATTGTAAGCTAGGTATATTTGCATTTTTTAGACAAACTATGCACCCTAGCTGTGTGGCTCTTTTATTCTGCTACATGGTTTCTACTAAGTGGGTGGATGGTTTTTAAAACTATGTGTTAACCAAAAAAAATTCCCACTACCATGGTTTACCAGGTTTTCTCTATTATGGTGAACAGTTTGGAAAACCCATTCACCAATCGTGTATAGCCCTGGAACATTCAAAATTATCTATGTTTTCACCCAATGAAACCTTAAATAAAAACCAACAAAAGCATGATCTAAATAGGGTTTTAGGAATACCTGAAAATTGTAATAGGATGTTAAAACCTCATCACCATAGAAAATTTATTCCCCATGAAATCCAACTAAAAAGATTCCATTCCAAATACATGAGTCCACTTCTCTCTCATCGGTTCCTCCCTCTCCCAAATATCACCACTATCAGAACTATTCTACCATAAAAATTGAACCTAATGTATCAAACTCTCAGAGAGTACCAAAGCTTCGGAATCAACTATCCTGACTGGTTATTCAGTCAAGGATAAATCCGGCTCAACCACAAGATTACTCCAGCTCAGAACATTATATGAGTCAGATATATACTTTCATATCTGAGATACATGGAACTTGTTATGTATCAACTTTAATTGTGAAGGAATTGCTAACTGGTAATCTATTATTCCCACCTCTTCAACAACCTCAAAAGGTCCAACAAAAAAAAGGACCCATATTCCCTTACCTCCCAGGCCATCGATGACCCAACTTGGGTGAAAATTTCAAGAACACCTTGTCAACAACAGAAAATTTCAATGGTATGCAACAACGATCATTGTAACACATATACCAACTCTTCACAGTAAAAATTCTCTGTAAAATCAACTAAATCATTGATTTCATCTCTTGAACCATGCTTTTTCCCACCAAGGAACTTTCACCAATCTCTAACCAACACAACAAAGATCTATAAGGCCTTAAAAGGGGTCATTCTGATTGAAAACTAGAAACTATTGTCATAAGAAAACTCAAACACCCCTAGATAGTTATCCCAATCTCTACTAAATTTAAGAACAAAAGCATGTAGCATATCCTCAAGAAAATGTATAGTTATTTTTGTGTGTCCATCCAACAATGGATGGTATGTCATTCTAAAACAAGCCTGAGATCTCAATTCCTTCTCAAGGCCGCTACAAAATCAATTAGTTAACCAAGGATCTCTATTAAAAACTATAGTAGATGGAACTCCAGGAAAATGAATAATCTCTATCCTATAGATATTTCCCAACACTTCAACCATGGTTGTATCACGAATAGGTATAATGTGAGATGATTTAGTCATTCCAACAATCACAACCCATATTGCAATATTCCATATATGGGTATGCAGAAACCCAACCACAGTGTAAATTGAGATCTCATCCCACTTCCAATTCAGGACTAAAAGTGGATAAAGAAAACCCAAAGGCTTTTGGTGCTCGGATTTGACCTATAGACATGTATAACGATGAGATACAAAGTTAGTAATGCCTCATATCATTCCTAGACAACATAAATATTGCCAAATATCATAGAACCACTTTGTGGTTTCTAGGTGCACAACCCACTGGGAATTATAGAATTCCCCCAACATGTCTTTCCTTACTAATAGTGGCACAAAAAAGTGATTCCGATATAATATAATTGCCTCGGTAGAGAATGAATCGTTAAGAATAATATTCCCACCATAAAGATATTATTTAATCCTATGGAACACATCATTAAGTTGTTGTTCCTAAAGAATCATCTCGAGAAGAGAATATGTCAACTAAAAAATTCTCAGGGAAACCTCAACTTCTGATTCTTAAACATCAATATGAAAATGTGAAAACAGTTCCATCAAGTTCCACACATCATATGATTCTTTCACTACCTGGGTCAGAATTTTCATTCTTAAAGAATCTGCTATGAAATTCCCTTTCTCTAGGGTATAGGTGATGTTAAATTCTAAAGATTTTAGCTATTCCACCCAATTCCTATAGGGTAGATTCATATCTTTTTACAAGATGATATAACATAAACTCTAGTGGTCTTAAAAAATGGTAAACCTTTCTATATAAAGCTAATGCTACCAAATATTAAGCGCATGCGTCACAACATCAATTTTAAGTTAATGGGTTGGGTAATTCTTCTCATGTGGTCTAATCAGATGAGATCCACAAGAAATGAAATGATCACACTTTAAAAGAAGGAAACCTAATCCTGAACTGGATGTATCACAAAATACCATATATCCCTTCTAGGCCATTGGATGATTAAAAAATACTGAATTAGTAAAAAGGAATTTCATCTCAACAAAATAACTATGAAATTTTTCATCCCAACTAATCTTCACTCCCATCTAAGTTAGATCAGTCATTAGAGAAAAAAATTTTGATAAGTCCTTTACAAACTGACAATAATAACCAACTACATTCGAGAATATCTGAATCTTGAATATATTTTTTAGTTTCTCCCATGTCATAACACCATTCACCTTCTTATGATCAACAGATATACAATGTTCATACACCACATGTCCTAAGAACTTGACTTCCTAGATCCAGAAATCACATTTTGAAAGCATGGAATAAAGTCATTGATTTCTCAACAATTCTTGAACTGATATCAGCTGACACACATGATCATACTATTACTTAATTAAA
Source organism: Viscum album (assembly GCA_963277665.1). Lineage (NCBI taxonomy): Eukaryota > Viridiplantae > Streptophyta > Magnoliopsida > Santalales > Viscaceae > Viscum > Viscum album. The sequence continues at coordinate 821,246,316 of OY728166.1, forward strand.
CAAGGACTTTATCCACAAATACCAACATAAAGGTATAAATATACTCATGTAAAATCTTATTCATATAATCCATAAATACATAAAGATAATTGGTTAATCCAAATGGAATGAAAAGGTACTAATAATGGTCGTGCCTGATCCAAAAGGTAGTTTTCTAACCATCAGGTTGTTTTATCCTCAACTGATGGTAGCTAGACCAAATATTAATCCTTGATAACCACTTCAACCATTTAAAATGATCATATAGATCATCAATACTATGAAATAGAACATTATCTTTATCATAAATTGATTGAGTTTTTGATAATCAACACAAAGGAACAACGAAACATCATCCTTATTAGCAACGGGAACCAGGGATGCCCAAGGAGACCCACTCAGGTGTATAAATCCTTTATCTATAATTTCACACAACTGAGTCTTCAAATCCTTTATTTTAGTTAGATCCATGTAGTAAGAGTGAATAGATACTATTTTATTTCTAGGCACTAAGTCGATAGAAAACTCCAACCCTCTTACTGGTGGAAAACTACAAAAGTAATAATGGAACACATAGGGAAACTCAATGAAAAATATAGAGAGATAATTTCTCAAATATTCTCACTCCATATCAAAATAAAACATAGATATCACTTTAACAAACTATGGATAAGATTCACAACTCTACTCAACCTTATGTTCCATTCTCCTTGACATATTCGTTAAACCCCATTAGGAGTAGTAAAGGAGGCTCATTGAAGATAACAATAAATTCAGTATTTATTGAAAGTTTACCAATACAACAAAAATATGATGCCAAGAAGTTTCATTTAGGGAACCAAAAAAATCCATCAAATCTTATAATCTGATGGAGAGAAAACACAACTTGGACTACAGAGTCCCTGCTCTCTCTTCATACCAAGGGGTGTAATTATATACATCACATAAGAATAAATATCCATATGAAGATTTAGTAGATTAAAAATCTGGTTTGAAATAAAGAAATGAGATGCCCAAATATCAAATAAAATAGTCACTAATGATGAATCTATAGTAAGGTACTTCTCACAGTCACTGGACTTGTATCCGCTTCCTCTAGAGACACTTCCACTGTGTGAAGAAGCTTTGTTCTGGAATCCTAAGCCTATAACCCCATTTTCGATAAAGCATATAATTGTACCACATTTTTTGTAGGAACTGAATATCCCATGACACAATGGGGAGTCGAATAAACATGGAATAACTTATGCAAGTGACCTAACAATTTGTAGGAACCGCATACCTTGGGTGACTTAGTGAAGAACCTCTTTGAATACCTTATCATTGAATAATGGTAACAAATAAAAATGTCTTTTCTAGGAACTATAGGAGGTATTGAATGACCCTTCTATTGAGAGCCACCAAAAAATCCACTATGATTTGTCTTTCCCTAGGAGGAATTCATGCTACTATAAGGAGAAAAAGAAACTATCATCAACCCTGACTTCCATACAATTCCATTTTTACCATTAGTGTTATATCCAACACATTAGTATAAGAAGGTATCTTTTGTATGTAAATATGATCACTAATATCTATTTGAAGTTACAACTATATCTATTGAGAATTTATTTTCTCATTTGAAACTATCTCAGGTGAAAACTACACTGGATTAGAAAAATAGTTTATATATTTTGTCAAGGTCTTGTTAGCCTGCTCGATTTTGACAAACTCAATGGTCTTGGCCAACATCATTGACTCTAGATAGAATATTTCATTGAAATGAACCTTTAAGTATTTCCAACCTAATCACTCAGGATTCTTTTCCATCACCATCATGTCACATTATCTCTTACTTGGTCCTTACAATATGAATGTGGTGCACTTTACCTTGATTTCGTCAGGTGTCTTCAAGTACCCAAACAAACACTCTATCCTACTCAACCATTCCTCATCATTTTGAGAATCATTTGATCCTTTGAATTTTGGGGATTATAGATAATTAAATCTTCATAACTAATCCATAGAACATTATATTTACGTACCAAAAGTGTAGCTTGAATGGGAGCTAGTGGTGGTGTTTATCCCAGAGCATGGACAGTACGCATGATCACCTCAACCAGACTCAGTTCCATGAGAGGATTCACTTTCTAAAGTTCATTAGCTGATTCATCTTGGATCTGATTGGAATTTCATTTTAAAGGAATGATGTTACATAGAATTAGTATGAAATATTAAATACATCTGATTAACACTCAAACAAAGGAGCAAGGTAAATAAATATCAACAGATAGAACAATTAATATTTGGATTTCAATCAATCAAAATCAAAATAATGGAAAATACATGAAATAATACACAATATGTATTTCTCAAAATACCCTTATTGACATAAGGCTTATTGTAGTGAGTTCAGAGCATGAAATCAATCTCAACTACCTCATATATCCTGAAAATATTTTACAACTGCATAATAACTTAAAAAAATAATCATAACCTACTATGATATCATTTTTCCACAAACTAGCCCTAGAAATATGGTAAACCAATAAGTTGCTCAGTCCTAACATGGCCTGAAGTTCATACCCAATCCCTATGGGTGGGAGAATAGAACATAACAACATACAAAATGAAATTGGTAAGGAATTTCCCACAAACATTGTGGAAGAAGGATAAAAAATCACTATGCATACAAAAAAACTCCATAGGGAGAAGCATAAATAAAATTTAAATTGGTATAAAAAAACTATATAAAAGTAGTGGATGCTGAAATAAAAACTCAATTCCTAGAAGACTCTCAACTCACCATACCAAAATATCAATAGCTTGAACAACCTCTTAGTGGTGCTTTTACCCTACTCTAACCTAGAAGGAGATAATCTAAAAATACTTGAAGTCATAGGTAAGGTGTGAGATAAAATCATATTAGGGTCTAACCAAGGATTCCATAATAGATTTCACATTTAATTTACTAAATAAATATTCCAATTTTAAATACATGGGTTTTTCATTTAAAAATAAAATTTTAAAAAATAAAATTTAGATTTAAAATGATGAAATTATTATAACCAAGTGCCTCATAGTTTAGTTGACGGAATATTTATAAACAAATGGATTAATAAAACATTTAATATAAAAAAATTTATATAAATTCACAAGGCATATAAAATAGTTTTCAACAATCAATAGAATTTATTTCAAATACAAAAATCCAAGAAACATGGTCATGTACAAAAAGGTATAATAGTTCAAATCTATGGGAGTCCCTCAAACTCAAAGTGACATAGAAATATGTATGTACACACACCCCAGTAACACTAGAAATGATAACATCATCACCATCCTTTCAGAGTTGTTATTTGATAAATTTTTATTTTAGAATGTTGTGAATCATAGAGTGTTATCCCAAGAACTCAGTAACTGCATAGGTTTTCATGTTCTCTAGTGTAAAATAACTCATGGGCAATTTATTTTAAAACTATTTAAAATAAAATTAATCTCATTATCCATTTAAAATATTCCAATTTCTATTTAAAAACCAACATATTAGTTTTTAATCATAAAAACACCTTTTTCCAAGATAAAACCTAATGGTTTCTATCAAAACAATTTTTGAAACATTTTTAGTGAATACAACATTGAATTAAATTCCAACAAATTAATTTCACCAATTTAAATTCCATAATTTTCCATCAAATCAGTTCAATAATTAAAATTCACAAATTTAAATTTCACCTATTTCCATCAATTTCACAAACACACCCAAATTTAATGGAATTAGGGGTTTCCCTAATTTCATGCCAAAAATAAAATATCACAAATCAAATCCCAAAATTCAAGGAAATTGGATTTTCAATCAACCAACTGGTAGAAATTACATCAAATTAAAGAAATTGAATTTATATAAAATAATTGAATTTAAATCAATAAATTCAGGCTTAATTAAATTTCTGGATCAAAAAGCCACCACCTATCATGGGATCATGATATCTTGAATCACAATATCCTAAATGGGATTGGTCGATGAATAATGTTATTAAAAGGAACCCAATAATCAAACATAGGATTATGATTCAAAATTGTCTTGATTAGATCCTCCAACCAACATAGAGATCTACAAAACCCTATGGAGTAAGAGAGAGAGAGTGGAATATAGATAATGAGAAGAGGAATCCTCTCGGGATAAGAGAGAATTCCATTCTCATAGATTTAATTTTCTTCCATAGGGGTTTAGAGGATCTAACAACTTCTCTTGGGAGCCTCCAATAAATAATAATATATAATGGGTTTTTACATGTACTTTATGGACCTAATATATGGGTTTCAGGATTTCAAAACATTATATAGGATTAAAAGAACTCGTTTTCTTGGTCAGCTGGGCAGAACAACACGATTTAGACAAACTGTGCACCCTAGTCATATTCCCCTTTCATTCAGTTCCATGGTTTCTACAAATTGGGTGCATCGTTTTTCAAACTGTGTGTCAATCGTGAAAAATGCCACTACCTTGGTTTTCACAGTTTGCTATAGTAGGGCATTTGGTTTTGGAAAATCATGTACCAACCATTACTAACAAAAGAACAGTTAAAATTATGTAGATTTTCGTTCAAATAACCCTTAAATGAAACCCAAATAATTAATTATCAATATAGGGGTTTAGGAATACTAGAAGATAGTAACGAGATGTTATCATTATGATGAAAATCTTGAGGAAGAATGTTCTATAATAAAAATTTAGTATGTGGGAATTTCGGATATATAAAGCCTCATTATTTAGTCATATAATTCAAAGATATGGTATACAGTTGGGTACTTCAATGATATCAGTTATTAAATTATGAAACAATCAAACCATGATGGTCGTGATCCATAATTTTTTTGGTTGGAAGGATACTTATGATTACTTTTAAGATATTTCCCATGACTATCAAATATACTAACCAAGTTGACCTAAAAGGCAGGCATTTTCCTAAGGATATATAAATGTGAGGATAATTTCGAGGAATTGAAGAGAATGATGGTTAGTTCACATATAATAACACTACCCTAAAGTGAAGAATAGTTTATGATTAGTAGTGATTAATAAAATAACATAAAAGGATGAATCCTCAGGAATAATGATACGGAGATAGCTTATGTCTCTCACCAAATGAAATTTCATGGGAAAAATTACCTAGATCATGATTTTGAGTTGTTGGTAGTAATATTCTCATTAATGATGAAGAGGAATTATATATATAGTGAAATATATGATATATGTACTAATCATAAAATCGTGAAGTATATATTTACATATAAATCATTTAATATTTACTAAATAATATGGTTGGAGTCCATTAAATATCATGACTCCTCATTATATTAACAACTTATGAAGGCGAATAAAGTGTTTGATGCTCTAAGTCATAAATACAATGCTAGTTGGTAAATTATGAGGATTAAAAGAGATCTAATATTTATATATTTTCATATTTTTTATCTTAAAATCATGGTTAAATGGAATAAATCATATATTTCTCATATGAATTTTTATGCATCAATCTATCTGATGATTAAATAGGTAAAAAATGAGGATCTGGAATTGTAGAAGATGGTGAGAAATGTTCATGAGTTCAACTATGATTTTGATGGAATGATAAGGCTCAAGAACCACATATGTGTTCTATAAAAATCATATATGAAGGTGATTTTGGATGAATCTCATAGTCAATCATTCTCTATTTATCTCATTTGTAAAAATATATATAGAGATTTGAAAGTGTATTTCTAGTCAAATAACATAAAAAGGGATATTCCATACTTTCTCTCTTGATTCTTGGTATGTTAATAAGTAAATATGGGAGAATAATTTTTTTATGTTACAACCATTACCCATACTTGAATGTAAATGGGAAAAACTACCATGGATATCACCATTAGACTCTCCAAAACATCAAAAGGTCATAATTCTATTTGGGTTTTGGTCTATCACCTTATCATATTTTTACATTTTTTGCATTCTAAAATATTTCTCTTATAATAATGTTACTAGGATATAAATAATGGAAGTGGTAACATTTAATGTAGTACCAAATTATATTGGATTTAATCATTATAATATGTTTACCTTGTATTTCAAGATAAGACTTCAGCAGGTTCGATATATAGATTTGACTTTCATTTCTACATATCATCCTTTAAAATATAGTCATTCTGAGAGGACTATTCAGACTCTAAAAGACATGTTGAGATATTTTTATATGTATTTCAATGTTTTTTGCGATAAAAAAAATATTTTTATGGGGTTTTATTATAACAATAACATTCACTTGAGCATTCCGATATCATCTTTTGAATCCGTTTATGGAAATAAGTGAATAAATCCAATGTGATTGGATGAAGATGGAGAAATAAATATATTGGGACCTAATCTATCCAAGGAAATATTAGACAAGGTTATATTCATTTATCACGGTATCCGAGTGGATCAAATTTAGTAGAAAAACTATGATGGTAATCATTGGTGCAATCTAGAGTTCAAGGTGGGTGATAAGGTATTACTATGAATATATCCTTAGAGGAAGGTTATAATAATTGGAAATAAGGGTAATCTGGGCCCTAGATATCTCATTCCCTTTGAAATTCATGATTGTATCAGGATGGTAGATTATATTTTGGCTTGTAAATACCCTAAACCCAGTATCATAGATAAGGTGGTTACTTTATTACATTGGTACATGATGCAATTGATCACATCTAAAAATGACTAAATGTTTAGTAGTCTTGGAAAACTAGATACGTATATGAATCTCAAATTATATACCAAAAAATGAAATAAAACATATTATTTTCTTATAGAAAATCATTATTCATTTATAGAGTACCCTTTCATATCATTAATAATATACATAATGGAATATTAGGGAAGGGAAAATACAAAAGGGAAGAGGTCAGATTCTTAGTAAGGGAATCCATACATTTGAATCTATCATAGAATAAATAAAGCATGCCTAATATTGAAGTAATTAATTTAGATAAAATAATTCCACATAAATAATCACATGGACTTGAATCTTTTCCATGGATTATATAATAATTAAATAATAAAATAGAAATAGATAAATGATTTCATAATGATGGAATGCATAATGTAGATCTTCTAAAATTTGTCATTGAGGCCTCATGCTAAAACATATTATATAAATGGGTAAGTCCTTGTCCAAATACATAATTCTTTTTACTCATGATACCTACCAATTCATGAAAGAGATATTAAATTTCAGGCCTCAACTGTCACTTAATAAGTCCAATGCATTCATCATATGAATAAAAAATTAAAATTAATCAATATGATTTAATAATAAAAAAAATTCATATATTAAAACTTGATATAAATAATTTCAATAATTTCCCAATTAAAATTGATCAAAAACCATATAAAAACCCTTCTCTTTTTTTCACACTTAAACATAATTTATTACATAAAATATTCACTTGATACAACAAATAATATGTATAGGTCAAGTGTCTTTGGGGATTATTAACATTTCAAAATAACTTAAAACATGAAATACACATCTTTATTGAACGTGGATTCATTAAACAACATCATTTATTCCACGATATTGGAATGTGTAATTCATAAATTAAACTATATAGTCAATAATTAAATTTATATATAGGTGAATACCATTGATAGAGAAATGGGCATGGTATTCACTGAATTCACTACATAGTGACTTTGGATTGGAAAATCACGGTGTAATTTCGGCAGTATAACAGTGTGTTATAAGAATTCATAAAAATGGTTGATGATAGAGAAAGAGGTGTGTCATCATATTTAGATGAAATGGAAAGGTAGGGGGTCATATAGATACATGTTCCAACATATGTAATGGAATTTAGATTCATAAAACAAAATAATTGCATGAATGTAAATGAGGAGAGAGAAATCTCTTATGGAATCTTGGCATGGTAATGGGTATACCTGGGAAGAATTAATGAGAGATAAGGGGGTCTATAATCTTTCAAACATAAGGATGGTAGTATTTCAGAGGTGAGAAATCATACCCCAACATTTTTAATTGAAAATAAAATGGAATAACAACATAAAAAAACGTGGATAAAAATGAGAAAGGAAGAAATCCCTTACTTGGAAGTGTGATCCAAAGGATTGGGAGAGGCTTATGAGAGGTTTCATGGGAGATTAGGGTGCCTTGGTTGGATACTAGAGAGAGGAGGGAAGAGTAGGGACATGATCCAAGGGTTTTTAGTGAAGATAAGTGGGATATTGGGTGGGTTTATATAGGAAAAGAGAAGGAATTATTTATTATTAAGATTCTAGACACCACACATTAAACTAATCAAAACAACAAAACAACCCTTATTTTTGGCCCATGGTTTTTTCCAAAGGGGCATGTAAAAAAATATTGTATAAGACCAATGTTAGAACATCTTAAAATATAGGTCTTCCTTTTGTGGAGTTGAGTCACACTCTCAAGGAAATCATTTTAAAATTTAAAATATTTTATAAGTCATTAAGGGTACTCTTAGGCAACATAAAATTAATAAAACAAATAAAAAATAACATTATTTTAAATTTAAAATATATATTGGCCAAAATCCCATTTATAGTATTTTATTACATTACTATTGGGTCATTATGATTTCATAAAACACATTATATTTTTAAACGGTATTTAATTTTTACCCAACAATTCGACTACCTTAGAAAATTATTTAAAATTTATCGTAGGAAAATTTTGACATCCTGATTACAAAAATAATATTCATTTTATCTAAATAATTTTCTAAATATGTTTGTTTGGACTTTTATAATAAAAAAACTCTACTTATTAAAAATACATGGGTTTTGGAAAAAACAGTTTTCAAACCATAATAAAAATTAAAATTGTATTCATAAAAATTATATGATAATTTATATTTAAAAAGTAATTTAGTAATAATAATATTTTACTAAAATATTTTTTAATTCCAAAATTCCATTAATTAAACCAAATAGATTTTTAAATTGAATATCAACTAAAAATATTATTTTTCCTTTAAAAATAAATTTTAAAGTAACAATAATGAAATGAAAGTTAATTCTTTATACAAAAAATAAAGCACATAATCATAGTGCTAGGGTCTTGTTATATTACCCCTTATAATACCCGCATAATACCTAAGAGTAATGTGTGTGATGGTGAAAAACTCATGGGGTGGCTTGGATAACATCATTCAAGTGGTAATCTCTATCAACTTTCACTTCTCCCAAAAAAAGGTTATGTTCAAGCTTAACATGTTGAAGCTCGACTTGGGCTTGGTCAACAGAGAAGTCTAGAGATGCTACCTCCTTTCCAAGCTCCAACAAATAGGATTTGTATAGAGAAATTATACTGGTTGAGGGCATCACATCCTTTTTATGAGTAAATTGGATTTGTTAAAGTCCAATATTTATACAAATCATATGATTATTATTCAATGTATATATTAGAAAAACTTACAATTATTAACAGCATTTTAAAATCCAAAAACAAAAAACTAAATAATTGCATATGTTTTATATAACCATTTTACAAAATAAGAGATTTAAAAAGATCAATAGTAATTTTCATTTATAAAAGTTTGGTTCTTTACAGTCTTCCCCCCTTAAGAAATTTCAACCTCCAAATTTCTTTTTCCCACACAAAAATAGATGTGGGTAACTCTGCTTCATTACTTCCTCTGATTACCACATTTCAACTTCAAACTTTTGGTTTTTCCATAACACCTTGATGAGGGGCAATGTCTTATTTTGGAGAACTTTTTCCCTACGATATAAGATCTTCAGTGGATTATCTTCATAATATAGTTCATTCTCTAGTAGTGCAACCTGTAGATTGAGTGCATTCAATGGTTCATGTATGTACTTTCTCAAGAGTGATACGTGGAATACATCGTGTACTTGAGGTAGGTTTGATGGGAGTTCAAGTAAATAAGTCACTACTCCAATGCCATCAAGGATCTCAAATGGGAAAATATTCCTTGAATTAACCTTTCCCTTCATCCCAAATCTCATAACTCTCTTCCATGGTGATATTTGGAGGAATTCCAAGTCTTTGAAATCAAACTCTTGGTCTCATCGGTGATTATTGGTATAGATCTTTTTTCAACTTTGAGTAGCTTTAATGTGCTGCTGGATGGTCTTAAACTTATCCACTATTTCTTCAACCATTTATGAACCGAAGAGTTGTTTCTCCTAAACTTCATACCAACAAGACAGTGTTCTACACCTCTTCCCATAAAGGGCTTCATAAGGATCCATTTGGATCTTTGAGTATAAAGATTTATTGTAAGAGAGCTCGACCAGGGTAATATGTTGATCACATCCTCCATTGAAGTTCATTGAGAATTCTCTCAAAATGTCCTCAAGTTTGTGGATATTCCACTCAGATTGAACATTATTTTGAGTATGATAAGCCATACTGAAGTTCATCTCATTATTCAAATCATGTTTAAGACTCTTATATAACATAGAGATGAATCTTGGATCTTGATCGAATAAAATAGATAGTTGTACTCAATGTAGCCTTACAAATTATCTGATGTATGTATGTGCAAGTTGATCCAATGCGAAATCCTCTTGAATTGCATTGAAGTGTGCAGTCTTTAGACGAAAATCCACAATAACCCAGATAGCATTGTTTCCTTTGGATGTCTTTGAAATTCCAATTAAAAAGTCCATGATAATGTTCTCCCATTTCCATGTTGGAATGGGTAATGGTAGAATCATCCCATTACACTTATAACTCTTAGACTTCACATGAAAACATACTAGGAACTTTGATGTATAATTAGTGATCTCCTTCTTCATGTTATCCCACCAATAATTCTCTCCATGATATCGATAAATCTTTGTGTTTCCTGTGTTAATGGAGAAATTCAAACTATGTGCATCATCCAAAAGTTCATTCTTTAACTCTAGATTTGATGGAACACATAGTATTGTCTGAAATCTCAAAATTCCTTCTTCAGTAACATTGAACTCCAAGGATTTCCCCTTATTGATAGTTTCCACTTTATTCTGAATTCCAATATCATCCTTTTGAGAATCCATTATCATTTCCAAAAGATATGATTGAGTAATCATTTTTGAAAGGATTGATGATGTTCCCTTCTTTAGGATTCCCATGAATATCTCAATAAAATCTAATAAGATTGGATATTTTTCAATTCCCATCAATGATAGAATCAATGGGTCCTTTCTACTTAAATCATATTCCACATTATTCAATTTTTGAGTGTGGTAATGGATTGGGCAGTCATAGTATTTGATCAGCTCTACCCTCTTCTTTGGCACATATTCAACTCTTTCTATGTGAATATATACTTAAGGCTTTTGTGATCCGTGTATATTTCACACTTCTCCCCAAAGAGGTAATGTCTCCAAATTTTTAAAGAGAATATTACTGCAGCCAACACCAGATGTTGTGTTGGATATTTTTTCTCATGAACTTTCAATTTCCATGAAGCATAGGTAATGACTTCGTCATTTTTCATCAACAAAAAACTTAGGCCCTTCTTAAAACCATCACTAAATACTATAAAAAGTTCCCTAATTTTGGGTAGTGTGGACATGGGCACAGTGATAAGACTCCTTTTCAACTGCTTAAAGCTCTCTTCGCCCTCATCAATTCAAGAAAACTTGACTCCCTTTCTAGTTATCTTGGTAAGAGGGTTTGACTATCGTGATAAATTTCTCACAAATCGGTGATAATATCCAGATATCCCTAGTAACCTATGAATATCTATTTCAAATACTGGCATCAGTCATCCCTCAATTACAACTATCTTGGAGTGATCCATATATATCCCATTGCTTCTGATGATATGACCCAAGAATGATACTTCCTTCAACCAAATCTACCACTTGTTTTACTTTTCATAGATATTCTCCTTTCGCAAGGTCACAAATACAGTGCATAGATGCCCCCAACGCTCTTTATTGGTTTTGGAGTATATTAGAATATACTCTATAAAGACTACCACAAATTTTTTGAGGTAATATCTAAAGACTATATTCATCAATTCTATAATGTTTTATGGAGTATTAGTGTGCCTGAAAGGCATTACTATGAATTCATAGTGCATGTACCTTCTACAAAAAGTAGTCTTGGGGATTACATCCTTCTTCACCCTTACTTGGTAATAGCCCAACCACAAATCCACCTTGGAAAAATACTATGCTCCACATATTTGATCAAACAAGTCATCAATTCCGGGAATAGGAAACTTTTTCATTATCGTGATTTTGTTGAGCTCACGATAATCAATACGAAGTCACATTGACCCATCCTTCTTCTTGACGAAGAGGATTAGTGCACCCTTTAGTGAAGCACTTGGGCATATAAACACTACTAAAAATATTTCCTTTATCAGTGCTAGAAAAGGGAATTAATTTTTCTAGAAAATAATTGGTAATCGAGGTGAAGATAAATGAGGTCCCTTTTATCAGCGCTTAAAAAAACTTATAAAGGCCCCTTTTATTAGTGATAAAAAAAGAGCTCATAAAAACATCCTTTATCAGTGCTTTTTTTAGTGCTGTTAAAAGACTCATTTTATCATCTCTTTATTTATGCCCTGATAAAATTCAAAAATAAAAATAAAAAAAAGTAAAAAAGAATTTATAATGTGGGGAGCCTTTAACATCACTTGACCCCCCCCCCCCCCACCTTATCAGTGCTAGGTGGATCCCTCTACCTCTCAATTCACACTGCACTTGCCCGCGTAACACCCTTCCACTTGCTTGCATTCTCCTACTTCCACTAGAACTTGAACCTGAGACCTCCCCCCTTGCATGCCTTCTCCTTTACCACTAATCCATTTAGTTTCTTTATCTATTTAATGATATATCTATATATATATATAAGGTTATATTTATTTGTATATTAATATAAATTCATATTAATATAAATATATTTACTTATATTAATACAAATATATTTATTAATATATTAATATTTATTTATTTATTCTTATATTAATATATATTTATATCTATTTATACACATATATATATATATAGTTATAATGTTTTATCCATATATTTATTTGTATACTAATATATACTTATAAGATTAGTTTTAAATACATTTATAAAATATATTTTTTATATGTGTTTATAAATAAATAAATATATACATATATACAACACACACACACACATATATATATACATATGTATTTACTAATAAATACATATATATGTTTATCTGAAAAACAATGGAATGTTAAAATGACCATAACTTCTAATACAGAAGTATTTTTCAACTCCATGACCAATCAAATCATTTAAAATGAAAAAATATTCGATATGATATGTGATATAGTCCTAGTGGGTGTTCGACATGATATGTGATATAGTTGTTTGAGTGTTAAAATATCGGTGTATCCTGATTAAAAACTCATTTTTGGAGGCCTTCTGGGCCTTTTGGACTAGAAAAATGTGACTGAAGTTTCCCTTTAGTCACTAGTGTGTAGAACTCATATCATTTTTCAATTTGATATGTTGTAGGGCTCAAATGGACCCCCAGATCAAAATTAATGGTCGTTAGAAGTTTGAGTTACATTTTCAACTTATTTAAGATCTTTTTTTTTAATTTTTTTGTCTTAAAATTGTTATCAAATGATTATTAGTTGATGATAATTATATAATTATTAATTAATAGTATTTTTTAAAATATTTTAAATCCATTTTCACTAAATTTAATATATATTAAAATAAATAGTCAATTAATTATTATCAAAAACTTATTTAAAATATATATATTATATTTATATTAATATAAATAAACTTATATATCAATATATTATTTTTAATGCTTTTTTTTGAAATAAAATCTTTATCAACACTCGAAAAAAGTGCGGATAAAGCCCCCCATTAGTGCTAGTCAAAAAAGTTCTGATAAAGGGGTCCCATTTAACAGTGCTAAAAAAAGCGCTCATAAAGGGGGTGCCTTTATCTGTGCTAAAAAATGCGCTGTTAAAGGGTGACTGTTAATAATGCTGTTAAAAGTGCCCCTTATCATCCCCTTTTTAGTGATAATAATGGAACCCCCTTTAGCAGTGCTCTTTTGTAGTGCTGATAAAGGGTGGCACTATGGAAACCCAGTTTTGTGGTAGTGAAACCCGTTATCCATATTCTCTTGTAGTTCTTTTTTCAGCTCCTCAGGCTCCATAACATCCATTCTATATGGAGTCTTAGATACTGGAAACTCCCTAGTTATAAGATAAATCGGTAATTCAACATCTCTTCTATGAGGAAGACTAGTCAATTCTCGGGAAATGCTTCAGAAAATTCACTCATAATAGGTAGGTCTTCAAAGATGATTGCCTCTTGAGAATCAATCATTTGAGAAAGATACGCATGCTCATAGGGCAATAATATATATGAATTAGATGATGGTGCTAATGAATATGAATTATCTTCCTTGAACTTGTATAAAATCGTGGGTCGATTCTCTATATGGAGAGTGATTTCCCTCTCACAGAAATTTATTTTGTCTCTATATAAGTAAATCCAATACATGCTAAGAATTGAATAAAATTCCTCCAAAGGGAGTATGATGATGTTCTCCAGAAAGTTCAATCCACATATTATGATAAGGGAGGAGTTATATTCATGGAATGTAATGATTGCCCATTTTTTGTTCCCATTAACATCTTTACTTCCACAATTTTTAGTGGTGTTGGGATTGTTCTACTAAACTTTTGGGATATAAAAGAATGCATAGAACCAGAATAAAAAAAGTATGTTATCTATTATTGAATGAATAATTATCATACCTATCACCACATCTTTTTCGAGGTTCACATCGGTGGTAGTGATGGAAAAATATCGCCATTTTTTAGAGGGTTGTTGGTTGATTCCGAAAACCCTTGTCTTAGGGAACTAGTTTTAAAAGTGCCATGATTCTTTTCAGTTGAAGAAATGAAAAACATGTTTAAGGTTGAATAGAGACTTCTTCTCCTCAATCACAGCTGTGAGTTTTTCTTTTTGATAGTTAATGGCCAGGTTCCCTTCTCTTTTACACCTAAATCATTTCCTTGTCCCCTTTAGGAAATTTCTGGGGTGCTTCTTTCTACACCATTGGCAAGTGGGGTGTTGGATTTTATTAGAACCATTGGAATTTTCCATCAGACCTCTAGAATTAAAGTCCACCTTACACTTCTTATCCCCATGATACCCCTGAGATTTTCTGATCTCTATTTTGACGTTGAGGGAACATCAAACAATTTTCCCGTAGCTTTGGAAGTCAAGGATTTCTATGGATTTCCATAAGATAGGTTTTATCCCACCAAAGAAGAGGTGAACACTGAATTCAGGGGTAACGACAAATACATAGGCATATAATGCAAGCCATGAAAATTTTTCCTCATACGATCTGATGGATTCATCATTATTTTTCTTGAGAGCAAGGAAGACCCTTTCGATATTAAGTCAGAGTGTGTGATGAAAAAATTTATTGAAATACATTTTCTAAAAAACCTTCCATTACAGCACCTCGATCTCCTCCTAAATAAGTAAATGTTCATAAAGGTGAATACCCTTGATAGAGAAATGATCATGGTATTCACTACACAATAACTTCATCTTGGAAAATCACAGTGCAATTTCGGTAGCATAACTACATGACATAATAATTCATAACAATTTTTATGAGAGATAAAGAGGTGTCTCATCATATGTACATGAAATTTAAAGTAAGGGGTAATATAGATACATTTTCCAATATATGTATGGAATTTATATTCATAAAACAAAATAATTGTTTGAATGTAAATGAGGGGAGAGAAATTCCTTATATAATTTCTGCATGGTAATGAGTGAAAATGGGTGGAATTAATTAGAGATAAATGAGTATAACATCATTAAAAAATAAATATGGAAGTATAGGGGATGTTTAAAATCATACCCCCAATATTTTAAATTGAAAATAAAAGGGAATAACAACATAAATAAACATGGACAAAAATGAGAAAGGAAGAAATCTCTTACTTGGAGGTGTGATCCAAATGATTGGTAGAGGCTTGATAAAGGAATATTGGGAGCTTAAGGCTCCTTGGGAGGATACTAGAGAGATGAGGGTAGAGTAGGGATGTTCTCAAAGGGTTTTTAGTGAAGAGAAGTAGGATCTTGGGTGGGTTTATATAGGAAAAGAGAGGGAAATCTTTATTATTTAGGTTTTGGATGCCACACATTAAAATAATCAAAACTACAAACCAACCCATAGTTTTTTTCTCTGGTTTTTTCCAAATAGGAGTGGAAAACAATTATTTTATAAGTCTAATGGATGAACTTATTAAAATATTTGTCTCCTTTATGTGGAGTTGAGTCACACTCTCAAGGAAATCATTTTAAAAGTTAAAATGTTTTATAAGTCTTAGACGGTCCAGTAAGGCACCATAAAATTAATAAAACAAATCAAAAATTGCATTATTTTAAATTTAAAACATATATTGGCCAAAACACCCATTTATAGTATTTTTTTACATCACTATTGGGTTGGTATTATATCATAAAACACATTATATATTTAAATGGTATTTAATGTTTACCCAAAAATTCAATTATATCAGAAAATTATGAGAAATTCATCATTGGAAAATTCAGACATCCTGATTCTAAAAATAGTATTCATTTTATCTACATATTTTACTAAATATGTGAATTTTCAATTTTAAAATAAAAACTGACATTTATTGAAAACTCATGGGTTTTGACAAAAAATAGTTTCCAAACTGTAGTAAAAATTATAATTATATTTATAAAAATTATTTGATCATTTATATTTAAAAATTAATTTTCTAATAATAATATTTTATTAAAATATTATTTCACTCCAAAAATCCATTAATTCATCAAAATTGATTTCTTAATTGAATAGTAACTCAAAATGAAATTTTTGCTTCAAAAAACATTTAAAATGTAACAATAATGACATGAAAGTATATTCTTTATAAAAAATTAAAAATATAATAATAGTTCTAGGGTCTTATTGCATAACCCTTTATAACACCCGCATAAGACCTAAGGGTAAGGTACATGATGGAGACAGACTCTTGGGGTGGCTTAGATAACATTTCTTATGTGGTAATCTATATTAACTTTAACTAATCTTGTAGGTGGTTCCTTTCAAGCTTAACATGTTGAAGCTTAACTTGGTCTTGGTCAATAGGGATTCCCAATGATGCTACCTCCTTTCCAATCCCTGAAAAATGGGCTTCTTATGGATCAATTTTAATGGATAAGGTCATCACATCCTTTTCCTAAGAAAATTGGATTTGGTAAGGCCCTATATTTATAAAAATCATGTGATCACCGTTTAATAGCTATATTAGCAACGGTAACAATTCTTAATGGTATTTTAAAATCCAAAAACATAAAACCAAGGATGTTCATAGGTTTTATATAGCCATTTATAGAATAAGACATTTAAATAGATCAATAAGAATTTTCATTAATAATATTTTGGGTCATTACATACCATATGAAAAAATATGGTGGATGGTATCATTATAATATATCCTCATTAAATCATAATATTCAATAAATATTTTTGACATAAATGAAAAAAAATTAAATTATAATTATATTCTTTCTTAAAGAAAATACCCTTCTCATTTCAAAATCACTTATTCAAAAAACAAATTCCAAAATATAAGAAAAATATTTTTTTTTTGAAATAATCATGGAAATTTTTAAAATAATCTTCAAATAATTTAAAATTTTTGATGGTATTAAATGTTTTTTGTGTGGTTTCTGTTAAAATATTGATTTTGGTCACACCTTTGGTAAAAGATTCTCATTTATAAAATGAAAATAATATTACTTTTAAAACTTTTTATAAAATTTTAAAAAGGGTTAAGATGACTTTAAAAATTTATTTTTTAATCTTAAATACATTCTTGAAAATAATATATAATTAAAATAAACACAATGAAGAAAAACATTTCCAATTATAAGAAAAATGATATCAATTTTCCTTAAAAATATTATTTCTATATCCTAAGTATTTATGAGATGGAAAAGAAAGGAAAACTTGTAATTTATATAAATAAATATGTTACAATAAAATATATTGCTTTTATGACAAAATTATTAAATAATACCCCCTATGGAGACTTAAACCTAATCAATCTGGAATAATAATGAGATTGTGAAATAAACCATTACCTCACGTTAGAATTTCATAGAATGTTCTATAAAATTATATATAATAAATTATATTTTATAATAATTATTTAATATACTAATTTTAATACTTATAATATCATATATTTTCCAATTATAATACTTCAACCCAAATTTATTAATAACTCCTTATTAAAATCATCATTTTATGGTGTTAACTATTTCATTATTCATGGATGTTTCAAATTGGAAGTTCCATTCCTTATAATTTATCAAGTTTTAATCATCCAAAAAAATTACATTCATGATATAATTATAATATATATTCAATAATATTTAAATTCATCCATAATTGGTAGAGATAGAGAAATATTTCACACCGTTTATGGAGACGGTAGGTCGTACGTACACATGAACTCTATTTCCATTTTATAATGAAAATAATGAAGGAAATATAAATATTATATTATCATTTATAAACATATTTATATCATTAATAATATATATATATATAATAAATCTATCCTTATTACCATCCAAGAAAAAAACAAAAATGAATCGTATCGCTTCATGGAGGTGGTAGTCCACGCGTACACACGATCGACGTTATTGTTTTCCAATAGATGGGAATGTAATAAGTTAGATATGATATTATAATTAAAGAATAAAATTTATTTAATAACTATAATCTATTAACATTAAACCCATTATAATAACTATCCATGAAGGATGCTGACGGAAAATGAATTATATGACTATGTGGAGGCAGTAGTCCATATGTGTGCATGAGCGATACTTTCACTACCCATTTCAAAAAATATAGGTTGAATAATTGTGTTTAAATAATAAAAATAACATTTTATTATATTTAGGATACTTAATTTATCATTTTATGGTGAATAACATAGATTTAGAGGAGTTAGAAGAAGAAATAAATTGAAATGTTTTCTGTAGGATGGTTACCAATTCTTGGCTACGGCTCTTTTATATCCTTTCTTAAGGACCCTTGTAATGGTCATTAAAGAATAAAAAAATTAATTCCTCTATATGAAGGTTTAAGAAATAATTTCATTGGTTTTTTTCAATCTACATGGCTCATATTGGTGCAAAGAATAGAAAGGATGGGTGCCCTTTTATAAGTGGGGAGACAACACACTTGGAATTAACCAAAGTATTTAAATATAATATATTTATTTTCATGTTACATTATAATGATGTGGATATAATTTAGCATATATTATATTTTATTTTTTAAAAACATTCAACAAATAAAATTTTTACATGTTTAATGGGTATTTGAAACCATATTTCTAATTTAACATCTTAGTTAACCAATTTTTACCATAACCATGGTAATAACTTCTTCAATATTAAGGGGTTAAAATTTTACTTATAAGGTAAAAACTAACTCATGAATGGAAAATTAATTTTATTTTAGACCATTTCCCATTATAACTATCCTATTTTAATATTTTTATGATTTTTATATATTTTAATATAACATTATTTTTCATAAAATATCATTATTATCATTTTTGAAACTATTCATTTAATTTGACTTTGATGGTAGCAAGATAAAAATTACTTCAAATATAAACATCTTAACAATAAATTATACATTATTATTAACTATAAAATTATTGTGACACCATGATTCATCCAAATAAATATTAATTTTCATGTTTTTAAAATCATTAACTTTGATTTTTCTACTGCTTGCACACGCATTATATCAGCATTGAGTAAGAATTTAAGGTCATTCTACCATTACTAAATATTAAAAATATATTTAAATAAAAAATAAGTTAATTATGTTCAAAATAAACTTTTAGATTCACTTATTACATATTTATATCACATTTTGAATTTATAAAACAATTAAAATCAAAAGAGTGACATTTTTTATTTTCATTACATAAACAATATGAATATCCTAATCATGGAAAAATGGCCCAAACATTACATTAATTATAATTTAGGATGGATATAGTTGAATTAATCTGATAAAATTAAATAAATTAAAGTATTAGGTTGATTTTGAGACCTTATATCACGGTTTTAACCCTATTTTACCTATTTTACCCTTCCCGATGTGACCAATATTTATCATTGTTACTATTAATAACAACCAAAATAAAAGGGGAATATTTACCAAATTTGAAACTCTTGATTAAAAATATGTTATAAATTTTTAAATATTCAATCTATTGAAGTTTCAGAAATCATTTGAAATATAAATTCATAAACCATAATAAAAAAACAATTTTTTGAAAAATATCTTTTAAGCATAAATATTAACTTATAGAAAATACATTAACATTTTTTAAAAAATGGAAATAATTATTTTATTATAAAATAAGTGGATTATATTTAACTTTACTAAAAAATAAAAAATAGAATGTTACTTTTAAATTATTTGATTTAATGAAAATAAATTAGAATATTTATAAAATCAATAATTTTCACAAGTCACTAAAAAATAAATTACTTCATAAAAATACCATAATTTTACCCTAAGTTATTTTTGATATTATAATTTCAAAAATAATTTAAATTTTATAAAATAAAATGTCTAAAAATATAAGAAAGTAATTATAATTTCCCCTGAAATAATTCAATAAAATAATTTTTGATGAAAATTCATTTTTGAAGCATAAAATGACTTCACTAAAAATTAAGTCCTTATTTACTAAGAATTGATTAGCTAATTTTTATTTAGTTTGAAAATTATATCATAATCTATTCACTCATCTCATACCCCATAATTCAACAGCTGGGTTATAACTTACGTATTTAATAAATAATACTTTTATTATATATATCATTCACTTGAAGCTTGGTGTTGTGTGTCAAGAAATATATCAAGATTTTTATTATTTTAAAATTAATTTATGGGTTTAATCATTCTCCCATACCCCTAAATAAATTTCACCAACACAATGTTATCTCATACATAAAAGGATCAATATTTAAAAGTACATTTATTGAAAACCCAAATAGTTTATAAGGAAAATAATATTTTCATTGAAAAAGGGAAGTGGGAAACATTAATATTAGATGAAATATCACATAAATTGGGTTATTATATAAGGATAGTATTAGTGGGATATTAAAATATAGACATGGAGAATATAATGTAATATCCAAGGACAAATATATATTTATATATTATATTATCATGATAAAGTTAATGGACACAAAATCAGTGCTGAGGGGTGAAAATACCTTCTGTTCCTCAAATATGAAGGTAAAAGAATGAAATTTTAATTTCAATATCCTTTTATTAAATTTAATGTATTATTTTACTATCATGAAAAATAACACAATAAAATTTACGAACTGGTTTTTTTCAATTTCATAAAAACATTTTCAACCTTTTGTTATCTTCGGATGAATTTCCAATTCATCTCTTACTCCACAAAAGGAATATTTAGTGTGAATTTTTCATGCATGGATAACTATAATTAACTTTCAACAAATCATAAGATCTAAAATATAATGGAAATTCATTTCTTTAAAAACTAATTTATTTAATAAAACCCAAATGGTTATCATAGGTTATCTAATCTTGATACATAGCACAAAAAGTTCAACCTAATCCATTCCTTAAATAGTTAACATTAATACTCCTTCAAAATAGGTCTAAAAATTTTCAAAACCCAAAAATACAAAAGATTTTATCAAAAATTTATCCCCAAAAAACATAAATTAAATCATGATATAACATACCATAAATGTGAATACCTTGATCATATAATCTCTTGAAACTTAATAATAACCTGAATCGCTATAAAATATCAAAGAAAACATATATTCTTTAAAAATTAACATATTACATATTTATACAATAAAATAATATACTATTGAATATATTCTATAAATCAAAGTATACAATAAACATCTGAAAATATGACCTAAATCACTTTTTCATCAAATCACTAATCAATTTCATGGTCCCTAGTACAATTCCATTTAATTTATCCATATCAATCATATATTTATCCCAAATATAAAATATTATCTGAACATATGACATATATTATGGGTTATATTTCAATTAATAAAATTTTTTCTATAAAATATCATGTTACCATTAAATCATTTTTCTAATTTATGGGCACCAATCAACATATTCTTGAAAATAATTAATAATTCTTGAATCCCAATACATAAACACTTTAATAATTTCTCTTAAATGATAAAAATAAGATAGCTCATTAATTATTATATGATTTAGCTCTTGTATTAGTGTATTTAATTAGATAATTCCCATGTTCTCCACACATAATACATTTAACTATAAATGTTATGTTAAGATTAAATTAATATACACTAAAAGAAATCTTCATTTTTCTTCAATAATTACATGATCTATGTCCATATTTTACATTCCTAAAACATATTCTCATTCCTTTGAGAGATTTCCTCAAGTTATTTTTCCCATATTCTCTATATGTTGGAATATGAATCTACTTCCCTCCATTATCTTTATGAAACTCTGTTTTTCTCTTATTAGGCATGTTAGAAAACTCACCCAACATGATATTGTCTACCTGAATGGCCCTAAGGCCTTCATTTTTATTGATTTTTGATAACCCCCCTCTCAAGGGATGAGGGGGAACCCTTACAAGGCCCATAGGCTCAGAGATTACCTGGCTCGTAGGCTAAGGAGATTACATGACCCGAAGGTCTTAGAGAATTCAACCAGACTATCTACAATGAACTGCCCCTCCCTAGCATCTGCATCCTGATAGCAGCTCTCCACCATTTCGTGACCATCTGGCTAGGATTCCCATGCAAGCACAGGCTGGTACTGATGGCATAGCCAAACCCTTTCATTCTGAACATCCATTTGGCTCTACTCTAGTGAGTGCACTTGCTCTGAATCCTCTTCTAGGGCTGCTCCTTTTTTGTAGTGTGTTTGGGGCCTACATTTATGTGGCCTGAAGGCCTTGTGGTGGCCCTATGGCCTTAAGGTGGCCCGAAGGCCTTGAGAATCAACTGGCTCGAAGGCCTTGGGTGGCCCGAAAGCCTTGCAAGACCTAAGCACCAAACTGGTGGCCCGAAGACCCGGATGGATGAATAGTCCCGTCTGCTACAGTATAGAATAGTTCCTCCTATAGTACTTCTACAGTAACCCAAAAATATGCCTCCACCCGGATTTGATCTTAGGTCTCTTGGATGCACCTAGGGAGTCCTCACCAACAGGGCTGACACTCATGTGCTCCAATATTATATTGTTAATTATATAATGAAATATATGATTAGTTATAATCAAAAAGCTTCACTTTCCATCTCCCATTTCATTTGGTTTCTCATGAGAGAAATAATTTCATTGTATATAACATTTAGTGTGGGCATGATTCCTCTAGATCCATCCATTCACTTAAAAAACATATTTTGAGCCATAATAATCATAGTGACATATCATGAAAAAGAATTTATAGATTTTCTAAACCATATCACTTTATTTTCACAAACTAATACATTAAGATTAAACTAGTAAATCCATGATCATCATCTATTCAAATCTTTCGTAATGGTTCATAAATAAAATGTGAATTAATCTAATCATATCTCGTGGGAGTATCAAAACTGGTTTCCATTAAGGTTATACTCATCGTGCACCAGAATAATGGTTGGTATATACCCATCAAAATCTTTTAAAAGTTATAAACCCTTGACTTGTATATGACAAAACAATGTCCACCTATAGTATATGAACATATATTTATTGTTAGGAAAACTATATAATCTTTACCATATCAAAACATTAGGATATTATACAATACATAGACTTTTCCTCAAATTATGTTATTGGTTTAAATTCTTAAATATATGTTTTTCAAAATCGAGTTCCCAAGGTATGTACTAAAATTAATCTTAATACCAATGGTAATACCTAAAACATAATTTCCCCAAGGTGGTGGTTACTTTATTACATTGTTACTAGATTTAATCGATCACATCCCAAATGTGTTAATAGTTTAGTATTCATGTAAAACTAGATACATACTTTAATATCACATTACATTCAAAAAATGAAATTAAATATAGTGTTATCTTTTATAAACCCATTATTACCTCTATAATTTCCTTTTATATCAATCATAATACACTTACTGACATCATGATAAAGGGAAACATAATAAATAGGTGAGTTTAAAATCTCAGTAAGGGAATTCATATAAAAGAAACTATCATAGTATAAATATAGAACGATTAATATGGAAGGAACAAAAAAAGATCAAATAATCCCATATAAATAATCACATGAACTTGAATCTTATCCATTTATAAAATAACTGTTCGAATATTCAAATGGACATCAATAGCTAGTTTCTTAATTATGTAATTCATAATTTGGGACATGTAAAATTTACTATCAAGGCCTAATTCAAAGATATATTACATAAATGATTAAGGCCTTAGCCAAATACCAAAGATATACTGTATCCTGATATATAATGTTGTATAAAGGGGTTGTGTATTTTTGGGACCCCTAAATAACTTAATAATTCTATTCATTCATCATATTAAACATTAATATAACTTAATCAACATGCCTTACTAATCAAAATCATTCATGTATATGACGAATAACAATACAGAATTGCAATACTTTCCCCCATAAAAACTAATAATAAATTGTAATGATATATATTATGGATGGTATCATTATAATATATCCTCAACAAATTTTAATATTCAATAAATAATGTCGACATAGACAAAACACTTTAAAATGGTTACTATGAAATTTTTTGAGGAAAATACCCTTTCCATTTTGAAATCACTTATTTAAAATCTAAAAAGTTACAAAATATTAGGAAAATAATATTGTTTATAAATAATTATGGAAACATTTAAGGTAATATTTAAATAAAATATAATTTATGATAGTGGTAAAATGTTTCAAGAAATATCAGTTAAAATAAATATATTGTTCACACCATTGATAAATGGTACCTCATTTGGAAAACATCAATAATATTCTATTTAAAAATTTTTATTTATAGTAAGAAATATGAAAACAAAATATTTTATAAATCATTTATTAATATTAAAAACATTTTTGAAAACATTTTTAAAATCATATGTTCATAGAAGAAAAAGATTTCTGATCGAAAAAAAAATAAAGTCAGTTTCCATTTAAACATTATACCACTCTTTTGGGTACTTAAGAGAGTAAAATGTAAGGAACAAGTTTTAATTTTTATAAATAACCAAAGTATAATAAAATATATTTTGGTTAAGATATAAAAATCAAATAATTACCCAAACGGATATTTAAATGAAAACAATTTTGAATAATGATGAGATTGTGAAATAAACCCTTACCTTGAGTTTGACTTGCCTGAAAAGTTATATAAACACATTTAAAATAAATTTATATTTATTATAATTATATTAAAATAATTTTCATAATTATAATATCATATATTATCTACCTATAATATTTTAAAACCCATTTTTTAATAATTCTCTATTAAAATTATCATTTCTAAGTATTGAATATTTCATTTTTAATGGAAGATTTGATTATTAAGTTATTATATTTGTTCTTTGATCATGGCTTAGTAATCACAATAATTTTATTCATGATATAAATATTATATAAAATAATAATTATATACATATTTATAATCATCCATAAATGTTAGAGTTTGAATTTTTTTTCACAATTCATTGAGAGGGTAGGCAGTACGTACGCATGAATGTTTTTATAATTTTCAAATTAAAAGAATGAAAAAAAAAGATAAATATTATTTTATCATCCCAGAAAAATTATTATATAATAAATAACATTTATATTCATTAAAGATATTCTTATTACCATAAAACTAATGCAAACATGAAAAAAAAAATCATCACTTCATGGAGAAGGTAGATCACAGGTACACATTAGCGAAATTATCATTTTCCAATGAATGTGAAGGTAATAAGATAGATATGATATTATAATTAAAAAATTATAATTATTTCAAAAATATCATACATAAACTTTATACTCATTATAATAACAATCCATAAAATATGGTGATGGAAAATTAATTATATCATTATGTGGTGGCGATTGTATACACGTACGCATGAGTGATACTTTCACTTCCCATTTTATGGAAAATATGGTGAATAATGGGGGATAAATAATAAATATAACATTTTAGTTTTGTAAGTATGATAAATATACTATTTTATTATAAATACCACATATTTAGATGAAGTAGAATAATAAATAAACAGATAGTGGTGGGTAGGGTGATTCTCTCATATTTGGGAGGCCTCCTTTAGATCTCTTCTTAAGGAGCCTTGGAAAGAATTTTTAAGAAGAAAATAAACTATAATTCATGGATAGCTAAATTTATAAGATAATTTGGTAGTTTTTTGTGGATATATATGGATAAAATTGGTTGAAATGGATAAAGGAGAAGTGTCCTTTTATAAGTGGGAGAGAGGACACACTTGGAATTAATAAAAATATTTAAATGTAAAAAACCATTTTCATGTGAAATTGGCACCATGAGAATAATATTTTAAATATAATATAGTATATGGTTGAATTAGCTTCAACCTGTCAAATTTTTACTTGTTTATGTGATAATTTAAACCTTATGTTTGGTTTAACCCTTTAGTTAACCAATTTTAACCTAAACTACAGTAACAAATTCTTCAATCTTAATGGGTTATAATTTTACTTATAAGGTAACAATTGGATCATAAATAAAAAATGGGAGAAATGTTAGATCATTTATCATCCAAATTGTCCTTCTTTATGATATTTAGGATTGTTTAATAATTTAATCAAATATTATTTTCCATAAAATATCATTAATTTCATTATTTTACACTTTATTTAATTTTAATTTAAACACATCAGGATGAAAAATAAATTCTAATATAAATTATTTAATCATAAATTATACATTTTTAGTAGCCATAAAATTCATGTTATGCCAAAATAAATTCAAAAAATATTACTTTTGATGGTTTTAAAATAATTTATTTGAATTTTTTACTACTTTCATAATCATTGTGTCTTTATTGTTTAAACATTGAAGGCAATTATATCATTCATAATAATTAAAAAATACTATAAT
This sequence comes from Viscum album, assembly GCA_963277665.1. NCBI lineage: Eukaryota > Viridiplantae > Streptophyta > Magnoliopsida > Santalales > Viscaceae > Viscum > Viscum album. The sequence goes on from OY728166.1 coordinate 821,273,529, forward strand.
AAAAATAAATTATTCATGTTCAAAATAAACTTTTATATTCATTTATAACATATTTGTATCCCTATGAGAATATAAAAAATTAAAATGAAGAGAGTGACATTTTGGAATTTTCCTTAAAAAAATATAAATATCATTATCATGGAAAAATAGAAAAATATGAAGTATGATGGAATTTGTGATGGGTTTGGTTGAATTAATAAAATAAAATTAAATAAATTCAAGTTTTGTATTGATTAATAGACATTATATCATATTTTTGACAATATTTTTCCCATTTTACCCTTAACAATGTAGAAAATAATTATCAAAGTTATTATTCATAATGAAAAAAATAAAAGGGAACTATTTAAAAAATTTGAACCTCCTGCTTCCAATTTTGGTAACCATTTTTCAATATTCAATCTCTGTATTTTTTGGGGTTCCATTGATTGTAGTTTCATATCATGATTGATGCTTTAATTCATGCTTCTGGAAGGGATTGCATAAAGTGATCAGTACAGAAGTTTTATTGAGTATGGATTTCAACCCATAAATAGTTGGGAATTCAGATCAAACTACATAAGTTCCTTGATAATATGCTCGAGCATGTGTACTTGACATTGGTGGTTCTTGGGAGAAGAACTTGGCTTTACTGTAGTTTTCTTATAAAAATAGTTATCAGATAACTATAGAGATGGCACCATATGAGGCGCTTTATGGTAGGCCTTGTAGATCACTACTATACTAGATGGAGGCTGGTGAGTCAAAGTTTTTGGGACTGAGTCTAATGCAGAAGACATTGAAGCTTGTGTAGTTTATTTTAAAATGTATGGCTATGTCACACCCACTTCTTTTAAAATTATTTATTTTATTAATTTTACTAGTATCAGGTAGTTCAGGTTGAATCTTGGATTAAAGATTTGAGTTTTTATTTAAAAACACACATTCTAGGCATGGCGGCATCAGGAGCACTGGTAGAGAACGGTCTGGGAAGACCGAATGACTTCACCTAGGTTTTTTTGAAGCTTGTCTAATGTTCAAAAATAAATAAACAAAATAAAAATGAAATAATTTAAAAATAATAATACTAATAATGTTATTATTTTGAATGATAATAATTTTATTATTATGTTGATTATTATCAAGTCAATTGTTTTTTAGATTATTAAGTTTATTATTATCCGTAAAATTATTATTATTATCTTTATTATTTTTATTATTGATTTTAATTTTTTTTATTTATGTATTTATTTATTTATTTATTTATTCTTTGTTTCTTAGGGTTCAGCCACCCCCCACACCCTATCGTTCCCCATATCCCCCCAACACCCCTTCCCATTATTTCTACCCATCCTCCTCCCTGCACACTACTAGTAGGCACCCCTTCCCACCCACATCTGGTGGTCTCCCCACCCTTGGGGTACCCCGCCAGCCACAGCCTACCTCTCCCTCATCACGCCTCCCAAACCTCCCCTTGACCACTCCTATGGTCGTTTCCCATCTCCCGCCAGTGGGATTTTCTCCAGTGCACTACCCTGGTTTCTTTTCACATCAGCCCACAACTTTTGGCCTCTCCTTTGACAAACATTCCTTCCCCTGATAAGCCCCTCCCCCTCCTTCCATAGGGTTTGGGTTCATTTTTATTTGTTGTTTTAGGTTTCGAGCTGGTAGGATATTATATTTTGGGTTAATTCTTGATAACTTTCATTCTATTGTTTTATTTACAGGTCAATTGGGTTATTTTCATCGTGAAAAATTGGATTTAGAAAAGGTTAATTATTTGTTTGGTTTTAAAATTAATTTTTCTCATGTGAAATTGGGTGGTTCCACATGAAAACAACTGATTTTGTAGAGTTTAATTTCTTAATTAATTTAAAATGTTCTTTTACTATTACATGGGGTGTGAAGATAGTATTAGATAAATATTATACAAGTTTGTAATTTTAAAGTGATATTTTTTTTGAATCTGGGTATGTTCCATGTGTTAAGACTTGGGGTGCACCTTAGTAATGTTTTATAAATTAGGACAATTAATTATTTCATTGGGAAGGTGGTGAAAAACTATTTATGAAAATAATTTGATATGTGTTTGGGTTGGAATTAGTTTATTAATGTGAATTTGGGTGTACTTTTCATGTAAAACCATGGTGTACCTCTTTTAGGTTCTTTATAAATTTCACAAATGGTTTATTTAATTTTTCAAGAGGTTTGAATCATTTTTTCAAGGGAACTTATGATGAAAATGTATTTTTGTGTAATTTTTCAAAGGTAAATTCATAATTTGGCATGTTTTTTTGTCATTCATTTCTAAATGTAAATTTTAAATGGTTTAAATGTTGAAATTCATGTTTTATAATTGTATCTAGTTTATGTGATGATTTGAAAAGTCCTTTGGAAATGATTAAATTGATTATGTGCTTTTATTTTAATATTTTCAATGGGTTTTTTGAGTTATGTAAGTTGAATGAAATGTATTTACCAATGGTTTATTTTTCTATTGGGTTTAATGATTGTTTTTTGTGTAAATTTTTGTGGTACTAATGTTGAAGTGTTTCATATATTTATTAATTGATTTATTAAATTATATGTGTATTGTGTGGTCCCTAGTTAGTAGTTTTGAGTCACTGGGTCTAAGGAAACCTGCATGTGTGTTCATAGGTAAGTATATATATATATAGGTTTCCCTGTTAAATTTATAGTCATATATAGAAATTAATATACATGTATGGGGTAGGTTTCCCCATGTATATGTATTAAAATGCATACATAAGTGAGTATAGACTAGTATAGTCATATATTCATATACATACGGATCCCATTACACGTATTCAAGTCCATGTAGGTGTGTGTATAGGGGATAGGTGTCATTATATATATGTGAATGTGCACATACTTAGTGGTGAAGTAGAAGCTATTAGTTAGATAATGCCAATGGTCGGATGTTCGGATTGGTTCAACCCTGAGGTAGGTCCCCTATGCATATACCATTAAATTGAATTCCTTAATTTCTTGAGTGTTTTAGAAAGTATATTTTTATATTAAATAGTATATTAATGCTATGAAAAGTGATGGTGATGCTTGATATTGGTCATTACTTCATTTTTTAGGTTCACTTTAAGTGTTGACGTGTGTTTTTTCCATTAAAATATGATCCTGATCTTGTTTTAGGATGCTTAACATTTTAAATACTTAAAAGTAGTTTCTAAAATTGTTTTGGTTGTGTGGTGAGTATTTCTCAAAATGTTTGTGTGTATATTAGTTGTGAAATTTTATTGAAATGATTATGGATTCTTGTATGAATTTAAAAAGGGGAAACTCCACAATTTTGGTATGTTAGGAAAAGTGTATGGGATTTAATGTGAAATTTCAAGTTACATTAAATAGTGTTAAGCCTTTATTGTTAATTGTAATTTCAAATGGATCTAGAAATTGAATGTATTGGGTGAGTGTGTTTTCTAATGATAATTTATTATTTGTTAAATAATGAGGCCCATTTTACACCTTGAAAATGATTTGTAAATGTGAAAACCCCCATTGAGGAGTGCCCCATTATTTTAAAAACAATATGTGTATATTAAATGTGTGATTTGTGATATGTGCCTACTGTAGAGCCTTGTTTCTTATTTTGTGACTTATAAAGGGGGATGTGCTCAATGAGGGAGGTCAGTGGTGAGTGGTTCCATGTGTTTTTGAGTAATGTGAATGAGAATTTCATATGTGTTTTCTTGAAAAAAAACTCCCCACCACTTGAAATGGAGAACATGGGAAACAAGGGTATCTAGGTGGGCATACTAGGACTACTGTGCTAGAAGATATGGAAGTAGTTCATCCCAGTTTTGTCTAGTAGGATTGATGCTTACAATACTAACTAAACATTATAATGATTGATGGGAGACCAATAGGTTATGGGAGAGTTCCCTACTAGTGGCTTATGCATGATAACATGGCTCGTTGTGGTTTATATACCATAGTTCACTAAGATACAATGATCCTAGGACCCCAACTAATACTAGGTGCTTAAGGATTTTCCATGGTTCTTATGATATGATTTTCAATTCAGTTTTTCCATTCTTGTTCCCCCTTTTTTGAAAACCATATTTTAAATATAAACTGCTCTTCCTTCATTTTGAAATATAAATGCATTATTGGAGCCCTTTTTTAAATGAAGTGGGAGAGAAAATATTTTCATGAAAATAAAATCTTGTTACTTGAATTAGAAAATAATGAAAAAAAAATATTATGACTTATTTTCTAGATAGCATGTTTTTTGTTTCTTTTTAAAGGTAAGGTAATATGGTGTTTTTGTACTATGGATTTCCTATTGAGCATTATGGTCCTTACGCCTAAATTGTTTCTCTAGTTTCATGTTTCTCTAGTCATGGGTTTCTCTTGGAGCGAGTGTAGTTTTTATATTCCATGGTGACCCATGCGGTCACTTGAGGTATATTTTTCTGCTTATTTTATTTTTTTCCACTCCTAGTGTTTTTTTAGTTCTCCTTAAGTTATATTTCTTTTTATTAATGAAAACCCCATTACCAACTGTATTATTTTAATTCTTATCACTATTTTTCAGCCTGTGGGAATCAGGAATGCCCCTAGGGACTAGTTGTGGACTAGATCTGGCAGTGGGTCAGATGGAGACCCATCTTGGTTCGTGAAAAAATTGTATCCGAGGTGGTTGTCTCTTTTGGGTATTTTTTCTTGAAAAGAGTCATAGTATAATAGTGCTGGGATTATTTTAATGAAATTTTTTGGTTATGATTATGGTTCCTGGACAACATACCACAAATTGCGATTTGAGTTTCTTGGGGAAATCAGATTCAAGTGAGTCTTTTGGTCCTTGCAGTTCACTGATGTTTGGTAAATGAAAATGGATTTGATTCAATGGTATCTATGATCTCACAGGGCCTAGAAATCCATGTGTAATCAGGTAAATTATCTTAAAACACTCTCTGTGATGGTAGAGTGACTGGTGTATGGTTGCCCTCCAAATTTCTAGGTTTCCCATCGACACTCATTTCCACTTGAAACGTATTTTGACTCCTTCAGTTCCAAATAAAGGTTTTTAAAAACACTTGTTTGAAAAGTGTGATAATTGAATTTTAAAATAAGAATGGTTTTATTGGATTCTTGGATCTCCTCGTCAGCTAGTGTATTCCCCAATAAAGTCTTAGTGCATGGTTGAAGTGTGGCCATGGGTGATTCAATGTTGGGGGGATCCTCCGGTTGATTAGTCTAAGAACCTTATTCTTCTAGAAAATAATAATATGAATCCACCTATCTTTTTGAGGTCTAGTGGATCCTCTCACAGCAGGAGAGAATATGAAAGCATAGTTGGATGAAACTTTAGCCACTAGGGTTGCATGGGATTTTGACTATGTTGTTAAACTTTATTAGGTCTATAAATCCTTTCCTAAAGCAATGAATGAAATTCTAGTGGGGAAAATTGGAGGCAGTATGGAGTTGTCAGTGCATGATGCAATTTTATAAAGGGCCTTTGGGTCATTCATTGGTTTCTTCTATGTAAGAGATCATGTTAAGCCTCCCATGAGGTGAATCTAGTTATAAGAGGTAGTTATGGAAACTTGCATTAAATTTATGCTATTACATACTCAGGTTAAGATCCTTCTTTTTGAAAGGTCTCTGTCAGTTTCAAGGGTCAGGTTCGGTGACACTTTGCGGTGTTGTGTTCTTACTCTACAGCAGAGGTGATGGTTGTTCACCCTTCTAGGAACCTCAGTAATGATAAAAGTGTGTTTCCTTTGGGAAATCCTAAACATCTCTATTTTAGATGAAGGATTATTTTTTATGTCCTTCATTTCAGTTAAGTGTTGTGTGGAAAAAATGGGTATCAATGTGTGGTACATCTAATGGTGATGTTTCGGTCGTGGTATGGTCATTTATGGAACCATAAGAAGAAGTTTCATTCATGAGGTTTTTGAAGCCTGATTGTGAGACAGGAGATGCTTCAATCATCAGAGCTCCAACCATAGGTCTTCGAGTGAAGTTTGTGCATAGTTAGTAGAAACCCAATGGTGTGAATGTTTTGGATATGATTTCTATTCTCAGTGTGGGAGATAGAGATAGTTTAAGCCTTTGGCGTATTTGTTTTGTTTTAATTACTCTTATTCAGTGGAAGGATGTGGGAGGACCTCATTTCCATGTTATGACCTGTATGGGTGTAAGAGTTTATCATTGGTTATAAGAATTTATAATCATCTTGTTTCTTTAAAATCCTTGTGGTTGTGTACCACTAAATGTGGATATTATTTTAATGTCACTTGTGTGGCCCATTCTTATAAATCAAGTCTAGATGGATTTATCTTATTTAGGGATATATAAACCATTGGGATGTATCGGTGGTGGTCGTGTTAGTCCATTGGATGATCCCCTTCCCTCCCCATCCCTTGTGGTGGGGGTTCATGGTCCATACGGAGAAGCACTCGAGTTTGAATAATCTGGCATGTTTTTCTGCTGGGGAGACCCAACGTGTGTCTCACTAAAAGTTACAATAAAATGAAAGGTCGATAGACTATTCCTTGAAGGGGGATCCCATTTAGGACTCCCAATGTCCATTTCCAGGTTCCAAATTTCATGTAGGTTGTTTCTTATGGTGGGGAGTCCATTCAGGCCTCCCTGTGTCAGTGATTAGGATTTTTTTTTATTTCAAGTGGACTGTTTTAGTATCACAAGAGTGTTCAAGTTGTTTTTGATAAATACAATGAACGACACATTGTTAAAGTATATTTCCTTTGATCATCAACTAAAGGTGACTTAACTTATGGCGGCGTGCATCACTTGGTGGGTGTTACTTGGCGGGGATTCTATTTTGGTCCACCCAAGTTTATTTTGTAGGTCTCTTAATTTGTTGATAGTGTTCGTATTTTTTCTTGTTGTTTGTTTCTTGGGAATCTCCTTGGACTGGGAAGGGAACATCAACATCTACATTAGGGTTAGGCCTTGTTGTGGATTTTAGGGAGTGAAAAGTGTTGTGGTGGGGAGAATTGTCACACCCACTGCTTTTTAAATTATTAATTTTATTAATTTTTCTACTATTGGGTAGTTCAGGTTGATTCCTAGATTAAATTTTGTAGTTTTTATCTGAAAATTACCATTTTAGACTCATCGGCATCAGGTCAATGGGTAGATCATGGTTTAAGAAGACCATGAGGCTTCACCTCAATTTCCGAAAGGCTTGCCCGATGTTCAAAAATAAATAAACAAAATAAAACTAAAATGATTTAAAAATAATAATACTAACAATGTTATTATTGTGAATAAAAATATTATTATTATTAAGTTGATTATTATTAAGTATATTGATATTTAGTTTATTAGGTTTATTATTATCCTTAATGTTATTATTATTGATTTTAATTCCGTTGTTTTATTTATTTATTTATTCTTTGTTTGAGAGGATTTGGCCACCCCCCCCCCCCCCACCCCAGCATGCCTCTTCTCCCCCCTTCATGTCATGCCTACACATCCTCCACCCTACACGCTGTTGGCCGATGCCCTTACCCACCCACGCTCTGCGGTCTCCCCTCCCTCCTGCTACCCCACAAGTTGAGGCCTCCCTCAACCTCAATGTGCCTCCCTAACCTCCCCTTGGTTGCTCCTATGGTCATCGTCCATCTCCCTCCAGAGTGATTTTCTCTGGTGCGCTGTCTGGGCTCCTTTGCACCGTGACCACACCCATTGGTCTCTCCTCTAGTGCACATGCCTTCCCCTGGTAATCCCCTCTCCCTCATTCCCTTGGGTTTTGGTTTATTTTTATTTGTGGTTTTAGGTTTTGAGCAGGTAGGATATGATATTTAGCTTTAAATATTTATAATTTTGGTTATGTAGTTTTATTTAGGGTTCAATTGGGTTGTATTCATGGTGCGGAATTAGTTTTATCAAATGTTTATTACGCATTTGGTTTTAAAAATAATTTTTCTCATGTGAAATTGGGTATTTTCAAATGAAAACAATTGTTTGTGTTGACTTATTTGGCATAATTAATTTGAGATGTTGTTTTACTATTGTGGGTGTTGCGAAGATGGTATTTGATAAAAATTAAACATTTTATAAATTTTAAAGTGAAAAATTTTGTTGAATTTGGGTATGGTCCACTTGTAAAGCCTTGGTGTGCACCTTGGTAATGTTATATATATTTTAAAAATTAATTATTTCATTATGATAGTGGTGAGAAAATAGTTTTCACAACAATATGATTTTTTGGGTTGGAATTGGTTTCTTAATTTGAATTTGGGTGTACTTTTCATGTAAAACCTTGTTGTGCCTCTTTTAGGAGCCTTATAAATTGTACAAATGGTTTATTTAATTTTTTATGTGGTTTGAATCTCATTTTCAGGGGAAATTATTGGGAAAATGGTTGTTGGTGTATGTTTTCAAATGGAAATTCATAATTTTGAATGTTTGGTTTGTCGTTAACTTCTAAATGTAAATTGTAAGTGGTTTAAATGATGAAATGCATTTTTTAGATAATTTTCTAGTTTATGTGACGATTTGAAAATGCCTTTGGAAATGATAAAATTGACCATGTGCTTTTCTTTTAATATTGTCAAATGGGTTTTATGAGTTATGTATGTACTATGAAATATACTTTCAAATGGTTTTTTGGGAGTTTGGGTTTAAAGATTATTTTTTGTGTAAATTTTTTTGGTGATAATTTTTATGTGTTTCATAAATTTATTTATTTATTTATTAAATTATATGTGTAGATTGTGGTCCCTGCTTGGTGGTTTGAAGTCGTCGAGTCTAAGGAGACACCCCTGCATGTTCATAGGTAAGTACGTATATATATATATATGGGTTCTCCCATTACATGTATAGTAATACATGGGAGTGAATATATATGTAGGGGATAGGTGTGCCCGTGTATATATATGAAAATGCATACATAGGTGAGTGGATACTAGTATATGCATATATGTGTATATGTAAGGATCCTCTTGCACACTTTCAGGGACATGAAGGTGTGCGCATCGGGTATAGATTTCCATATATGTATGTGAAAGTCCATATACATAGTAGGGGAGCAGTAGCTCTTAGTTAGAAATATCCAAGGGAAAGTTGTTCAGTTTGGTTCCACCCTAAGGTTGGTCCCCTATGCATGTACCTTTAAATTGAATTCCATAATGGTTTAAGTGTTTTAAAAAGTATATTTTTATACTAAATAGTATATTTACTCTATTAAAATTCATTGTGATGATTGATTTTTGTCTTTCCTTTGTTTGCAGGTTCTCTTTAAGTGTTGACATGTTTATTTTCCATTAAAAATAGATCACAGGCTTGTTTTAGAATTATTAGCATTTTAAATTCTTAAAGGTATTTTCTAAAATGGTTTTGGGTGTGTGGTGGGTATTTCTCAAAATATTGGTGTTTATATTAGTTTTTAAATTTGATTTAAATGAATATATATTCTTGTATGATTTTAAAAGGGGGAAATTCCACGATTTAGTATGTTAGGAAAAGTTTATGGTCTTTGATGTGAATTTTTCAGGATGTTTTAAAATGTGTGATGCCTTTTTTGTTAATTGTAATTTTAAATGGATATATAACTTGAAATTTATTGGTGAGAATGTTTTCTAAAGTGATTTTATTATTTGTGAAGTAATGTGGCACATTTGACTCCTTGAAAATGATTTGTAAATGTGGAAACCCCTCTTGAGGCATGCCCTATTGTTTTAGAAACATGATGTGTATGTTAAATCTATGATATGTGATATATTCCTAGTGATGAGGTGTGTTCCTTATTGTGTGAAATATAAAGGTGGATGTGATCAAGGAAGGAGATCAATGGTGAGAGGTTGGATGTGTTTTTGAGTAAAGAAAATGAAAATATCTTATATTTTTTCTTGATAAAAACTCACCACCACATGAAATAGAGTACATAGGAAACCCGGTTATCTGGGTGGGTGGACTAGGACTACTTTAATAGATAATAAGGAAGTGGTTTGTCTCGGTCTCTTCTAGAATGGTTAGTTCTTACATTATTAACTAAATATAATGATTATTGATTGGAGACCAATATGTTATGGGTGTGTTCCCTAATAGTGGCCCATGAATGAGAACATACTTTGTTGTGGTTATTATAACACATTTCAGTAAGTTATGAGGATCCTAGGTCCCCAACTAACACTACCTACTCAAAGATTTCTCATGGTGCTTTTGATATTATTTTCAATTCAGTTGTTTCAAGCTTGTTCCCTATTTTTTGAAAACCATATTTTTAATCTAAATTGGTCCCATATCATTTTGAAATGTTAGTTAATGATTGAAGCATTTTTTAAATGATGTGGAAGAGAAGTTTTATTCTTGAAAATGCAATCTTGTTACTTGAATTTGAAATGAATTAAAAACATTATTTTAGTATGTCTTATTTTCAAACTAGAAAGTTTTGGGTTTCTTTTTAAATGTAAGGTAATAAGGTGTTGTTGTACTCTACCATTCCGACTGATCATCCTAGTGCTCACACATACATTATTTTTATAGTTTCAGGTTTATTTATTCATGGTTATCTATTGGAGTTAGTGTGGTTTTTATGTTCCATGGGGACCCATGAGGTCACTTGAGGTATGTTTCCCTACGAAGATTAATTTTATTTTATCTCCTAGTGTTCCTTCTGTTTTTCTCAGTTTTTATTCTGTTATATTTCATATTCTTAATGGCCAAACCATTATTAGTTGTGTTATTTGGAGGAACAACACTAGTTTCTATCCTATGGGGATCAAGAATTCCCCTCAGACCGTGCCGTGGACCGGGACGGATGTTGACCCATCTTGGTTTGTGATAAAAGGTATTAGAGGAGGTTTTTTCTTTTGGGACTTGTTTCCTGGGAATGATTCATGGTAGGCCAGAGCTAGGATTGTAAGAACTCTATGTTCTTATTTCAGGTATGGTGTCTGGATAGCATACCTCATAGTGAGACATCAATTACCAAGGGAAGTCGGTTTCATGTGAGTCTTTTGTTCCTTGCAGTTCATTGACGTTTGGAAAATGAAAATAGAGTTGGGTCAATGGTCTTTGTGAGCTCACAGGGCCTGGAAAGCCACATGGAACCGGAGAAATTATCCTAGAGCACTCTCCCTGATGGTGGTGTGACAAGCATATGGTAACTAACTATATGTCTAGGTCGCTAATCGACACTAGTTTCCACATAAATTGTATTGTGACACTTTCGGTTCTGAAAAATGATTTTTGAAAACCCTTGATCGAAAAGTGTGAAAATTGAACTTTGAAACATGAATGGTTAGATTGGGTTCGTGGGTCTCCTTGTCAGATAGTGTACGCCCCCATAAAAATTTAGTGCAGAGTTGAACTATGGCCATGGGTGAATCTCCTTGGGTGGATCCTCAAGTTTATCATGGTAAGAAACTTCTTATAATTGAACATCAGAATATGAATCCACCTCTCTCTTTTCAGTCTTGTGGATCCTCTCATAGTGGGAGAGCAGATATAAGAGAAGTTGGAAGAAACTTTGTCCTCTTGGATTTCATGGGTTGTTCACTGTGGAGTTTGACATCATTAAGTATGTAAATCTTGTCTGGAAGTGGTGAAAGAAATTTCAGTGGGGAAAAGTGGAATGGGTATGGAGATTTCGATGTGGGATTCTATTTTAAAAACATTTTTTGGGTCTTTCATTGGTTTCGTCTAAGTAATAGATCGTATTAAGCCACCCTTGTGGTGAATCTAGTTATAATAGGCAGTTATGGCCACTAGTAGTAATTTTATGCCATTAGATACTCAGGATAAGGTCCTACTCTTTGAAAGGTCTCTGTCAGTTTCAAGGGTTAGGTTTGGTGAAACTTTTGGTATCATGTTCTCACTCGATTGAAGAGGTGAAGGTTGTATACCCTTCTAAGTACCATAGTTATGATAAAAGTGTGTTTCCATCATGAAATACAGAACTTCTCTATTTTAGAAGAAGGTTTATTTTTTGTGTCCTTTATTTTGGTGTATTGTTGTGTGGAAAAAGTTGGATAATGAAGAGTGCTAAAAATGATGGTGCTATTTTGGTCATGTTATGTTCATCTATGGAACCATAAAGAGATTTTTGATTAGGGGGTCTCTGAAGCCTTACTGTGAGGCAGGAGATGCATCAATCAATAGATCTCTAGTCATAGGTCTTTGAGTGAATTTGGTGCATAGTCATGAGAACATCAATAGTGTGAATGGTTTGGATCTAAGTTCTATTCTCAGTGTGTGATATGGAAATAGTTTAATCCTCTAGTGTAATTATTATTTTTTAATTATTTATGTTTAGTGGAAGGAGATGGGAAGACCTCATTTCCACATTATGACCTGTTTGGGTGTAAGAGTTTCTCATTTGTTATAAGAAGGTATAATCATCTTGTTTCCTCAGAATCTCGGTGTTTGTGTTCCACTAAATGTGGATATTATTTTAATGGACCCTATGTGGCTCGTTCTTATAAATCAAGAGAATTTAGATATGTGTTATTTCAAGGGAAATAAACCATTAGGATGTGTCGGTGGTGGTCTTGGTGGCCCATTGGATGATCCCCTTCCCTTATCTCACCTCATGGTGGGGGTTCTTGGTCCATATGGAGAAGCACTCGAGATCGAATAATTAAGACATTTTTAGTTGTGGGGAGACCAATTTTGGGTCTCGCTGATAGTTCCCTTGAAGTAAAATGGTTTTATCCTATTCCTTGAAGTGGGGAGCCCATTCGGGCTTCCCTATGATAGTTTCCTGGTTCTGCATTTGGTGTAGGTTGTTTCTTATAGTGGAGAATCCATTCAGGCTTCCCTATGTTAGTAATTAGGATTCATTTTTTATTTAATGTGGATTTTCTTGAGTTCCTTAGGAGTGTTAAAGGTGTATTTTCTTGGGACATAAAATGGTTCATTTTGAAATTTTCTTTTCTTTGATCATCAACTATAGGTGCCTTAACTTTTGGCGGCAAGCGTCACATGGCGGATGTCAGTTGGCAAGCATCACCTAGCAAGGAGTCCATTTTGGGTCTCCCAAGTTTCTTTTGTAAGTCTCTTCTCTTTCTTATAGTGTTATGATCTTTCTTGTTAGTTATTCATTTGGAATATCCATGAACTGGAATGATAACATCAGCTTCTACATTGGGGTGAGGCCTTATTATGGCTTTTCGGGGGTGTAAAGTGTTATGGTGGGGAGAATTATCACACCCACAACTTTTTAAATTATTATTTATATTAATTTTCCTTGTATATGATAGTTTGTGTCGATGCTTAACTAAATGTTTTTTGTTTTTATTTAAAAACACACATTATAGGAATGGTGGTATCAGGCGCATAGGTAAATCATGGTCTAGCAAGACCGTACTCCAAGGTTGTCGTAAGACTTTACTGATGTTCAAAAATAAATAAACAAAATAAAAATGAAATTAATCAAAAATAATAATACTTATAGTATTATTATTAAGTTGATTATTATCTTGTCTATTATTATTTATTTTATTAAGTTTATTATTATCCTTAAGATTTTTATTATTATTATTATTGATTTTAATTCAGTTTTTTATTTATTTATTTATTCTTTATTTTTTAGTGTCCCCCCCATCGCCCCTCATCTACCCCTTCATGTCGTGATTTCCCAGCCTCCTCCATGCACACTGCTAGCCAGTGGCCCTACCCTTCCAGGATCGGCGGTCTCCCCTCCCTCAAGCTACCTCACTAACCACGACCTCCCTCTCCCTCACCATGTGCCTCCCAAACCTCCCCTTGGTCACTCCTATGGTCCACTCCCATCTCCCACTAGTAGGATTTTAGTCGGCATGCCACTAGGGTTCCCTTGTGCCATGACCCACACATGTCGGCCTCTCCTCCAGTACACCCCCCTTCCCCCATTAATCCCCTCTCCCTCCTTCCCTTGGGTTTGGTTAATTTTTATTTGGGTTTTTAGGTTTCGAGTGGGTAGGATATTAGATTTCGGGTTAATTATTGATAATTTTGGTTTTTTTGTTTGATTTAGGGTTCAATTGGGTTATATGAATTGTGTGTAATTGGTTTTATTAAAGGTTCATTATGAATTTGGTTTTAAAATTAATTTTTCTCATGTAAAATTGGGTGGTTTCACATGAAAAAAATTGTTTTTTTCTTATTTAATTTGACATGTTATTATACTATTGAAAATGTTGAAAAGATGGTATTTGATAAAAATTATACATGTTTTTTATATTAAGGTGACATTTTTTATGGAATTTGGGTATGGTTCATGTGTTAAGCCTTAGTGTGCACCTTGGTAATGTTTTATAAATTATGAAAATGAATTATATAATTTTGAAAGTGATTCAAAACTAGTTTTTGAAATAATTTGATATGAAATTGGGTTGTAGTTGGTTTTTTAATGTGAATTTGGGTTTACTTTTCATGTAAAACCTTTTTGTTCCTCTTTTAGGAGGTTTATAAGTTGTGAAAATGGTTTATTTAAATTTTCAAGTGGTACAAATTGCATTTTCAAAGGAAATTATGGTGAAAATGGGGTTGGGATTAGGTTTTCAAAGGGAAATACATAATTTGGAATGTTTTTTTTTGTTTTCAATTTATGAATGTAAATTTTAAATGGTCTAAATGAAGAAATTTATGTTTTGGAATTAGTTCTGATTTATGTTGTGATTTGAAAAGGCCTTTGTAAAAGGTAAAATTAATTATTTCCTTTTATTTAAATATTATCAAATGGGATTTATGAGTTTTTTTAGTGGTGTGAAATCTATTTTCAAATGGTTTAGTGTGTGTTTGAGTTTAAAGAGTGTGTTTGGATTAAATTTGTTTAGTTCTAATTTTGAAGTGTTTCATAAATTTTTTTATTGATTTATTAAATTATATGTGCAGTGTGTGGTCCCTCTTTGGTGGTTTCAAGTCTGAGAGTCTAAGACGACATGCCTGTGTGTTCATAGGTAAGTATATAATCACCATCAATAATATTATTATTTTTTATTCTAGAGACGAAAAAAATCCCTACAGGGTCTTGAAACCTAAGGAGGTCTGTAATAATGTAGTCCAAGGTTGTCCCCCCAAACCAAGTTAACCCCCTCAGGTTTAATGGAAAAAAATATTCGGAAGACAGGTAACTTTGAGATTTAGATCATCCGAGGAAGCAAGGTGATCTGCTACTTTTTTCCCATCCCTCCAGGTGTGAGTGACAATAGTGAAGCTAGCTAAGAGGCCTTTGCACTTCCTGATGGTGTAGGCAATTGACCACGAGATGGGGTCTTTCCACTTCAAGGAGTCATGGATGATCTTAGAATCTGTTTCCTCCTAAGATAGTCATATTTTTTGTTGCATGCATAGGGTAATACCGGACTGAACCACCTTGGCCTCTGCTTGGAGAGAATTGCCACTGCCATAGTGAGCCATGAATGCAAGCACTACACTCTCCTTGTGGTCTCTCACCACTTCCCCTGTTACATGTATTCTAATCCATGGAAGTGAATATAAATGTATGGGGTTAGGTTTTCCCATGTATAAATATGAAAATACATATTTAGGTGAGTGGATATTAGTATATTAATATAAGCATATATGTAAGGATCCCCTTGTACATGTTCATGGCCATGATGGGGTGAGTATATGGGTTAGGTTTCCTTATTTGTATGTGAATGTTCATTTAATTAGTGGGGGAGCAGCAGCTCATTGAATGAAATTGTGAAGGGTTTTATGTTCGATTTAGTTCCACCCAAAGGTTGGTCCCCTATGCCTATACCATTAAATTGAATTCCTTAATAGATTTAGTGTTTTAAAAAGTTTTTTTAAAATTAAATAGTATATGAATGCTATGAAAAGTTATGGTGATGCCTGATGTTGGTCTTCCTTAATTTTTCAGGTTTTATTAAGTATTAACATGTGTATTTTCTATTAAAATTTGATCCCAATCTTGTTTTAGAATAATTAACTTTTTAAATTCCTAAAAGTATTTTTTTGAAATGGTTTTGGGTATGTGGTAGGTATTTCCCAAAATGATGGTTTGTAAATTAGTTGTGAAAGTTAATTTAAATGAATATAGATTCTTGTATGATTTTAAAAAGGAGAAATTCCACGATTTGGTATGTTGGGAAACGTTTATGGGCTTTAATGTGAATTTTTAAGTTGTTTTAAAATGTGTGAATCCTTTTTTGTTAATTATAATTTAAAGTTGATTTATAACTTGAATGTTTTGGGTGAGAATGTTATCTAAATAGAAGTTATTATTTGTGATGTAATGAGGCTCATTTGACACCTTGGAAGAAAATTGTAAAAGTGAAAACCCATATTTAGGAATTCCCCTGCTGTTTTAGAAACATTATGTATATGTTAAATGTGTGATTCATGATATGTTCTTAGTGAAAATGCTTGTTCCTTGTTGTGTGACTTATAAAGGGGGATGTGCTCAAGGATCCAGATCAGTGTTGAGAGGATGGATGTGTTTTTTAGTAAAGAAAATTAGAAGATCATATATGTTTTCTTTATAAAAAGTCACCACAACTTGAAATAGAGCACATGGAAAATCTGGGTATCTGGGTGGTAAGACTAGTATTATTATTCTCGACGATACAGAAATGGTTTGTCCCAATTTATTCTAGAAGGATTGATGCTTAAAATAACAACTAAACAAAATGATGATTGGTTGGAGACCACTACGATGTGGGTGTGTTCCCTACTAGTGGCTTGTGCATGAGAATGTAGATTATTGTATTTTTTATACCATGTTTCACTGAGGTACAAGGACCCTTGGTCCCCAACTAACATTGTCTACTTAGGAATTTACTATGGTTCTTGTGATATAATTTTCAATTCATTTGTTTTATGATTGTTCCCTGTTTTTGAAAACCGTATTTTTAATCTATGTTTTTCTACATTCATTTGGAAATGTAAATTAAATCTTTGATCCTTTTTTTAAAATTAAGTGGTAGAGAAATGATTTTCTTGAAAATTTAATCTTGTTCCATGAATTTGAAAAGAATGAAAAACATTATATTAGTATGTCTTATTTTCATACTAGCACGTTTTGTGTTTCTTTTTAAAGGTAATGGCATAGGATGTTGTTGTACTCTAGAATTCCAATTGAGCATCCTGGTTGTAGAGACCCGAAGCCTGACTTACATGGACATTACATTACATTTTCGGAATACTTAGTACATAACAAAAAAACACACACAAGGATTGTAATAGTTTAGTGTCTTTGGAAACTTGGAATATAATCTTCTAATCGTGGTGAAAGATCTTCAATATCTCCCATATAGATCTTCCTTTTTTTATACCTAAAACCTTTCTTTATATCCTGGGGAAAATAAAACATAAAAGGGTGAGCTCAAATGCTCAGTAAGGGTAAACAAAAGAAATATCAATCACATCATATACATAAGAACATAGATTTTGGGAATCTTAACCTGCAAAAGAGCTCAAAATATCATAACATGGGATAAATCATAGAAGTGAAATGTAATCCCAATAATCATAACTTAAAACATGAAACATTGTTGCATACACACATAATCATAGATAATCATTTCTTTTTAGTCAAGACTCATTGCCAAGACTATCTTAGTGGACAAAGTCCCTTTCTGAACCGAGTCACCCTCGTTTTAGTCCTGTTTCACTGAACCGGTATAACCTACCATTCCAGCCATGTCTATCTCATGAGATATAAAATCTTTACTCAATGCATTGGAGGGAGATATAGGTCCCACCCATCTCATAATGATACCATTCTTATGTGTGCCACACAATCATAAATCATACATCATTGTATAACCCATTTAATAAAAATGGGAATCTTAAACATCATGCCATCATAATCCATAAACAATTGATATCATTTCATCATAAGAAAATTGAAACCATTTAAATCATAGAGACATTTTACCTGAAACATACATATCAAATAATGCCATCTTAGATGGAAAATAGTTTTGAGAAAAACACTTGAAATGAATTCTTGAGGAAAATATCCTTTCTTCTTTAAAATCATTTTCTTTTCACAAAATTCCATGCAATTTTAAAATATAAGGGTTTTGTTGAAAATAATCATGCAATATTATAGAGTACGCTTCTTGAAAATGAGGTGTTATGAAACCGTAGAAATCCGTTCACGCCGTATAAGTTAAAAATAACATTCTCCTCGTACTTTTGTCGGAAAAGTAAAAAAGTACCTTATATGGTAACCAAAGGAAAGATTCCATTCATACAATGTGGTAAAAAGTCAAATAAGGGTAAAAATGACTTTAAACATTCATGGAAGAATGGTAAACATTTTATAAAAACATTTTTAGAAAACATGGTCATGGATGATAAACGTAACCCCAGTAAATACTTACGTATAAGCAATCTCGGATAAAAATGAGATTGAAAATTTATCCCTTACCTTAGGTCCGACTTGCTTTGTACATGTTCAAGCCTCCTGTATAATGATTTAAATCATGTTATTGACTTATTCCAGAATCATATTAATTGTTATTATATCATATATGGTCCACTTATGACTTTATATTACCCGTTCTTTTTTTTTGGGTAAAATCGTCTCATTTGTCGTTCGTGTTTTTAACTTGTAATTATTAGTATGATTACTTGGATCATGATTAATTATATCCAGAATTTAAAACATTATTTATATATAATATATATTCAGAATATACATATATATAATATATTGTTAAATGGAAAGAAATACACCGTTCATGGAGACGGTAGTCCGTACATACGCATGAACGCTGTTTTCGTTTCCTTATTGAATTTAATGGAATTAAGTAGATGAAATAAATATAAATAAATCCAATATCATTATTATATCATATATTTCATTAGTACATACTATATATACTTTATAATCATTTATGAATGGTTAATCATTGAGAATGAATCTCATCGCGTTGTGGAGACGGTAGTCCGTACGTACGCACGAGCGATGATATCGTTCCCATGGTCATGGAATTGTGTTGAAGTGTATGTATACTATTTCAGTATCAATATCACTTTATAATAATCATATATAGTTACTCATTACACCATTATACCCATCCAATTAAGGTGGTGACGGAAAATAGATTACACCACGGCGTGGAGACGGTATTCCGTACGTACGCACGCGCGGTGATTTCCTTTTTCCGTAGGATGGATAGAAGGTTAATTAGAGTTGATTCATATTTATAATAACATATCAGTATATAAGAAATACTGATGTTATTACTTTATCATGAAACAACAAAATAAGAATAAGTTGATGAAGAAAGAAATTGAAAAAGATCTGTAATGGATATTACCTCTTTTTGACACGCCTTCACTTATCCTCCACTTAAAGAACTAAGGATGGTCTTTGAAGAAGATCAGGACCTCTAGGATGATACTAGGGAAGTGGAGAAGAGATTTTGGAAGGGTTTTGCCGAGCTTGAATGATCAAATTGGTGTGAGGAGGAGAGGGAGGATGTGCCCTTTTATAAGGGAGGAGAGGGGCATCTTAGGAAAATCTCAAAATATTATTTTATATTAAGGTCAAATTCGGTTTATAATGGTTCCAAATGGTCTTATTTCGAAGATAAAGCGGGGATGGGTCTAAAGCCTCTCATCCAATAGGATTTAGACAAGTTTACATTATTATTTTAACCTTATAAATTAGATTTAACTCTAAGTTAAATAATTCAACTTTTACCGTGTCTTTTTGTTTTCTTACACTATATGGTTAATAAACTTACTATATCAAGCCAAACGAACCCCAAGTGGTTTATTATTAATATATCTATCCTTATCTAAGTCATTTGGCCAAACCTTAGATTTTTAGGAATTAAATAACAATTAATAATATAATATTTGTTTTAAAAACTAATTTATGTCAATTTTGACAATATTTGGTACATGATTTTTATGAAATTTCTAACAGAATGATAAGTTCATACCAAGTTACTTAAATCAACAATAACATGTCATATTAACCTAGAAAATTAGTTTAATTCATAAAAAGTCTCAAATTACATTTATTTGGGCATTTATAACATCAATTCTGTTAATATTTTCTTAAAAAGGTAATTACTTCATCATCGTTGTGTCATACATAAATTAAATTATTTAAAGTATAAAAATTACAAATAAAATACCATTGTGTAGGAAAGCTTTTTATCTTTCTAATTAATATTTATAGTCGAAATTATATTATGTATAACCCTATATTAAAAATGTTTTAGTAAATAAACTTTGATTTTAACTCTTTTAAATCTTCTTTGAATTAAATAATAATAAATGTCCTAATCTAATCCAAGTGGGCTTAAATGATAATATTTTACACTTAAGGTTGTTTTAGGTCGAGATACACTTGTCCAATAGGATTAGGACATTTTTTAGTGTAATATTAATATAATTTTTACCCTTAATTACCCTATTTACCTTTAACCGTGGTAAATAAAAGTAAAAAGTTACTATTCACCAAAAATTATTTTCATCTAATTGAACCACATTTTACTTACTGAAATCAACCGTGTCTCTCGGATTTTTGAAATTCCATTCACAGAAGCGGTAAAATTATGATTTATGAAAAAATTAATTTTTTTAACTACCACTTAGTAGTTTCACTATTCATCAAAAATTGAAGTTTTTCAGAAAAATGCCAAAATTTCACCCTAAGCTAATTTTGATATTACGAATCCAAAAATGAATTCCATTTTGAAAATTAAAATATAAAAAATTTCAAAAAGTGGTTATTACTATTCATAACGGCTATTTTTAATAATATTTTAATAGCATATTATTGTTTAGTGAAACTCGTTATTGCGTTCTACACATGCTATCGAGGAAGGTCGCGATTGCGTGTAATGGAAGGCAAGTCAAGGATGCGTGTTGTGAAAGCTTCTTTTGGTATAGCGTACAAAACAAGACATTAATGAAATTAAAAAGAATATTTTTCATAAAATTTCGGGGTGTTACATTCTACCCCCCTTAAAATGAATTTCGCCCTCGAAATTTCTCGGGGTTATAAATGGTTTACTATTCAAAAGTTTCTTTAATATAAACCCACATCATAAAAAGGAATACCAAAACCACTCTTTAAAAACAAAAGTATGAAACGTAACGGCTACCCAAATAAACTAATCACTGGGTTTCCAAATAGGTAAAAATATGGATATGGAAGAAAAATCTAACCATCATGTTCTGATGAAGAGTGGTAGAGAACATGGATATGGAAAATCCAGAAATAACAAAGTCATAAATTTGTGACGATCTAGGGTACCATCTGATTCATCAGATATAAGGGCACTAGGACAACATTTTTGGTTTTCAAGATCATTTCCCTAAAGTTGAAAATTTGAATTAGAATAAATACTTACTTTATTTTGGTACAATCTCACTGTTGTTCGTTCCTTGAAAAATTTCCACTTCATCTCTTAAATAAATGAAGTTGAATTTGTTATTTGTGAAGTGTTAGCAGATCATGTGATAGAATGACGGGTCATTCCATCTTTCTCAAACAAAAGGTTAGCAAAAATTATATACATAAATCGATATATAATGAGATTAATCGTATATGGTTCCTAAAATGGACTTTATAATTCATATATCATACTTCTTAATATAATAAAACTAGTTTCTACTAAACAGGGACTTCCTGTAGGCTAGTGGTAGGCGATAAAGGCCAGTCGCACTTCGGTTGTAGGTTCGATTCCCACATCCTTGTCCGACGCGATGGGTTGTCGCCCGTCCTGCAGGTTGTCCTTTTTCTAAACTATATTACTATAACATCCCATCAATAATATTGAAAAACTTCAATCCTTAAACAATACTAACTTATGTCCAACATAATACATTCCAATCTTTAGGTTTATCCATAATACTGCAGTCCATTATCATAATATAGTGAAAATTATTACTAGAGATTTAATACCATCGTTGATCCCCATATATCATAAGATATGTCTTGTTGGTCACATTCCAAACACTCAAAGGCCTTAATCATGTATTCTCTTGAATAATGAATACCCATTGAACCTCAGTGAAAACATGAATACTGTCAAAAGTTAACTCTTTCCACATACCAAAATCCAAAAACTCTATATACTCAAACCATAATATAACCTTCTCCTTATATCAGTCATGAGCTCATGAATACTATCAAACATTTAATTTTCTCCTTATCCCTTCATTATGCGCATATCATCTACATTCCAAAAATATCTAAATAACCTTTCATGGATACTGGTAACATTAATCATACACTTTCAAAACTCAAGGAAAGACAATAGTGTAACAATCCTTAGATGTCTCTTTATTCCATAGTACCATGAGATTACTTATACAACATTACACATGATAAACATGTAATCATTCCACTACATTCTTAAACCATTAACCGAGCTTCAACAATTCTTTCATCTCACATATCATTTGTAGTCTCTTCATCATCATCCATATAAATACTACCCATACGACCATACTGATTTTCTTCATGAGTCTTTCCCTTAGGACATTGGTTTGCATAATGCCCATACATTCCACATTTAAAACACTTAACCATTTTTGATGTCGTAGCAATACCATTATCCTCATCCATGGTGTTAACTGAACATTTTCCTTTGCACTTACTTGCTTTGTGTCCTTCTTTTCCACACTTAAAACATTTTCTAGTCCCTTTAAGACAATCTCCACCATGCTTCTTTCCACACTTTGAGCATAAGGAAACATTCATCTTATTTTCGCCATTATTCAGATATTTCTCCTTGAACACCAACTTTCGTTTCTTGTCAAAACCATGAGATGGATATGTAACACCAACTTCCATTTCTACCTTGATAGCACAACGCACAATTTCTTCATAGCTACTGAAGTCTCTTATAGCTAATTCCCTTAGAAGACTTGGTTTTAAGCCACTGAAAAATCGATCAACTTTACTTTCAGGTTGGATGATAATGCCAGATGCATACCTTGCAAGTCTTGTAAAATTTGCTTTGTATATACCAACAGATTCATCATCCTTCTGCTTCAGCTCAAGAAACTCCTTTTCCATCTTTGTTCGAAGAATACGAGGGAAGTACTTACTAAAAAACAAGTTCTTTAACTCATCCCATTCCATGGACTCAATTTCATCTCTTGGCCTCGTATTCTTGATAAGATTCCACCATTGATCAGCTTCACCTTCCAAACGATATACTGCTAAGATGACTTTATCATGTTCAGAACAGTGAAGAACTGAAAATATCTTTTCAGTGGTACTGATCCATTGTTCAGCAACAAGTGGATCGGAAGTCCCACTGAAAGAAGGTGGATGTTGCCTCATGAAGGACTCAATAGAATATTGTTCCCTTCTCTGCTCATTTGGAAGTCCAGAATGATTCATAGCTTGTGTAAGGATAGCAATAAGATTTTTCACTCCATCTCCCATAACATTTTTTTGTTCAGGAGGACAATCATTGCATTGTCCATTGCATTGATCAACACGGTTCCTTCGGTTTCCAGCCATCGTCTAAAACCCAAAAAGAATAGTGTGAGAGGCAAAAATCATTCTAAGGAAAACAACATAATAAAGGGGGAGTACCTTCAATATCTAACATCTTAGGTTTAATTCTATTATCGTTAGCGTAGTTCTAATACTATAACCTATACGTATACTTAACCTTAGGGACATCCCTAGACATACCTTAGAAATATCTCTAGGGATCTCACTAACGTTTTCGCATCCTTGTTTCCAAAGGTTGACTAAACCTTTCCTCTGATACCAACTATAGAGACCCGAAGCCTGACATACATGGACATTACATTACATTTGTGGAATACTTAGTACATAACAAAAACACACACACAAGGATCGTAATAGTTTAGTGTCTTTGAAAACTCGGAATATAATCTTCTAATTGTGGTGAAAGATCTTCAATATCTCCCATAAGGATCTTCCTTTTTTTATACCTAAAACCATTCTTTATATCCTGGGGAAAAGAAAACATAAAAGGGTGAGCTCAAATGCTCAGTAAGGGTAAACAAAAGAAATATCAATCACATCATATACATAAGAGCATAACTTTTGGGAATCTTAACCTGCAAAAGTGCTCATAATATCATAACATGGGATAAATCATAGATGTGAAATGTAATCCCAATAATCATAACTTAAAACATGGAACTTTGTGGCATACACACATAATCTTAGAGAATCATTTCTTGTTAGTCAAGACTCATTTTGAAGACTATCTTAGTGGACAAATTCCCTTTCTGAACCGAGTCACCCTCGTTTCAATCCTATTTCACTGAACCGGTATAACCTACCATTCCAGCCATGTCTATATCATGAGATATAAAATCTTTACCCAATGCATTGGAGGGAGATATAGGTCCCACCCATCTCATAATGATACCATTCTTATGTGTGCCACAAAATCATAAATCATACATCATTGCATAACCCATGTAATAAAAATGGGATTCTTAAACATCATGCCATCATAATCTATAAACAATTGATATCATTTAATCATAAGAAAATTGAAACCATTTAAATCATAGAGACATTTTACTTGAAACATACATATCAAATAATGTCATCTTAGATGGAAAATAGTTTTGAGAAAAACACTTGAAATGAATTCTTGAGGAAAATATCCTTTCTTCTTTAAAATCATTTTCTTTTCACAAAATTCCATGAAATTTTAAAATATAAGGGTTTTTTTGAAAATAATCATGCAATATTGTAGAGTAAGCTTCTTGAAAATGAGGTGTTATGAAACCGTTAAAATCCATTCATGCCGTATAAGTTAAAAATAACATTCTCCTCGTACTTTTGTCGGAAAAGTAAAAAAGTACCTTATATGGTAACCAAAGGAATGATTCCATTCATACAATGTGGTAAAAAGTCAATAAAGGGTAAAAATTACTTTAAACATTCATGGAAGAATGGTAAACATTTTATAAAAACATTTTTAGAAAACATGGTCATGGATGATAAATGTAACCCCATTAAATACTTACGAATAAGCAATCTCGGATAAAAATGAGATTGAAAATTTATCCCTTACCTTAGGTCCGACTTGCTTTGTACGTGTTAGAACCTCCTGTATAATGATTTAAATCATGTTATTGACTTATTCCAGAATCATATTCATTGTTATTATATCATATATGGTCCACTTATGACTTTATATTACCCGTTCTTGTTTTTTGGGTAAAATCGTCTCATTTGTCGTTCGGGTTTTTAACTTGTAATTATTAATATGATTACTTGGATCATGATTACTTATATCCAGAATGTAAAAAATGATTTATATATAATATATATTCAGAATATACATATATATAATATATTGTTAAATGGAAAGAAATACACCGTTCATGGAGACGGTAGTCCGTACGTACGCATGAACGCTGTTTTCGTTTCCTTATTGAATTTAATGGAATTAAGTAGATGACATAAATATAAATAAATTCAGTATCATTATTATGTCATATATTTCATTATTACTTACTATATATACTTTATAATCATTTATGAATGGTTAATCACTGAGAATGAATCTCATCGCGTTGTGGAGATGGAAGTTCGTACGTACGCACGAGCGATGATATCGTTCCCATGGTCGTGGAATTGTGTTGAAGTGTATGTATACTATTTCAGTATCAATATCAATTTATAATAATCATATATAGTTACACATTACACCATTATACCCATCCAATTAAGGTGGTGACGGAAAATAGATTACACCACGGCATGGAGACGGTATTCCGTACGTACGCACGCGCGGTGATTTCCTTTTTCCGTAGGATGGATAGAAGGTTAATTAGAGTTGTTTCATATTTATAATAACATATCAGTATATAAGAAATTCTGATGTTATTACTTTATCATGAAACAACTAAATAAGAAGAAGTTGAAGAAGAAAGAAATAGAAAAAGATCGGTAATGGATATTACCTCTTTTTGACGCGCCTTCACTTATCCTCCACTTAAAGAACTAAGGATGGTCTTTGAAGAAGACCAGGACCGCTAGGATGATACTAGGGAATAGGAGAAGAGATTTTGGCAGGGGTTGGCCGAGCTTGAATGCTCAAATTAGTGTGAGGAGGAGAGAGAGGAGGTGCCCTTTTATAAGGGAGGAGAGGGGCATCGTAGGAAAATCTCAAAATATTATTTTATATTAAGGTCAAATTCGGTTTATAATGGTTCCAAATAGTCTTATTTAGAAGATAAAGCGGGGATGGGTTGAATGCCTCTCATCCAATAGGATTTAGACATGTTTAGGTTATTATTTTAACCTTATCAATTAGATTTAACTCTAAGTTAAATAATTTATCTTTTACCGTGTCTTTTTGTTTTCTTACACTATATGGTTAATAAACTTACTATATCAAGCCAAACGAACCCCAAGTTGTTTATTATTAATATATCTATCCTTATCTATGTCATTTGTCCGAACCTTAGATTTTTAAGAATTAAATAACAATTAATAATATAATATTTGTTATAAAAAATAATTTACGTCAATTTTGACACTATTTGGTACATGATTTTTATGAAATTTCTAACAGAATGATAAGTTCGAACCAAGTTACTTAAATAAACAATAACATGTCATATTAACCTAGAAAATTAGTGTAAGTCATAAAAAGTCTCAAATTACATTTATTTGGTCATTTATAACATCAATTATGTTAATATTTTCTTAAAAAGGTAATTACTTCATCATCGTTGTGTCATAAAGAAATTAAACTATTTAAAGTATAAAAATTACAAATAAAATACCAATATGTAGGAAAGCTTTTTAGCTTTCTAATGAATATTTATAATCGAAATTATATTATGTATAACCCTATATTAAAAATTTTTTAGTAAATAAACTTTGATTTTAACTCTTTTAACTCTTCTTTGAATTAAATAATAATAAATGTCCTAATCTTATCCAAGTGGGTCTAAATGATAATATTTTACACTTAAGGTTGTTTTCTGTCGAGATAAACTTGTCCAATATGATTAGGACATGTGTTAGGGTAATATTAATATCATTTGTACCCTTAATTACCCTATTTACCTTTAACCGTGGTAAATAAAAATAAAAAGTTACTATTCACCAAAAATTATTTTCATCTCATTGAACCACATTTTACTTACTAAAATCAACCGTGTCTCTTAGATTTTTTAAATTCCATTCCCAGAAGCAGTAAAATTATGATTTATTAAAAAATTATTTTTTTTAACTACCACTTAGTAGTTTCACTATTCATCAAAAATTGAAGTTTTTCAGAAAAATGCCAAACTTTCACCCAAAGCTATAATTGATATTCCAAGTTCAAAAATGATTTCTACTTTACAAAATTCCCAACATATAATTTTCATTAATAAATTTTATATTTAATTTCCGCTGTCACAACAAATAGCGTGTTTTTAAGAGATAATAACTATCAAAAGATTAACATTTGTTTATGTCTGGTGTAAATGTGAAATTACATCCAATGACCAACATTGTATTGAATTGTAAAAAGATATTCTAGATATACTTTAAAACCACTCAAATTAATAATTTATCACTATTAATTATTTCGATTAAAAAAAAAAATTTTAATTAAAATTTAGTAATTTTCACTATTCATTAGAAAAGGAAAGTTATCCGAAAAGTACCAAAATTTCACCCTAAGCTAATCTTGATATTACGAATCCAAAAATGAATTCCATTTTGAAAAATAAAATATACAAAATTTCATAAAGTGGTTATTACTATTCATAACGGCTAGCTTTAATAATATTTTAATAGCATATTGTTGTTTAGTGAAACTCGTTATTGCGTACTACACACGCTATCGAGGAAGGTCGCGATTGCGTGTAATGGAAGGCAAGTCAAGGATGCGTGTTGTGAAATATTCTTTTGTTGTAGCTTACAACACAAGAAATTAATGAAATTGAAAAGAATATTTTTCATAAAATTTTAGGGTGTTACACTGGTGGTCACACCTAATTTATTTTTCAAGATTCAGGTTTATTTAGTAATGGTTTTCTCTTAGAGTGAGTGTGGTTTTTATGTTCCATGGTGACCCATGATGTCACTTGAGGTATGTTTCACTGCATATTTTATTTTTATTTCCGATGCTATAGTTGTTTTTTTTCAGTTTTTATTCAATTATATTTCTTTTTATTAAGGTGAAAACTATCCCTAATTGTCTTATTTTGATGACCAGCACTAGTTTCCAGTACGTGGGGATTGAGAATGCCCCTCGGGCCTTGCTGCGGACCAGGTCGGGTGCCGGGTCAGATGGAGACCTAACTTGGTTCGTCATAGGCTATGGCTCATAGTAGGTATAATTCATATGATGATAGACAAATGCAACCCCTAGAGATTATAGAGGGTGATCGTGTGTTCCTTTGGGTGTCTCCTAGGTTGGGTCACCACGGGATATGGAGGTAGGGCAAGTTGGTTCCAAGGTTTGTTGGACCCTTTGAGGTAGTGGAGAGAATTGGGCCAGTAGTGTACTAATGGTCTCTTCCACAAAAATACATTGTTATACATGATGTCTTCCAAGTGTCACAACTACAGTAGTATCACCCCAACCCTACTCTTGTGATCGATGTTGATGAGGTGGACCTTGAGATAGATGTGTCCTTTGAGGAGCATCTGATACGTGTGCTGAAACGCATTGAGAAAGTGTTGCGGGGAAAGATTGGGGTGACAGTTCTTATTTTATGGAAACATGGAAGTGTGCTGGAACGCGGTGAGAAATTGTTGCAGGGGAAGTCCATGCTGATAGTTAGTGTGTTATGGAAACATGGATCTGTGAAAGAGGAAACATGGGAAAGAGAAGCAGATATGAGGCATCAATGGCCCAATATTATTGGCTCAAAATCATAGAAATGTATGAAAGTACAGCTCGGGGACAATCTATTATAAATTTGTGGGATTGTAAGATCATGACAATTTATGGATTTTTCTTAGTCAAAATTTCATGTACTTTTTGTTGTTTTTATGTACCATTCATTGGAATTATGACTTGGGGTACGTTTGGGTGGAGTTTTAAGTGAAATTTTAGGAAAATGGGATGTACATGGTTGGCACATAGTTAGATCAAACTATGAACCCAAACCCAAGTAACCATGAAACCCTATATAGTAAGGTCTGAATGGTTTTGGCATGGTTTACCTAACTGTGCACCCCTACCCCAAACAATTGTTCACGTAGTTTTTAATGATCCAAAAATTGTTTTTAAAATCCTCTGAACCCTTAAAACACCTCTTATTTGACCTAGACGTGGGACTAATCATTTTTTGGAAATTACAAAGCATTCCAGGGGGTTCTAAGGTCATCCGAACTCCTTTATTAAAGATTCAAAACCCAAATAGAAGATCCCCTCTTCTCCTGATAAGTGGATATCATCTCAATGCATATCTCGTTCTTTCCTCTATGTTTTAAAAATAATTTGGGGGAGTTTATTCTTTGTTTCTTTAGATCTAAAACTTTTTGGAACGATCTATATCTAGGATTGAAGATCTAGATACAGATTGATTAGATCTTGAAATCCACGATCTTGATTTAGGGATATAGATCTAGAACTCAGATATACATCATTGTGTAGATCTGATTTTGGGGATTTCTATAGAATGAATGTCCATTAATGAATTGAGGTAGGTGGTTTTAAATATAATTCCCATATTCATTGATTTTATATGTTTATGAATGATTTTATAATTTTTAGCATTCATTATAAATTGAATTTCTAAATTGGGGTAATTAGGTTGATTAATTGTTTTATCTAAGCATCGTTGAATTAAATGATTAATTAATGAAATGATCATAAGTTTAAGAGGTAGAAATATTGGATAATAAATTTGGGGAAATTTATTGTGAGAGTTAGGGGTTCTAATCAAGATAATTAATATGTGGGTTAATTATGAGATATTTAATTGACTAGATCGAGATAATTAATCATGAATTAATTATGTGTGTTAACATTATGATCTAGATAATTAATTGTGAAATTAGTTATGAAGAGTTGAAATTTAGAATGAGCTAATTAATTATGGAAAATTAATTATGGGATATGAATTATGTTATTGATTAATTAATGGATGAATTAATTAATGGGATTGGAATACTTAATTAATTGGGGACTTAATTAAGGATATTTTTTTATTTATCTAATTGTTAAATTGGTAATGCAATTGATGTGGATAGTTGATTATTTTTTAATGAATTGGAATATGGTCATTCTAAATTTAGAAATATAAATTATAACATGGTTATTATACTTATGAGTAAAGGAATGGGAACATGGTCATTCAAATGAGAATTATAAATGGTAACATTGTCATTATATTTATGAGTACAGGAATTGGAACATGATCATTCTGTTACGAAGTAATAATGTTAAGATTATCATATTACTTATGAATATTTTTTGGTAAATTTGGAATTTATGTGTAAATTTAAATAATGGTAATAAAGGCACTTTGAGATAGGTTCTCACATGATAATACTTCAACTCTAGCATGAGTCGAATCAGGTACTGATAAATCATATCACTTTTGAATAATTAGATCTCCAAAATGAGTCAAAGCAGGTATTAAGATATGATATTAACTAGGGAAAACCATAGTCTCCAGCTTGATCTGGAGCTAGTATAGAGGTGCGGGTATCCCCAAGAACCCTAGAGTTAATATGATTAAATAAAGAATAAATGATAATGTGATAATTGATTTATTTATGAATTTTATTCATTTATTTATAGAATTTATTACACTATCTTTTGACTGGAATTATTTAATACACCGTTGGTGGTGGCCTACTGAGTGGTACTCACACCGTACCTGGGCTTCCTGATTGGCACATAAATAGAATTTACAATTTCATAACACATTAAGTGAAAGGGGCTTGTGTTATATTTAGGATTTTGGTTGGATCCTGGATAAGGGAACCAGACATGGTTCGGTGCCCACTTGGGAGTTGATAGTGTCTATATTTTTTTGTTTCATTTTAGGCTCTTTGACACTTATATCAGCATTGCATGTTTTCTATTTAGTTTAATATTTTATTTTCATTTGTTGTTATCTTATGAAATTGGTATTGTTCTAGTTATATATGCTACTTTATTTGTTATTTATTTCTACTTGTGGTTTAATCTGATAAAAGAGGGTATAGTCTCCCAATGACCAACTTAGCAGACCCTCACTACTAGTTTGAAGGTTCTAGGATTGGGGAGGCACGATTGAGATCATGTGGCCAACAGGCTCAGGGCACCGTCACATGGCTCCCATGTCGGGACG
Source organism: Viscum album (assembly GCA_963277665.1). Lineage (NCBI taxonomy): Eukaryota > Viridiplantae > Streptophyta > Magnoliopsida > Santalales > Viscaceae > Viscum > Viscum album. Next base: position 821,304,693 of record OY728166.1, read on the forward strand.
TTACAAAATTTCTACATGTAAAATATTATTACATGAAATATATCAATGTCTGTATGATTTATATGTCAAAGAAATATTTATGATAAAATTGGTTATCTCTAGTAAGGAAAAACTTTAAGGGAAATGTATTGCCTCATTTCTGGGGGTGTCCATGTATTGGTTGTTATTTTATTATTTACTCTCTATGATACCTTCCCATAAAAATCTCTAAAAGCTCATACTACTAAATAAGGTCTTCCTCTAGAGTAGTTATTCATGTCTAAATATCCACTATTTTCTTATCTTTATCCCATTTTGAATTTCTTTTCTCCAAATATGTTTGGGTATACAATCCAAAACCAGCACCTCTAACACGACCAAATTTTTCTAGCCACTTCAAAGTCACTAAAATTAGTCGTTAATCAGGTCTAGTGGATCCCGATTCTAGTGTCTAAACTCAATAAAAATATAAAAAAATGAGTTATTAAAGTTATATAATATCAATTTCAAGTATAATACGTTTTTATTATGTCATACTTACACATGTTTCCCATTATTTTTTATGTTTTTTAATATATTAGTAATTTATATTTATTCACATGATCATTCTTCAATGGAATATGACATGGGATAGAAGTTTTTTGGGATAATGATTCATCAATATGCTTATAAACAATGGAAAAAATTTATGTTTTTGTTTCATGACATAAGAAATTATTATTTTATATTTAAAATATATACCATTCTTTAAACTGAAGCAAACCCTAATATTTATTTATGGTAGGGGTATGTTGGTTTTGATTTAAACTAGTTATTTTCATCACACTGTTTTTATTTCATAAATTAACAATTCTTAATTTAAAGGATTAATACATGTATTTTTAACTAATGTATTACCATTCACAATGTACCTGAAAAGATGCATCTTTATGATTTCCAATAAATTCATTCCCAATTTCTTGGTTTATTGTGTGTGTGTGTACATTTCTGATGGATATGGGTTTGCTTTCCCTTTAGTATTCCAAAGATGATTCTTCATAAGAATTATCTGAAATCCATTATGATCCTTTCTGGAGACCGTTAATATGAATTTCAGTATGAGTACATCTAGTGTAAATTCACTCCCTAAGGGATAATAAAGATTACATCAACAATTTATAATATTATTTTTTACTAAAATAAATAAATTATGCCATAATTTTACCCTAATCTTGTCCAAAATTAGTACCTTAATAGTGAGAGAAACATTGTGTCATGAATCTATATTAATCATCACATGAATTCAAGTGCTGATACCAATGTAACTAATTAAAATGGACTTGTTGGGGTTAAACTTATGGTCGCATGCATTATATCCAACCTCAAATTCGATTCCTCTACTTATTTCCTTAATAGTTTTTGTAAACACGGTCATGATTTGATGCTCCTAGTTTTCTAGGACATATATTATTCATCTTATACCATTTCCTTAGCTTCAATGTCATCAATAGGTTATTCCATGATATTGGTAGCGTAGACATGTTGAGAAAATTGTTCTTCTTTAAAATTGGGAGCATCATCATGTTGAGAAACTTTTTGTTCCTTATGATTGAGAGAATCGTCATTTTTATATGTCATTATCTTTGTTTGTAGATCAAAATTTAATTTATATTACATATATGTAGCAGTGTATAGCTAATAATATAAGGTAATAAAATTTATATTGAAAAAAGTATATAAATTAATTCTATAAATATATTTTTTCCCTTTAAATCTTGAAGGGATTTCACCCCTCTATCGAGAATCCATATCCCCTCATTATGCTATCCTCTGACATACAAGACCTCATCTACATTGGGACCAATGAGAAATTATTGTGACACCCAAATAAAAATTTCATACTTAGTTGAAATTTAATCTTACCCTTTAGTGGTTTTGGTCAATAATAAAATAATTGAACACTTTTTCTTTTTTGGATATGAGACATAAAATACTTGTACAACCTATTGTTTCATTACATATGGTTCATCCTATTACCCTTCCTTACTGAAATCCACTCTTAAAAGCTCCAATTCATTAATTTTAAATACAATCCCATTATCAACCCACTTGAATTGAAAATGCGATACATGGAATGTGGTATAATACAAAACCCATATTTGATTAATGATTCCAAAGTAGAAACTATTTATATAAATTGGATTTTTGTCTTTAGTACTATTACATAAATCACTTCATCCACAAATACAATTCCATTATTTTTCATGGTATTTAAATCATCATGTTTCATTTTATATAACATTTAACCATTAATTACATAACCATTATAAGATAATACATGTATACTTGGTACTATGGGTAGTCATTAAAGTCATTCCAAAATTAAATTTATATTAGTAGTAAACTCTTTCAAAATATGGTCTCAAACACATCTTCAGAAATAATGATTATGTTTATTTGATATCTATATTTAAACACATGAAGGATTCAAATGACAGACAATTACTTTGTGGGTTTCAACATATGGTTAAACCTCTAAACTATTATTTAAACCATAAAGGTTTTTCTACTTCAACTCTATAATATTAATTGTGAAAACATCTATTCTTGAAATTAATTCACTCAAAAGTTTCCAAATGTGGTGAAATTTTGGTAAAATAATTATTTCCAAAATTCATAAGTAGTTGATACAAAATTTAATTTCTTCCTTAACAATATATCATTCCTCAATACAACCTTCTATCTTACTTCAATTTCTTACACACCCATTCAAAATATTCATATACCATTAAATTGGGTACATATATCTATAATGTATATGACCACATATCTAAATCTCTCTATCTAAGTAAACCATCAATTGAACCAACATAGAAAATAATGGTGGTAGGAATAATATCTTCAATTCACGTAATATGAAATTAATTTCCTTTTACATAGTTGGAAATTTTGATAGGACTATAACATTACTATATATATATCAATTAAAATGAAACAAATCTTGGTTAATGTATGATAGAAATCCTTAGGAAAAATGAAACATAAAGCTATAAAGAATTGATCATTCACTGAAACATGACAATCATGTGATTACAGACCCTTTAATTTTAAATCAGTCATTGATATGATAGTCTTTATTTTTTATGAATACCCCTATGGAACATTTACATCATTCAAGAAGTTATAAAATGGATATATCTTTTTCCTAGAATGAAATAAAAGTCCATATTTCACCCTTAAATAGATAAAACTCTTCTTGATTCCCCATGTCAATCCTGTAAAACCTTTCCATAAAGCCATCCATTTTTTTATTCATTTTTTAACATGCCAATGACAGTATCACATTTTTTCCACATTCATGGCATCAAGATAATTTATGGCATAAAAATAATTTAAGTATGGTAATTCAAAAAAATGATCTCTTTTTCCAACCATCTTTTATAAGATTTTTTCGAAAAGGTTTAATCAAAGTGATGGTAATATACTTTACTTTCCGAAATAGTTGATTACTTTTTAGTGGATATGGTGTTGTTTTTTCATCTAAATTTCCATTGAATTATGTCATCCAATATTGGTATTTATATTACTGAGGTAGAAACAAGAGTTGTCCTAGACACATAGTATTCGATGAAATATTCAACCTAACCGAGTGTGTACCTTGTTAAAAACATGACTCTCTTTAGTTTCTCTAATTTTATATCCTAAAATTTTTCTAAAAGAATTAAATTCATTTATCATCTCATAAAATATGGATTTCAATGTGAAATAATCATTTTTGTAAGCATCATACAAGGGAACTCCTAAATCCCATATTAATTTCAAATCATTGAAAAATATAGTCAAATAAACATCAATATTATTACCTAGTTGTTTTGGTCTTGATATAAGTAGTGACAAAATAATGTATTTTCACATCATACATAACCATAGTGTCAAGTTATAATTTAAAAATATAATTGGCCATGTATTGTAAGTTATTCTTTGTAAACCAAAATGATTCACTCCTTTTGTAGATAGAATGTGGTGAAGGTATCTCCACTCATTTCCAAATTTAGGAAAGTCATGATCAATTTTCTTCAACTGAGTATATTTTTCTGGGTGATGGGGTGTCCCATCTAGATTTCTTGTATCTATTTTCCACATAAAATACCTTGCAATCTAACCACCTCCATATAGGTGCCTAAAAATTATAATTCCTGTAAAGTACTATACAACTTTTAAAGGACTATATTCATCTTTATTGTATTAAGAAACACCACACTTTAGGAATTTTTAAAGAGAATCATGGTCCTTGATAAATAGTATAAATTCATTTGGACAAGCACGTATTCTTTCTGAGATCGTACTCATCGAACATAGAATTTATATAGTTTCATATGTTCAGAAAGGAATCTTATTTTCTTCAGGTAGCATATCATTCAAGAGAAAAAGTGGTTCAGTAAAGTGGTTGTCACTCTATATGTTTCTATATTTTACATTATATAGTTTCTTAATGGATAAAAATGTTAAATATTTAGCACAGAAGGCATACAATGGAGTCTTTACATAACTCTTTAACTTCTAAAATAGTTTTTTACAATCTCATAGTTCATATTCTACGGTCATTTTTATTTCCTCAATAAAATATTCATTATTGTTCACACTTGGAATATTATCCTTGATATCGTATTCCAAATTTTCAACACTTGTAATCATATCAAATTTTCCATAAAACACAGAAGTGTTATCGTAGTCACTAGATACATTTATTTTTTCCCTATGTGTAGTCAAAGATTTATAAATTCAATCTATTTTGTGATAGTTCAAGTGTTCTATCAAATCATCTAAACTAATGTATTAGTCTTGAATAACAACAATGTAAACATGGAAAAAGTATTTGAGAAGGTTCACATGCATGATATTTTTCAAACTTGATGAACTATTTCACACCAACCTCATAATATTTTATCATATGATTGGCATCCATTCATTTTTTATTCCTATTTATCTAATTATATTCAATAATTTTTATATTTAAAAAAATAAATAAACACACATAAAGTATGTGCTTATAACCCTAAAAATATATTCTTCATATATACACACAAATATTCATTATATTTGATAAAATTTTCCTTACATCAACATCTTATTAGAACATATAAAGGCCAAGAATTATATGAATTTAAATCATTACAACATGTATTTTTTATTACAAAAAATCACATAAAAAAATTCATTCATTTTTTTGAAATGGATTCATTAAGGGGGATAATTAACTCCTGGTCACTTTTAATGCTTACAAGAAACCTATGGATTTCTACAACTGGATATGTATTAGGGTGTATATTATAATATTTCACTATCAAAACATATATCAAAAAAATATCATTAATTTACATATTATATTCACCTGGATTCTTATATGATGATGCTAGAAAATAAGAAATCATGTCATGTCATAAATAAATATGTTTGTATATGTCGCAAACAAGAGATTATTCAAGTCTTGAGAAGTGAAGTGAAATTATTGAAGTCTAATGGTTGAATAAATTATATATATATTTTAGATTGGGAATAATATAAGTGAATATTGATTGAGGAAGAGATGGATTAAAAGGATACCATGGAAGGAATTAATATGAAATTAAAGGTCAAATGTGATATAATTAGATAACTTTTTCATGAGATGAATTTAGGAATTGAAATGGAAAACTGCATGGAGCCTCAATGTCTATCTTAAAAGAGTAGTGTAATGGATTTTTAACGATTGAACACAAAGAGAATACTTATTTCCTAGAGAATTTTTATGGTCAACTAAAGTAGAAGGATTTGAGTATTGAGAATCCTAGGGATATATTAATATTTTTAAGTATAATTCAAATTCTAAATATTCTCACTTATAGAAATCATTATGTAGTGAGAATTAAAAAAAATCTAGATTTGTGGAAAATAGAGAGTATTCAAGAAAAAACCAATGGAAATAGATATCAGAGGAATGAGGTATTAATATGATATTGTTTTAGAAGATTATGAAAAACAATAAGTGAGTGTATGGAAACCAAAAACATCAATAGAAGTGGAAGATTTGAAGAAACCATGTTTCAACTGAAAAAATTAAATGGTATTATTTCTTTAGGAGGTGAAATATTACATCTATCAATAATCATATAGAAAGAAACTGTATAAATAAAAGGAATAAAGGGGAGTTGGTTATAAGTACTAAAAAGTTGTTTATTCTTATTTGAGAAAGAATTTGACTAGTGATTATAGTATGTACACGAATGTCAACTTGTATCAAAAGTGTGTCATCCAAAACATGGTTGCTAATATAGAAGCCACCCATACTAATTTCACATAAATTTTATGAGGAACCCCATTGCCCAAGACCAATTAATATGGTATCCTGAGCTCATCCCTATGGTGAATGATCGGATAAGAATCCTTAAAAACATGTTTGGAATATCTTACCTTTGTTTTTTAGGCTTGAATCATCCAAAACAATCCACTTCAGCTATAGAAATACTCCAGTTCCATAAGGGTTTGAGTGTTGTGTGAGGAAGACTCAGTGCTAGAGTTTTTCTATAATGAGATTGAAGGGTTTTTTCATCACATGATGAAAATCACTGATAAAATGATATTATATCAGTGCTAAAAACATAAGCACTAATAAAAACTACTTTTATCAGTTCTTTTTTAGCATTGATAAGCATTACAATTAATCAATGCTAAAAAGTGCTAACAATGTAGTATTTGTTAACGCTTATGTTTTATCACAAATAAATATTACTTTCGTCAATGCTTTCTTAGCGTTGATAAATCATAACTTTTATCAGTGATAATAAAAGTAGTATTTGTCAGTGCTTATATTTTGGTGCTAACAAAAATGTTTAAAATTAATAAATAAATAATATTAGTTATAGAAAAAAATATTAAAAATGAAATATAATAACTATTTAAATTACAAAAATATCAAAAAAACATTTTAAAAGAATTAATTATATAAATTACAAACATATTGAAAATATTAAAACATAAAAAATAAATATGTATAAATAAATATTAAAAAATGAGAATATTCTAAAAAATACTAAATATGAATAAATAATGTAGAATTAATGAATATTAAAAATGTATAAATACATTTGATTGAATTGCAAAAAAACTAAAAAAAGTGAATTCATAACATTAATTTCATAACATATAAACACAAAAAAATAATAATAATTATATAAATAATAAAATTATTAAAAAAGAATAATATTAACAATTTAAATTACAAAATTTTTAAAAATAAATATAAATTAATTAATTATATAAATTTTAAACACATTAAAAAAGTTAATACATAAAAAAATGAATAAATATTATTCCTATAAATTACAAACATATTGAAAATATTAAAATATACTAAGTAGATATTTTTAGACAAACATTATAAAAATATTAAATTGCAAAAAAAATATAAAAATTAATAAATATAAAAGTTAGTAAATAATATTAAATAATAATATATTAAAAATGAATAAATAAAGTTTAATAGATAACCAAACTATTTAACAATGAATTCATATGATTAATTAAAATAATTCTAAACATGTATATAAATGAAGAAAATATTAAAAAATTGAATTTAAATAACTTAGTTATATAAAATTAAAACATGTTAAAAATATTAAAACATAGTAAATAAAATTGAATAAATATTAATCATGTAAATTAAATAAAAATATTGAAAATAATACAACTTAGTAAATAATTATATATACATAATTATTAAAAAATTATCAAAATCCTAAAATATTAAAAATAAATAAATATTAAAAATGAATAAACAATATTAAATGAAAAAATATTAGAAATTAATTGATAAAATTGAATAAATTAAAAAAATAAAAAAAGTCAGATCGGAACATTAATTATATGAATTACATACACATAAAAAATAATAAATATAATATTAATTGTATAAGTAGAAAAATTATTAAAATTGAATTATATTGATTGTACCAAAAAACTAGAATTAAAATTCTTGATTATGAATCAATTATATAAATTTCAAAAATATTAAAAAATATTAAAGCATAATAATTAAAAAGTAATAAATACTAATCATATAAAATAAAAACATATTGAAAATACCAAAATATAATAAATTTATATGTATAATTTTTTAAAAAAATATCCAAATTTTTTTAAAATTAATAAATATAAAAAATTGATAAAATATTACAAGAAATAATATTAAAAATGAATAAATAAAGTTAATTAAATTACAAAAAATATTTAAAAATAATAATTAAATGAATTGAAAACACATAAAAATGAATAAAAATGACATAAAATATTATTTCTAATCTGGGATGCCCACTTATAAGGTATTTGTAACTGATATTCATGTGAAAGGTTGGACAAGACCATCAATAGTGAATTTATCATCCTAAGGGGTGTTATTGGAACCATTCATAGAATTTAAGCTAAGCTCGCCTAGGAAGCGATTCAAGGTCGGTCTCTCTTGGATATGATCATTGTGAACAAGTATGAGAAGGATCTAAAGACACCGAATGGCAAGGTTTTTTTGTCTTTAGCAATCTATCCAGTGGTTTGTTCTAAATCTCCTAGATAACTCCCACTACATCATTGGCTTTGGAGATATTAAGTTATTAAATCACAAATGAGATATTGTGATTCCCGGTTTTCCAAGATGTCTAACTCCTAACATCCTGTGTCATCAAGCTAGCAACTATCATACAATTTTTATTGTCATCCTTGACAAAAATCAGCATGTTTTATTTCCAAGAATCCAAATTTATAATGAGTGGGATCTCAACGTGGTCACCGGATCCTCATCTAGTATGTTTTCATAAACGGCTTATCATCGGTTCTTGTATGTGAATAAGGCACCCATTGTAAGGGGTTCTATTCTCTGGTGTAAAGATCTTCCACCAAAATTGAACATTTTAATATAGAACATTCACAAAAAATGAAATTCCCATGGATTTTGAGATCAAAAAGAAAGTTATACTTCTAGTTTTGAAATGCTTTTGTCATAGGAACTCCATAAAAGAATTTGCCACCCATCCTTTTTTGAAGGTGATTGGGAGACCTCTATGTGGCATGAGATTGGTTCCTTCATGGGGTTGGTGCCTCATGATTCCAATAGTGGATATCTTTTCAACAAGGGTTCAATATCACTGATCATAACTTATATGAGAGGAATTTGAGAGTGATTATTGTGGGTGTTGGCTGCTTGTGTATCTAGGAAGTAAAAAACACGGCCCGACATGATGTCACTTGCTGCCTGCTGCATCTCATGGTTACTATGATCAAATTCATGGTGGCTGAAATGGATCCTCTTCTAAAGGATTGGGGGAATGCTCCCTCTTTTAGAAAATTCACCCATGTTTATGACCCACCTCCTACTTGAAAGTGGCTTCCTCTCTAGGGACACTAGGTTTGCTGGATTCCCCCTTCTAGTGGCTTTAAGTTCAACATTGATGGGTTCTATTATTCCATATTTATACGGGGGTGGCATCATTCATGATTCCAGTGGATCTATGATTCTCTCATCCACTGCTTCTTGCGGGTAAGGTGAGACCCTCACAGTAGAGTGATTCACTATGCACAATGGGTTGGAGATTTTTCAAGATAATAACATTGATCTATCAATGGTTGAGAGGGATTATACTATTATCTTTCATTCTCTTCATGGAAATACCATCATTCCTTGGTCTATTATATATCATATTCATATATGTAAGGATCTGACCACTAATAGGACTACCTTCTTCACACATGGATCGAAGGAAATAAAATTGCAGACTTTATGGCCTTGAAGGTTAGTGCGGCTAGCATGTGTACTCTTTTTGATACTATTGGCTCCCTCCCCCAGGGTTGTGTATACATTGTTATGAGCGGCACTCTTGGGTTGCATCATTTTAAACCTCCCTAAACTTTTATATTTTGTCTTTAAATATAAATAATTATTAATTATCTTATAAAAAATTAATAAATTGACATTCACATACGCACATACATAAGCATGGACATACATGTACAAGTACATACATGTACACATACACATATAGACATACGCATACACATACATACACATGTACACATACAGATGCATATGCATCTACACACACACACACACACACATATATATATATGTATGTATGTATACACATACACATACATACAATTACATATGCACTCAAACACATACATACTCATAGATATGCATATATAAACATTCTATATAAATATACATATACATACACATACACATATACTCATATATATTCATAGACATACTTGTACACATACATACATATACATATACACATATAGACATACACATACACATACGCATACGCATACACATACACATACACATACACATACACATACACATACACATACACATACACATACACATACACATACACATACACATACACTTACACGTACACATACACATACACATAGACATACATATACACATACACATACCCAAACACATACACATACACACACACACACACACACACACACACACACATACACATACACATAGACATACTTATGTACCCATACATGCACATACATATACACATAAATATGCATACATGCATATACAAACACATACATGTACAAGTATACACATGTATACACATAAACATACATACAATTAAATACATGTGTGCATATATACACATTCTATATAAATATATACACATTCCACATAAACATATGTACACATACATACACATATATACATGTGATATACATGAATAAACATACATACACATAAACATACCCATACTACACATGGATGAACATCCACAGACACACATACATACATGTTCGTACACATATGCCTTTGCACACATACATACATACACGTACAAAAAACACACATGCGTGCACACACACACAACACATGCATCCACACATACATCACATACACACACACACACACACTTAAAGACATACGCATACATCCACATACATACACATGTATACATATACAAATAGATAGATGTATATATATTTTAAATTGGTTAATATGAATATAAATATATAAATTCAAACATGATTCATATACTTAAATAAATATATTCACTTAAATATTTAAATAATTATTTAAATAAAATATTAATATATTATATTTATATTAATTATATATATATATATATATTTTCATTAATGTAAAATATTATACTATTAAAAAATTTTATAGATTAAAATAATTTTTAAAAAAATTTATATATAAAAATATTAAAATAAGATTGGTTTTTTAAAACATTTTATAAATCATATGTGTGTGTGTGTGTGTATGATTTACATATATATATATATATATATATTGTAATATAAATATTTTTAAAAAATATATAAATATGTATATATAAATTAAATTATTCATTTTATCCTTTAAAGTCCTTTTTCACACTGTTAAATGTGCAGATTTTATCGGTACTATGAAAAATGTTGATAATGTGGAACCTTAAAAATCATTAAAAATCACTGATAAATGATACCATTTTATCAGTACCTTTTAGAAATGATAAAAGTTATCTTTATCATTGGTTGTAGTTATCACTGATAAAAGTCCCCCTTTATCAGTGTTTTTAGTTTAGTTATGCCAAAAGTAAGTACAAAATATCACATGATCTATAGTAGTGAAGACGAGCTTGGATCAAGATGTAAAATCTAGAATTGTGAGTCTCATTTGTATTAGGGTTATATTGGGATGGATAAAGGTTTGTATCGCAAGGGATTAAACAAGGGGACTGAGAATCTTTCAAATTCAATCAGATTAGAAACACACATAAATCTTAATAACCTTCATATTTCTTTATTATAAAGGAAATATTCAAGGACAACAATATCAAATAGTCCATAGTTTTTCTTCCCCGCAATAATATATCAATGCATCCCTAGACATGGAAATGATTGGAAGAGTGTCTAGTCTGTTAAATCTAGTTTTGTAGATGGGATTATTTTGGACCTAGTCTGAGAAGGCCTTGATGTTGTCTTCATCGGTGAAATAATGTTTCAAGGTGAATTCTTTTAGTTGTGGATAAGTAAATTTTGGGTACAGTCGACAATTTATGGTGTCTTCCACCAGTTTTGGGGGTAGATCCACCACCTTCTCTGCTCGTGGTGGTAAACTTTGTACATTGAGTTTTTTTATTTAATTTAAATGGTGTAGGAGTTTCAGATTTTGGTAAATGGGGTATCCAAGCAATGGTTCAAATGAAACTTTTGGTATAAAAGACAAAATTTCAATTTGAAGAGGTTATTTGGAATTTTTAAGCACAAAGTACCACTTCAAGTGGTAGTTAATGGAATGTTCCCAAAGGACCACATGACATAGTGCTCATGGGAAAAATGTTTCAATTATGATCTCTATATGAAGTGACCTTCTTGATTGAAATAAAACTCTAAAAGGTGCTACTTTTAGTGGCTTCATTGGTTTCCCCCTATAAAATCGAAACACCCTCCCTCCCTTTATTCCAATACACTCCACCACCCCATTTGTGATGTTTTGTGGCCTCCTACATGCTGAAGCTCTGCGGAAATGATCCTCCACTTTGAAGCCCCTCCCTACCCTCATGCAAACATTGTCATCTGATTTTGAGTAAATTCTATTTACATTTCAATTTATTTAATTTGATTAATATTTTATTTAATCAATCCAATTTTCTAATAATTAGTTTATAATTTATTATAAATTAGTTTTAAGTAGAAAGTGGTGAATTGTAATTAGTAAATAAATAAACTTAATTAGCTATTAATTTATTATAATTAGTACTTAGTTAATTATAATTAGTAATTAAATAATTAAGTAATAAATTTGAATTATTAATTAATTAACACTAATTAAAAATTATAACATTTTAATTAGTAATTCATTTACTATTAATTAAATATAATTTTAAATTAGTTAATTGAAATTAGTAAACAAATTAATATAATTAGTAATTAATTGATTGAAATTGGTACTTAGTTAATTGTAATTAGTTGAAGTAATTATTTTTAATCCGGAACTTATTAATTGTAATTAGTAATTACATTATTTTAATTAGTAATTACATAATTCTAATTTGTAATAAATTTATTATTAATTAAATTTAATTAATTAAGAGTAATTACTAAATAAATTTATGTAATTATCAATTAATTAATTGTAATTAATAAATAGTTAATTATAATTAGTGGCTATTTAATTAAGTAATTAATTATAATTAGTAACTAATTAACTATAAATAGTAATTTACTAAATATAATTAGTAATTAATTTATTATTAATTAACTGTAATTAAGAATTATTTAATTATAATTAGTAAATAAATTAATGTACTTTGTGTAAGAGGTGCCTCGTGATACTGCATCAATCCCATGTTCAAATCCAAGTGGGAGTGAATTTTTGTTGGCAAGCGGTGATGCAGGTAGTCGGTGATATAGGCATGACGCAGATAGACGGTGATGCATGCATGACACAAATAAACGGTGGCGTAGGCATGATGCAAGAATTACGATTCATAGGGATTTAAGGCCATATTTTGGGCCTTTAGGCCTTGTAATGGGCATCATACCCACTAGACCGTAGGACCTTGTACATAATTAATAAGGCTTGATGGGTGGGAAATCTCTTGGGGAGGTTATGGCCTGGCCTTCCGGCCTATGTGTTAGGTGTATGTGTGTGTTTAATGTTATTATACCCCCAAGATCCTAATATACTTAATTAATTGTAATTAATAATTAGTAAACTGTAATTAGTAATTATATAATTGAAATTAGTAATTAGTTTTCTATAAATTAAATATAATTATGAATTATTTAATTTTTATTAGTAAATAAATTAATGTAATTAGCAATTAATTAATAGTAATTATTAGTTACTTAATTGTAATAAGTTTAAGTAATTAAATATAATTAGTAATTAATTAATTGTAATTAGTAGTTACATAATTGTAATTAATAATTAATTTAATAATAATTAACTGTAATTATTTAATTATAATTAGTAAATAAATTAATGTTATTAAAAATTAATTAATTGTAATTAGTGATTAATTAATTAAGAAATTAATTGTAACTAGTAATTAATTAACTTTAATTATTAATTATAGGTTGTAATTAGTAATTAATTTATTATTAATTAAATGTAATTTGGAATTAGTTAATTATAATTAGTAAATAAATTAATGTACTTAGTAATTAATTAATTATAATTTGTTTAAATAATTAATTTTAATTACTAATTAATTAACTGTAATTAGTAATTATATAATTGTAATTAGTAATTAATTTATTACAAATTAATTATAATTAAGAATTAGTTAATAGTAATTACTAAATAAATTAATGTAATTAGAAATTAATTAATTATAATTTGTAGTTAGTTAATTATAATTAATTTAAGTAATTAAATTTAATTATTAATTAATTTACTTTAATTAGTAATTACATAATTTAAATTAGTAATTACTTTATTATTAATTAAAAATAAATAGTTAATTATAATTAATAAATTAATAAATGTAATTAGTAATTAATTAATTGTAATAAGTACTTATTTAATTTTAATTAATGATTTATTAATTGATTAATTGTAATTAGTAATTAATTAACTGTAATTAGTAATTACGTAATTGTAATTATTAACTAATTTAGAATTAATTAACTATAATTAGGATTTAGTTAATTGTAATTAGTAAATAAATTAATGTACTTAGAAATTAATTAATTGTAAGTAGTACTTAGTTAATTGTAATTAGTTTAAGTAATTAATTATAATTAGAAATTAGTACACTGTAATTATTAATTACATAATTGTAATGAGTAATTACTTAATTATTAATTTACTATAATTAGTTCATTATAATTAGTAAATTGATTGATGTAATTTGTAATTAATTAATTAAAATTAGCACTTAGTTATTTGTAATTAGGGATTAAATAATTATGTAGTTATTATAATTATTAAATAATTAACTGTAATTAATATTAACATAATTGTAATTAGTAATAAATTTATTATTAAATAAATGTAATTATGAAAAATTCAATTTAAATTAGTAAATAAATTAATTTACTTAGCGTTAAATTATTTATAATTTTTACTTAGTTAATTGTAATTATTTTTAAGTAATTAAATATCATTAGTAATTAATAAACTATTATTAGTAATTACATAATTGCAATTAGTAATTAACTTATTATTAATTAAATTTAATTAGTTCATTGTAATTAGAAAATAATTTAATGTAATTAGCAATTAATTAATTGTAATTAGTATTTAAGTAATTGTAACTTGTTATTAATTAATTAAATAATTAATTGTAATTAGTAATTAATTAACTTTAATTAGTAACTAAATAATTTTAATTAGTAATTTATTTAATATTAATTAACTATATTCAGAATTAATTAATTTTAATTCATAAATAAATTAATTTACTTAGCAATTAATTAATTTTACTTTGTAATTAGTTAATTTTAATTAGAGCCTTGCATTAAATTCTACGTATGATAACCAATTTATCTTTTCATCTACATTGACCTCAGTTTGTAATTGAATTTATTAACTGGAATTTTGTTATTTAATATATTTTTTTCATATTAAGTGTTGGAATTTTCATGAAATTAATTTATTCTTGAGTAATGTATCCCCAGGTAGAGGGGATTTGGGAGGGACCACCTACTTTCATATACGCTTACCTTGGCTTGGAAATTGAATGGGATTGGTTATCAATCGATCCAGGATTAATCATGAGAAGTTTTCTAATCTCATATAACTCTATGATTTTACATGATGCCTTTATATATCTCATGCATATGATGCATGTGGATATGTATAAATATGTTTTACTTTTATTTTTGGGTAACTAACATAAACTTGTGGGTTATGTAAAGAGTTACACATCAATATGGTTTGAACATATTAATTTGGTTGAGGGAATAGGATTCCAACCTAAATTAATAGAACCTTGGATACATAAATTATTTCTCTTTTCAGCATTAAATAATAAATATGGTTTATTTTATATAAAAAATGTTTGCTTCCTATATTTATTTAAACAATCAAATAATTGATAATGAAAAAGGATGTAGTTGTAGTATACAGCCAAAAAGTGTTGTGATGCTTGAAGGTGGTACAACTTTGGAATCTATTCTAAGAAAAATTCATCGAAAGATAAAACTAATAGTAAAATAAAGTGATATAGTCCACCCTATACAGATATCTAAAATTTAAAGAATGGTTGTGGCATATACCATATCTAGTAACTGATGGTGAAGAATGAGAACACATGTTTTCATTGGTTATGTATCAACCTGAGAATCAAATTATGGATTGTTATGTCATTATAGCTATAATGGAGGTTCCATTGACATTGGAATTTAGTCCATCACAGCATCATAATACAATTTCATATCCTCCTTTAAAAACTCATGCAGTTCCATCAGCAATGGTAGTTTTTCTATCATGTCCTTGGGCCACGGTTTCATATCCTCAAGTTTTAATGTTTGATAAAGTAAGTAATGTTTTTATGGATATTCATCCATAAATGTTAGATGCGCTGGTTGATAATTTTGAAGATGATGGAAATTTAGAATAATAACATGACGAGTAAGTTGATGAATAAAAGAATACTGAAGAATAGTTTGTTCCCACTCTTTTGAGGTTCAACTGACCATTAAACCATCCTCCAATGTTTGTATCATGGTTGAAGGAAGGCATAAATCACTTTCCATTATTTTATAGTTCAGTTATTAAAACAAGAATAGAATTTACATGAATTATTGGTGGCACAAATCGAGTCTCGGATGAAAATGTTTTGTATATTTGAAGTGAGTTTGAGAGAAATTATGTAATGAAAAATGTCATAAAACAATATCACATTGAAATATAGTATAGTTATGGTGTATAAAAGTCAAAGAGATCTTATTATTTGATCTCATTGAAAAAAATATGATTCAAACTATCATATGTATTTGAAAGTTATAATTGATAACTCCATTCACAGTTGCTGCATTACTAGATTTACTCCACACACATGTACTATTCCATGATTTTCTTAGGAACACTTGTCATTATATACTGAGTTTGTTTCAACTATTATTGTTGAAATTATAATAGCTAGTCAATATGTTCATTTTTTTCTATTGTTGGAGACAATCAAATAGATTTTTGGGTTTCAAAACTCAAATTGGAAAGTATGTGAAGCATGAAATAAGGTTATTGTGAAATTGTACAGTGACTAGGATGACACTTATCACGTTTTTGCATGGATTGTGGAGATTTTTCACCAAAAACATCAAGTGATCTATTAGTTACATACTGATGATTATGTTAACCAACACAACTAATTTGATTAATCGATGTTTGTGTTTGATGGATTGTTTTGGACGTTTTTACCACGTGTGGAACCTTTTAGACATTGTAAGTATTTTATGAATATTGATTGCACGTTTCTGTATGGAAAATATACGAGAACATTAATGACTTCATCCACACAATATGGTAATTTAGACCCTCTACCTTTGGCATTTTCTTTTGTTGAGATGGAAATGTTATCATCATGGATCTGGGTTTTGACCTTCCATAGAGATTTCATTATATGAAAAAATTGGTTTGTTTTATTCCAAATCATCATCGAGCATTCAAGGAGGTAGTACAGCCTGAGTGTATATCCTGGAGACCACCCTATGCCCATCATCAATACTATATTCAACACATTTCCATCAATGTGAGAATTAATTTCAAGGAATATTACATGAATAAAGCAATAATAAAAATTAGTACGAATATCCTTTTTTTAATAATTATCATAGTTATTTTCGAATATGTTTTTATTGGTCCTTGTTTGTTAGCATACAATAATCCACAAAAAAAGTATGGAATATCTTCATGTAGATATTCATAGAGATAATACATAAGATTATTATTACATGATGAAATTTCCAAATCATAAATGGTTATTAGGTATGATGATGGGAGGAAATCTGTAAAATTAATGATCAACATCATTGAATGTATTAATGGAGTTTTCAAGGGAGTTTTTAAATTTACCATCAAAGGTAATTAAAAATATTTGATTATATTTTAATTAGATGAGTGATAAAACACAATTTTATTGAATCTATTTTGAAAATAAATGAAATATTTTCCTCATATTGTGTAAAATATGTTTATTTATAAAATATTTGGGATTAAATCCTTCATTTGAACATTTTATGAGAATTACAGTTTTTTTCATTAGAATTCATTGTATTATTTCAAACATAGATATTTTTATATGATTATTTGAACTTAAAATTTTGTAATTGTATTCCTAAATTAATGGGACAAAACCTCTATTCCATACATATGAGATAAATCATTCATTTTATTAGAGTAGATGGGTCATTAAGCCAAAAGTGGGATCGACATGGTTGATTGGACATCACTTCAGTATTCAGGTCATACCTTTTTCATCCATGATTTTATTGGGTCTAAATTTTGATAGAATATCTAAGACCCATTTTTCTCACAAATCATCCTTCTTTAAGGACATCTGGATCAACCGTTTTGGTGGTCAAATAGGTGGTTCAATTTGGATTAATTTATTTGCCCGAATTTCCCCATTCACACTTGAAACCTACTAAAACTTTGACTCCTCTACACTCTATAAATACGTGTTCTTCTCATTTGAATGGATTGGGACGTGAGTTAGAATATTGAATGCATGTTATAATTTTTTCACTTCATTTCTCAAGGCATTTCAAAAGGGATATCTCTTGAAGCTAGGATCCTTTCATCAAAGCCTTCTTCTTCTTCTTCACTTTGTAATGTTGTTGTTCTTGAAATAATATTATTTGTTCCTCTTATATTTAATCTATTTTTCAATGTTTTATTCTTCTTTACTCATCATATTTGGGTTGGAATCAAGAGTATAAACTATATTTGGTTATACCCTTTCTAAACTTTTTCATATGAAAAACATTTCTACGATGACTACACCGCCCATGGAAGAGTAGTTATTTTTAGTAATTGTTCTACCTCTTAACTTCATTATTAGTATATTCTAAATCAATGGCCTACCATAATTCACTTAATATAATATATTAATTGATTTTTTAATTTAAATGAAACTTTGTAATAAATTGAACAATTAACACAAACCATGCAGGTTAAGAATTGTGTGAATTGTGAGAGTACGATCTTAATCGGTAATACAAAACCACATAGGATCAATTTTAAGAGTACAAATATAATATATAAACTCAATTAATAATATTTTCCAAAGTGTATATGTTCTCTAATGTTCCACTAAACATAAGTTATCCTTATAACATTGATCAAAGAAGGTTTTTGCGATTGCATGTTCCGAAGCTAGCCTAGGGTTTAATTAATTTCATCTTGGTCTTTTTTTTAATTATCATAGGGTTCCGGGGTTAAATAATTAGTAAATAATAATTAAGTGGATATTAATTTAAATTATATTAATTAATAATTAAATTAATAGGTACTTTTATATCGATTACACCTTCTAAAAATATTTTCTTAAAAACATCTTCTTTGTTTTATTTTATTAATCAAATTTAATTTAAAAAATAGAAACACAAAAATACAGTATTCTTCTAGAATACTTATTCTTATTTTATAAATGATAAACAACCCCCCCCCCCATACTTTTAAGTAGTGTATTTATATTATTTTATTTTATTTTTAAAAATCCTTTAATAAGTTTTTTAATTACTGCCTCTTTGAGAGATGTCCTTGTTCACAAACTCTACTACACCTAAGTACCCAAATACCATACATAATTTAAAAGAAACCATGAAATCACCTTTTAAATAAGCACCATTTTTGTGGATGAAAGTAATTATTTCAACCAATTAGAGGTATTTCTCATATTTTTTATTTTATTCTCTTTTTCTATTCTTTCTTCGTTCTTTACCCAATCTGGATTTTTCTTCTTCTTTTGTTTTCATATTATTATTATTATTTTGGACCATCAACTCAATCATCTAATTTTTATTTTATTATTGTCCAATTTTCTTATTTTGATTTTTATTTGATTTATGAAATGAACTAATCTTGAGTATCCTATAGATCTTGACCCTGAGATTGAACATGGTCTTCGAACATGAATCAAACCCTCTCAGTATATAGGATGTTTTAAAATTATGCCAATAGGGGAATTCCTTGATTCTAAGAACATTGAAATTGGGATAAATTATAATTCAAACATAAAACAGGAACCAATGTCTGAAAATAATATAAATTAACATAATATATCCATTCAATTATTGTATACACTAGACATTAACTATCAACCAAATTGTATTATATAACAAAATATCAAATCAGACATCAAATTAAAATCTAGATTGATACAACTACTTCCAAAATTGAATGGCCTCTCTAGAAAGGATCCCAAGAAACAACTAAAAGGATATAATGTGTTTTTATCAACCCTACAACCATGAAATTTATCTGAAGATCCAATAAAACTAATATCATTCTCATTATGATGTGATGCAACTGAAAAATATTGGATGTATTATTTACAACCATAATATATAACATGTTGTAATGATTTGAATCATATTTTCTTATAGATATTTTTTCCATCATTGAGGACCAAATACATTAGAAAAGAGATATCACAAATTAAGTAAGCACAAGGGGAATCAATGTATGAGTACAAGGAGTGATTCAAAAAGTTGTCTAAAAGATTACCACATCACTAAATAAGTAAGAAAATCCTCATCCAGTGCTTTTATGAAGGACTCATGCTTATGGATAGAAGCACGGTGGATGTCGTAGCTGGAGGGGAATTGGTGGACAAAACACCAATAGCCTCACGTGCATTCATGGAAAAGACGGTACAAAAATCTCAAAAATTTGGTAATCCAGGCTCACCATATATTATAGGATTACATAAAGTATGTCCATCTTCTCTTGAAGTCATTTAATTGATACCAAGTTGGAAAAATTGACCACTATGGTGAGTAAAATTTATTTAACTCAAAATACATACCAACCCACTCCTATGAGGCCTTGTGGAAGTTTTAATTAAATAGTCCTCCCAACTACAGGAGATGGATGATTGCACAATAGTATTCCCTGGGAGACCATATCAGAATCCAAAAAAACCAAATCCCCATAAGAATTATGATTCCTTTGATCCAATATACAACTAACTGTGGAAGGATAAATCAAACATGACATATGGCTCTAGAAAACAACAAAGGACCAATTTAGAAAATAATCCAACCTTCTTCACCTTACTAACAGGGTTTACAACAACCCCAAAGGATATTTGAAGCTCAAGAATCTAAAAGTCAAAAAAAAGAGAGTTCTCTACCAAAGTTATATTCTAATATTGATGATATTTTTAAAAAAATTGTTCATAATCATTAGAATGGGATGAAAAGTCAAGGTTTTTAGTTGAGTGGGTTGAAGATAAAAATGAGCCAGATTTCCATCGCCCTCTATGAACTAGTAAATAATAAATCATGGAATATTCCTTTTCAACCAACACTAAATCCCAAGGGGGATATCAGTTCCACCACATTTAGAAGTGGGAATCGAATGACTGATACATCTACACCTATTATTCCATCAAGATTCACCACAACTCTAGAGAATCCCTATTCAAGACCAGCTAATGAGCATCCCAAGGAGAAAAAAAGGAAAGAAGAAAATGGACTATGTTTCCCCTAAACCAATTTCTTTTCCAAATAGAGTTGTTCAAAACAAAAATATGGATGAAGAGGTGATGAAAAAATATGTCTTAGACACATTCATGTGTGTTGAGATAAACATATCTCTACTTGAAGCAATTAATAAAATCCCAAGTTATTCTAAATTCCTAAAATAACTTTTTACCAATCAAAGAGGGATCATGGTAAATGAGAGGATCAATATTTGAAGGAATATTTCATCACTCATTACACCAACTCAAGCAATTCCATCAAAGGTAAAGTATCCAAGGACATTCAACATACCATAAACCATAGGGGATTTACACTTTTCTAAAGATTGATGTTATTTAGGAGCTTCCATAAATGTGATTCATCACTATATTATCTTCTTTTTAGGTTGGTGAGTTGAATAAAACGATAGTAGTGGTGTTTTTCGTGAATAGATATACTACATATCTAGATGTATTCCTTGAGGTTGTAATTATTTGGGTAAGACACGTGATATTTCCAACAGATTTATATGTTCTTAACATGGAGAAATTTTACGTAAGTTTTCATGCTCCCATTATCTTAGGTGTACCCTTCCTAAAAATACAAAAACTGTTATAAATGTTCCTGAGTGTACACTTTCAAGGTATTTTGGTGTTGAAGTTGTGATATTTATTGGTATGGAATCCAGAAGTACCCCTCAAAGTACCGTTATGATTTTTTTGTCTCCCATTTTGAACCACCAATTAAAAACCCCATGGATTTTGATTATCCTATTATTAGAGAGATTATGAACATTGGTTCTGGTTTGATGTCTAAGAGCACTTACAAACCTGTTTCTAATGAACAAAACTATCTTGTATTTTATTTTTAAATGGATTCATATTTTGATTTTTATCATGTTCACTCTGATTATGACTTCGCTGCTGAGTATATTGATGGATTTGAATCATTATTCCATGATTTTGATGATTTCTATTCTAGTAATGATCTTCATTGTGTGCATATTTCATATCCTTAAATTTATCCATACATACATCACCCCCACGTTATAACTCAATCCATTTCCACCAAAACTCAAATACTCATACTTGTTAAGTGGTGAGAATTTACCTATTATCATTGCTAACAATCATTCTATTAAACATAAAGAAAAAGTTTTTAATCTTTTTAAGGGAAATATTAGAGAAATTGATGGACCTTGGATGATATATCAAGTATTAGCCCCACTATTTTCAAACATGGGATTCTATTAGAGGATGTGGATAAATTGGTTAGGCAGCCACAAAAGCGACTGAATCCAAATCTTCTAGAAGTTGTTAAAAAAGATGTGGAAAAATTGATCGAGGTGGGAATAATTTTTCCCATTTCATATTCCCAGTGGGTGAGTACTATTTCGATTGTGCCAAAGAAAATTCATGTTACTATTGTTAAAAATGATGAAGATGAGTTAATTCAAATGAGGGTTCAAAATATTTGGCATGTGTGTATTGATTATAAGAAACTAAATCAGTCTACTCACAAGGAGAATTTCCCCCTCCCATTTATTGATCAAATTCTTGGGAGACTAGCACGGAAGACAAGATATTGTTTATTGGATAGATTTTCTAGATATTTTCAGGTTCCTATAGCCCCATATGATAAGGATATAACAACATTAACTTGTCCATTAGGCATATTTTTCTTCCAAAGGATGACATTTGGACTTCGTAACACCCCAAGTACCTTCCAGATATGCATGGTGATTAGTTTTTCTGATTTTCTTCAGACCTTCACGGAAGTATTTATGGATGATTTTACAGTGTATGGGTCTTCATTTTACGATTTTATCTATAGTTTGGTAATGGTTTTGAATCATTGTATTGAGAAGAATATAGTCTTTAACTTTGTAATGTGTCATTTCATGGTAGATCATGGGATTGTCTTAGGGCATGTAGTGTCAAAACATGGGATAGAGGTTTATGGATCCAGGGTAGATATTATTTCATCCATACCCTATCCTTCATGTGTGCATGATGTTAGATATTTTATATGGAATTTAAGAGTTTACCAGTGCATCATCAAATATTTCAATAATATTTATCTTACTATGTTGTGATTACTTCAAAATAATTCTGATGTTATGTTTGATTAATCTTTTAGGACTACCTTTGATGAGATAAATAATCCATTGACCACTCCACATATCTTACATCCCCTGCGGTGGGACCTTCCATTTGAGCTTGTGTGTCACACATCCAACTTCACGGATGGAGTTTCCTTATCTTAGAGGGTGGAAGGGAGGTCCCATGTGATTTACTATGCATCTAGGACATTGGATTCAGCCCAATAAAACTACACAACCATGGAAAAAGAGTTTCTTTATATTATATTTTCATTAGATAAATGCTTTTTTTATTTATTGGACTCTAAAGTAGTTGTTTTTTCTAACCACGAAACTTTGTGGTACCTCTTGAAGAAGAAAGATGCAAATCCTAGACTCATCTGATGTATTCTCCTTCTTCAAGAATTCAATATTGATATAAAGGAAAATAATGGGTAATAAATCCCAGTAGCGGACTACATGAGTAGGATTAATCACACACTAGAGGATGAAACATTGGACTATGTGCCACTTCGGGACACTTTTTCCGATTAGCTTCTTTATGCACTCTCAGGTACACATCCTTTGTATGCTGATTTAGTTAACTACCTTGTTTCCTATGAAATTCCTAAAAATTTAAAGAAACATCAAGTACAAAAATTTAAGGGTGATTCTAGATTTTATGTTTTGGATGATCCCTACCATTGGATCATGTGTAGTGATTAGGTTATTAGAAGTTTTGTTCATGATCATGAGATTGAGTTTATTTTACATTTTCTCCATACACTTGCTTATGGTGGAAACTTTGGACCCCAATAAACAACTAGTAAATTGTTTTCTTATATATTATATTGACCTAGCTTATTCAATAAATCTCATGTGTTTTGTAAGTCATGGTCACATTTCCAACAAAATAAAAACAATTCTAGGAGACATGATATTCCCCAATAACACATATTATTATTTAATATTTTTGATTCATGGGGAATTTATTTTATTGGTCCTTTTTTTTATTTTTTTAAATATTTTGGTTTCTTTTGTTTTGTGAGTATATGGGTGGAGTTTAAGGCCACTAGAACTGATGATTCTCATTTTTTTTATTTCTTCACGACTCAATTTTTTTGCAGGTTTGGAGTACCAAAGGCCATCATCAGTGACCAAGGGACACACTTTTGTAATCGGAAATTTGATTCTATATTTTTAAATTATTGGGTGACATATAAAACATCAACACCATACCACCCCTACACAAATGGTCAGGCTGTGGTTTTAAATAACTAGTTGAAACAACTTTTGAAGAAACCCATGAAACCATATAAAAGGATTAGAGAATGAAATTGGTTGATGCATTGTGGGATTATAGGAAAACATAAATTACTCCTATTGGTATGTCCTTAGTTTGGATTTTTTGGGAAAGATTTTCATCTCCCCGTGGAAGTCAAGCATCGAGATTGTTGGACTATAAAGAAATGAAATATGGATTTGGCCCAATATAAAATTCAAAGGAAGCTGCAAATTCAAGGGCTTGAGGAGATTTTATTGTCATCATATTGGAAATCAGGGCTCTAAAAAAATATAAAAAACATATCTTGATAAAATGGTCCAAAAAACAGAGATTCATGTGGGAGATAAATTCCATCTCTACAATTCACGACTGAAGCTGATGCCTGGTAAGTTGCATTCTAGATGGTTTAGTCCCTATGTTGTGCCTAATGTTTTTCCTTATGGTGTAGTGGAGATAAAAAAAGACAATACAAGAATTATATTTAAAGTCAATGGAAATTTTTTAAGAAACACATTAAAGGACTTCCTACCGATGCAGTTGATTTCATCACACTGCACGACCCCATCATCACTTGAGAATATCATGTTGTTCCTAACCATTTCACTTTTATATTATTTTACCTATGTAAAATTATACATCTCATGTTCACATATCATCTCATGGGTTCACATTTAAGATAATTAAATATTTTATGTGTGGGGGTGGGGAAATATTTTTGGGGTATATATTTAGGATTTTAATTTGTGTGTTTTGTGTGTATTTTCTAATAATATTTTGGTTAAAATTTACAAAAAAAACAAAAAACAAACCAAAAATTCAATAAAAAATATATAATTTAAAATTATCATTTAAATCTGTAACATATAGAAAATTAATGATTTCAAAATTCATTAGTGGCATGATAATAATCAGAAATATATCATTTTTAAGAGTTGGTTTTTATAAATATGGAAGTCGTTGATGATTTGATTGGTTGTGTCATTGTAAAAAGTTTCATATTTTGACACCATTTTTGGTGATATGATTACATGGTAAATTGTGTCATTGATTTCTCCACACAAATTTTCACCCAACCAAAATTTTTTAAATTTATCCTACTAAATTAATGGTATATCCAAGGTAGTTAAAAAAATCATCTCATATCAATGTTTACTTCATGCATTCATTTCTCTTCTGATCAATTTCATTACTATAATTAATTTAACTATGTGTGTGTACATAATATCTGATATTTGTACACCCTAAAAAAAACCAAAAAACCAAAAATAAAAAATAGAATAAAAAATATTAATATATGTGAGTGATTAAATGTACAACACGTGTGGATAACTATGTTGGGAGCTTGATATTTTAATTTCAGGAATGCTTCATCGAGTGGGCCATGAAATTTGATTGTAAAGGAATGTAGAATAGGTTTGGGGAATTAAACTAACTAAGAAGATTTTTTATACTTGAGTTGAATATGATGAATAAAGGGTGGATATATGAGCGTGAAATGGTTGGCACACACACACACGTTGGGAACTAATGACATGGTGGACCCATAACTTGTTTTACTATGATTAGAGTCACTAATATCACTGTATTTTATTCTGATAAAATTTATGATACATTGAATTTAAAATTTATTGATATTGACTCTTTATGGTATTCTTACTTTTCCTCTATTTCCATTATCGTTTGAGAAATATGAACATGCATATCCTACCACAATTTTTTGGAATACATGATATGAGGTTTTTCCCAGGGGTAAAAAAGGGTATGTGTGGGGAAGTTGATAATACAAAATTTTATTAAATATTTTGATAAAAATAAATGACATAATTTCCTCAAATTATGTTAAATATATTTATTTATAAAATATTTGGGATTAGATCATTCATTTAAAAATTTGATGAAAATTCCATTTTTTCAATTTATAATTCACTATAGTATTTCATACATAAATATTTTTATATAAATTATTTGAACATAAAATTTTGTAATTATGTTTTTTACTTAATGGGATACAACGTTTATTCAGTACATATGACCGAAATCATGCATTTGATTGGAGTAAATGGGCCATTAAGTCAAAGGTGGGATGGACATGAAAAATTGGAAATCAATTTAGTATGTAGGACCTAACATCTTAATTTATGCTTGAATTTGGCCTGAATTTGTATTGAATCTCAAGGACCCATGTTTTCACAAATCATCCTTCAGGAAGGACATCTGGTTAACGTGTTTTTGTGGAAAAATAGGCTTTTCAAGTTGTCTTAATTTATTTGGATGAATTTCCCCATTCACACTTGAAACCACTTAAAACCTAGCATCCCATCCAATATATAAATTTTTTTATTATATAAAGGGTTTAAGATTTGCATTATGGTATTGAAGGAATAAGATAGTTTTTTTCACTTTATTTATCTAGGAATTTCAAATGGGATGTCTCTTGAATCTAGGATGCTTTCATCAAACCCTTCTTCTCCTTCTTCAGTTTGTAATGATTTTGTTCTTCAAAAAAACTTCTTTGTTCCTCTTCTATTTATTCTATTTCATTCTGTTTTACTCTATTTTATTCTTCTTTAATAATCCTATCTGTTCTATAATCAAGAGTAGAAATGAGATTGGGTTATACCCTTTTGAAACCTTTGCGCGTGCCTACACTGCCCATGGAAGAGTAATTATTTTTGGTGATCGGCCAACCTATGACATTATTTATTCATTTATTTTGAATTAATTATATAATTTAATGCAATTAATATGATCTATTAATTGAGTTTTTAATTTAAAAGAAACTAATAAATCAATTGAATAATTAACACAAAACATGCAAGGTCAAGAAATGTGTAAATTGTGAGGGCACGATCTCAATCAGTAATAAAAAACCACACTGGATCAATTTTTAGAGTTTAAATATAATCCCTAAAATCAATTAATACTCATTTCTAGAGTTTATATATTCCCTAATGTTCCAATTACTATAATCTAGTCTTAGAACATAAATCAAATTAGGGTTTTTTGGATTGCATTTTCTTAAGCTAGCCTAGGGTTTAATTTGTTTAATCTTGGTAGTTAATTTAATTCTCATAGTGTTTGGGGTTAACAAATTAGAGGATTATAATTAACAAGATATAAATTTTAATGATAATTATAAATAAGTATATTAATAGGTAGATTTCGATTGATTTCAACATTTAAAATATTTTCTAAAAAACATCTTCTCGTTGTGTCTTATTAATTTAATTTCATTTTTAAAAAAAATAAGATATTATTCCAGCATAATTATTCTTATTTTATAAATGATAACCCGCCCTCCAATCATTTTATGTAGTGTGTCTATATTATTTTATTTTATTTTCAAGATACCTTTAATAATTTTTTTTAATTACTACCTCTTTGAGAAAAGACATTCGCCAGCCACTCTGTTTCACCTAAGTACCTAATAACTATACATCCTTTGAAAGCACCCATGAAGCTCCTTTCAATGAGATTAAATTATAATATAATTTTATTATAATTTTTTAAATTTAAATTACAAGGTTTTAAAAAATACCTTCTATCATAGTGTAAATTATTTATTGGAATGTGGAAAGCATGATGAAGAGGGTCTTAATAGAGGTTTGTGTTATGGTCACCATTTCTAGTGTGAAATAGATAGAGTTATTTAGGAAGATGCATGATTTTTTGTCAATTCATTTAAACATTTGGGGAAAAAATTGATTTTATTGAGCTCGGTGATGCTATGGTTTTTAGTAGTGGCAATGTGCAAGTTGTTTTACTAGAGAAGCATTAATATGAATGTGTAAACATTCAAGAATTGTGATCTACTTATATACATGTGATCCCAGCATGCTCTTACGTACACTTATCTTGGGAGTATATCGTTTATCCAATTTACTGATTAGAGAGTATAAAAAACTGATGTAGTTCTCTATGGATGTATATTGGGGAATATCATAATTTTTAGCTATATAATGGAACACCCATGCATATAACAAACATGACTAGGATTTGACCATAAAGAAGGCCAAAGTCGACTCATATTTAGAATGAGATTGATTGTGTGGGAAAAAATCCCCAAAGGTAACATTACATAATTTTTTTGTTGATTGTGTTTGTTGACAAAGCAGGTTTCCAAGAAGAATTGTCAAGTTCCATAAAAGTTATTGACAATCCATGTTGACAAATAACGATGACCAAGGAAAGTATGAACTGGATGTGGTAGAAAAGAGCAGTACAAGGGGGCTCTGTTTCCCAGTGTTTGCCAAATTTTTGGGGTCCAAAATTTGGAGGTTGGTGAGCATCGTGAAAATAGGATTTCCTTGAAGATCATAATTAAATATGGGAATGGCATGAATTTCATGAAGAGAGGCTTCATGGTTTGGATTTTGCGAAGACCAGAAGAATGATATTGTTGTTTCTTCGTGATTACGATAAGCTTTGAGAAAGGCAGAAGTTGAAGCACATTGCGGTGGTGAAGGGCTTTGCGAGGGTGCTTCGTGGTGGTGGCACGAGGTATGTGAGGGAACGCTCCGCGATTACGACAAGCTCCGCGATCGGAAAATTTTCATGGTGATTCGCGATTTAGAGAGAATTCCGGCAGAAATTTTAGAGCATCGCGATTGGCAATGATGTGGCACTGACTTCGCACAGAAGGGTCGAGGGTCTGTGGAATTGCCTATAAATATAGGTTTACCCCCTCGAGAGAAGTAGATAGAAATTTAATAGAAAATATTTTGCTCTTGGTTAACCAAGGAAGTTCACGAAGGTTGCGTTCTTTGCAAAATAGAGGTGCTTCATGGAAGCTAATCTAGCTCCGCAAAAGGCAGTTCGCTTTGCGAGGTGGCGTGCTCTAAAGAGTGTGCTTCTTGAAGAGGTAGGAGCTCCACGACGGCATAAGCATTGCGAAGGCTTGAGCCTCACGATAGTTCTTCGTGAAAAGGTAGGGTCTTCGTGAAGGCTTGTTAGAGCTTCGTGAAATTGGGATCCTCACAATGTAGGGTGCTTTGCGAAGGTGTTTCCAAAGTTAATTGCCCATGGTTTAAGAGGCAAAGGGATATTGATCACTGGGTGAAAGTAGGACTTTAATATAGAATCTATCAACAGTTGAGGATTTGTGCATTCATGCAAATGAAGAGACCTAAGTGTCTATAAACTGTGAGTGGAACCTTTCCAGAGCAGTGAGCACAGAAAGGGGAAGAAGGTGATCCTCTCCACCGGCAGTGAGCCAGAGAGAGAGAAATAGGGAGTAAACCATGAGAAAGTAGTGAGAAGACCCTAAACATTGTAAAGACAGTGAGCCTGGGCATAGAAGTGATCTAGCCCGAACATTATTGGCAGTGAGCCTTAGTGGATTTGGTACAGCACCACATTGTCGTTGTATGCTCCTTGGATATAGCCCAGTGAGGGTGGACCAAGTAAAAATCTATGTGTCTGCCTGGTTTCTTCCCTACATTTCATCTAAAGCATAACCATTAAGTAAATATAAAGATAAGTCAACAACATAAACACATAAGACAAAACAAAGTGACCATTGTAATAAAGAGTTCAAGATCTAGTGGGGAAAGAAGAATTTTAGAAAATAATATCCATACCCTGATTCACCCCCCCCCCCTTCTCAAAGTATATAGTCCCATATTGGTCCTAACAATTGGTATTAGAGGAACAAGTTTCTTTTATCAGATTTCTTTTCTCTGACTTGGTTCAGTCAATCAGTGTGGTTAAATAATCAGTCTGTTGTTATCTCGATGTGCCATGGTGAAGAGAAAAACATCAAAGAAGAACCTGAAGTCTGGTAATATCTCTCAGTGTGGAAGAGTTTATATGAAAAGTGTGATTCAACTAAAAGAATAAAATAGCTTATTGAAGGAAGGCCTGGATGAATCTGATAGGGAAAAGATTGATTCACTCAATCATGATGTAGGAAAGAGTGAAGTACATGAACAAAAAATTGATACAGAATCAACTGATGAAGATGCAGTTTTAAGAAGAAGGCCACCAGTAGATGTTGTCAACATGAAAAACAAATTGGATCAGAAATTGGATGAAGAAGTTAAATCTACAGATATCCTGATCCAAGTATTAGAAATTGAGGTCAATAAGATAAGAGGCTAAAATCAAAGGCTTATCGATGTGGCTACTGCCCTAAGGGAGAAGAATGATTCTCAAGGTGATGAACTACAAAAGATGGCTAAAATGAAAGGAAAACAAAAGGATGATGATTATGAAGATAATCAAAGGTCAGATGAAGTTCGGAATCTAAAAGCTAGAAATGATGATCTAGAAACACAGTTGTGTGAAGAAGTTTAGAAGAATCAAAGGATAAAACAAGAGAATAAATCTATCTGTGAATCTATTTCTCAGGAAAAATTGAAAGTAATGGAGCAAGGTTACATGGTAGAAAAGCTCACAAGAGAACTGGAAGATGAGATGAGTTGTGGAAAGAATCTTAGAAGATAACTCAATGCCCAACTTGAATCTAGGGATAAGTATATTCAGAAGTTGGAAGAAGAACTAGAATCAGTGAAGAAGGAAGTGGATAAATTCAATGCTAGAGGAAATCCTAAAATAAAGGATGCCTTGCACTTACTATTTGATTATACATCGGCAGGTAATGATGAAATGAAAAGAAAATTTTCTATTTCTGAAAATTTCCATGAGAAAATTCTCTCAGCTCAATGACCATACAGTTTGGGAAAAACTGGTACAGGATTTAATGAATCACCTCCCATTCATGATTGAAAGAGAGATGTGAACAGTTCCATATGTGGAGAAAATCCTCTAGGTGCTAGAGATAGGCCAAAAAGGATAGTTACAAGAAGTAGTGATGACATGTGCTATTTCTGCGGTATTCGTGGCCACACATCATGTTTTTCTTCAGAGGCTCAGGAATACATTTCATATTTGGAAAATAAAAAATGTACTAAATATAAGAATAAGAAGAAGAATCATGAGAGATCATAGAGAAGAGTCTCTCAGTGGAAAACATTCATTAGATGCTATTACTGTGGAATAAAGGGACACACAATAAGTATGTGTAAGGAAGCTCAGGAGCTCAATGTTAGAAGAGGAACAAAAACTGCATCAACATCTTGAGAGATAAATGTTCATATGAGTTATGCCTTTGATGGAAAATGTTTTATATGTTCTGGTTATAAGCATTTGGCAATACATTTCAGAAGGAAGAAAATAGGAAAGGAAAAGGAACTTAGAAAGAAATTATTGACTTCAGTGATGTATAAAGAGAATCTTACATTGGGAGACAAAGTGGAAAGTTGGAGAATATGCCTAGAGCCTCATAGAAATCACATGGAGATCAACGAAAGGTGTTTCTGTCACCTACTCTGTCACACTCACAAATGCCCTCTAAGAAATAACATGAACTAATATGGATGAAAAAGGGAGGAAATGCTACAGTAGCAAGTAAGAAGAATGTACATTCAGTGGAGGGGCCACAACCAACGAAAAATAGGGTGGTAACTTAGAAATATGATAAATGAAAAATAAACAGAGAATTCATTGATAAATTTGCATGTCGTGTGCCAGTAAAAGAAGTGAAGGAAAGAGGAAGATCCCGACAATGGAGGAAGGAGCAAGGGAAGATGACAAGAAGATATAATCCTACACATAGAAAGAATCAAGGGAAGTTTCATATTGGTGGAACATCAAAGAAAGAAATGTCTACCAGTGGGTTTAAACCTTAAAGTGTGAGGAAGACCACGCCTGCCGAATCTACATATCAAAAAAAAGGCTCATAATGTGGTTAAAGAATGCATAGTCATATGGCCATAATAGTTGAAGTTGGCTAGGCAGCTAGAAGAAGCGAAGATAGAGTGTGGTGCTCTAAAAGAAAGAATCAAAGGGTTGACCAGTCAGGATCAACCACTATCCTCGTATTGAGGATCTCATAATCAACCCCTCTCCATATGTATATAAATGATATTAACTGGTGATTCAAGTGTTTCAGGTTTTGGGGAGATAAGATCCAAGGGGAATTGGAATCTAAAGATGAAAAGTGGAGAAATGATGTGCTCCAAAGTTTCAATTGGTTCAAATCAGGTAACATAGGTGATGAAGAAATGGAGAAATAGTGCACAATAGGAAGTTATTGTGTTATTGACTTTGTTTCTTGTTTCTTACACCGAGTTCCAACTCAATAGTCTTAGATAATTGGTAATGGCTCAATTCCAAGTGGGAGATGAGAATAGATGGTGCAAGAGAAGAAGAATGTTTATGGGTCTAAATATTGGGCCTAACAATAAGAATTATTGCTTAACATATGGGGGAGAATTCAATAACAAAATCAGACGTAAGTTCCTTGAAAGAAATAATTGGTTGAATCAGCTCAGGTGTTGCCTATTTAGTGAAGAAAAAAACACATGGAGAATCAGCAATAATCATGCATCTCATGCTTATATTTTTTTCTAACAATGTGCTAGCAGCTGACTACTTTCAGGATACCAAGAAGTTGCGAGAGAAAATCATAGATGTGTCAACAGAAAATCTGAGAGAAGAAGTTCAAATAAATGACTTCATTGAACAATGACACAGTGACAAGTTTTCTACTGAAACTAAGGAAGTGGTAAGAGACTCTGGGAGAGAAGAAGTGAATGATGATGATTCAGAAAAGAATCAGATGAGGGAGATGGTTTCAAGGCTGGAAAATAAGAATGTCAATGGGACTAAATGGGTCTATCACAACAAGATGAATAAAGATGGAACAGTGATTCGGAAGAAATCACGACTAGTGTGAAATGGGTACTCCCAGATCGAGGTAATAGATGTTGATGGGACATTTGCACCGGTTGCGAGGCCAGAGACAATCAGACTATTTTTTGCCATTGCAGTGCAATGAAAGTTCAATGTTTTCCAGATGGACATTAAATTTGCATTATTGAATGGGATTTTGGAGTAATAAGTGCATATCAAGAATCCAGATGGTATTCTTATTCATGAGGATGAAAATAAGGTTTGTCTGCTGAAGAAGTAATTATATTGGATGAGACAGGCACCAAGAGAATGGTACTCAAGGCTCGATCAGTATTTTAATAAGCTTGGTTTTCAGCGTGGTGGATTTGATTACAATCTCTATTTCAGCAATAACAGTAATCAAAGTATGATGGTGTTGTTTTATGTTGATGACATAATATTTGGAAGATCAGATGAAGCTCAGTGCAGACAGTTTTCCAAATTCATGAAAAATGAGTTTGAATTTTCAATGATTGGAGATCTAACATTTTTCCTTGTTTTACCGGTGACACAAGGAAGTAATGACACTTTCATTTCTCAATCCAAATACGCCAAGGAGGTTCTAAGAAGTTTTGGAATGCAGAATTCAAAGGAGATGAAGACTCCAGTTGCTACTCGGATGAAATTATCAAAAGATGAGGATGGAAAGGTAGTTAATATCACAGAATATAGGCAAATTATTGGAAGTTTGTTGTACTTGACCGCAACATGGTTTGATATTGTTTTCGACACATTCCAAGTAGTGAGATATCAGAGTAATCCCAAAAAAAGCCACATGATTGCAGTGAAAAGAATACTTCGATATATCAAAGGCACTGTGGATTTCGTTCTGATGTATAAAGACAAATCTCAATTAATGTTATTGGGTTACACAAATGCAGATTGGGCCGGATCAGCAGATGATAGAAAATCATCATCAGGAGGTGCATTCTATCTGGTTGTATTGTGTATTTCTTAGCTATGTAAGAAGAAAGATTACATTTCATTGAGCACCGCATAATCTGAGTACATTTTGAACACTCAAGCAAGCACATAGTTATTATGGATGAAGCAGCAGCTTGACGATATGGGATTTGAAGTGAAGACTCCAATCAGAATCCGATTTGATAACTCAAGTTCTATAAATCTCAGAAAAAATCATGTCCATCACTCAAGGACTATGCACTTTGAGTTAAAGAATCATTTTATCAAGGATACGGTTGAGCAGGGGATCGTGAAGTTGGAGTTTGTGCCTACAGAACTACAGGTTGGAGACATCCTGACAAAGGCCTTACCCAAGGATGCTTTTGAGAGGCATCAACTATCTCTAGGAGTCCAGTCGTCTCCACACACTTGAAAAAGTGTGGATGTGGGACCCCCCATCTCCCCGAGGTATGATGATTTCTTCCCTAATGTGCTGATATGTGTTCTCTACTCTGTTACATACTGCAAAGGAGTGACCTTTGGGTTCGTTGAAAAAGGGGGAGAAAATAGAGATTGTTTAAGGTGGAGAAAAAGTGGCTATTTGAGAAATAATGGATGATATGGGGATAAGCTGATAGGTGTAGCAGCGAGATAGGGGGAGATCTTTGAGATAAAGGAGAGTCTAAAATCTGACAATGCTAGAAGTGATCGATCAAAGCATAGAAATCACGACAACTAAGGATCGTGATAAAAGTAGAACAATGATGTTGGAAAGGTGTGAGAAGGTGTCTAGCTATCACAAATTAGTATTTGTGTGGTTCAACAATTTGTATCAATTTCGCAATTGGTATCAGTTTTGAATCGACAATTGGGGTCTGACATGAAGTGATTCATTGATGAACTTTTCAAACTACTCTTGTTTCTCACGCTGAGCATTGCCCATGTGGGCTTAGAGTACGTGTTAAGTGAATCCTTGAACGCTATCCGAATCACAAGAGGCTAATGGTGGTAGCGGCTGGAAGAAGACTCGGTGATGTATCAACGTGAAGAAAATCATTATGAGAAGAGTTATAAAGAGTTGTCAACAAACCCAAAGGGGGAGATTGTTGGGAAAAAATCCCTCAAGGTAACAATGCAGAATTTTTGGGTTGATTGAGTTTGATGACAAAGCAGGTTTCCATGTTGAATTGTTGAGTTCCATAGAAGTTGTTGGCAATCCATGTTGACAAAGAAAGATGACAATGTAAAGGACGATCTAGAGGTGGTACAAAAGAGTACTACTAGGTGGAGCCATTTCCCAATGTTTGCCAAATTTTTGGGGTCCAAAATTTGGAGGATGGTGAGCATCGTGAAAATATGATTTCCATGAAGATCATAATTAAATGTGGCAATGGAAAGAATTTCGCAAAGAGAGGCTTCATGGTTTGGATTTCGCGAAGACCAGGAGAATGATGGCGGTGATTCTTCGCGATTATGACAAGCTTCGCGAATGGTAGAGGTTGAAGCGCATCACGGTGATAAAGGGCTTTGTGAGGGAGATTCGCGGCGGCAACGCGAAGTAAGTGACAGAATGATCTGGGATTACGTCAAGCTCCTTGAAAGGAAAATTTCCATGGTGCTCCACGATTTTGAGAGAATTCCGGCAGAGATTTTAGAGCATCCCGATTAGAAATGACGTGGTGCTGACTTCGCGCGGAAGGGTCAAGGGTCGGTGGAATTGCCTATAAATAGAGGTTGACCCTCGAGAGAAGTAGAGAGAGCTTTCAAAGAAAATATTTTTCTCTCAGTTTGCGAAGGATGTTCGCGAAGGTAGTGTTATTTCTGAAGGAAAGGCTCTTCGCGGTGGCTAATCTAGCTCCGCGAAAGGCAGTTCACTTCGCGAGGCAGTGTGCTCCATGTAGTGTGCTTCACGAAGAGGCAGGAGCTCTGCGAAGCTTGTAATAAATCTATGTGTCTGCCTGGTTTCTTCCCTGCATTTCATCTAAAGCATAACCATTAGGTAAAGATAAAGATAAGTGAACAACATAAACACATAAGATAAAACAAAGTGACCCTTGTAATAAAGAGGTCGAAATCCAGTGGGGAAAGATGAATTTTTGAAAAGAATATCCATACCCTGATTCACCCCCCCTCTCAGGGTATATAGTCCCCTATTGGTCTAAACAGATTAGCCTAGTGAATGGGAACCTAGATGAAGGTGAAGCATATGCCTCCTTGAAGTTCACACGAGAACACTTTCCCTGGACACATAGGGAAATCATATAATAGTTACAATGATTCACGTACTCAATTAGTTAATGTAAAATTTTGTAATTATAATTATTTTTTCATTATCATAATTTTTAATCATATTTGTGTTAAATTGAAATCATTTTCTAATATAATAAATATTTTATGAAGGATTTGTTTATTCTTCTAAAATAAATAATCAAAAGTTAAATCACATAACATATATTCAATTATTACTAGGGAAATCAAATTTAAATAAATTTTACATATTGCATGATAGAAAATTTTATAGAACAAATTTTCTATAATGAAAAGGTTACATTTCATAATTTAAAAAATAAATTATTCATTAGTGAAAAATGAATGTTAAATCTTTTATGTGTATGTTTAAATGCATTTCATTCTGTAAAATTATACTTCACAAAAGAAAGGTTGAGTACCTAAAATTTAAAATTGAAAATAGTTCATATATGTGGTCACTTGAGAGAACATACATAGTATTTACAAAAAAAGAAACATAAAAAATATTTTATACCAAATCAAAAAAACATGTATATGTTAAATAGATATTGAAATTAATTTTCTACTATTATTACATTCAGATGGAGCATCCGTAGTTATCTTCTCATCATTTGAAGGTGTTGCATGACATGTTAGCACAGGGACCTATTAAACTTCTTACTATTCATAGAAAACATCATTTTCATCACGTTGCACCTTCAGTATCCTTTTTTCTATACCTCATACATGATGTATTTCATAGATTCACCATGTGCAACTAAAATATCCTTGATCACCACATGATTGTTGCATTGGTTGAGACATGGTAGCCATAGACACACACATTTCATCTCCCTAAGGGTGAGATGAAAATTAGTCTAGTGGGAGTCACCTAAATTCTCAGTCTACCTATCCATAGACAGGCAGTTATGGGTTCCATAGTGGTGATTGTTGTGAATTCATGAACCGTCTACTAGGTGTTGACATCATCAGGATACCACATGTCCTCTAAGGTTTCTATTAGCGCATGGGGTAGCATGATGATAATTTCACCATATTTACTGATGATGTAGATGAGTACAGAATTATTTAGAACACACATTCATATATTGTGAAACTAATTGAAGGAATTTTATGTGTTGACTAATACACCACCTCGGTACACATGATATACCTACCATTACTTGAGGATCTTAACCAGACTGTTCGGTAAAGTTGGGGTTCCACTGTATTATCACATCTGTATAGATTTATCTATACTAAGTTTTGAATAGTTTCACAAAATATAATAGGTTGTATGAATTTGGTCTAGATGTGGGTAGGGGATCATTTTCCATGCATCACTCCAAGAGTTGTTGCACCACTTCCAAAGAATCTATTTTGGGAATGTCCTTAGGGATGTTGGTATGTTTACATCAGTTATTTATTAAAATTAATTAATGTATTTTATAAATTTACCATATATTACTTCTTTTTATCAGGGTGGAATCAGGATCTACATTATGCACATACTCCGAGACATATTATGAATAGCATTCAATAGATATTTAACCCTATATAGCCAGCTGATGTGATTTTAACATTGAATTTTTTTGTAGAAAATTTGATTTTGTTACTACCTTTTGAAGTTATTTCAATTCTATCTTAGTATCATTATCATGGAAATTTATGAGTTATATTTTGATTTTACATTTCAAGTTTCAAATACCCTGTATATAGCTTTTTTTACACATTTCTTCCGCCATATTGTACAACAATGATTGATGATCATGGTGTAGTGGTGTCCCTCATCCACTTCAACATCATTTTGTAGCACCAGCCAGACTGAGTCATGTGCCAGTTTTTCTATATACAGAATATCCCCATGGTACTATGATAGCTTGATGGGTTATATTTCATTATTCTTATAGGTATACACACAACATACTAGTCGTAGATCCATGCATATTATATTGGGTATTGGGACACGCGATCCCAATATGGTATATTTCAGCATGGATATCCCATAGAACTCTATTGGTTTGATGATTAGAAGGATTATTAATATTGTAACAAACATCGCATGATAATGTACCTTACCTGTTTGGGGATTGGGATTTAGCAATTGGTGTGTTTACTAAGATTTATTATATTTTTTTATCTCATGTTTCTTATTAATTTGAATATTGTTTCATTTATTGTCAGACAACAATGATCATCTTTTATATATCATTGATTCTCAAAAGGAGGCATTTATTAGGTTGTATATAGTTTAACAAGATTTAGTCGATCTCAAAGATCTTATCCATTTCATATGTTAGAGTGTCTATGATGAGGGTGCACAATTATATCTCGATCCTTATGTTCCAGTAGAAGATCATGTGGATGATGATGTCTTTATTATGCCTGGGGAGGACGATGCACAGCCACCATTAGCCCAAAGACTGGGATGAGGAAATTACTAAGGCTAGAGGTGACAATATAGATGTACGAGAGAGGCTCATACAGATTGTGTTGCACCATAGAGAGATGATCCTCCATAATATATTGAAAATCTTGAAAAATCAGGAGATCATAATGTTCCACATATTCCGTATCTATCTCAACTAACTATGACTAACTAGGACTTGGGTGTAGTAACATAGCATGTGGTGGACCGTACTCCCACTGTTGATTACTTTGATATCACACTTCCACCATATTTAGGAACTCCAGGTCCATATGGCCCCATATATAACGATGGGTAGTCCTCCACAAATGATGTTGAGCATTCCTCTATATAGAAACATGAGGACACACCAGCAGCACCACAAGAGGAGGAACCCACACTTATAGAAAGTACACTAGAATGATAGAGACATCGGACACAGAGTGTGTGTGAGGTTCATCCACCAGGTTGTGGTGCTGAGGGGCATCGACGATGATATATTCTGATGTTACATTATATATATTAAAAAACTTATTTATTGAGATAATTAATGTTTTTTAGAAAAAAGAAATAAATTCAAAAATATAGTAAACAAAAATTGATTTACATTAACTATTAATAAATAACAACAAACTCGAAACTCTTTAAGGTTTCACTTTCATTGCACTTATAGTTTATATCTTATAACCTTTCTTGTAACATAATATTTGAACTTATAAATTATTGTGACATTCCTCTCACTAGTGAAATTGGTATCCATACCTTCAATGTTGTTTTATTTTGTTTCAATAGATCTCATATCAAGTTGTCAAGGAAATGTAAAAAAAATTATGTACACCTGTTATGTTTCAAAACAATGATATTTTGTGCCATTGAAGTTTTTTTTCATTAACTTTCTTTGAAAAATATATTTTCATTTTTCAATAATTTTTTGTATGTTTAGTTAGTCTAAAAAATTTCATTTAAATTGTATTTATACTTAATAAATTATAGACATTCAAAGACAAATACTTGTAGAATTACTATGTTTCATGTATGATACTTCAAAAGTGTATAAACTATATGGTATAAATACAATCTAAATGTAATTTTTCACACCCTCTAAACATTTAATAAATTATTTAAAAATGAAATTAAACTAAATAATATAGCAAACAAAAATTAATATATATGACAAAAACATTATTATTTAAATACATTATGTTTACAATTTACATAATTTATGGGCATATTTATTTTTAATTATTATATAATTAATTAAATTATTATGAAATATTATTAATTGTGTTATTATTATTGAATGTTATTAATTTTGATATATATATATATATAATTTTATATTTAAAGTTATAAATAAATATACATAATTGATTTAAAAATATTTATTTGATTATAAAAAATATATATATTTACATAATTATAAAATTCAAATAAATATATTTATTATATTTATAAATAAGTTTTTATAAATATAAATTAATAGTTATATATTTATAATTATATAAATAAGTTTTTATTTATAATTATATTTATTTATATTTATTTATAATTAAATTTATAAATACATATTTCTAAATCATAAAATATAGTTATAATTATATATATATTGTTTTATAGTTATATACATTTGTATTTATTTATAATTATGTACATTTATTTATTTATTTATTTATTTTAAATTTCTCATTATAATAATTATATTATTAATTCTTAATTATATTAATTATATAAATTAAAATACATTTGTATATATAAATATATATTTTTTAATTTTTTTTAATATACTTTTAAAATTAAATAATTATAAATATATAAATTTATATTTTATTATAAATTAATTTCAAATATATTTATATAATAATATATATTTATAATTAAAATTATTTTTACTTTTATTTTTGTAAATATAAATATATATATATATATATATATAATGAATATATTTTTATTGTACATTTAAACACATAATAATTTTAAATTTAGTTTTAATATATATATATATATATATATATATATTTGTGTATATATATATTTGTGTGTATATATATATATTTAAAATACGAAATTATTTATAAATCTATTTGTAATTATATTTATAATTATATACATTCATTAATTTATCCAAAATTTTCATTATAGTAATTATATTATAAAATATTAATTATATGATTAATTATTAATTATTTCAATTCTATAAATAAAAATTAATTTTTATATAAAAATATATAAATTTATTTGAAATTTATTTACAAATATATTTTAATAATTATATAGTTATAAATATATTTATATTTATATATTTATAAATATTTATTTATAAACAAATTTCAAATAAATTTATATATTTGTATATATTTATAATAAATTTATATTTATATTTATTTATAATAAATGTATATTTAACTTTATTTATATAAATATATATATATATCATAAATATATATATATTATAATTGTAATTATATAATTATAAATATATATCTATAAACAAATTTTTGTAGTTGGGGTTTGGCTTAGTGGTAAAGCAACCCTATAATACTACATCAACTTGGTAAGAAGAAAAAGAATATTCGATTAGATCGATGTAGTGAATATCTTAACCAAGAGTTATATGGGACTATAGGACACCCTGAGAGGGGAGGGGTGAATCAGGGTGTCATATTTTTCTCATAAAGTGATGGATATTGGTCCCATGTTGATAGGAACTCGTTAAACCAATATGATGGGTATGATTATTAATCAAAGATTCACATGAAAAGAGGCAGCACATGGAAATTTTACTTGGTTCACCACTAAGGGCTACGTCCAAGGAGAATATGTCGATAGTGTGTTGGTTGTTCCTAAGTCCACTAATCTTCACTAGTTTTGGATTACAGAAGATCAATCATGGTCACTCTATTCCATAAACACTACCTTTACAAGATTTTGGGGATAGCTCACTACCTCCCTCAGAAGATTTCCATTAACTCCCCCTATCCCACTAACTTGGGTGAAGTCTTACTCAATTTATTGACTTAAAGGTATATTAAATGAATTCTCATTAAATTCTATGTATCTGACTTGGCACTAGACTCTGCTTTCACTATAGACCTGAGTTGATGCACTCAGAAAGTGTTGTCCACTTAAACCTGATAATCAATATTGCCTTTTGTGAAGCTCCTTCGTGAAGCACCCCAACCTTTATAGAAGAAACTACCTTCACGAAGCTCACTTAACTACACGTAACTAATTGTCTTCATGAAGCTCACTCATTAAATTTCGAGTACCCCAACATCATGAAGTACCCTTTAAAAAATCATTGAACATAAGCGAATACTTATATTATTTTTGTGATGCTCATGCTCAAAGAGAAATCTAGATTCGTGAAGCTCCATTTCATTTGTGAAATCATATATTTTTCATATTATCCTTGAAAAAATCGTTTGAATTAAGTATGGGTAGCCTCATATTTATGGTCTCAACCTTTCTTGAAGCTCTAATGCCTCCAGTTCATTTTTTGGATCTATTAAAAACATCTTCTTGGTGCACATCCTTTTGTGAAGAACCATGGAACTTTTTCATTCTCAATGCTCATCATAATCATAGATATTTCCATCAAAACCCTTCTTGGTGCTTGTCTTAATCATGGATTTTTCCATCAACGACTGCAAATATCTAATTCTCGCAATCGCGAAGAACACCTACTCCATTCGTGATTCATATCATAATGCAGAGAGCATCATCATAATTCTTTAATACTTTGCAAAACACAACTCATGAATCCCATATTCATGAAACTCATGCCTTTTCCATATTTTCCTATATCCTTCAAGAAAAATCAATTTTAGTATTGAAAGACATCCTCCAAATTTTGGACCCCAAAAATTTGGAAAACACTGGGAAATTAAATCACCTTCAATATTATTGTCAGCTGTAATTATAGGATCCCTTTACTTGAAAACTCCCAGATCATCGATATGAGGATTGACAACAAACACAAACCAAACTCCATTTCCAAAAAATAAAATACTTTATTCTGACATGTTCATCAACTTTATATGGATGTTTGGGATTATATATCAACTTAATCCACCTTATATAGCACAGTGGAATGGTGTTAGTTAAAGGAGGAATTGTACCTTGTTAGAAATGGTAAGGTTTATGATGATTTATGCAGATATTCCATTATAATTTTGGGAATATGCATTAAAAACTATGTAATACACGTTAAACCGAGTTCTAACTAAAGAGGAAAATAGATTTCCCTTTATGTTATGGAGTAGAAAGAAGCCCATTTTGTCACATACATGTGTACGGGGTTGCGAGATGTTTGTTAAGGCCTTCTCAGGAAAAAACATTTGAACCCAAGGCACAAAGTGTATATTTATATGGTATCTAAAAGAAACAAAGGGATACTACCTATATAAATCCTCATACAAGAAAGTAATTGTCACTAGACATTACATATTTCTTGAGAGGGATAACTTCCTCAAAAAGGATAGTGGTAGAAAGATTGAATTTGATGAAGTTGATGCTCAAGATACAGAAGAGTTGGTACAAGAATAGATTTCACAGGTCCCTCTGGAAGAAGTACATCCTAAAGAAAAAGTAATATATAGGAACATAAGAGATATAAAAGATCCATATATATATTTTTTGCATGTTATTGAATATGGTGAATCAGTATTGGATGAAAATGATGAGCATCTATACAATAAGTTGGTGGTAGAGATCTCAAAATCTACAAGATGGTAAGAAACCATGAATTATGAAATGGATTCCATGTATCAGACGCAATTTTGGGTTCTGGTCAATGTGCAAGTTGAAGTAAAAACCATTGGATGAAAATGTGTATACAAGAGGAAACTAGACATGGAAGGTAAATTAAATACTTATAAAGAAATGTTAGTGGATAAAGGGTTTAAACAACATCAATTAATTAGATATGATGAAACCTTTTCAATATTTTCTATGTTTAAATCCATTATAATTTTACTTTCTATAGTAACTT
Organism: Viscum album; assembly: GCA_963277665.1. Taxonomy (NCBI): domain Eukaryota; kingdom Viridiplantae; phylum Streptophyta; class Magnoliopsida; order Santalales; family Viscaceae; genus Viscum; species Viscum album. The sequence goes on from OY728166.1 coordinate 821,348,959, forward strand.
ACAATGATTATGAGATTCATCATATGGATTTCAAAACTATATTCCATAATGGGAACCTTTGATAACATGTATATATGACACATCCAGAAGGTTTTCTGGCACCAGGTGATTCCAAAAATATTTGTAAGTTTCATAGATCCATTTATGGATTAAATCAATCCTCCAAGTCATGAAACATTCGATTTGATGAATCCATAAATGAATTGGTTTTCATTAATAATGAATGTGAGTCATGTGTTTACAATAGTTTTAATGGAAATGTAGTCATTATCCTAGTAGTGTATGTTAATGTAATATTACTTATTGGAAACAACATACAAATCCTATAGTCTATTATTTATTGGTTAAAAAAGTGTTCCTACCTAAAGTACCTAGGTGATGCATCCTATAATCTAGGAATTAAGATCACTTGTGATAGATACAAGAGGCTGATTGGACAAATTAAAAGTAACTTTGTTGACCAGATACTAAATGGATTTAGTATACAAAAAACCAAGGGAGGATTGGTTATAGTGCCACCTGGTTTACATATTTATAGGAAAATGTGTCCTCAGACATAATAGGAGAAAGAGGGAATAAGAAAGATCCCATATGATTTAGTGATATGATCAATCATGTATTACATTTTATATACTAGACTTGATGTTGTCTATTCTTTGATCATGATAGAAAGATATCAAGAAGATCCAAGAGAACAAAATTGGTTTGCTAATAAGGTTATCCTTAAGTATATTAGAAGAACTGATGATATTTTCCTAGTGTATGGGGGAGATGAGGAGCTGATCATCAGGGATTATACTGATTCTAGTTTTTAGATAGTTCAGAATAATCTGAAGTCAAAGTAAGGATATTTTTTCTATATCAACAAATGAGTTGTGAGCTGGAAGAGTTCAATGTAACTAGTTGTCGCTGATTGTACAATGGAGTCCGAGTATATAGAATATTCTTATGCAACTAAGGAATCCATTTTTATTCGGAATTGTTTCCAGGATCTTGATGTGGTACCTAGTACTAAAGACCCTATCACATTTTATTGTGATAATAATATAGCGGTGGCTCTTAAAAAAGATCCAAGGTCACACCAATGGATGAAATACATACTACAAAAGTATCACCTCTTGAGGGATTTTCATCATAAGTGTGAAGTTATAGTAATTAGATTTCCCAAGGAAGATAACATGGTGGACCCCTTGACTATTGGAATATCTCAGTAAATGCATGAATATCATTTGGGAGCTATCAAAATAAAGGTTGTTAGCAGTTGGCTCTAGTGAAAGTGGGAGTTTGTTGGAGTTGGTTCCCTAGAACCAACTTCTAGGTACTTCATGATAACCTATATGCATAGTTTTTTAATATTAATAAACTTTTTATCACATCATGATTTTTATTCTATGTAACATAGTATATAGAAATTTCCCAAGAGTATCAGTCTCACTAAAAGGTCATGACAGTTCCCTACTATGATGAGAACCCAGAAGTGCTATGACACTATTCTTAAATATATGTTCTATATCTAGATGATATCATTTATGGGACTCAAATGATATTGGATATCAGGGATGTGTACTTGTAATATATTGATTCACCTTCTCATGGTGTGTTTCCTTGGTAATATTAAGTAGGATATTATGATAACGAGACTTGCCAGTAAGAAATACACATTTATATGTGTCATTGGATGTTCCTATATATGTACATGTGTATTGGTCCTTAGACATTATAATTATTATTAATGAGTATTATGAGTCACGTACTTTTAGGTATTAATGAAAACTATGATGACATATGTTCAAGGTGAGGTAGGATACATTCGGTGCGGCACGAGTAATATTACATTAATTAATAATGTGAGAAATGATTTTTTATTATTATAATTTAATAGAAGTTGATATCTCTGGACCTTTTATAGAAATTATATAGCCTAAATAAATCCATTTATATGGTGTTCTATAGGCAGTTATAATTTCCTGGAAGTCAAAGAAAGAGACAACGAGCACATAGGTTGATGGCACCAGTATGTAACCTTATTGATTACAGATATCATTATAAAAGAATTATATTACATAGTAATCATTCAATTGAATTAATATTTCATTTAGGCACAACATTCGTTGTCTATGGGTGTCTTGGTTTGTTTCTAGATTTTAACCTTGGATGTTTGGTTACTTCACCTAATGCCACTAAGAAAGTATCTGAGATTATCACACAATAAGTGAGTCTAGAATCTTAGTTAAATAATATATTATCATTTATTATTTAACAAGTTAAATAAATATTATTTCTACACATGTTTTAAAAATTAGTCACATTTTCATGATCGCATTTATTCAATAACTAGTTTTTTGAGAGAATATAATGTGATCGGAATATGTAATAAATATTTATTTTCTATTAAGTGAATGTAATATTTAGTTACTTATTAGAGAATAATGAACTGATATTTATTTAATAAATAAATATTCATTATTCATGGCCTGATAAATATTGTGTATGAATGGTGGACCAAGTTTAATAGTTCAGTTAGAAATAATAAATATTGAATATTTTTTAATTAAATAATATTTAATTTAATTCGCATGTTAAGATCATGTTAAAAAAATATTATTATTATTATTTGACATGGGTTTCTACAAGGGTTATATAAATAATAAAGGGATCTTTTTTAATTATTTTATTTTAACCCTAGAAATATATAAACCCAATTATATTATTTTCTAAGTAATCCAATTCATTTTTTTTGGTTGTGCACAATGGATTTGAAGAATTCTATCAAACCCTAGAGAGCTCCATTCTCTAAGAATACTTCTAATACCAAAGATTGATCTTCCTCCACCTCCCACTCTCAAGTCAATAGAGATCTAAGAGAATGATTTGGAAACAGTTCTAGATTTGATCAAAGGTAGATGAAGAAAGAGATGGGATCTTCCGTTATAGCACCAAGAGATTCTTAAAGTGTTGTTCGGAGATATGTGGAATATGTGTGGATCAATGGTAATAAGAATTTTCTTTGATTACTACAATGCAACGAAGGAACAATGTAGAACTATTTTCAGATCTATCATCGAATAATGACATCCAACGGGGTAATTATTTGATTAATGAAATTGATTATAAATAATATGTGATGATATCCCTCTAGTTTTGAAATTCTATCCCTCTTCTAAATTCTTTGATTCAATTCCATTGATAATGAAATTTATTGTTGTGTAAATCATAGATTGATCATCAATCATAGAAAAAAATCAAAGCTGGGAACCACCCATTGCATACTTCTATTGCACTCAGAACCTACAGTCTACAGTGAAGACTGGTCAGGGGGAATCATTATGGTTGGTGTTGAGAGAGGGAGTGTTAGGGATCACTGGGGGTCAGCTTTCATCGACAAGGGATCGGGGTCGGGGGTCAAGGGTCAGCATTGAGGATAGAGATCAGTGGGTGGTGGACAACATTAAGAGAGGGGCTTACATCGAGGGAGGCAGAGTCAGCGGCCGCTAATTTAGGGAGGGGGTTCAACATCAAGGGATGGGAATTCAGTAAGGTTCTTGGGGGGGTTTGGGGTGTTGCGGTCGCTGGTGTTGGGGTGAAGTAAGGGTGGGGTGGGGTACGGTAAATTAGGTTTTTTAAGTATTTAGTGGGGGTTTTAATAAAACCAGCAATAAAACTAACTAATATCATTGGATTTTCAAAACTGCCCCAATATTTTAAATTATATGTAATTAATAATAATTAGAATTTGTTTTCAGAACTTCATCTAATAAACTGATGCTAAGACGTCATTTTTCTGTAATGTTCAGGGCATTACATGATTATTTCATGAATAACAATGACGCTTACAACCAGTAATCACCATTAAGAAATGGTTACACTCTATGTCATACAATCTCTATGAATTAAAGTTTTATATAAGTATCTAACAATATTAATTGGTCTACTCTCAATTTTAAGCAACGATAATCCTCATATTCAAATCCTATTATGTAGTAAATTCTAGAAAGTCAATTCTTATATTTTTTGAAAACTATAACTAACACCTTGATCATTATTTTTAATTCACGCCTCCATTGAAATATATATTGGAATTCATAATTACTTATATAAAAAATTTATTAAGTTATTTTTTACAATTATTTTATATGGTGCAAGATTTTAAAAATCATAAGCATGATATTTTCAATTTTATCAATGGATTTTAAATTATTTTTAATATATGTGACCATGTAAATTATAATTAACCATGTAAAGAGAAAATACATGTGACATGATCATGAAAATTTATATACTTATTGGTTTATCAAATAATGATAATCAGTTTTCACCTTAGGGGAAAACTCTATAAGACTCACTAGGCATAAGATACAGCATCTAGCATTGTCCTTTGATTCATCTTGATTGGATTAACTTTCCCTTAATATTGAATCAATTCATATTTTTTAAAATATTATTATCATATAATTTATCCACTACAAAAAATTTAGGCTTATCCGATGCTAGCCTTTATCAGTGCGAACTACAAGGCCTCATAAAGTCCACCATTATCAACTATAGAAAACAACGCTGATAAAGGGTACCTTTTATTAGGGATAAAAACACTGATAAAAGTATACTTTATCAATGATTTTTACCAATAGTTCTAGAAGTGGTCTTTATAAGCTCTAAAAAATGTGTTAATAAATGTTCCCTTTTATCAGCTCTAAAAATGCACTAATAAAATAAATTCTTAATCAGTGATTTTATTTAAGCATCGATAAAAGACATCCTTTATCAGTACTTTTTTTAGCACTAATCAGAGGTATATTTCATTATATATATATATATATATTTATTATTAAAAATCATATATTAATATATAAATATATTGATATTGATATAAATACAATATATTTTATTAAATGTTATTTATAGAATACAAAATATTCATTTGCCCTTAATGTATAAGATATTTATTAAAAAATGCATTATAAATAATTGAGAAACAATATTAATTAATAATTTTATAATTATTATCAATTAATAGTCATTTAATAACAATTATATGAAATGAAATTTAATAAAATAATGAATAATCTAAGATAAGTTGAAAATATGACTTGAACTTTACACAGCCATAACTTTTGATCCAGGTGTTCGTTTGGGCTCGACCATATATCAAATCAAATCCTCTGAAGAGTACTATGCCATATTGAATGATTAAACCTAGATTAATTTTTTTGATGTTAAAAAAGGCCCATAGGGCCTCCAAAACTGAGTTTTCATTTGAGACACCAAAATTTTTAAACATTCGATGGGATTTCATATTGGTTTAAGAGGGTCTTCTTATATATTTTCAATGGAGACTAAATTTATTCTCAAGGATTACATTCATATGGATATTATGGTTTTAAAATTTTATTATTTTTTATATTTTGTTTTTATTTATAATTAAATATATACATTTTTTCTTATATTTATAACTAATAAATCAACTGTAAAAATAAATATTTAAACATATTTAAATAAATATTTGTTTTTAAATATATAAAATATATCAAAATAAATAATCAATATTAATTTTATTTAAAAAAAATATTTATTTTATTTAACTTCTAAAAATGCATTGGAATATATATATATACCTATACAAGTAGTGTTTATATATAAATATTTGTGTGTCAATAAGAATATATATATATTTATGTTTATATTGTAATATATGTAAATATTTATGCATGTTTGTGCGAAATATAAATGTGAATGTGTATGTGTAAATATGTGTGTTTGTGTGCGTGTGTCAATATTGTGTAAATACATCATATATAAATTTATTTTTATATATATATCATTATCATTAAATATAGTATATAATGGTATTTATAGTAAAAATTAATAAATACATTATAATAAAATTATATCTAAACATAAAATTAATTTTTAAATATGCATAAATATATATGTAAATATATAGTCATATAAATATATATGTAATGTATAAATTTATATCTAAATATACAATATGTAAACATATTTTAAAAATTTGTTTAAAAATAATTATACAAATCATGTAGAATTAGTTATTATCATTTTTTAAATAATATATACCTTTTTTTACAATATAAAAATATATGGATATATATGTATATATAAATATACAAATTTATATATAATGTTTATATATACATATGTCTATGTATTAATAAAAAAATATTTTTCTATTTATATTCTAATATATGAAAATGAATATTAATATATAATATATAATGTATTTAAAAAAATAAAAATATATATATCACTGACACACACCAACATATATTTCATAAATGTATTTCAAAATAATATATAAATATATGAATACAAATTGTATATGTAAATATATATGTATATATATAAATAGAAATATCATAATATATATATAGTAAAACAGGCATGGTGGAGTGGTAAATGCATTCAAATTGCACAAGGGAGGTCCAAAGATCGAATCCAGGCGTGTGCATGTGGGTGAAGCTGGGTAGTGGAAAAGCACCGACAAAGGGTCCCCCGAGTGCAGAAAAAGGGCCGTGGTAGCGCGGGTTCTAGGTAAGAGCTTGGGGGGTGGGTAGTTGAAAAGTGTTGACAAAGGGGTAATTCTGGGCACTGACAAAGGTGGTATGCGCTTGAAGGAAAATAATTTTTTCCAAATTTTATTAGATAAAAAAAAGTACTGATAAAAAAGTACATTTATTAGATCTTTTTAGCACTAATAAAGGTGTCCTCTATCCGCACTTTTTCTTCACACTAATAAATGTAGAATTTTAACAGTTCTTTGATTAATGGTTTTTATTTAGCACTGATAAAACCAATTTATAGCATTGTTAAAAGCATGATCTATAGTAGTGAACTCACAATTAAATGAGAGGTGTCTGGGGCATGGAGTTACATAAAATTAATCCTGCAAAAACATGTCTTTTTATTCTAGGAGAGTGGGAGACAAGGATACTACACAAATCATCGGTAATTAAGTAGATAATAATTTTTACAAATTATATTACTATTCAATAATTAAAAATAAACTAAATAAATATAAGTATACATAAGTATTTCAGCTAAAAATCACACACCAAAAAATCATTTTTCCAATTTTATTTAATGTTCGTTAATTATTCAAAAATTTGGGTGAGTTTTATGGTGTTCATCAAATGAACATGGAATTGGAAGAGGCCCATGGAGTGTATGATCTATATTCAATGTAATAATGCTGATGGATATCACAATCATAGTAGGAAATTTCCACCAGCCTCTAAGAGAATACATCGGCCTTTCGATCCTCATTCGTAATGAGAATATCCTAAACCAACAAAAGGGGTGTTAATGCCTTCTTCCAAAGTGAAATGGTGATTCCTGAACGAAGAGGGTTTTAGATTGGAATTCATTGATTTATGGGAGGGATCACAACTGTTATATAAACTCTATGAGGAGGTTGTGTTTGGTGGTAATTGCCTTCATACATCTTTTGATCCATATAAATAAATAAAAGATAACATCCCCCATTCAAATATTTTATTTTTTTCAACTTTAATCAGATGAGAAGCACAAATGAATCTTAAGAAACATCATCTTTGATTTTTTTATAAATTTAAGAAAATATTTATTTAAATAATTGTAGGTTTAAAATATTTTTAAAATTAATCAAAAAAGGCAGCAAGGTTGTTGTCACCTTTTAGTTTAAGAGAAAAGTGGCAAGTACAATGCCACCTTCGTGGACCATCAACATGAATCGGTGACATGGAGAAGGTGTTATCGTTGATGCCACCTTTACCCCAACCCCGATAAATAGGCACCAACACTTACCCCATATCCTCACTCATTTCACCCTCTCTCTCTAATTCCACTACCTCTCTCTCTCTCTCTCTACACATTGCTCGATGTTTCCTCCTTTGTGTGTAGTGTTTTTGGGGGACTAAAAGGAGTGCCAAATTTTGTGAAGAATCATATATAGGTATTTTTTCTTATTTATTTTAATGTTATTTATTTATTTAGTATTTTTTTTAAATATGTTATTTACTTAGTTGTTTAGTTAGCGAGATATAGTTTAAAAATAATAGTTAATATTAGTAAATAAAATATTATTGTCTATTTTTGAGTTTTGAGTAAACAATTTATAATTATTCTTAGTAATGGATATATTATTTTAATAAGATTATTATTTAGTATAACTTAGTAGTTTTTAAATATTAGTGACATAATTGGGAAATGATAGTAACTAAATATTAGAGAAATAATGGTTTACTAATAATTAACTATTAAATAACTGATGATTAACTAATTCTAAAGTAATGATTAGGTATTGATTAAATAATAAATAAATTAGGATTAATGAATGATTATATAATGAATAACCTAGTATTAACTTAGGACTAACATAGGGACAAGTAATAATTAATGAATGATTAAATAATAATTAAATAATGATGAACAGTAATTAAAAAATAACAACTATAAAGTATGTAATTATTAATTAATTAATGGTTAATGAGAGATTAATGAATGATTAGGGCATAATTAATTAAGGATTAACTAATATTTAGCTAATGATTAGATAATAATTAACTAATAAGTAAATAATAATTAACTAATGATAAAATAATTTTTAACAAATAATTACTTAATGATCAACTGTGAATTAAATAATAATTAAATATAATGTAAATACTTGATATCTATTAATTAATGATTAAAAAGTTATTAATGAATGATTAAGGCATATATAATTTTGTATTAACTAATTATTAGATAATGAGTAGCTAATAATTAACTAATTACTAACAAATAATTAACTAATTATTAAAGAATAATTAACTAATAATTACGTAATGATCATCTATTAATTAACTAATAATTGACTATAAAGTAACTACTTAATATATATTAATTAAGTAATTATTAATGAGTGAATAATGAATGATTAAGGAATAATTAATTCAAGATTAACTAATGATTGAAAAATTATTTTCTAATAAATAAATAATGACTCGATAATGATTAACTAATAATTACTTAATGACCAACTATTAATCAACTAGTAATTAAATATAAGCTAAAACACTTAAATAATGATTACATAGTAATTAACTAATAATTAACATTAAAGTAACTACTTAATAACTATTATTTAAGGGCTGATTATTGATTTTATAATGAATGATTAAGGTGTGTATATGTTTGGATTAACTAATTCATAATGAATGATTAAGTACGGATTAACTAATGATTGATCAATGATTAAATAATTATTAAATAATGATTAGCTAATTATTAATCATTGATTAAGAAATTATTATTCATTGATTAAGGAATGACTCCCTTAACAATAATTAATGATGAAGTAATTATTAAACAATAATTATTTAATGATTAACTATTAATTAACTTTAGACTAACTACTCAAGAAATAATAATTAATGAATGCTTAACTACTGACTTAATAATGATTAACTAAGGATTAACTTATTATTAATTAATGATTATCAATAGATATAAATTTTATTAACATAGAATCAACATAGGATCAAAGATGGATTACTGCATAAAAAAGAGGATTAACTACACAACAGATTTATTACTCTTGTGATTCAGATGATTCATACCTTATTGCACACCTGGTTTGATACTCTTAAATGATATATTTTAGATGATTCATGTTATCTTTATAAACCATTGAAAATACATTAAGGAATATTAAAAATTATACTACCAAACAACAATACCATGTTTTAGGATATAATAATTCATTCTAAAATTTCAATAAAATAAAGATTATGTAGTTATCTACGAAATTAAATATCTATATGGATACAACAAGTTAATGTGGCTCTTGTACGAATATACCTAGGGGTAATAACCCTTAAAACACTATATTGAGATAAACTCGATTGGGAACTAGTGCATGATAACAAGTCTTGCTTCACACCTGGTTTGACACTCCTAAGGGATATTCTTTAGATGATTCACATTCTCTTTATAAACTATTGAACATACATATAAGAATATTTGAAATTGTGCTGGACTCTTCATGTGTTAATCACGTTTTAATGATCACAAATCCTATACATCTTGTAAATATTTTTAATCTTATTTAATCTATTTCAAGTCATGTGTAATGTTTGTTGGTTTCTTTATTCTTAAAATAAATTTTCTAAACATCATGATTCCTATAAATCATGATTGATTTTTGTAAACTATATTTAATTTTTTTCTTTTATGAATTATTAAGTCTAGTTAACTATATGAATATTACTACTTAAGTCTATACATAGATATTTGGCTATGTTTGAGAAACCGTGAGTCTGCCACCGGTTCTGGTTTTCTGGCAAGTGACCCAGACACCGTGACCCAAACACTGTGACTAGAAACTGTGACCCAAACACTGTGACCACACATCGTGACCAGAAACTGTGACCAGACCATGTGACCGATAAACTATGACCAGAGACCGTGACCAAACATCATGACCAGACACTATGAACTAGACATCGTGATCCTAACACTGCATCTGTGATACCAGTTCTTCATCTCTATACAACTATTCCACCATGAAGGTCTCACTATTTGAAGGAAAAGAAGAATACACCATTTTTTTGGTGACACCATTTCCAAGTGAAACTATTTCCAAATAGACTGTGACATCGTTCTTTAATTTGTATTGTCATTTTAAATTTAATTTCTAACAGTCATATTTGAGTCATAAATTCACTAACATACTTAATATTTCTTTGTCGACATTTCACCTAACAGTATGAGGTATGAGGTGCATAATACATGCATCATGTTGGCTCCATCACATGAAATCCATGAATAAAAAGAAAAGTGTGCCCCTAATACAAAAAGGGGTTGTAGAGCAGCAGACGTGCGAACAATTTCAAAAGAAAACTGATACATGCAACAAGAAACAACTGAAGAACACATGAAACAATAACTAATCCAAAAGCTTGGATACCATAGATCAGATTAAATAACATCTTCACAATACAAACTCCATGAATAACACGATCCAAATCGTACTGGAAACCAGAGAACCAGACTTGTGATACTTTGTTTCTCACTAGAGGACTTGATACTTACATATAATTTATCCTAGAAGTCTAGATATGAATATAATAACACTAAGAGCACTTATAACCTTATCTAAGTATTGTTTCTCTATTGTGAACCATTTTTATCTTTAGAGTACTGTGTGTGTGTCTATATTAAAATCACACATTTTCTCCTACAATAAACTAAAGGATACAAGATATACTTTCTCTCATATCATTTTACACTTGTTTACTCCCTTGGATAAGTGTGGAAGTGGTCCTTGTGCAACCTGGTAGTTTTTACCCACAAAAAACTATGGAAGAGGTAGTGTGACCTAGACAGTCTTGTGCACTATTGTTTTCCCCAATCCAGGGTGTGGATCAAGTTTATTAATATAAAATGCTTGGTGGTGGGTGATCACTAGGTGGAGTGGATTAGGTATCATCTTGAGACTAAACCACTTGTTATATCTGCTATATTCCTTAATTTATTTTTCATTGTTTTGCTGTATAATTCAAAAATATCTATATTTACTTTTATAGTTAATCTTGGACAGAATTTATAAATACAACATGCTATATAATTAATAGAGTGCTGATTAGAACCATTCTAAAAAGAACTCAATATGAGTTATGGAATAGTTAAAAACCCAAAGTAGGCTACTTAAATGTTTTTGGTTGCAAAGTCTATATCCTTAATACTAAGGAAAATCTTGAAAAAATTTCATCCAAGAGTGATGAAGGAATCTTTCTAGGATATTCAATCTCTAGTAAAGTCTATAGAGTGTTTATAAAAAAACTAAATGTGTGGAAGAGTTTGTCCTTGTAAAATTTGATGAGATATATCCACATGAGCCTAATACCACTCCAGAGAACCTGGAGGATGATATGTCAAATCTGGAAATCAATCCAAAATCCTCTAACCATCCTGTAAAGGAATCTATGAAAACTTCTAATTTTGGAAATTATTCAGATTTAAGTCATAGTAAACCCCAACCTGTTGAAGAACCTGAAATTACTAGTCCCTATTTTTATAGATCTATTAGAACCCTTATGAAATAAACATTAGATGCTATTGTAGGATATGTAGATAAAGGAACTCAAACTAGAGCTTCTCTTAGAAATCAGGTTGAAAATCAAGTTTTCTTATCACAATGTGAACCTAAAAACATTAATGATACTATCAATTATGAGTTTTGGATGATAGTTATGTAAGAAGAAATTAATCAATTTGAAAGGAATATAGTCTGGAAAATTTTTGATAAACCCAAAGACACATTTACCATAGGCACTAAGTGGGTGTTTAGAAATAAGGTAGATGAAGTTGGTAAAATAGTTAGAAACATGGCTATATTGGTTTCACAAGGCTATAGTCAATAAGAAGGTATTGAATGTGAATAGACCTTTTCACCAGTAGCTAGACTTGAAGCCATCAAGAATTATACTTTTTTATGTTGCACATATATCAAATGAATGTTAAGATTGTATTCCTAAATGGGTATATAGACGAAGATGCCTTTGTTGAGAAACCCCCTGGTTTTACAAATCATCATTTCCCAAATCATATTTTTAAATTAAAAAAAGCGTTGTATGGTTTAAAACAGGCTCTATGAGCATGGTATGATAGATTAAGAACTTTTCTTATATCTAAAGGTTTTAAAAAAGGAATAGTTGACCCTACCCTTTTTATAAAAATAATTTTCAATGATTTTTTAGTAGTTCAAATTTATATAGGTGATATTTTCTTTGTATCTTCAAAAAATTATTTATATATTTAATTTTCTAAAATGATGAAAAAAAATATTCGAAATGAGTTTAATGGGTGAACTAAAATTCTTTGCTGGATTTCAAATCATTCAAAATAATGATGGTATTATTTTAAATCAATGAAAATATACTAAAGATCTTCTAAAACATTTTTTCTTTGATAGCACTAAAAGTAGTGACACTCTAATGAGTACTACTTGTAATTTGGATCTTGATGAAGATGGAAAATCTATTGATCAAACCACTTACATAGAAATGATTGAAAGCTTACTCTACATAACTGCTAGTCGACTTGATATTATGTTTAGTGTATGTATATGTTCTCATTTTCAAGCAAACCCTAAGGAATATCAATTAAATATTATTAAAAAGATTTTCAAATACCTCAAACATACACCCAATCTAGGATTGTTCTATCCCAGAGGATAATCATTTGGATTAGTTATCAATTATGATGCTGATTTTTGTGGTTGTAAGTTACATAAAAAATCACCTCTAGAACTTGTCACTTTTTTGGTAAGTCGCTAGTATAATGGTTTATTAAGAAACAAATCTCTGTTGCATTATCTACTACTAATGATGAATATATACCTACTGGTAGTGGTTGTGCACAAATTTTGTTGATGAAACACACATTAATATATTATGTATATCAATTCAGGCTTGTACCTATAAATTTTGACAATAAAAGTGCTATTAACATCTCAAAAAATAACATTTCACACTCTAGGACAAAACATATTGATGTAAGACATCACTTTTTGAGAGACCATCATAAAAAAGGTGATATCACTTTGGAATTTATTGGAACTAAATATCAGCTTTTGAATATATTCACCAAACCATTAAATTCTAAAATAAATGATTACATCATACACGAATTGGTAATGATAAATCTTAAGTAGTAAGTGTACTGTTTCAGAACATATTGATTCATAGACTACGGTTTCACAAGTCATTGTCTTAAGATTACTATCTAACTCTCACAGCTCTACAAGTTACTGTCTTGAAGTTGTTGTTTCATGTTTATTGTCTCACAATTACTATCTCTCGATTACCATTTAACACATACTATTTCAAACAATACAGTTGCACCATTTTTAAGTCACACGGTAGATATGACACCGTGAAAACATGTTATGGTCTCACCATGAAAACCTATTACAGTCTCACCATGAAAACCAATTACGATCTCACCATGAAAGTCTGTTACAGACTCACCATAAAGAAACATTATAGTTTTATTTATATATTATAACTTGTATTGCAGTAATTGGTTCTTTTATTCTTTTTATTTCTATTGATTTTGAATTTGCAATGCTTGATATCCCTAAATTATAAAAACAAAAGAATTTTCACTCTTTTCTTCACATGATCCTTCTTCTCTCAAAACTGAAACCTTTCTCTATCAAACCGTAAGACCCCTTCAATCCTTCATCTCTATCTCGAAACTCTCATTTAATGCCCAAGATAAATCACACATCTTCATCAACTTCTGATAAACATATATCTCAGAAGTAAATGAAAGTAGCACCAAAGATATCATGTGAATGTCCTCTAAATCCGAACCTTTTTGACAGAATAGTGGTACTGATAAAGTAAATATACCCTAAGTGGATGTTGTAAAGTAAGTCTCTATTGTTTAAAGTACTTAAAGAGCAAGGATGGTTGGATTGGTTCACAAAAAATACAAGGCTAATTTACCCAAATCAAGTTTCTCAGTTTTATCAGTTCGTTCAAATATTATTTGATACAGAAGATGGTTTTTTTGTAAGAATCTGGATCAATGGCCAAATATTTACCTTTTCTAAAAGGTTATGGGATACTTGCCTAAGGATACCTCATGAGGGAATTTTTTAGGAATGTCAGAGAAGTCCTCTTCCTCCCATTGATATCATTGTTTTAGAAGAATCCTTGGGATACTTGAATGGAAATAAAACAAAGAGAATAGTTATTTCTTCTGAGATAGATGGTGAAACTAGATTATGTTTTATGTTTGTTCATAATATGATTTGTCCATGAAAAGGATATTTTCCTATAATCAATTATTATGATGTATTTTTGATACATCTTATGAATAATGGACACAAGATTATCCTACTTAAGTATGTTATACTTCATATGTGTGAGTTAATAAAGACAACCTCAAAGTCAACCTCCTTATTCTACTCAAGGTTAATCTCTAATATGATTCATTATAAAGGGTTGGTTGGACCGGATGAAGAATTCATTAAGTACTATGAATTTTTTATCTCAAATTTTATAGTAAAAATAATGAAAATTGGTTGTAATCTGTGGAGAAAAGAATGGGCGAAGGATAATTACAGGGTCTATGAAAATTTCAAACCAGTTGATAATTCATCAAGACCTAAGGACATTTTTGATCCTAGTCTAGAACTAGATGAAATTATTGACTATCATATTGAGGGGGAGGAAGAAGAAGAATGTGTTTCACTTATAGAAGAAACTTCATTGGATAAGGAAGACAATGGAATTATTCCTAAAGAAACTGATGTTTTGGAAGAAGAACCTACTTCTAGATAAGATTCTGTTGTTAATGTAATGTAAATGGATATTCTGGAAAAACATCTAGAAGAAGATCTTTCTCTTGAGAAAGAAACTTCTTTTGAGGAATATATAGAGGAACAAGTTGTTCATGAGATTATCCCATCTGCTGAGGAAAGAATGGAGAAATCCTTTCTGTTGGATAGAAAATAAATGGGTGTGTCTATTAGGAATGAAATCTTGGAAATAGATCAAAGAACAAAATCTATTAGTCCTGTATGAGATGTTCTTTTTTAGGGAGAGAAACACCCTACTCTAGAATGGGTTGAAATTCCTAATCCAGTTGATCTAATCACTGTGGATACATGGTACTAGTTCCCTAACTACTTTTATCTGAATGATACCCAATAAGACTCTGTTTAAGTTATAGATCTATCTAATGTGTTTTAGTTGAAACTAGTCTCTGCACTTGAAGTTATCTCTGTAAAGGAACCTAATCATGTCTGATCTTTTGTTCCTGAACCTTCACAAGAACCTTATACCTTAGTGAGTTAGGATTATTTGAATGAATTTGGAGCTACTTTATTGGATGGAGTTGAAAATATCATGAAAACCAAACCTACTCTTATAACCAACTTGAGTGAAGACAATGTTTCCCTACTATTAGAAAAGATCATATGGTAGATTAACTCAAAAATGCTTCATGAAATTCAAGAGGTCAAAATTGAGAACAGACAGCTGAGCGATGAAGTGAAGTCTCTCAGAGAAATGGTTGAAGATATGCATAGAGTGATGAAATGAAGACCAGATCCTATTGTTAATTCTTTTGTGGATGTTAGTGGTTAGATTCCACTAGATTTTGTCTCTCTAATTCAACCTAACCTAACATCCTTAGATGACAAGGTGGATGAAAGAAACAAGAAAATATTTCAAGAAATGTGTAATCTTGTTATTGGTCTAAAAATTGATTTATGAATATAAGTTATGTTTAGAGAAAGTTATGAATTAACTAAAGTCCCTTAATTCAGCTGTTATAGCTTCTAGTACCTCTGGAAAATCATCTCAAACCTCCTTTGATAGTGATCTTCTTAGAATGGTTGCTAAGGAGTAACTTCAATCAATGTCAATTGTCTTTGACAACGATCCTCTATCTGTGGTCTACAAGAATGGTGATATAGTTCTTGATTTGGTAATAATTCATTCAAAGATTGTAAATGATGCTCATGTAGAAATTACTAAGAAGGTGGATTTATACTTCAATAGGATTTTCTCTAAGCATGATATGAAAAACCATTCCAGCTACCTTGTAGATAATCTGAAAATCCCTCCTATCACTCAAGCTTTCAAAACATGAGTTCAAAAGCTGAAACATTTCACTCCTTTGTTGGAAAAGTTCATGGAGAACAAAGATGACTTTGAGAAAGCGATGTAGTATGGTGGTGAGATTGTTGCTAACTTCATCAAGTTATTGATGCCTTATCTTCATGTGTAGAGCACTGCTATTGTGGCTCCTATAGCTGAACCCTTATGGCCTAGTTTGCCTCCTTCCTCATTCACTGCCTTTGCCTCTACCTCTATGTCTATCTCTTAGGCTCTGAGTTAGATCAGGCCTTTTATCCTTGAACAACAATTTCCTCAGTATTCCACCAAACCTACCTTGGCCCCTTGTATTTTTGAAAGAATCCCTCTTCCTTATCTTCTAGTTGGTTCAATCCCTTCTTCAACTTCTACCTCTACTCCTGTGGCTTCTCCTGATGTTGCTTCCAAGGGAAAATAGAATATAGACAGTGCTGAAGAATAGTGAACACTATCTTTTGATAGAGATATTTTTTTATTTTTTTATTGCCTACTGTTTACAATGACACATCTTTCTTGATATAATGCACTATGAATTATTATTTTATATTCTCTTATTTACTCTTATTGTATATTCTCTTATTTTACTTCGTACTCTTTTTGATAATCCCAAAATGGGGAGAGACACATACACTAAGGGAGAACAGGAAACTAAGAACAGACATCTCACTTATATGATTTGTGATCATCCAAAAGGGGGAGATTGTTGGACTCCTCATTTGTTAATCCTGTTTTAATGATCACAAATCCTATACATCCTTTAAATATTGTTAATATGGTTTAATATATTTTAAGTCATGTGTAAAGATGGTTGGTTTCTTTATTCTTTAAATAAATTTTCTCAAGATCTTGATTCCAATAAATCATGACTGATTTTTGAAAACTATGTTTAATTTGTTTTTTTTAAGAATTATTAAGTCTATCTAATTCTTTGAATATTAATGCTTATGTTTATATATAGAAATTTGGCTAAGTCAGAGAAACCATGAGTCTGTCACCGGTTCTGGTTTTCTGGAAAGTGATCCAGACACAATGACTTAGACACCATGACCAGACACTGTAACCTAGACACTATGACTAGACACCATGAACAGACACTATGAGTAGACACAGTGACCTAGAAACCGCGACCAGACATCATGTCCAGACGCCGTGACCAAACACCATGACCAAACAATGTGACCAGACACTGTGAACCAGATACCGTGATCCTAACAACGTATATTTGCTACAAGTTCCTAATCTCTATTCAACTATTCCATCACGATTGTCTCACATGTAGAAGGAAAAGAAGAAGACATTGTTTCATGGTGACATTGTCTCCAAGTGACACTATTTTTAGACAGTCTATGACACTGTTCTTTAATCTGTTTTTTCATTATCAATTTAATTTCTAACGGTCATATTTGTGTCTTTTAATTGTGCTGACATAATTAATATTTATTTGTATACATGTCACCTGACAGTACGAGGTACGAGGTGTAAAATACATGCATCTTGTTATCTCCAAAACATGCACTCCAAGAATAAAAATAAAATTGTGGCCCTAAAAAAGGTGGTAGAGAAGGAAATGTGTGAAAAGTTTCAAAAGAAAACTAATACATGCAACAAGAAACATCTTAAGAACACACGAAGCATTTACGAATCAAAAATTTGGGATACCATATATTAGAGTCAAGAACATATTATCAATACAAACTCCATAAAGAAAACAAGCTAGATATAACTGGAAACCAGAGCATCGGACTTGCGATACTCTGTTTCTCGCAAGAGGACTTGATAATTGCATCTGCTTCATCCTAGATGTTCATATATGCATAGAATAACACTCAGAGCACTTATAACCTTATCTCATTATCTTTTCTCTATTATGTACTTTTTTTAGCTTTAGAGTAGTGTGTATGTGTATTTATTAAAAACACACATTGTCTCCTACACTAAACTGAAGGATAAAAGATATCCTTCCTCTCATATCTTTTTACACTTTTTTACTCCCATTGATAAGTGTGGAAGAGGTCCTTGTGTGACCTGGTAGTTTTTACCAATGAAGAACTGTGGAAGATTTCATGTGACCTGTACAGTTTTGTGCAATATTGTTTTCCACAATCCAGGGTGTGGATCAAGTTTATTAATATAAAATTCTTGGTGGTAGTTGATCACCAAGTGGAGTGGATTAGGTCTCATCTTGAGACTAAACCACTTGTTTTATCTACTATGTTGTTTAATTTAGTTTTCTCTATTTTACTGTATAATTTAGAAATTACAATATTTACTTTTATAGTTAATCTTGGACAGAATTTATAATTGTTATGCCTTATTAGAATAGATTCAAATGTAATATCAATAACTCATGTTAAAATTACTAATAATTAATCAATATTATGAGAAGTTATTTAAATAGTTAAACTTTCATAACTGTATTACCTTGATTAACTAGGATGTATTTATATTTATTTGGGATCCTTTTTAAGGAAGCTTCTCAAACATAAATTTTTATAAATACTCAATTCACCCCCCCCCCCTTGAGTACTCTAATCTTGCCAAGAAAATGTTATATAAAATTATAGTGTCATATTCTAGTATATAAGAAGACATTATAAAACATAGGTAAAATAAAAATTATGTGTTATCTATGTAAAGAAATCATTGTCTAGATACTACAAGTGGATGTGGCTCTCGCATAGATGTATCTAGAGATAATAACCCTGAAAGAATCGTATTGGGATAGACTCAATCGAGAACTGGAGCATGAAAATAGGCTTTTCTGCACACCTAGTTTGACACTCCTAGGGGATATGCTTTGGATGATTCCCATTATATTTATAAGCTACTGAAAATACCTTTTGGAAGATTAAAAATTGTACTAATAAACATTATTGTCATGTTTTAGGATATAACAATATGTTTTAAAATTTTAGTAATGTAAATATTGTGTGGTCAACACAACATGATTATTCCTCATTCTCAATATTATTTACACTACCATAATCTTGATAAAAAAAATTTCATGTACATAATTTTTTTTCCTATGTCTACTACTGTAAAGAGATTATTCAAACCAAGAAAGGTGTACACAACCAACAACAATGGTTATAAAATATGATTTTGTAACCCTTATAGTACCGTAGGAAATAATTTGTGGTCATTTAAATATAGTACCTGATCAAGAGATCATTTATATCATCTATAGACATTTTCAATTCTCGACTGTGCTATTTCATCATGATTATCCATTGGGTGCTGATGAGGACTGGGTCCAAGAAACAACTTTATTTTCCCAATACTCAAATGGTTACCTGATGGAGTTTTATGTTGAGGTTTCTAGTATACAAAAGAAATGTCCAATTATATGAATACATAGAAATATAAGAGTGTTTGAACAAGGTCCATCCCAAGAAAATGAGGCTATTCCCTAGACCAAATATTTATTTTCAGTTTTTTTTTTAAAGTTGTGTGATGAATTTGTGGTTGTACCAAATTTTTTAAAGAAAATTATGATGATGAGGAAGTTTCTAATGATGGAGAAGACAGACATAATAGTGTTGGTGAGGATAAAGCTACCGATGTTGGATAAGATGTTTCTAGAGATTTAGTAGTTCTGTAGCAGCCACGACACACAATAAATCATCCACCACTCTTCACATCTTGGTCAAACGAAATGAATTGTTTTCCTGAATTCTAATGATGTGTTATCACACCTGAAAATGAGTTTTATAGAGTTATAGTGGGTAGATTTGGTGATATGGAAAAAACATTATATGTTGGAAGAAAATTTCCATGTAAATATGAAATGAAAAACATAATTAAAAGATTTAATATTGAGAGACACTATAGATATTTAGTTCATGAGTCAAGCCATAAAATAATACATCATATGCTGTGAAAAATATGGGTATGATTGTTGATTCTTATTAATGTAAATTCCTAAAATTTCATTTGGATGTTTTTGAATTTATAATATTGAGGCTTCTCATACTTACATTCAACCAAACCTCAAACAAGATCATACTTCGTAAAATGTTGACTTTATGTCATCTATTATCATTGAGATAATTAGGACCTACCAATATATTCTAATATCCCTTGTTAAAATGAGGATACAAAAAACTTTTAGTTATATGATTTCCTATAATAAGGCATGGGTGTAGAAATAGAAGACTTTTCCAAGTTATATGGTGATTAATATGACTCATATCAGGTGTTACCATAGTTGCTATCCATATTGATTTAAACAGACCCATTTTTTTTCCATCTCAATAAGAATGAACATGTGTCTCGAGATAATTGACTTGATCCATCTTGTATCAAATTTCATAAGTTTTTCTTGGAATTCCTTTCCTTTATTTCCACATTTTTCTTCTAAAAATAGTTCCTAGAAATTGACAAGATTTTTCTATATGGAAAATACATGGGTATATTTTTTATTACAGAAACCCAAAATGGAAATAGTTAATCTCTGTAGATTTCATTTTCCATTGTGGAAATAGAAAATTATGAATCATGGAGTTGGTTTTTAGCATGTATTGTTAACCATTTGACCAACATTTAGGGTGTTTGATTAATATATAGTCGTCAGAGGGTAATCAATGATGCAATTAATAAAGATCTTATTATATGGAGGGCCTTGAATTCACTACATCAGTGTTTCATCATACACATTTATAGAAACATGTGGAAAACATTCATTGATGAACCTATAAAGAAGGAAATCACGAGTCTTGGTATACAATCTCTTTCTTATTTTTAACTATTTTAACATAATTTTAAAATTAATTTATTTGAAATATGATCACATTCATATAGAATGTGAGATGAATCAATGAAGTTTTGAAGAATGATTAGAAAAAATCTACAAGAATAATCAGGGAATGTATGATTTTATAATGAAAATTCTAAAATAAAAACAGAAATTTTCATATGACGAGGGGTATAGATACAAGACCAAAAAAATTTGGAGTGCGTCAATGGTTTCTTTAAAAGGATTCGCATATTACCTATAACTTTCCTAGTTTCGGAAAAAATTTATCATTATGTTAAGTAATTTGTTTAAAGATAAAAATAGACTGAGGATTGGGTTTAGTAGGGACTAAGGTATGAATGAAACTTTCAATGAGATGTTGAAAATAACATTAAATTATCCTCTACTTATCAATTTTTCCTCTTCCACCGAGAAGAATCTCGATTTGAAGTGTATTATTTTCTGAATCCCATCATAGGTAGTAGCAGTCAAGTCTTGGTGGTATTACTAGAAGTGGTGCATTTTCAAGGTAGAGACTTCTTGGAATTACAGTTTCCATGTGCACAAACCATTGTAGAATGTGCATCTATGAACATATCAAGGTAAGCATATGTTGATATGCTGTACTGTATGGACATAATTTCTAAATTCTATGATACACCATGAACCCCTATTGGGGAGTTTTGATATTTCCCAATGCCTAAATTCCAGCCAATATTAATGCCTAACATCAACAGGTTGCGACAGTGAGGGGGACCAAAATCCAACAGGATATGAAATGAGATAGACTAACCTCAAGAACAAGGGAAACATTTGAGATACATCATATGTCATCGAAAATGTCATAACACGAAACGATGACCTAACATTGCTAGATTAATTTCACTCCCATCCATAATAAATTATTTCCACCGATGTGAACTTCTCATATTATCAATTACATGGTTTTAATATAAAATCCTTCATTTTTTATAATTTTGTTACATTTCCAAATAATTTTATTATCAAATAATAAATATTTGTTAAATTATAAAAAAATTTACATAAATCACACCCAAGATAAATATTCCTAAACGTTACATCATTTCAACAAGTAAAAGTTTATTCTATATAATGACCTTCTGTTAACAAAGATTTTTTACATGATAAAACCATTTGGTAAATCATACTTTGGTTTCCATAATAATACTTTCATATTCACATTATAAGGAATGTGACAAGTACATGTGATATGATATAAAAGCATAATCAAATTATCCATTGATACACCATAAAGAAATCAGGTGGGAAAATAACCATGAAATATAACATCATGTGAGAAATAATAAATATATTACAAATCACTCCATTTGGGATCAAACTTATTTGTATACATGACATACTTGAAGGAAATCCTCAATCCATAAGGTGGATCCAACCAATATAACCTATGTGTGCACATTATAAAGAATATGAAAATTACATGTGAGATAACATGAAATAATAATCAAACTATCCATGGATACACCATAAAGAAACCATGTGGGAAAATAACTATGAAATATACCATCATGTGAGAAATCATAAATAAATGAAAAATCACACCATTTGGGATCAAAATTGTTGGTATAAGTTCTAAAGATGAATAAAAGACTTAATCCAAAAGGTGTATCCAACCGATATAACCTATGTGTGTGAATTACAAGTAATATGAAAAGTACATGTGAGATGACATGAAAGAATAATCAAACTATCCTTGGATACACCATAAATAAATCATGAGAGAAAATGACCATGAAATATGTGAGAAATTATACATAAATGACAAACCTCTAAATCACACCCTAGTTAACCCATGTGCAACTCCACGCCAAAACATCACATGTAAGTGACCATATAAATTAATTTATAAAAAATTAATTTTATAAATAAATAATGAACAATTTAACAAAACAACCTTTACATGCTAAAAAAAATATCTAAAACCACTTTAGAAATGTGATTTGAGAAACATGAAGACAGGACCTTTTCTTTTAGTAAGAAAAAATTCATAAAATAATGGGAATAGACATGTTATATCTTACATTATACCAATCATAACATTATGTTGACCATATTGTAATATTTTCATTTTATAATTAAGATAAATTTTAGGTTTATATGTTGGTATAGAGGATACTACTCTACTCACTGAGTATTATAGGCATGTTTCATATGATGTGCTAGCAGGCCATAAGGTTCGATGCACTAGGGTGCGTAGAGCTCAGCATTATCATCACATTTCACCTCCAACCGCCATTATACCATAGCTATGCCTTGATGGATTATATGGAATTGTTGTATCAAATTTTACATTCCTTGATCATCACCTACTAACTTCCCTCACCATGAGATAGAGACTTGAGACACACACATTCCACTATCCCATGGGAGAGATTACAATCACCCTTGAGGATGTGTCAATTCTTCTCCATCTTCCTATCTGGGGGAATGCAGTTATAGGACACACCCATGGAGACTAGATTGATCTTGTACAGTGATTTCTAGTCCTTAAAATTATGGTGGATGATGATTCTATAGATGGCGGGTCGATATCTATCAAATGGCTTGAGATGCACTATATATAGTTACCTACTAACGTTCATGAGCAGACTGTCATGAGTTATTCCCGTGCATATATATTACAGCTTATTAGAGGGACACTATGCATTGAATAGTCTAGTATGCATGTGCACATTATGTATCTGGGGCTCCAGGAGGATTTTGATCTGATTGGGAGATATATCTATGGATCTACATGCTTGGCATACACTTACAGAGCAAAATTCAGGGCATGTCGATCAAATCACACTGATCTCAAGGGATGTGTTATCCTTATTTATATGTGGTCATGGGATCACATCCCTCCACTCAACCCTATTGTCGTTGTTCAGTATCTTCATATAGATGTGTTGTATGACGCTCCACGTGGATGTTAGTATGATCACTCATATTTATTTTTTTCTGATTCTACTATGATTTATTAAATTTAACTTCTTATTATTTATCAATTTCTATGTTGTAAGTTACAGTTGGAGTCAGACGCACCACTTTTTCAAGATGCTGAAGAAAAAATTGGGTGCATATCATCTAATGTTGGACAGTCTAGTACCCACCAATGTAAGTATCTACAGTCTTTCCTTGACTAATAAGTTTCATAATATTTTATTTTTGGTTTTTAGCAACAAAATTTATTAACAAATGACACATGTGATTTCAAATTGCATGGATTCTATACTGGGATATATTAGACTAATTGCCTATATACTGCACTGATGGGATTCAAGATGTCACAACTGTGGTGTCTTTCATTCACTATCATAATTTTGAGTGGAATTAGCCTGATAGAGTCATGCGCCAGTTTGGATTTGTTCAGCGTATTCCCTTTCCATCAATACAGTCAATAGCTCTTCATTTTGTGAAGTTGACAGAAAGTTAGGATTTCGACAGGTGATGATGACATGAAAAGTATCTTGACCTCTAGGATAGAATTGTGTCATTTGGTATCAAGGGTATGTGTACTATGTGGCTTCCTCTAGTAGGGTAACTTGAGTATGAGTCATGGTATAGACTGAAGTATATATTGTATCTTACTCCACATAGAAAATGGATTTAGGTCTGATAAGTTAATAAATTTCCATTAGTTTTTTTGTTGTACTTTTTTTAATTCATTTTCAATCTCTTTACAGCATACTCAACTACACTATATTATTAACATGTCTGGTCCATAAGAGGGGGAGATTTTTAGCTAGGAAGTGTACCATGCTGCAATGCAGGGGATGATTTCAATATATCATGTTCTGCACTTTATTACATTTGGTTTTCAACCTCATGGAGATGTTATTCTTGACCATGTATGGGATTTATCTTCTCAGGAACCTCTTCCAGCAGCTGTTGATGTTGAAGATTCATGAAGGAAATGATGTAGACCATGTTGTGATGCACATGAGGCCTCACATGTTCCATAGGAAGATATCGGACCTCTAGTAGTTTAACCTCACCCAATTGGGAATGTGAATCATGAGGCATGAGATCCATTTATGTTGTCATTATACCCATAGTTTTCTTCATATGCAGCTGATTCAAGCTTGTATCAGAGGTCATTTAACATGCCTCAACCTTTCATGTTTGAGCCTTCACTGGCCTTATAGTCCCCCCAATAGATGATGGTAGGTCCTTCCACTTACATAGTGGGAGAAGGATCACGTGCACATGATGACATCTAAATGTATCCTCTTCCGGACGAGACATGGGTAGAGCATCAGATATTCAAGGTTTCAGATCCTGAGGAAGCTCCCTCTTCATGTCATCATACTCCACCCTAGTACAAAGGTCACAGATCACGATTTGGGTATCCCATTCTCACACCATCATGTCAGACGAGACCTCATCATAGAAAGTGAGTTTGATTACTCATTTATAAGTTTTCTCTTGACTTAAAGGATTTGAAACAATAATTTATTTTATCCTTCATATGATTTTCTGTCTATTAAATTGATGAAATTATTTTTACTATCAACCATTTTGTACATGTTAACTCATTATTTCAATTTTTATTTATATATTAGCTGCATTATATATTTTATCAGCTTCCATATTCGACTACTTGAAACATGGGAAATCTCATTAAATTTCAAGTAAGTAACATTATAAGATTATAAAATATAAATGATAAAGACTATCTAATTAAAACTTAAAACTCAACCTAAACTTTTATTAATTTGGTGAAAATAAAAATAATTTAAAAAATATGATAAATAAATGATAATTTACTTGACATGAACATTATTTATTAAAAACATAATATTTAAACATTAAAAAAATAATGCACATAAAATATCGTATAATTAAAATTTAATGAAATTTATAACGTTGAATAAACATATAAAAAATAACTAAAAATGAAAGGAATGTAAAAAAAATTATAAATACAAATGTAATGTTTTTAATAACATTATATTGTGCCATAAAAATTACTTTTTATTAATTTTTTTATGAAATACATGTTCTTTTCAATTGTTTATATATATTCAATAAGTGTGTCAAATTTCATTTAGATTGTATTTTTATTTTATTATGTATAGAACTTCAAAGGCACCTACTTGAAACATTATAATGATTCATATAGGTGACATTGAAAGCGTATAAATTATAAAATTTAAATACAATCTAAATGATATTTGACAAACTAAATCAATATATAAAACATAATTGAACCTGAAAAAATTATAAATATAATAAACAAATGGTAATTTACATGTCACAAAAATGATTTCTTAAAAATATAACATTTTCACTTTCAAATGTTAATGAACATAATTCTTATTAAGTATTATATTATTAACTACATTAATATGAAGTATTGTTAATTAAGTTATTATATTTAAATTTTAGTAACTAAATAATAAATATATATTAATTATAACATTATATATTTACAATAAAAAATAATAAATCTTAATGATGATTTAAATAATATAATTATTAAGATAACTAATAATGTAGAGACCCGAAGCCTGACGTACATAGACTTTACTTTACTTTTGCGGAATACTTAGTACATAACAAAAACACACACACACAAAGATCGTAATAGTTTAGTGTCTTTGGAAACTCGGAACGTAATCTTCTAATCGTGGTGAAAGATCTTCAATATCTCCCATAAAGATCTTCCCTTTTTTTTTACCTAAAACCTTTCTTTATATCCTGGGGAAAAGAAAACATAAAAGGGTGAGCTCAAATGCTCAATAAGGGTATACAAAAGAAAAATCAATCACATCATATTCATAAGAACATAACTTTTGGAAATCTTAACCTGCAAAAGAGAGCATAATTTCATAACATGGGATAAATCATAGTAGTGAAATGAAATCCCAATAATCATAACATGAAACTTGAAACTTTGTGGCATGCACACATAATCATGGAAAATCATTTCTTGTTAGTCATGACTCATTGCCAAGACTATCTTAGTGGACAAAGTCCCTTTCTGAATCGAGTAACCCTCGTTTCAGTCCTGTTTCACTGAACCGGTATAACCTACCATTCCAGCCATGTCTATCTCATGAGATATAAAATCTTTACCCAATGCATTGGAGGGAGATATATGTCCCACCCATCTTATAATGAATCCTTTCTTATGTGTGCCGCATAATCATAAAACATACATCATCGCATAACACATGTAACAAAAATGGGATTCTTGAAACATCATGACATCATAAATCAATTCATATAAGATAAAGGAATTCATAAAAATAATTTCATCACAACATGAACAAATCAATTTAATAATAGGGATAAAAACAGAACCCTTTATTATCTTAGATGGAAAATAATTTTGATAAAACACTTGAACTCCATTCTTGAGGAAAATATCCTTTCTTCTTCAAAAAAACTTTTCCTTTCTTAACATGTCATACAATTTTAAACTAAAAGAAGTTGATTAAAAATAAACTTGAAAACTTTAAAAGGAATCTTCTTGGAAATAATGTTTTAAAAATCCATACATGCCGTATAAGTTAAAAAAACATTCTTCGTAGTTTTGTCGGAAAAGTCAAAAAAAGTACATCGTACGAAAAACAACAAAAGATTCCTTTCATATCTTTTACTAAAAACTCACCGAAGGGTAAAATAGGATTTAAACAATTATAAGTGGATGGAAACAATATTACATATTTTGGGAACATGGATGTGGATGATAAAATACACCCCAGTAGATTTCAAAGTATAAACAATCTCGGATAAAAATGAGATTGTGATATTTCCCTTACCTTAGGTCTGACTTGCTTTGTAAGTGTCCGAACCTCCTGTATAATGATTTAAATCATGTTATTGACTTATTACAGAATCATATTCATTGTTATGATATCATATATGGTTCACTTATGACATTATATTACCCGTTCTTTTGTAAATTCCATGTTAAAGAAGCGTTTTGGGTAAAATCGTTTCATTTATCGTAGGTGTTTTGACTTGTTGTTCTTGAATCATTATTACTTATATCATGATTTACTCACTTCCAGAATATAAAATATGATTTATATATCATATATATTCAGTATATATATATATATAATAGGTAGATAAATAAAATGAAAAACACCGTTCATGGAGACGGTAGTCCGTACGTACGCATGAACGTTGTTTTCCTTTCCTTATTGTCTTGAAATGGAAGTAAGTAGATGACATACATATGTATGTATATACATAAATCCAGTAGCTTTATAATGTCATATATTTCATTATTATTTCTTATATATACATTATAATCATTCTTAAATGGTTAACATGGAGAATGAATCTCATCGCGTCGTGGAGACGGTAGTCCGTACGTACGCACGAGCGATGATATCATTTCTATAAATATTGAATTGAATTGGAGTGGATTATACAATATATCAGAATCAATATGATGTTTTAATAACTATGTATAGTTATTCTTTACACCATTATACCCATCCATGTAAAGTGGTGGTGGAAAATAGATTACACCACGGCGTGGAGACGGTATTCCGTACGTACGCACGCACGGTGATTTCTTTTTTCGTAGGATGGATAGATGGTGAAATAGGGTTGTTTCATACTTATAATAACATATCAGTATATGAGTGATACTGATGCTATTACTTCATAATGAAACAACCTAAGAAGAAGAAGTGCAAGAAGAAATAAAGATGAAAGAATTGGTAACGGTAATTACCTCTTCTTTGAAGCGCCTCTTTGAGACCTCCTTTTAGGGCACTAACATTGGTCTTTGAGGAAGACCAGAACCTCTAGGATGTTTCTAGGGAAGTGGAGAAGAGATTTTGGCAGGGGTTTGCCGAGATTGAGTGCTCAAATTGGTGTGAGGAGGAGGGGAAGGAGGTGTCCTTTTATAGGGGAGGAGAGGGGCACCTTAGGAATTCTTAAAAATATTAATTTATAATAAATCTAACCCCACTTAAAAACCTCCAAAAATGACTCATATTCTAATATTAGATGAGATAGGGTTGTAATCTCATCAACCAATCAAATTTAGACATGTTTGGATATTATTTTAAACCTTATCAATTAGATTTAACTCTAAGTTAAATAATTTAACTTTTACCGTGTCTTTTTGTTTTCATTCACTATATGGTTAATACACTAACTATAACATGCCAAACGAACCCCAAATTGTTTATTATTAATATATATATCCTATCTAAGTCATTTGGCCGAACCTTAGATTTTTAGGAATAAAATAACAATTAATAATATAATATTTGATTTAAAAACTATTTTGTGACAATTTTGACACTATTTGATATATGATTTTTGTGAAAGTCATAACAGAATTATATGTTCGAACCAAGTTGATTAAATCAACATTAATATATCATAGTAACCTATAAAATTAGTGGAATTCATAAAAAGTCTCAAATTACATTTATTTTGGTGTTTATAACATCAATTATGTCAATATTTCATTAATAAGATAATTACTGCATCATCATTATGTCATAAATAAATTAAATCATTTAATGTCTAAAAATTAAAAATAAAATACCATTATGTATGAAATCTTTTTAGCTTTCTAATGAATATTTACAATCGAATTTATCTTATGTATAACCCTATATTAAAAATGTTTTAGTAAATAAACTTTGATTTTAACTCTTTTAACTCTTCTTTAAATAAATTAATAATAAATGTCCTAATCTAATCCAATTGGGCCTAAATGGTCATATTTTATTTCTAAGTTTGTTTTTGGTCGAACTACACTTGTCCAATAGAATTAGGACATGTGTTAGGGTAATAGTAATATCATATTTACCCTTAGTTACCCTATTTACTATTAACCGCGGTAAAAAAAGTAAAAAGTTACTATTCACCAAAAAATTATTTTTATCTCATTGAACCACATTTTACTTACTGATATCAACCGTGTCTGTCGGATTTTTGAAATTCCATTCACAGAAGCGGTAAAATTAAGTTTTATGCAAAATTCAGTTTTTAACCTACAACTTAGTGGTTTCACTATTCATCAAAAATTGAAAGTTTTCAGAAAAAAGCCAAAATTTCATCCTAAGCTATATTTCATATTCCGAATTCAAAAATGAAGTCTATTTTACCAAATTCATAACATAGAAATTGCATTAATTAATTTTATAATTAAATCCCGCTGTTAAAACAAATAGCGTGTTTTTAAGAAACAATATCTATCAAAAGATTGACACTTGATTATGTCTGGTTTAAATGTGAAATTACATCCAATGACCAACATTGTATTAAATTGTAAAAATATATTCTAAATATACTTTAAAACCACTCAAATTAATAATTTATCACTATTAATTATTTCGATTAAAAATTTTGTTTTTAATTATAATTTAGTAATTTTCACTATTCATCAAAATATGATAGTTATCCGAAAATTACCAAAATTTCACTCTAAGCTAATTTCGATATTACGAATCCAAAAATGAATTCCATTTTGAAAAATAAAATTTACAAAATTTCAAAAAGTGGTTATTACTATTCATAACGGCTAGTTTTAATAACATTTTAATAGCATATCGATGTTTAGTGAAACTCGTTATTGCGTACTACACACGCTATCGAGGAAGGTCGCGATTGCGTGTAATGCAAGGAAAGTCAAGGATGCGTGTTGTGCAAGCTCCTTTTGGTGTAGCGTACAACACAAGACATTAATAAAATTAAAAATAATAGTTTTCATAAAATCTCGGGCTGTTACATTCTACCCCCCTTAAAATGAATTTCGCCCTCGAAATTCGTCGGGGTTATAAATAGTTTACTATTAGAAAGTTTCTTTGATAGAAACCCACATCGTAAAAAGGAATACCAAAACTTATCTTTAAAAACTAAAGTATAAAACGTAATGGTTACCCAAGTTAACTAATCACTGGGTATCCACATAGGAGAACATAGGTGAAAATATGGACATGGAAGAGAAATCTAACTGTCTTGTTCTGATGGAGAGTGGTAGAGGACATGGCTATGGAAAAACCAGTAATCACAAATCCATAGATTTGTGATGATATAAGGTACCATCTGATTCATCAGGTATAAGATCACTAGGACAACATTTTTGTTTTTCAAGATCATTTCCCTAAAGTTGAAAATTTTAATTAGAATAAATACTTACTTTATTTTGGTACAATCTCACTGTTGTTCGTGCCTTGAACAATTGCCACTTCATCTCTTAATTAAATGAAGTTGAATTTGTTATTCCTGAAGTGTTAGCAGATCATGTGATAGAACGATGGGTCATTCCATCTGTCTCAAACAAAAGGTTAGAAAAAATTATATACATAAGTCGATCTATAGTGAGATTAATCGTATATGGTTCCTAAAATGGACTTATACTTCATATATCATACTGCTTAATATAATAAAACTAGTTTCTACTAAACAGGGACTTCCTGTAGGCCAGTGGTAGGCGATAAAGGCCAGTCGCACTTCGGTTGTGGGTTCGATTCCCACAGCCTTGTCCGACGCGATGGGTTGTCGCCCGTCCTGCAGGTTGTCCTTTTTCTAAAACTACATTACTATAACATCACATAAATAATATCGAAAAACAAACTAACTTATGTCCAACATAATTCATTCCAATCCTTAGGCTTATCCATAATACTATAGTCCACTCTCATAACAAAGTGAAAACGATTACCAGAGATTTAATACCATCGTTGATCCCCATATATCATAAGATATGTTTTGTTGGTCACATTCCAAACATTCAAAGTCCTTAATCATGTATTCTCTTGAATACCATAGTGAAAACATGAATGCAGTTAAAAGTTAACACCTTCCACATACCAAAATCCTCAAAATTCTATATACTCAAACCATGATATCACTTAGTCCTTATATCAATCATGAGCTCATGAATATAATCAAACATCTCATTATCTTCTTATCCATTCATTATGCGCATATCATCTACTTTCCAAAAATATCTGAATAACCTTTCACGGTTACTGGTACCATTAACCATACACTTTAAGGAAAGACAACAGTGTAACAATCCTTAGATGTCTCTTTATTCCATGAGATTACTTATACAACATTATACATGATAAACATGTAATCATTCCACTACATTCTTAGACCATTGACCGAGCTTCAACATTTCTTTCATCTCACATATCATTTGTAGTTTCTTCATCATCGTCAACATAAATACTTCCCATAAGACCATACTGATTCTCTTCATGAGACTTTCCCTTAGGGCATTGGTTTGCATAATGCCCGTACGTTCCACATTTAAAGCATTTAACCATTGTTGATGTCGTAGCAATACCATTATCCTCATCCATGGTGTTAAATGAACCTTTTCCTTTGCACTTACTTGCTTTGTGTCCTTATTTTCCACACCCAAAGCATCTTCCAGTTCCATTGAAACATTCTCCTTGATGCCTCTTCCCACATGATTTACATAGGGGAAATTGAACTTTCTTTCCTCTATGATCATCATGAAACTCCATATTTCTCTTATTAGCCGAGTCAGGAAACTTACCAAATTTTACTTTATTGATCATATTATGAGATTGCTGATTCGGCATAATAATGATGTTTGGACTTCCAAATCCCATTTCATTATGAAGAATATCATTCCATTGTCCATCATATCCTCCATTATTGTGAATCATCTTGTTTCTAGCCATTTTCTAAAACCCAAAAAGAATAGTGTGAGAGGAAAAAATCATAATAAAGGGGAAGTAACTTAAATATCTAACATCTTTGGTTTAATCTAATATCGTTACCATAGTTCTAGGACTATATCCTATACGTATACTTATCCTTAGGGGAATCCCTAGACATACCTTAGAAATATCTCTAGGGATCTCACTAAAGTTCTCGCATCCTAGTTTCCAAAGGTTGACTAAACCTTTCCTCTGATACCAACTGTAGAGACCCGAAGTCTGACGTACATAGACTTTACTTTACTTTTGCGTAATACTTAGTACATAACAAAAACTCACACACACAAGGATCGTAATAGTTTAGTGTCTTTGGAAACTCGGAACGTAATCTTCTAATCGTGGTGAAAGATCTTCAATATCTCCCATAAAGATCTTCCCTTTTTTTACCTAAAACCTTTCTTTATATCCTGGGGAAAAGAAAACATAAAAGGGTGAGCTCAAATGCTCAGTAAGGGTATACAAAAGAAAAATCAATCACATCATATTCATAAGAACATAACTTTTGGAAATTTTAACCTGCAAAAGAGAGCATAATTTCATAACATGGGATAAATCATAGTAGTGAAATGAAATCCCAATAATCATAACATGAAACTTGAAACATTGTGGCATGCACACATAATCATGGAAAATCATTTCTTGTTAGTCATGACTCATTTCCAAGACTATCTTAGTGGACAAAGTCCCTTTCTGAATCGAGTAACCCTCGTTTCAGTCCTGTTTCACTGAACCGGTATAACCTACCATTCCAGCCATGTCTATCTCATGAGATATAAAATCTTTACCCAATGCATTGGAGGGAGATATAGGTCCCACCCATCTTATAATGAATCCTTTCTTATGTGTGCCACATAATCATAAAACATACATCATCGCATAACACATGTAACAAAAATGGGATTCTTGAAACATCATGACATCATAAAGCAATTCATATAAGATAAAGGAATTCATAAAAATAATTTCATCACAACATGAACAAATAAATTTAATAATAGGGATAAAAACAGAACCCTTTATTATCTTAGATGGAAAATAATTTTGATAAAACACTTGAACTCCATTCTTGAGGAAAATATCCTTTCTTCTTCAAAAAAACTTTTCCTTTCTTAACATGTCATACAATTTTAAACTAAAAGAAGTTGATTAAAAATAAACTTGAAAACTTTAAAAGTAATCTTCTTGGAAATAATGTTTTAAAAATCCATACATGCCGTATAAGTTAAAAAAACATTCTTCGTAGTTTTGTCGGAAAAGTCAAAAAAAGTACATCGTACGAAAAACGACAAAAGATTCCTTTCATATCTTTTACTAAAAACTCACTGAAGGGTAAAATAGGATTTAAACAATTATAAGTGGATGGAAACAATATTACATATTTTTGGAACATGGATGTGGATGATAAAATACACCCCAGTAGATTTCAAAGTGTAAACAATCTCGGATAAAAATGAGATTGTGATATTTCCCTTACCTTAGGTCCGACTTGCTTTGTAAGTGTCCGAACCTCCTGTATAATGATTTAAATCATGTTATTGACTTATTACAGAATCATATTCATTGTTATGATATCATATATGGTTCACTTATGACATTATATTACCTGTTCTTTTGTAAATTCCATGTTAAAGAAGCGTTTTGGGTAAAATCGTTTCATTTATCGTTGGTGTTTTGACTTGTTGTTCTTGACATCATTATTACTTATATCATGATTTACTCACTTCCAGAATATAAAATATGATTTATATATCATATATATTCAGTATATATATATATAATAGGTAGATAAATAAAATGAAAAACACCGTTCATGGAGACGGTAGTCCGTACGTACGCATGAACGCTGTTTTCCTTTCCTTATTGTCTTGAAATGGAAGTAAGTATATGACATACATATGTATATATATACATAAATCCAGTAGCTTTATAATGTCATATATTTCATTATTATTTCTTATATATACATTATAATCATTCTTAAATGGTTAACATGGAGAATGAATCTCATCGCGTCGTGGAGACGGTAGTCCGTACGTACGCACGAGCGATGATATCATTTCTATAAATATTGAATTGAATTGGAGTGGATTATACAGTATATCAGAATCAATATGATGTTGTAATAACTATGTATAGTTATTCTTTACACCATTATACCCATCCATGTAAGGTGGTGGTGGAAAATAGATTACACCACGGCGTGGAGACGGTATTCCGTACGTACGCACGCGCGGTGATTTCTTTTTCCGTAGGATGGATAGATGGTGAAATAGGGTTGTTTCATACTTATAATAACATATCAGTATATGAGTGATACTGATGCTCTTAATTCATAATGAAACAACCTAAGAAGAAGAAGTGGAAGAAGAAATAAAGATGAAAGAATTGGTAACAGTAATTACCTCTTCTTTGAAGCGCCTCTTTGAGACCTCCTTTTAGGGCACTAAAATTGGTCTTTGAGGAAGACCGGAACCTCTAGGATGTTTCTAGGGAAGTGTAGAAGAGATTTTGGCAGGGGTTGGCCGAGCTTGAGTGCTCAAATTGGTGTGAGGAGGAGGGGAAGGAGGTGTCCTTTTATAGGGGAGGAGAGGGGCACCATAGGAATTATTAAAAATATAAATTTATAATAAATCTAACCCCACTTAAAAACCTCCAAAAATGACTCATATTCGAATATTAGATGAGATAGGGTTGTAATCTCATCAACC
Source organism: Viscum album (assembly GCA_963277665.1). Taxonomy (NCBI): domain Eukaryota; kingdom Viridiplantae; phylum Streptophyta; class Magnoliopsida; order Santalales; family Viscaceae; genus Viscum; species Viscum album. The sequence continues at coordinate 821,384,762 of OY728166.1, forward strand.
AATCAAATTTAGACATGTTTGGATATTATTTTAAACCTTATCAATTAGATTTAACTCTAAGTTAAATAATTTAACTTTTACCGTGTCTTTTTGTTTTCTTTCACTATATGGTTAATACACTAACTACAACATGCCAAACGAACCCCAAATTGTTTATTATTAATATATATATCCTTATCTAAGTAATTTCGCCGAACCTTAGATTTTTAGGAATAAAATAACAATTAATAATATAATATTTGATTTAAAAACTATTTTGTGACAATTTTGACACTATTTGATATATGATTTTTGTGAAATCCATAACAGAATTATATGTTCGAACCAAGTTGCTTAAATCAACATTAATATATCATAGTAACCTATAAAATTAGTGGAATTCATAAAAAGTCTCAAATTACATTTATTTTGGTGTTTATAACATCAATTATGTCAATATTTCATTAATAAGATAATTACTGCATCATCATTGTGTCATAAATAAATTAAATCATTTAATGTCTACAAATTACAAATAAAATACCATTATGTAGTAAATCTTTTTAGCTTTCTAATGAATATTTACAATCAAATTTATCTTATGTATAACCCTATATTAAAAATGTTTTAGTAAATAAACTTTGATTTTAACTCTTTTAACTCTTCTTTAAATAAATTAATAATAAATGTCCTAATCTAATCCAAGTGGGCCTAAATGGTCATATTTTATTTCTAAGTTTGTTTTTGGTCGAACGACACTTGTCCAATAGAATTAGGACATGTGTTAGGGTAATAGTAATATCATATTTACCCTTAGTTACCCTATTTACTATTAACCGCGGTAAAAAAAAGTAAAAAGTTACTATTCACCAAAAAATTATTTTTATCTCATTGAACCACATTTTACTTACTGATATCAACCGTGTCTGTCGGATTTTTGAAATTCCATTCACAGAAGCGGTAAAATAAAGTTTTATGCAAAATTCAGTTTTTAACCTACCACTTAGTGGTTTCACTATTCATCAAAAATTGAAAGTTTTCAGAAAAAAGCCAAAATTTCATCCTAAGCTATATTTCATATTCCGAATTCAAAAATTAAGTCTATTTTACCAAATTCATAACATAGAAATTGCATTAATTAATTTTATAATGAAATCCCGCTGTTAAAATAAATAGCGTGTTTTTAAGAAACAATATCTATCAAAAGATTGACACTTGATTATGTCTGGTTTAAATGTGAAATTACATCCAATGACCAACATTGTATTAAATTGTAAAAATATATTCTAAATATACTTTAAAACCACTCAAATTAATAATTTATCACTATTAATTATTTTGATTAAAAAATTTGTTTTTAATTATAATTTAGTAATTTTCACTATTCATCAAAATATGATAGTTATCCAAAAATTACCAAAATTTCACCCTAAGCTAATTTCGATATTACGAATCCAAAAATGAATTCCATTTTGAAAAATAAAATTTACAAAATTTCAAAAAGTGGTTATTACTATTCATAACGGCTAGTTTTAATAACATTTTAATAGCATATCGCTGTTTAGTGAAACTCGTTATTGCGTATTACACACGCTATCGAGGAAGGTCGCGATTGCGTGTAATGCAAGGCAAGTCAAGGATGCGTGTTGTGCAAGCTCCTTTTGGTGTAGCATACAACACAAGACATTAATAAAATTAAAAATAATAGTTTTCATAAAATCTCGGGCTGTTACAAATAATGTATATAACATTATATTTTTAAAATAAATCTTAATTATATTAGTAATTTAAAAAAATTAATTACTAATAATAATGTTATTATTAAAAAATTATTTGTGTGTGTGTGTTTCTACATAGAATAAAATATAAATAATATATATTTTAAATATATAATAATATATATTTTAAATATTTCAATTTTTTTCAAAAAATTTGATAAAGGTGGCATCTGATTTGCACCCTTTGGTTTAGAACTCCTAAGAAGACAAGGGTATCATTATTGAATATTTTACCCTAGGATTATATAAATAAATATTTTTTTAAGGTACAAAACAACTATTCATATTCCTTTATTATAGATGTATAATACTTAAATACCAAAATATGAAACATACACACTTTTTCTTCCACATGAAATTATATCAGTGCATCACTAGCCATTAACATTATTGGAAGAAGAATTGTAGTGTGTGGTCTACTGAAGCTAGTTTTTGGGGAAGGACCTATTTTGGACCCAATCTGAGAAGGCCTTGAGGATGTCCTTTTTGGCGCTGTAATTTTTCATGGTGAATTACTTCAGCTACGTCCAATTAAATTATGGGCACACTAGACCATTTTCAGTATCCCTCGCCAATTTTGGGGGTGACACCACCACCTTGTCCATCCGAAGGCTTAAGAAGAATGTTAGAGTTCTTCTTGGGCTATCAAAATTCACCATCGATCAACGCATGAAAATTTTATACATACAATTGAAAAGCACCTAAAAGGTGGCTCCGATGATGATGACAAAGGTGTTAGAGAGGGGGGGGATGTGGTGTCATTTGGCATCCACCATCACTTCCAGGCCACTGACTAGATCCTAGTGGAGGAGGGTGAGGGAGATTGGGTCCTTGTGCGGTCCCATCCCAAGAACTAGATCTGACTACTGGCAGGAAGGGTAGTATTTTATCCTCATGATCAAATCATTCCCCTTGTAGAAGCTTCATAAGTGGCCTCTCCCCACTCCCAGACTCATGCCCAGCACCTCCATGATCTACAAATCCACCCGGGTCATGCCTTCACTGTACTCCTAGTACAGGAATGAATACTAAACAAATGTAAAACTCCTACTATGCATTACCTCAAGGTCCATACCATTCTACATTCCAAATAGTACTATGATCCAGCTCTAGAGGTTGATCCCTTACCTGTATGTGAAACCATAAAGTATACACGCATCCTGAAGGGCCCGTGTAGGGTGTGAGATGAATCTCAGAAGGATACCACCCAATGGTGTGTACTTAGTATAAGTGTTTAAGAAAACATACATCTCTATATATGGTAAACAGTATGATGTAATAAATAAACACAACCTCCACTGGTGCTCAGCAACCACTAGGGTGTGTCACCTTCTTCATCCATCGTCGGATTATCATAAGCAAATAGAGTCTTTGGCCCATGGCCCAAGGTACTCCTAATGTCACAAATTTCTGGTGAACCCTTAGGTTTCACCCCAGTCACATATCCCGATACTACTTGCCTCCTGACAACTCTTGTCTCAATGTACCGATGTCCCGAAGGTACACCAAAACAATTGGGTCCCGATCCCACAGACCCATGATCAAAAGCTCACATCGGACCATGGCACAACAACCAGTGGAATAGTAATTTATGTCCTCAAATAAATATCTAGGCCCAAAGACTCAACCACATCAAGACTTATCCCCCAACCTGATAGCCTCATTGTTATCCACCAAAGGCTCCTAACCTTCTATGTGGCTTCCTATGACAATCAACCCTAAACCAATATTACCTAAAATGAAACTATTGGGGGCCACTACCCAAACGAGTGGTCAAAACCATCTCACCACGAAGTCTAGATATGTTTACAAGACTCAAATTGGCGCTTTGGACATCACAGGTGAGCAGAAATCACCAAATAAAGAACATGAGACACACCATCTCTTGCACCTCCAACCCCTGCAACCATGTCGCTCAAACCGGATGGTCGTTCCATCCAATTATCATGGGTCATTATCAACCTAACAGACACACTGCCTCAAATTGACATCCCCAACATCCAATCCCATGGTCAAAACCACCTACGAAAATTTGGGCCAAGCCCAACCAATGATCATCATCACTCAGTCCGGATGTCCATGCCATCCTAACCTCAGGTCAAGCCCATCACAACCCCAATGGTATCATTATATGTAATCTCAAGCATTAAATTAAATATAAATAACAAAAAATCACTTTAAACAATCACTACTACAAAAATGGGCTTCATTAGTGCTCAAAACAGGCTTTAACAGCGCTAAAAAAGTTTTGTGAATCTCAGCGCTGGTATAGGGGGGTCCCTTTTATCAGCACTCTGAAAATCCCTCATAGAGGCCCCTTTTATCAACGCTAAAAATAGCACTGATAAAGGACCCCTTTATCAACGCTTTTTTGAGTGCTGATAAAAGGGACCTTTATCAGCGCTTTTAAAAAGGGCTGATAAAAGTCAAAAAAATAAAAAAATTATATAATGTGAGGAGAGATTTTCACAAAAATTGATCCCCCCTTTATCAGCGCTCGTTGCCCTTCACGCACATCCTCACATGCACACACCACTTTGCTTCCACCGAAACTCAAACCCGTGACCTCCCCCCTTTCACGGATGCACCTTTACCACTACGCCATTTCATTTTTATCTCTATTTAATGATATATCTATTTTTAATATATATTTATATATAAATATATATATAGTTATATTTATTCATATAATGATAGAGATTCATATTAATATAAATATATTTATTCATATATTAGTATATATATATTCATTCGTATATTAATATTTATTTATAATTATTTATATATATATTTTTAGTTATAATTTTTTATTCATATATTTATTTGTATATTAATATATACTTATAAGATTAGTTTCAAATACATTTATGAAAAATGTCTTTTATGTGTTTTTATTAATAAATAAATAAATACATACATATATACAACACACACACACACAGACACACACACAGAGACACATATATATTTACGAATAAATACATATATATGTGTATTTGAAAAGCTATAGAATGTTAAAACAACCATAACATATAATCCAGAAGCCTGTTTCAACTCCACAACCATTCAAATCAAGGAAAATGAAAAAAAATTCGATATAATATGTGGTACAGTCCTAACAGACATTCGGATCAGAAGTTATACTTTTTTGAATGTTTACAAATCAGGGTATCCCGACTAAAAACACAGTTTTGGAGGACTTATTGGCCTTTTCGCCATGAAAAATGTGACAGAAGCTTTGCTTTAGTTATTAGCACATAGAGCTCATCGCAGGCTTCGATTTGATTTATTGTAGAGCTCAAACGGACACCCAGATCAAAAGTTAAGGTAGTTTGAAGTTTGAGATACATTTTTAACTTATATTATATCTTTTATTAATTTTTTTTGATTTTTTGTGTCTTCAAATTGTTATTAGATGATTTTTAATCAATAATAATTAGTAAATTATTAATGAATAATATTTTTTAAAATATTTTAAAGCTATTTTCACTAAATTTCTTATATATTAAATGTAGTAGTCTATTTATACTTTTCTAAAACATATTTAAAAAATATATTTTATATTTATAAGAATATAAATATATTTATATAATAATATTTTATTTTTCATGATTTTTTTGAAACATAAAATTTATCACTGATAGGAAAAAGCGATGATAAATCCCCCCTTTATCAGTGCTACTAAAAGAAGCGCTGATAAAGGGGTCCCCTTTATCAGCGGTAAAAAAAGCGCTGATAAAGAGGGGCCTTTAACAGCGCTTTTTTTAGCGCTGTTAAAAGGGCCCCTTTATCAGAGCTTTTTTTAGCGCTGATAAAAGGGTAGCACTTCCCTTGCCCATTTTTTTAGTAGTGAAATAATTCAATTTAAACAAATTGAATTACACTAGCTACCAGCTATAACACAATATCACTGATGTCTTGAATACCTGTAAATAGCATAATCAAGATTTAACAATTTAAACTAATGAGTTTAAATCAAAAATAAAAATTATAACCATTTTGGCACCCTCATCCAAAATTTCACATTGAGAGACAAACTCTAACCTATCCTTGCTCACATAATCAAGGTAAGAGATTGGCCAACGGCTTCCCATGAGGCATAAAGTGAATTAAATATAAAGAAACAGGGGCTCGCTCAATACCCATCGTTGCGCTAAAAAGCCTCAATCCCCAAATGTATACAAAAACACAAAACAAGGAATGTACCACCTACCTCATACACGTACGATACTCCTCGTCTAGAATTGGACTCTAATTCAGCCTAGAGCAAGGCAGATCTACAATACAAGAATGAAAATTCAAGGTCCGATAACTAGTTTGAGAAGTGAAATCATGAAGAACGACTCAAGAGGAATCAAGATCTTACCAAAGGTGTTCCAATGGATCTGATGATGTTTAAATCGATGTTCATATGAAGGTTTGGGAGAAAAAATGAGTCTCAGTCGATTGGTTCGTAAACCCAAGTGAGTCCTACTACCACTCTACAATAAAATGAGGATACTACCTGTTTTAACCAAAAATTAGAAAGTACACAGTATGTAATTAAAAAAACACTCTGTGTATATAGTCATGTCGACCATTTTCACTGACTTAATTTCTATGCCATTAAAATGTCTTGTCAACATGATTACATGGCGTGTACTGATAGGTACACGGTGTGTACTTAGGTGATCCTCTCTTTCTTACTGACATCCCTACATGCCATATATAGCTATTGCATAGCATGTTCCTAGGATTACACGGTGTGTAATACCAATTTATGCCATGTACCTGTCTTGAAACCAGTACTAACCTTCTTTTCCTTCTTTTCCTCAAAATAACCCAAAACAAAACTCATACCTTAAAAGAATAACAAGGTTTTTACAGCACTGATCGGTTTCATGATTCCATGACTGCATTTTCTCTCATTCACTTTCTTTTTTATGAGTGGCACCATCCAGATAGAGTCATGTTCTAGTTTGGATTTGTTCAGTGTATTCCCTTTCCACCTAGACAGTTAGTAGTGCTTCATTCTGTGAAGTTCATAGGGAGATTGGATGCAGAGTCAACGACATGAAATGTATTTGGACCTCAGGGATAAAAGAGTGTCAATTCATATCGAGGGTATGTGTACGATGTGATTCTTTCTAGTAAAGCAACTCGAGTATGATTTATGGTATAGATTGAACTCTATGTTGTATCTTACTCTACACAACAGAAGAATTTAGGTCTGATAAGTTAAAAGATTTCTATTAGATTGTTTGTTGTATTTTTTTAATTCATTTTGAATCTTTTTATAGCATAATCAACTAAACCATATTATCCACATGTAAAATCTATGGGAGGGGGGGGGGGGGTTTAGCTAGGTAACGTACCATACTACAGCACAGGGGATGATGTGAACATATCATGTTCTACACTATAGTATCTTTGTTTGTCTAGTGTTATTCTTACCCAAGGAGAGGAGGTACCTAATGGTTCTGGGCATAGCGGAAGCTCGTGGGTGGATGTGCCCACTTGGATTTTTTTCATTAGCAATGATCAATCCGGGATCAATATGACGATAAACTCCAGTCTCCACGAATTGATTCACAGAAATATACAAAGAAGAAGAATGGTCCTAGAACCACAAATGTGGATCGTCACAGATTGATTATAATTAATTTAATTAATTGACAAGATGTACATTTTGGGTGTTCTTTCTTTGTTGATATTCTGGATCACGTTCCGATGTGATTCGTCACTGTGTCACAGAAGCCAAGGGTAGACTTCCTCTAGAGGTGATCCACACATGCACCACGTATCTCTGGACGTCGCCAAAGGTGTCTCTGGGTGCTAGCGTGGAGAAACATTTACTTTTATTGCCTACCTTAGATAGTCTTGATACAACGAAGAGGATATCTCTTGGTCTCGAGAGCATTTTTGGAGGAAGGATTTCTTTGGGTCTTGAGATAATTCTCCAAAATTGTTGTGCACAACGATTCTCTTGTGAAAAGATTTGGGGTTTTGAGGATATTTATAATCAGTTTTGAGGTTATAGAGTTATGACAATAAATATACGCGTTATGCTTTTTATTTATTTAATTAACTCTTATTGAAAACCCGATGTCGAATAATTAATTCCTTGACATACGCCCACGGGGATTATAATAAATATCATTTAATAAAACGATATTTCCTCAAAATCCCGACTGGAAAAACTAAACGACATGTAATCATTAATACACGGTGTGTACTTGTATTCCATAAAACTACACGGTGTGTAATCATTAATACACGGCGTGTACTTGTTTTTCACTTTCCTTTCCAAAATGAAAATTGCACGGCGTGTAATCATTATTACATGGCGTATATATCTTGTTTTTCATTTCCTTCTTCCACCATCATAAAAAGGATTTAGGCTTCCTTGAATAATTATTAAACCATGTACGGGAATAATCATTATTCTACTTGAGATACTTGGATACCCTTAGTGTGTGACCCTCTAGGCCACTTTCTCATTGGCATCAGGTGGGCTTGCCTAAAGTCTATGTTTACTATCTAGAAATGGGTCAAGGCACCCAAGAGAAATAATTTGATGGCGTATTGATGTGTCACCTCATACGAATGCATACTATGTAATTTAATCCCTTTGTCTCAATATCTCATCAAGCAGGTTTCCTGGTAGTGTCATAAACCTATATGCTTGATTTGTCATTCTTTGACTTTCAGAAATAAACTTCTCATGTCACCATGGCCATGGAACTTTTTCGACGGTTCTATTTCAATCAAAGGGCCCAATGTCATGACCCGTCCTCGGGGCCAGTGTCGTGACTACCCCAGGCCCTCCTTCCATAGTCCAGAGGCTGGAGACTATAACTAAAGGCGTAAATCCCTATACTAGGATGGCATTGCCTTTAGAAATGTAACAAACACTACAGAGTATGCAACTGAAGTAAGCACCAAGCAATACTATATATGAAAGTAAATGTTGAAAGTAAAAGGGGCCAGAAATACAATCCCAACAATAACTATAGTACAACTGAAAAGCTAGTACAACTGCAGTAAAGTAAAACAGTAACCATTGGGTCATCCTCCATGAATCCCACCGAAAGGGTAGGTACAGATGGCCTCCTCGGCACCCCAGGTCCGTCCGTCTGCTCCGTGTACGTCTCGCCAAGTGGTCCACCACTGGGTACCGTCCATCTCCACATATCTATTTCTCGATTAGTGATGTTCTTCATCTGCATCCAACATAATGTGGTGCGGGCATAGCCCGTGCAGGGGTGAGTATTTGATACTCAGTAGGGACCCCCTAGACCCCTGAAGGAGTCCCAGAATCCACGAAGGATAAACCACAGAATAAAGATACAATCATGAAGTATCAACCAAATTTTCTTAGGTATATGCCCGTACATATACATAATTCATCAATCCTAGTTTGGATCCAACTCTCGAGCCCAAGCACAACCCAGTCCACACGGGATAGAAGTCAATCACATCGATGATAATGACTGAAATTAAAGACTCTGCTCACACAGGTATACATCTTTCGTATAGCGATAAAGATGATCAGATGTAGTAACTAAATCATATATGTTGTTGTACCCACATAGGATGCTAGACCAGCTAAGCCATAGGACCCATGTAGGATACTAGACCAGCTACTCTATCGGACCCACTCAGGATACAAGTACAGAAGTCAAACTGTTGGACCCACTTAGAATTCAAGTACAGTAGTCATCGTTGTTGAACCCACAGAGAATTTCAGTACAGTTTTCATCACTACCGAACCCACGGAGGATTTCAGTAAAGTCGTCGTCGCTGCTGAACCCACGGAGGATTCCAGTACAATAGCTTTCGTAGTCACAACCAGCTCTAGGGTTTCGGCACATAGCACGCTCGATTTCGGGAGGGTATGCTTCTTGAGAAAAGGGGTCGATAAATCAACTATCACGAAGTCCAGAGTTGATGTATCCTGGTGTTTTTTCTCATCAAAAGAAACCCAATGCGACAGACGGCGCGTCAATCGGACGCCTGATCTGAGAGTTGTTGGCTTTTCCGTTCCAGGGGCCCAGTTGGAATTACGCTCGTTCCAAACCTGACCATCTTCAAAAGTTATCCAAAACTCACTAAGAGTATCGAAAAAGGACTGCCTCATCGTAAAGGTCTTAGTGTCACAGACGGCGTATCGATCGGACGCACGGTCGTGAATTTATTTTCATTTAAGTGAAACGGGCCCGACACGTCAAGCCTGGTGGGCTGGCGGGTCGGCCCGCCCTGACATGGTGGGTCTGACCCGGCTAAATGGTCGGCCAGGCCCAAGGATGCACGGCCCGGCCCGGTGGGGCATGGCCCAGCCCGTGGCAGGCAGCACGACATGCGCAAGGGCGCGGCCTGGCCCGACTGGGCGCGGCCCGGCTCAGCGACAGGCGGCCCGTCCCATGCAACGCGGCCAGGCCCGCAGCTGGCTACAGCTCGGCCAGCTAGCCAAACCGGTGTGCCCCCCCCCCCCCGATTTCCCAAACCGGCACGTCGAGCGGTGCCCCCCTCCTGTCCGACCGACCGAAGCTAGCCTATCTTCCGGGCAATGAGCAGCCCACACGGGCGGGCCATGGTTCTCCCACGCAGCACCTGTAGGTGTCGTGGCCTCCTTCAACCCGGCCGGCTGGTGGCTGGCCTATTCACTGCCGAAGCGGCAGCAGAGGAGGTCGTGGTCCTCCACAGCAGGGTGCCCCTTGTGGCATCGCAGTCTCCCTGTCCGTCTGGCTATGGCCGGCCGGTTCTCCTTTTCCCGAGCGACCCACGGATTGTGGGCCATGGTTCTTCCGTAGCGAGGCGCCCTCATGGCGTCGCGGTTGCTTCGGCTCGGCCGGCTTTTTCCGGCAGGTTCTTCTTCACCCGAGCGTCCTACTGATGTGGGTCGCAGTTTCCTCCACGCGGCCACCACCTCCGTTCGCTACCGCCTCCAGTGGCCACCGCCTCCCGTTGTTGCTAGAAAAATATTCAAGAACCATCGGAGGGTTGTTGAGATGTGTTCGTTCAGCCTGCACCCTCCGCATTAGGCAATATCAATTGGCCGGATACAAAACAAGCATTCACCATGGATGGGATATAATTTCATTCACTTAAAAATTATATCAAACCCCTACCTTGATTCTAATGCTCGCTTGTTCATATTGCGGGAAGATGATTCAATGTTGACTTCGATTCATTGACGTCGGGGTGCATCCGAGGAGGAAGTGTAGTAGATGTTTCCTCACAGACGGCGCCCCCCCCCCCTTAACGCGGAGGAAGAAGAAGAATGATGACATTCCTAGTGAGCATCACCTCACGTTCTTGCCTCAGTCGTCGAGAGAATATGGTTCCTCATGTTCTTCGTTGGTGAGGGATGAAGCACTCCTCCGATTCTCCAAAGGCTCTACCACCAAATATTTTCAAAGAAAATATAATAGAAAGCCTTCCAAAATAAAATAGAATTTCCATGAAATTCCAAAAAAATCAAATAAATTGTTGACACCACAAATTAATTAATGAAGTCATTAATTAATTGTGCTGGCATACTTAATGAGAGGGAGGTAGAGAGGGTCCTCCATAATAAATGAGGGGTGTTGTCAAAATAAATAAAGGGGGTGTTAATGGGGAGTTTAAGAGAGTTTAGGGGAGATGAAAGGGTTTGGATTAGTGTGGGCCCCACCAAACTAAATCCTCACATGGGAGGTTATGTGGGGTATGTACCCCACCCCTAACTTCCTCTTGGAGTAAATAACCACCTCTTAAAATAAGATTGTGTATCTCCACAATTTTATTTAATTTAAAATAAAACCCCAAATCAAAACATTCAACCCGCATAAAACACAACTTCTATAAAGGTCCCCTTAAGTGAATACTGGCGATGCAAGTCCATCGGTGTCCTCGGATTTCAATTCCTAGCACTGGTTCAAAATATAGAAAAACTCACTCGTACGTTTACTGAACGTACCCGAAAAAAACATCAAAAATTGATTTCGGGCACACCGGGCCTCATATTCAGGTGCCGTTAGAAACCACATACTCGTAAAATTCGAAAGTATTTAAGGAAAAAAATTCCTTGAAATTTCATGGTCATTAAATTACCCCCACCTCATGGATTTACGTCCCTATAAAGCTACAACACACACTAGGGGAACAAATTGCGTAATGAGCTCGTATCTGAGCCTCCCACTCCCAAGTGCTCTCCTAGAGGTTCTCGTGCTGCCAGTGAATGCGCACCAGAGGAATAGACCGTCCACGTAGGACTGGCTCCTCTCGATCCTCGATCTCCACTGGAACCTCCGTGAAGGTCGCCCCGTCATCGATGTCCAGCTCCCCATGGTCGATGATGTGGGACGGATCGTGCACGTATCTCCTCAGCTGGGATAAGTGGAAGATGTCATGAACCCGGTGCAACTGAGGTGGAAGGTTCAAGTAGTAAGCCTCCTCGCCTACTCTGCTGAGGACCTATAAAGGCCCGATGAAATGTAGAGATAACTTTCCACCCCAGCCAAATCACTGTAGACATCATCGAGGTTAGACCAGTAAGAAAACGTCCTCGCCATCCTTGAACTCTAGTGGTCTCCATATCCTATCAACAAAGGACTTTTGTCTGCTCTGTATAGTCTGCTTCCACTCCTGGATGATCTGCACCTTCTCCGTCGTAGCCTGAACTATCTCTGGTTGTACAAGTGCTGACTCCCCTAGGTCAGTCCAGCACAGAGGTGATCTGTAAGGTCGGTCATACAGTGCCTCGTAAGGTGCCATCCTGATATTGGATTGGTAGTTGTTGTTGTATGAAAACTCCACCAAGGGTAGGTGATCCTCCCAGTTGTGACCAAAGTTGAGGACACATGTACGAAGCATGACCTCAAGAGTTTGAACGGTTCTCTCGGTCTGACCATCCGTCTGAGGATCCAAGGAGGTGCTCAAGTGAAGTTGTGTTCCAAAAGCCTCCTATAACCCCTTCCAAAGCAGAGAAGTGAAAAAAGCATCTCAATCGGAGATGATAGTCGATGGAACACCATGAAGCCGTACGATCTCCCGAATGGAGAGGTGTCCCAAGCTCTCTAATGAGCCATGCTCTCTGATCAGTAGGAAGTGGGCCGACTTGGTGAGTTGGTCTACGATCACCTAGATAGAGTCGTGTCCTCTGGATGTATGTGGAAGCCCCATTACGAAATCCATGGATATCCCGTCCCACTTCCACTCTAGGACCTCTAAGTGATGAACCATGCCTTCTGGTACCTGGTGTTCCACCTTCAATTGCTGACAAGTGAGGCATCGTGAAACGAACTCTGATATTGCCTTCTTCATACCCGGCCACCAGCGATGTCGTCTGAGGTCTTGATACATCTTCGCCACTCCTGGATGTACTACTAGAGGGGAAGTGTGGAACTCCTTCATCACCTCCTCCGGTAGTGCAACTGGTACCATGGTACGTCCCCTGAAGATGATGACTTGCTCCCCTCCTTCAGAAAATCCGTCAGGTGCATGCCCTGAGGATATCTAAGCATGTCGCTTCTCAAAGTCAACATCCCCACGTTGTGCCTCTCTAACTCGCTGAAGGAGTGGAGGAGTGACTATGAGAGACTATAGAAAATCTTCTCCATCTCTATCCACAAAGGATATCCGAAACGTGACCAGATGTTATGTCGCCTCTCTTAGAAGCTAAATTCCCAATCTCCTGTTGAGAGAATCTGCTACAATATTCCCCTTCCAAAGAGTATAGACTATCTCAAAGTCATAGTCTAGGATGAACTCAAGCCAATGTTGATGTCTCGGGTTCAGTTCCTTCTACGAGAATATGTACCTAAGACTCTGGTGGTCAGAGTAGATTGTAAAGTGCTCACCAATCAGATAGTGATGCCACATCTTCAAGGTGAAGACCACTGCTGGTAACTCCAAGTCATGGGTAGCGTAGTTCTGCTTGTGATGTCTCAACTACCATGAACCATATGCGATCACTACTTTCTCCTGTATCAGGACACACCTGAGTCTGGTCCCTGATGCGTCGCAGTAAACTACGTACCCTACACCCTCCTCCAGTAGCCTCAAGATGGGTGCACTGTTCAATCTCTGCCTCAGCTCCTGAAAGCTCTGCTGACATCTATCTAGCCTCACTAAGGGTTTCCCCTTCTTCATCAAGGATGAAAGTGGTGGTACAACCCTGAAGAAGTGTGTCACAAATCTTTGATAGTACCCATCCAGACTGAGGAAACTCTGCACCTCCATCACACTCCTGGGTGGCTCCCGAGCAAGTACTGCCTCGATCTTCACTGGATCCACTGCAACTCCAGCCTCCAAGATGATGTGTCCCAGGAATTGAACCTCCCGAATCCAGAACTGACACTTCAAGATCTTAACATAAAGATGGTTCTCTCAGAGTGTATCCAGTACAACCCTCAAGTGGTAGGTGTGCTCCTCCTCAATAGTGGAGTAAATCAGTATGTCGTCGATGAAAACTACAACAAATCAATCAAGGTAAGGCTGGAAGATCCTATTCATGAGACTCATGAACACCGCTGTAGTATTGGTTACACCGAATGGCATAACCAAGAACTCATAGTGGCTAAACTAACACCTGAAGGCCGTCTTCTGCACATCCTCATCTCGAAATCTGAGCTGGTGATAGCTTGAACTGAGGTCTATCTTCGAGAACCATCGTGATCCCTTGAGCTGAACAAAGAGGCCATCAATCCTTGGAAGTGGATACTTGTTCTTCATGGTCACCTGATTCAGGCGATGGTAGTTCACACACAGTCGCAATATCACATCCACCTTTTTGGAAAACAAAATCAGAGAAGCTCAGGGTGAAACACTGGGTTGGATAAATCCCTCCCCCTGCAAGTCCTCTAGCTGTACCCGCAGCTCATGAAGCTCAGTGGGAGCCATCCGATATGCTGGAGTAGATATCAGTGTTGTTCTAGGTTATAGGTCAATGTATAATTCTACCTCTCCGTGAGGAGGTAGTCTTGGAACGTCTTCAGGAAAAACGTCAGCATACTGATCCACCACAACAAGAAAAATCAGACACCGCACATCAATCGCTCCGAGGATGAGACTAGACAACTGATGTGTGATCGGCTGCCCTCTCCTCTGCGTAAGTCCATCTTTCTCTGCAAAGGCTCCCTTCTTTCCGGTGAAGGTGAACCTGGTCTCTTCTATGCGGACACACCGCACTTTGTGCCTAATACAGTCGATCTGAGCATGTACTATAGATAAATATTTCATAACCAAGATGACGTCGTAAGGACTTGACGCCACTACAAGAAGATCTTAGCAGAATCTCTCGCCTCCTAGAGTAAGCTCACACTACAGGAACTATTGCGTAATATTCAAGTCTGCTCCCGTAGAAGTCTCTAGCTATAAGGATTGAGCAAACGGCTCTGTCAAAATCTCCAAGCTCCGAACAAGGGCAGCAGAAATAAAATAATGACTCGCGCATGTGTCTATAAGAACTATAGCAAGGGTGGAGTAGACACAGATAGTACATCGAATCATCTCAGGTGCGTTGTGGTCGTAGGCCTTGACTGCCTGGAGCTGAGCTCGCCTCTGTCTGCCAGCTCCTTGTGGTCGGGGTGGTGGTGGTAGAGCCTCGAAACAGCGTCCACCACCCACTTCTCGGCCAGCTTTTGTTCCATGTCTGCCTGCTCCTGGAGGACCACCACAGTTGAACATCTGCCTCTTCCTGGGAGGTCCCTCTACTATCTACTGCTCGTCGGCATGGTAGGTTGGACATTCTTGAGCCATGTGACCCTGACCGCCGCATGCATAGCACTGCCTACTCCTCATAAAGCTGGATCTGTTTCTTGTTCCCCGAACAACCGAACCTGTATCCTGAGGTCTCCCCTCTGATGGCCTGGTCCTCTTGGACCTCTGTGAAATCTGTCTACTACCAGCTGCAGAAGACTCTGCTTTGTGTCGCCCTGCGGTGGGTCTCGCTATTGGAGACTGCTCATCAAGGAATCTCTCCACTAGAAGGGCTCACTCTAACACCCCCGCCTGTGTTGGGATGCTAAGGGGAATATTTGAAGCACTGATCTCATGCCTTAGTCCCTGCTAGAAGTTCTATGCTCTGAATAATGGGTCTCGTACCATATCCGTGGAGTAGCGTGAGAGGTCAGTGATCCTCGCTAAGTACTGAGCTACTGTCATGCTGCCCTCCTGCAGATGAAGTAACTCCTGAATCCCCACTGCATGAAGGGTGGCTGGAACAAACTCTGAGCAGAAGAGAATCTCGAAGTCCTTCTAGAGTAAAGATGCCTCATCATGCACATAGAGCATCAGGCTCCACTATCTACCTACTGCTGCATGTAGGAGTCTCGCGGAAAGGATCATCATAAGGTCTTCTTGTGTCCCTACCAATCTGAAAAATCTGATGACAACCACCATCCCATCATCAGATGCCTGTGGGTATTTCTCTCCGTAGAACCTGGGCAGCCTCTGTCGCTAGAACTCATGCAACACACTCAAACGGTGTGCACTCTCTACTGTTGGGGTTGGTGGTATCGGTGGCCCAGCGGGTAGTGGTACCGTTGGTGCCTCTGCTGTGATGGGGCCCCTGCACCGAGGCCTCGTCGGTCGGTGGGCTACCATCTCGTACGTAACTCAGAACCCTAGATGGCGACCTTTGTGGGGCCATCCTGAAATGAAACTGGTGTGCCACGGTCAAATAGTATACCTGGTGAGCTGACATAAAGTAATCACAGAGAAAACTTTTGAAACACACATCCAATCAGTGTTTTCGTGCACTGAGTCAGAAATCAGAGGTCAAGGTCCTGGTGTATAGATACGTCGGCCGCCACACCAACACTGGACTCCCTGTACTGAAAACCACACTCAATACCCTTAACAATATCTCTTCACAGAAAAGAATCATCAGAGTCTTGAGTTCTATAGTAGAACCGACTCCTCTTATACAAATTTGTCCCAACCCGTCCTCGGGGCCTGTGTCGTGACTACCCCAAGCCCGCCTGCTATAGGCTAGGGGTTGGTGACTAGCACCAGATGTGTTAATCCCAATACTGAGAATGCATTCCCTTTATAAAAGTAACAAACACAATAGAGTATGCAACTGACGTAAGCACTAAGCAATACTGTATATAATAGTAAATGCTGAAAGGAAAAGGGGCCAAAAATACAATCCCATAAGTAAGTACAGTACAACTGAAATGCTAGTACAACTGCAGTAAAGTAAAACAGCAACCCCTAAGTCATCCTCTGGGAATCCCACCTGAAGGATGGGTACAAATGGCCTCCTCAGCACCCCAGGTCCATCCATCCGCACTGTGTACATCTCGCCAAGTGGTCAACCTCTAGGTATCGTCCAGCTTCACAAGTCTCCTCCTCAATCAGTGCATTCTGTCGTCTTCATCCAACACAACGTAGTGCAGGCATAGCCTGTGTAGGGTTGAGTATACGATACTCAGTAGCGACCCCGAGACCCCCTAAGGTCTCCCGGAATCCATGAAGGATAAACCACATAAGAAAGATACAATCACAAAGTATCAACCAACTCTACTCAGGTATACGCCCATACATATACCTTAGTCATCAATCCATGTTCGGCTCCATCTCTTGAACCCAATCACAACCCAATCCACACAGGAAATAAGTCAATTTCATTGATGATAATGATTCAAAGTCAAGACTCAAGTCACACAGGTATACATCTTTCATATAGAAATAGAGATGATCAGATGTAGTCACTTATTCATTTAAGCTATCAGACCCATGTAAGATACTAGACCAGCTAAGATGTCAGACCCACATAGGATACTAGACCAGCTACTCTATCGGACCCACTTAGGATACAAGTACAGAAGTCAAACTATCAGACCCACTTATGATAAAAGTATACTAGTAATCGTTTTCAAACCCATAGAGGGATCTAGTATAGTTTTCGTTACTGCCCAACCTTGGAAGGATTCTAGTATAGTCATCGTCACTGCCAAACCCACGGAGGATTTCAGTATAGTAGTCCTCCCAACCGCAACCAGCTCAAGGGTTCCTGCACACTGCATGCTCGATTTCAGGAGGGTTTGCTCCAAGAACAAAGAGGTCGATACATCAACAATCACTAAGTCCAGAGTTGATGTATTTTGAAGTTCCGCCTCATCAAAAGAAACCCAACGTAATAGATAGTACGTCAATTGGAAGCCCGGTCTGAGAGTTATTGGCTTTTCCGTTCCTGGAGCCCGGTTGGAATTACTCTCATTCCAAACCCGACCATCTTCCAAATTCATCCAAAACTCATTAAGAGTATTGAAAAAGTACCACCACATCGCAAGGGTCCCATTTCCACATACGGCGTGTCGATCGGACGTAGGGTCGTGATGTTATTCGTATTTAAGCGAAATGGGCCCGGCCCGTCAAGCCCGGTGGGCTGGCGGGTCGGCCCGTCCTGGCTAGGCGGGTCATACCCATCTAAGGGGTCGTCCCAGCCCGATGATGTGCGGCCCGGCCCGGGGCAGGCGGCCCGGCTTGCGCAAGGGCACGACCTGGCCCAGCGGGGCACGCCCCGGCCCCACGGCAGGTAACCCAGCCGTTGCAAGGCGGCCCAACCCGCGGCTGGCCGAGACAGTGCACCCCCCCCCCCATTTTCTGAACTGGTGGCACCACCCCTCTTGTCCGGCCAACCGAAGCCAACTGGTCTTCCCGGCGCGAGTGGCCCACACGGGCGTGCCACAGGTTCTCCCGTGCGGCACCTACGGGTGTCGCGGCCTCCTTCAACTCGGCTGTCCAGTTCACCGCCGAAGCGTCCCACGGAGCACGAGCTACGGTCCTCCATAGTGCAATGCCTATTGAGGCTCCGCGGTCTCCCTATCTAGCCATCTGGTTCTTCTTTTTCTGAGCAGCCCATGGATTGCGGGTCGCAGTTCTTCCGCAGCGGGGCGCCCTCATGGCACCATGGTTTCTTCAGTTCTGTCGGCTTTAGCCGACCGGTTCTTCTTCGGCCGAGCGGCCTGCGGATGCGGCCTATGGTTTCCTCCATGCGGCCAGTGTGTGGCTGCGACCTCCATTCTCCACTGCCTCCCACTACCGCAACCAAAATATTCAAGAACAATTGGAGGGTCATCGGGCCGTGTTCATTCAGACCGTGCCCTCTGCGTTAGACGATATCAATTGGCCGAAGACAAAACAAGCCTTCACTAGGGATAAGATATTATTTCATTCATTTAAAAATTATATCAAACCCCCTACCTTGATTCTTGATGCTCTCTTTTCCGTGTTGCGGGAAGAGGGTCCGAAGTTGACGTTGATTCGTTGACGTCGGGGTGCATCTGAGGAGGAAGCGTAGTCAATGTTTCCTCACAGATGGAATCTCCTCCCTTGATGCGGTGGAAGAAGAAGAATGATGACATTACTCATGAGAATCGCCTCATTTTCTTTCCTTGGTCGTCAAGAGAATATCGTTCCTCATGTTCTTCGTTGGTGAGGGATGAAGCTCTCCTCCAATTCTCCAAATGCTCTACCACCAAATATTTTCCAACAAAATATAATATAAAGGCTTCTCCAATAAAATAGAATTACCTTGCAATTCAGAACAATTCAAATGAATTTTTGACACCATAAATTAATTAATGAAGTCATTAATATATTTTGTTAGCATACTTAATGAGAGGGAGGTAGAGAGGCTCTTCCATAATAAATGAAGGGTGTTGTCAAAACAAATAAACGGGGTGTTAATGTGGAGTTTAAGGGAGTTGAGGGGAGGTGAAAGGGGTTGGATTCGGGTGGGTCCCACCACACTAAATCCTCACATTGGACGTTATGTGGGGTGTGGGACCCACCCCTAACTTCCTCTTGGAGGAAAGAACCACCTCTTAAAATAAAATTTTGTATCACCACAATTTTATTTAATTTAAGATGAACCCTCAAATTAAAACTTTCAACCTGCATAAAATGCAACTCCGGTAAAGGTCCCCTTAAGCGAATACCAGTGATGTGAGTCCATCGGTGTCATCAGAATTCAATTCCATGCACCGGTTCAAAAGATAGAAAAACCCACTCATACGTTTACTAAACGTACCCTAACAAAACTTTGAAAATTTATTCCGGGCACACCGGGCCTTGGAATCAGGTGCTGTCAGAAACAGCAGACTCATTAAATTTCAAATTATTTAAGAAAAAAATTCCTTGAAGTTTCTGGGTCTTTAGACCTAAGATATCTGCTTCCATAAATATGGAATGGAAAAAATCCTTCCTCAACTTATTCATTAACAATATGTCATTTTTGACGCACCCAACGTACCCTACTTCCCGCCAACTATATTTGTGACGGTTTTTGGTAGAGAATATCTAAGTGCGCAAGTCATGACATGAGTTAATGATAATCATTCAGTCTAAGGACCATCTCACACACTCGCAGATAGCAATATCTGATGACACCAAAACATGCGGAATTACTACTGGCGATTCGGTTATCATAATCTCCCATCTTGGAGATTACCAAGTGCGAACTCCATAAGAGAGATTCTCGTCTTATTATGAGTACTTTCACTCGACGGTCTGTATACTATGTTTCCTATCATAGTATGTCATCCAACCGTAGAACTTTATTTAAGAATATTTGTTATATCATTTCAAGTTTCTCATCATAGCGGGGATCTTCCATGACCTTATTAATGCAACAAATATTCCAAGACATTATTATATTATAGTCATTCAGAACAATGAACAATATATAATAAGAGTAAATTCATGTAATCAAAGTACAAAACATTAGGTTCTCATGACACCAACCCTCACAAACTCCCACTTGGACTACAGCCAATTGCCTATGACTTTTAGTTCGATAGACCTCACATGATGATCATGTTTCTGCTGAGTCAAGGCTTTAGTCAAGGGGTCTGCCACGTTGTCTTCCATGGAAATACTGCTCACTGCAACTTCTTCTCTCTGAGAAAAATCCCTCGGGATATGATACTTCCGACTTATGTGCTTTGTCTGTTGATGTGACCTTGTCTCTTGCAAGTGTCACTCCAGCAGTATTATAACAATAGAGTGTGAAAGGATCTTTACTGATAAGTACTACAAAAAATCCTGGATGAAGCTTCTCATCCATAATGCTTCTTTAGTTTCATCAGAAGCTGCGATATACTTGGACTCTGCAGGAGAATCTTCCACCACACTTTGCTTTGAGCTCTTCCAGCTCACTACAGCCCCATTCAAACTGAAGATGTATCTAGTCTATGACTTCATGTCATCTTGATCAGTCAGAAAACTAGCATCTACATGTCCTCTGATTACTAGTTCCTCATCTCCTCCACAAACCATGAACATATGCTTAGTACACCTCGGATACTTAAGGATAGTCTTGACTACCATCCAATGGCGGTCTCCTGGATCAGCTTGATATCTTCCAACTTTACTTAATCCATAACCAAAATCTAGCCTTGTACATAGCATAGCATACATGGCTGACCCAATCACAGATGAATAAGGGATCCTTTCCATTTTCTTTTTTTCCTCATGTGTCTGAGGAAGCATTTCCTTGGAAAGATGAATTCCATATGAAACTGGAAACAATCCCCTCTTGGATTGTTCCATAATGAATCTCTTCAGTATCTTGTCAATGTATGTACTTTGACTCAGTCCCAACATTCTCTTGGATCTGTCATGGTGGATCTTGATCCCAATAATATATGTGGCCTCGCCCAAGTCTTTCATGGAGAAGAATTTATGCAACCATGCCTTAACTGAATGTAAGACAGGTAATTCGTTTCCAATTAGTAATATGTCATCGACATATACAATTAGGAAAACAACTGAACTTCCACTAAACCTTTTGTAGACACAAGGCTCACATTCATTCTTAACAAATCCAAATTCTGTTTCATCTTCCTCAAAACAAATTTCCCATGATATTGATTCTTTCTTTAATCCATAAATGGATTTCTGAAACTTACATACCTTTTTGGAATCCTTTGGAGTCACAAAACCTTCAGGTTGTGTCACGTAGACATCTTCCTAGTGGTTCCGGTTGAGTAATGTTGTTTTAACATCCATTTTCCAAATTTCAAAGTATTGGTAAGCAAAAATGGCCAATAGTATTCTGATGGATTTCAGCATCACAAAAGGTGAAAAGTTTTCATCATAGTCAATTCCTTGACGCTTTCTAAAACCTTTAGCAACCAGTTGTGCCTTATAGGTGTTGACTTTTCCCTCCTTGTCCAGTTTCTTCTTGAATACCCATTTATTACTCATAGGATTTACATCAACTGGAGGATCTACCAAAATCTAGACTTGGTTTTTGTACATGGAATCCATTTCATAATTCATGGATTCTTTCCACTTGGCAACTTTTGTGCCTTCAACTGCTTCCTTGTAGGTAAGAGGATCATCATTGTCAAACAATAAGGAGTCACCATCCTCTGTGACAAGAAAACCATATCGTTCTGGTTGTCTTACCTCTCTCGTACTCCTACGTAGTTCTTGTGTCTCTGGATTAGATTTTTCTTCCATGGGGCTTTGTGGAATCTTTTCTTGTATCAAATCTTGTGTATCTTGTGCCTCGGCTTCATCGAAGTCTATCTCGCTCCCACTATCTCTTTTAAATATGTTCTCCCTATCAAGGAATATGGCGTGCCTTGCCACTATAACATTTTTGTTGGAGGGGTTGTATAGGTAATATCCTCATGTTTCCTTGGGAAAACCTATAAAGATACACATTGTGCCTCAGGGTGCATGTTTTTTACCTGAAGAGGCCTTAACAAATTCTTCGCTACCCCACACATGTAGATTCGATAACATGGCTTTGTATTGACTCCATAACTCGTATTGAATACCATTTATTGATTTGGTTGGTACTTGGTTTAGTATGTGTGCTACTATTTCTAATTCATATCCCCAAAAGGATAACAGAAGACTTGCATGACTCATCATTGTTCTCACCATGTCCAACAGGGTGTGGTTCCTACTTTCACTTACACTATTCCACTTAGGTGTGGGTGGAGGAGTGAGTTGAGATAGAATCCCAAACTCCCGTAAGAAATCAATGAAGTCCTAATTAAGATATTATCCTCCTCTTTCTTAGCAGAGTTTCTTAATCTTCTTACCAAGCTAGTTCTCAACTTTATTATTTATTCTTTGAACTAATCAAAATAATCCGACTTATACCACATTAAGTAAATATATCCATATCTATTAAAATCATCAGTTAAAGTTATGAAGTATGAGAACCCACCCCTTACATGAACTGGAAATGGTCCACACACATCTTTGTGAACTAATTCTAGAAAGCTCTTTAGCCCTTTCACCTTTCCCACTAAATAAGGATTTGGTCATTTTGCCTTGTAGACACGCATGACATACACCAAGTGGTTTTAGTTTGAAAGAATCTAAATACCCATATTGATGTAATTTGGTCAAATTTTTCTCATTGACATGACCTAGTCGGTGATGCCAAAGTTGGATGTGGTATGATTCATGTAAATAAACTTTGTCATTGATTTCCATTACTTGGTTTGTGTATTATAACACATAACGGTCGTTATATAAATTTTCCCTACCAAAACAGATGATATCATTATAAAAGTAGCGACATCCACTTCAAAACTAGAATATGAATCCATTAGTATCTAATTTGGACACTGAAATATTGTTTTTGGTTACAGAGGGTACATAATAACATCCTTTCAAAACCAATACCACCCCAGTAGGAAATGTGGGATGGTAGTCTCTGACAGCTACAGTAGCGAGTCTGGCTCTGTTGGCTGCTTGTAGATCCACCTCACCTCGGTCAATCTTTCTGAATCTACTTGGTTCTTGTATTTGAATATAGATGTGAGCACCACAAGCAGTACCTAATACCAAATTGATTAAAATAGATTGATTGCATTCGATAAAAAACACACTTGAAGCTTCCCCTTGCTTCCTTGGTTGGGTGCAGTTTTTCTTCAAATGGCCCTTCTTGCCACATGTGAAACAAACAACCTCCTGTTCTTTTGCCTCCCCTTTGATCTTCCTTTTCATGGAAGTCCTTGAAGTAGATTTCGGAGTAAATCGCTTCACCTTCCCTTTCATTTTATTCTCCATAAGGACATAAGGCTTCTCATGCTTCATGTCATTGTCCACTGGGTGAATGAGGATAAAAAATTAGATAGAGACATCACAATGTTGTTCATGTTGAAGTTCACAATAATGTTTGAGAAGCTCTGGAGGAGTGAAGAAAGAATGATATCGGTACCCAGTTCTTCTGGTAGATTAAACCCTAGAACCTCCAAGCCCTCAATGTATCCAATCAGCATGACTACATGAGGCCCGACAGGGGCACCCTCTCTAATCTTGCTCTGAAATAGAGCCTTGGAGATCTCAAACCTTTCATGTATTTATCTCTCCTAGTATAGACCATGGAGGTTCTCGAGCATGCTATAGGTATCCATGTCCTCATGAAACATCATGAGCTCACTAGACATTGATGACAACATCAAACATTGAACGTCACGTGCGTCACTCAAATGTTGATCATTGACCAGGAAATCTTCTTCACTTTCCCCTGGGGTAGGAGAGTCAGGGAGTGAGGACTCCAACACGTAAAACTTTCGTTTATGGAGTTGGATAACCCAAAGGTGGCAAAACCATTCTTGAAAGTTACTGCTGATGAGGATGTTGTCTTTGTCCAGAATTGATCATAGAGAAAATGTGGTTGATGATTTTGTCATATTGATTCTAAAAATTAGTAGAGCAGATTTATCATTACTTTCTTGATTACATTTTATGAGAAATAATAAATTTTATTAAGTCACCCCCCATTTTATAAAGTTCCAATGGCCCTCACCATTGAACTCCAAATGTCTAGTTTTCATGACATTCTAGTGGAAAGGATCCATATTCCCCTTTGCATAACCCCCAAAAGGGTTGGTCAAGCTATTTGAAGGTATTTAGGTAGGTAGGTCTTTGCCAACTGTGAGCTTACATTTCCTTGATCTATTGAGTGGACTCTCCAATCTGGAAATCCTGACTTGGATTTCCTCAATACATTCCTCCATTTTACAACAATTCTAGAAATGGATACTCCTCTTGATGTAAAATATTTAAGTGGACCTGAAACTTTCATAAGAGCTTCCTTTATAAAAGTAAGTTTCCCAACAAGGGTTGGTTAGACACATAGTTTTATTGAGTCTTTCCCTTAATCATGTAATGGAAGGCTTGGTCTGACTTAATATGGTTTTTGAGGGATTTTATTCTTTATGCGTAGTTTTGAATTATTAAAATCTTGTTAATATTAAGTGATGCTTGCTTAAGTGATTAACCATGTTCTGAGTAGAGTTTAGGCTTTGGGAAAATGCCAGGTACATAAAGATGACGAAGGACTATAAAGTCACCAACTGAGTTGTTGCAATAGTCCTTTTGAATTGAGGTTGCTTCATGAATCGTAAGAAGAATTCGGGACTTCCCTAAATTAACATTGAGAGGGTGATTATTGTGAATGAGGTCACTTCTAACATACCAGAGTTCATGGAGGAGTTCCGCCACTACCGCAAGAAACAGATTTTTGACATGTAGAGAGGCGTCATGTCTAGTGAAATTATTTAAAAACAAAGAAATTGCATCATTAATGGGATTTCTGCAATTAAAAAGATCAAAGATGTAATTCCAAAGTGCAGAGGCCGTCGCACAAGATAGAAATAGATGATTGGAATCTTCCCTATGCTAGGCACACAAATGACATTTAGGACAAAGGGAAATGCCAAAGGTTTGTAGACTAGTTTACATAGGTAATCTATTGAGTGCAATGTGCCAAATAAGGGTAAGCCTGAAAGGATTAATCCAGGGTTTGTTGAATTGATTCACCCAAGAAAAATTAGATTCATGGTTATAAAAATTATGTTTATAATAGCTTCTAGAATCTAGAATGCCATTAAAAGAAGGTTCCCAAACAAGGAAATCACCAATAGAAGAAAAAGCATAATTCTCAATAGCTTGCATAATAATATCAGGGAGATCACAATCATGAGATTGTAAGACCTCCTTTATAGACTGATTATTATCTTCAGGAAGATTACTAAAGGGAAGAAAAGAAATCAGAGGGCTACCACACCATTTTCCACACCAAAAATTAATGAAAGAATCATGCCTACCATGAAGCAAATGTCGTTGCTGATGCTCTAGCCAAAAAAGGAGTCCATCAAAGCATGACTTGGCTGGACTCTATTTCTTCTGACTTATTTTATCTTTTTGATAGAGATTTTAAAAAAATCCCTTCCTTTTGAATTTTGTAATCCTTTTTTTCTTATCAATAAATTATGCTTTGGTCTTTGACAAAATCATTACCTTTATAAAAAAAATTAACCATGTTCTAATAATGTTTATGCATAGTCGAGATTTTATTGTATTCCACCTATGAATACTTGTTTAATTAATTAATTATGTGATCACGACAACACATACATAATAAATAAACCATGAAATCAGACAGAAATAAAATAATATGGAATGATCATGAGCTTCTATTGGTTAGCTTATATTGCGGTTTTGATAAGTTAACCCTGACCTAGGGAAAAACACCTTGAACTGATGGTTTGTGTTTTGCAGCTCCCACCTGTCCACCTTTCCATCTTCTTGGGTTGGTTTGACTCAGCTTAGGATTTTGAACCGTATCCTCTGGCTTGGGATATCCTCCATTACATGGGGTTTACATTAAAGAAACCATGGGAACGCATGCCCTATATTTTATTGGAAGAAGTCCCGTGGGCCAATAAATTTAAATTAATCAAATTTAAATGAAACCATAAACACATAAAAAGGGTTTTTGGTCTATCTCATGATCATCCATAACATGCAACGACATTTACGCATATTTAGAATTCAAATTCCTTTAATCATTCTATTATATAAGATAAGTCGCTCTTGAATTCAATTAATTATGATCTTATAATTATTCAATTCTTTATCTTAAATTCATTTCTTAATTTCCTTGAGATTCTTCTCATCCATATTACGTGTATAGGTCTTTGTACTTTTGGAGAAAACCTGGTGAAATTCCATTTCTGTAAAGTACACGGCGTGTAGTTTATATTTACACGGCGTGCATTTCTTTTCACCCATTATCCAAAGTACACAACAGGGGTTTGGAGTGTTTTATATACTTTGGAAATTTTGGAGTACACAGCCTATAGATTAATATAACATGGCGTGTACTGGTTACGCGGTTACCAGCCTGGCAATCCCATGTACACGGAACACGACTTCTCCTTGTACACAGTTTCACCTGGACCGAATCGAATTACACTGCGTGTTGATTCAACATATGTGCTGTGTATTTCTGTTCCCACGTTCCATTAATTTCTGGTCAACACGGAGTAATAATACTTAGGTGTAATCAATTCACATGGCGTGGTTTGGCGGACCGGTACCTGTTTGTTGAACCTTAGTACACAGCGTGTAGTTTTCACTACACACTGTGTATTCTTTTATTGTACAGGCAGAAATAGTGGCTCCTCCAGATGAGATTCTCATTTTTAATTTAATCAAAATTAAAATTAATAGTTCATTTCTATGTTGTGAATTGAGAAACTAAAGAGGAATAACAGATCTCATTCATTCAGTTTTATAGAACGATTTATCTTGAATTGAATCAAATATAAATGTGTAAATTATCAAAAAAAAATTATATAACTATAATCAATGTTGTAACCTCCCTCTGATACCAATTTAAGGTTCCGGTCACAACGGAAGCTCATGGGTGGATGTGCCCACTTGTATTTTTTTCATTAGCAATTATCAATCCCGGATCAATACGATGATAAACGCCAGTCTCCACGGATCGATTCACAGAAATAGACAAAGAAGAAGAAAGATCCCAAAACCACAAAATTGGATCATCACAGGTTTAATATAATTAATTTATAAGAAGTACCTTTTTGGCGTTCTTTCTTTGTTGATATTCTTGATCATGTTCTTATGTGATTTGTCGTTGCATCGTAGAAGCCAAGGGTATACTTCCTCTAGCGGTGATCCACACGTGCACCACGTATCTCTGGACGTCGCCGAATGTGTCTCTGGGTGCAAGCGTGGAGAAACCTTTGCTTGTGTTTCCTTCCTTAGATCATCTTGATTTCATGAAGAAGATCTATCTCAATCATGAGAGCATTCATGGAGGAAGGAGTTCTTTCGGTCTTGAGAGAATTCTCCAGAATTGTTGTGCACAACAATTTTCTTGTGAAAAGAGCTGGGGTTGGGAGGATATTTATAATCGAGTTTGAGGTTATAGAGTTATGACAATAAATATAGGCGTTATGAATTTTATTTATTTAATTAACTCTAATTGAAAATCCCATGTTGAATAATTAATTCCTTGACATGCGCCCACGCTGATTATAATAAATATCATTTAATAAAATGATATTTCCTCAAAATCCTGACTGGAAACACTACACAGTGTGTAATATTTAATACACGATGTGTACTTGTTTTCCATAAAACTACATGGCGTGTAATAATTAATACACGGTGTTTACTTGTTTTTAATTTCTTTTCCAAAATGAAAACTACACGACGTGTAATCATTAATACACGGCATGTACTGGTTTTCCATGAAAAACTACACGGTGTGTAATCATTAATACATAGCGTGTATATCTTGTTTTTCATTTCCTTATTCTTCCATCATTAAAACGATTTTGGATTGCTTGAATAATTATTAAACCACATATGGGAATAATCTTTATTCTACTTGAGATACTTGGATACACATGGTGTGTGACCCTCTAGGCCTCTTTCTCATTGGCATCAGG
The DNA here is from genome assembly GCA_963277665.1 of Viscum album. NCBI lineage: Eukaryota > Viridiplantae > Streptophyta > Magnoliopsida > Santalales > Viscaceae > Viscum > Viscum album. The sequence goes on from OY728166.1 coordinate 821,413,230, forward strand.
CGGGCTTGCCTAAAGTCCAAGATTACTGTCTAGCAACGGGTCAAGGAACCCAAGAGAAAGAAGTTGACACAGCATTGACGTGTCACCTCATATGAACGCTTACTATGTAATTAAATCCCTTTGTCTCAATATATCATCAAGAAGGTTTCATGGAAGAGTCATAATCCTATATGCTTGATTTTTCATTCTTTGACTTCCAGAAATAAACTCGTCGTGTCACCATGACCATAAATGTATTTCGACAGTTCTATTTTAATCAAAGGGCCTAAGATATATACTTACATAAATATGGATGGTACAAATCCTTCCTTGACTTATCCATTGACAATATGTCACATGTGAAGCACCCAATGTACCCTACTTCTCGCCAACTGTCTTCGTGACCGTTTTCGTCAGCAAATCTAAGTGTTCGAGTCATGAAATGAGTAAATGATAGTCTTCCAGTATAAGGATCATTACACACACTCGCAGATAGAAATATCTGATGACACCAAAACATGGGGAATTACTACTGGTGGGTCTTTTCTCATAATCTCCCATCTTGGAGATTACCAAGTGCGAACTCCATGAGATAGAGTCTCGTCTTCTTATGAGTACTGGCACATGACAATCTGTATACTATGTGTCTTATCATAGTATGTCATCTAACCGCAGAACATTATTTAAGAATATTTGTTATATAATTTCAAGGTTCTAATCATAGAGGTGATCTTCCATGACCTTATTAATGCAACAAATATTCCAAGACATTATTATATTATAGTCATGAAGAACAAGGAAAAATATATAATAAGAGTGCATTTATGTAATCAAAGTACAAAACAGTTGGTTCTTAGGACACCAACCCTTACAGTACCTGCTTAGAAACCTCCTCCAGTAGCTACTAGTGTTGAAGATCCATGATGACAATGATGTAGACCGCATCAGGTTGCACATGAGGCCTCACATATACCATAGGTAGAGACCGCACCTTTAGTTGTTCATCCTCAACCGATTATGGATGTGCATCATGAGGCATGATATTCATTTATGTTGTCGGGATATCCATAGTTTTTTCTAGATACAGCTGACTCGAGCGTGTATCAGAGGTCATCTAATATATCTCAACCTTTCATATCGGATCCTTTACAGATCTTATGGTCCCTCTAACAGATGATAGTAGGTCCTTACACTTATGTAGTAGGAGAAGGATCAGGTGCACATGATGACATCCAAATGTCTCCTCCTCCTGACAATTTGCGGGCAGAGAATCAAATATTTGAGTTTTCATTACCCAAGGAAGATCCCTCTTCATGCCATCATACTCTACCCTAGTAAAAAGGATGCTGATCTCAATTAAGGCGTCCCATTTACACACCATCATGTGGGATGAGACCTCATCATATATAGTGATTCTACTCATTCATTTCTAAGTTTTCTCTTGACTTAGGATTTGAATAAATAATGTATTCTATCCTATATATTATTTTATGTCTGTTAAATTAATAATAATCATTTTACTATCAATAATTTTATGTATTTTTACTCATTATTTCAATTTTTATTTATATTTTTATTACAATTTATATTTTATTTCCAAAGTTGATTGCTTGAAGCATAGAAAAATTTATTAAATTTCAAGTAATATTAAAAGCTTATAAAATATAAACTATAAAAACTATTTGATTAAAACTTAAAACACAACGTAAACATTGAATAATTTGTTGAAAGTAAAAAAAGAATTTCATAAATATGATAAACAAAAGTTAATTTATATGACAAGAACATTATTGTTTAAAAACATAATAATTACACATTAAAAAATAAATGGACATAAAATATCATATATTTAAATTCTAAAGAAAATTTATAACATTGACTAAACATATAAAAAGTTATTGATAAGGAAAGGAAAGTAAAAAAAATTATAAATACAAATGTATGTTTTAAAATAAAAATATATCACATCACAAAAAAATTATGTTTCATTAATTATTTTTATAAAATTCATGTTCTTTTCAATTTATTTATATATCAAGTTAGTGTGTCAAATTTTATTTAGATTGTATTTTTACTTTATTATTTATAAACATTCAAAGGCATCTACATTACATATTATTATGATTCATGTAAGTGACTTTGAAAGTGCATTAATTATAAAGTTAAAAACAATATAAATGAAATTTTAAAAATTGACTCAATATATAAATCACAATTGAACATAAAAAAATGATAAATATAACAAAAAAGGTAATTTACATGTCAAAAAATTTATTTCTTAAAAATATAACATTTTCACTTTAAAATGTTAATGAACATAATTCTTATTAAGTATTATATTATTAACCACATTGATATGAAGTATTATATTTAAATTTTAGTAATTAAATTATGAATATACATTAATTATAACATTAAATATTTACGATAAATAAAATAATAAATCTTAATAATGATTTAAATAATATAATTATTAACATAACTAATAAAGTACTTAATAATATATTTTTGAAATAAATCATAATTATACTTGTAATTTAAAAATAATAATTACTTATAATAATGGTATTATTAACAAATTATTTGTGTGTATGTGTATATATATGTTTGTGTGTCTCTGAACAAAATAAAATACAAACAATATATATATTTGCATATATTTTTTAAATTATTCAATTGTTTTTTCAAAAAAATGGCAAAGGTAGTATGGGACTTGTCACGCAGTATCTCTAGCATAGTTTTATATATATTTTAACCTTAGGATTATTTAAATAATTTATATTGGTCTTATAATTTATATTTTATATGCTATTAAAGTTACGTACTTGAAACATTTTTAAGTTTCAAGTAGGTGGATTATAAATCTTATAAATTATTTTTCATCAATATTTTTTAAGAAATTATTTTTATTTTAGTCTACTTGTTATATGTTTAATCATTGTTTAAAATGTCATTTATATTGGTCTTGTAGTTTATATTTTATAGGATAGAAAAATCACTTACATGGAACATTTTTAAGTTTCAAGTAGGTTGATTACAAAGATTATAAATTATTTTTCATCAACATTTTTTAAGAAATTATTTTTATTTTATACTACTTTTTATCTATTTAATAATTGTTTAAAATTTCATTCATATAGGTCTTATAATTTATATTTTATACACTAGAAAATTCATGTACTTGAATCATTTTTATATTTCAAGTAGGTGGATTAGAAATCTTATAAATTATTTTTCATTTAACATTTTTTAAAAATTCATTTAATTTTCGACTACTTGTTATATGGTTAATCAATGTTGATGAAGAAGGTGTGTGGGATGGAGATTATGCGGTGCTAGGTGGCATCCACCCGCACTTCTAGTCCTCCAACCAGATCATGGTGGAGGAGGGTGAGGGAGGTCAAGTCCTTGTGTGGTCCCTTCCCCAGCACCAGATCCGGCTGCTGGCTGGGCAGGTAGTAGTTCAGCATCGTATTATTAAATTAATGATGAAGGAACCTTCCCACATTATTTAAATTGGCCTAAAGCTACCAAATTCACCGTACATGATCTGGTAATGAAGGAACACACACCTTAATAAATTACATGCACTGAATGTTTATTGCTAACACCTCACCATACATGAGCTGTGTGATATCACTTAGAAAACCACAAACACTACTGGTGCTCATGCCATATTCAATACTAAATAAATAATTTCTTATAAAGGGGTGACTGTAATCAACACTAACAAAAAATACACTGACAAAAGTACCTTTTATCAGTGCAAAAAAAATGATTATAAAATGGTGCCTTTTGTCGGCATTTTTCATATTTTTTACTTAATTTTTCATATTTTTTAATTTATTAATCAAATCATGTATTCATATTTATTTTAATATATTCATTCTGAATATATTTGTTTGTATTTAATTTAATTTGATTTAAATTAATTATTAATATTTTTTTATAGTCAATATAATTCTTTTTTAATAATTTTTTTATTTATATAATTGATATTTTCTATTTATTCATTTTTATAAATTTTTTTATGTGTATAAATCCATAATTCATGTTAAGAATTTACATTTTTAATTTTTTTTTAATTTATTCGGTTTAACTTATTCATTTTTAATTTTTTTCATTTAATATTATTTATTCATTGGTAATATTTATCAATTTTTAATATTTTTTAAATTTATTAATTTTTTAATATTTATTTATACATAATTATTTGTTAATTTTCTATATTCTTAATATGTTTTAAATTTATATGATTAATATTTTTTTAATTTCATTTATTAAACTCTAATGGTTTTAAAATGTTTGAAATTTTTGTGGTCAAGGTGTATGATTAGTTTTTAGCCACCTTCTTTATTGCAACACATGTAGGGGTTCGATCCTTCACATACCCTTAATTTGGGTGATGGCTTCCCAGTAGCGTACAAGTGACCGCAGGACGAGGGATTGTCCAAAATCTCTCGACGGCGTGTATGTTGGGATTTTTTTATTTAAAAATATGAATATTAAGGAGAAAAAATATTAATGTAGGGATTTATCTCAACATTAATAGAGAATTTTCTCCCAACATTAATAGAGGGTTAATTCTCAATATTAATGGTTGATAAATTTAATGTTGACTGCATTAATTGGAGATATGGACTTTATATCTATATAAGATGATGCAATAACATGTTTTGAAAGCGTGTGTGAGAAAATATGTAGCCGCCAAGAGAGAATGGGGAAGTATGAATCAACACGATGTACTCGACGAGAGAGAACCGAGAAGGGGTTGCCGCATTTACGGTAGCCAATGCAAAGCGATGATGATGGGAATGAAGCAGAGGTGATGACGATGTCGATGATGTTGTGTCAATGATAGGGAATGAGGGTGTGTGAGCAGAGATTATGATTGTGCCATGTATCGAAAGTCTTTTTGGTTGTAGAGATCAAGCAGCGTGTTCTGGTTCTCAAGATTGGCAATACATCAAAATAATACATTCATGGGTGTGGTGTGAAAAATCTCTTCAGGTGTGTTTTCATAGAAATATTTCAGGTGTGTTGTAAAAGGCATTCAGGTGATGTTAAAAATCCTTTAGGTGAGGTGTAGAATTCCATTGGAATATAAAATGTCTTCGGGTGATAAAAGGCCTTCGGGTGAATCTTCTCTTATGTGTTTGTGTGACTGCTTCCACTGCGGCATTGGGATCTAATCCCCAATAGTATACATAAAGAACACGGAAGGACAACAACTTTCATCGAGTGAATGTGGGGTGTCAGTGAGCCGCAGGAGGGGTGGCCCGAATGATGATAGAGAGAATCAGCTGGCAGCTGGTGGTGGAATTATAGAGCAACAACACGATGTCAATGACAGTCGGTGGTGGTTCTGAAAACAGGAAACAGTGGGCCAGGGGGATGGGTGCTCGTGTGTGATCTGTGACGGTGGGCGTCATGGTCCTATGGGTTGAGAACTAAACCACATAAACCAGGCGGGCGCGTAAGATGGATCTACGAGTTTATGCCTTCAGGTCATGATCTGATAGACTTTATTGCTTAATGGGCTTACAGGTCATGTAATGATATCCTTCTGCCCAAATTAATGAGAGGGGTTCGTTTGGTTAAATAAAGTGGTTGGAATGGGGGAGTTCTCCCCACCTTTATAAAAAAATGTTTGAAATTAATATAATTTATTTATTTAAATTCATTTTTTAACATTCTCTTCTTTTATATACATGATTACAATTAATGCAATTAATCTAACGAATTATATATAATTATTTATTAAGTTTTAATATTATTAATATGTTTTAAATTTATATGTTTAATATTCAATAAATTTTTTTATTAAGTTTCAATATTTTAAAATGTCGAGAATCTATATAATTAATATATTTAAATGCATTTTCTTAATGTTTCCTTTTTTTAAACGTATTTACAAATCACGTAATTAATCTTAAAAATTCATTTTTTTGTACGTTTCTACTAAGTTTTAATATTCATAACATGTATTCATATTTATTTTAATATATATCCATTTTTAGTTTTTTAATAATTTATATAATTAATAAAACTTATCCTTTTTAAATATTTCTGATGTCTATTGATTTTTAATAATTCAATTTCACTCATTTTTAACATTCATTAATTTAAGATTATATATTCATTAATAATATTAATAATTTTTTTTCTTTTTTATAATTAATCCATTTTTAATATATATTCATTTAATGTTTATTTTATTTTTTTTTAAGTAGTTTTTATCAGTGCTTTCCAAAAAAGCACTGATAAAAATATATTTTACCGCACAAAAATACAAAGCAATAATAAAACCTATTTTAATCAGCACTAAAATTCGAACGTTAATAAAGATAAGTTTTATCAGTGCTTATTTATTGCTGATAAAATAATATCTTTATCAGCGCTAAAATTAGGGCTGATAAAAATATGTTTTATCATCGATTATTAATTTAACATTGATAAAACTCCTATTTATCAATGATTTTTGGAAAGCGTCGATAAAACCTTTATCGGTCTTATAAATTTAACCATAACAGAACTCACGTCTTCACACAATTCCAGCTCTCTCGTCGATGTCAACCTCTACTGTTGATCCCCCTCAAACTTCTCAGACAAATCAACCCTCTCAAAACTAAAGGTACTCATGTTATTCCCATGAAACTGCTTTTACTTTTTTTGTTACACATCGCTCGCCAAATTCTTCTTACAGGAGCTAACATCAGGTCAGGTCCCCCTCTTCACAATCATATTCTCTAGTATCCCCCTCAAACCTCTTATTTATAAGAAAAATTATATCTCAAAGGGTAGATATATCTTCCAAATATATCTTTTATCTTTTCTTTATATCTAGAAATTTTAATTTAAACATCCACCTTTGAATTAGACCTCATCTCCTCATAGTTAGCCTTCAAATCCCACGTGCATATTCATTATATATCCCTTGAAAATAAATCTCCAAAATTATCACAAGGGTAAAGATATTTGATTTGAAAATTTCCTACAAATATACCACAAACACAACTTTTCATTGAGAATTTACATGGGTGTTTTAACCCCACTCTCACTTTACACCACTACACTATACTGGAAATCTTCATCTCAATACTATACCAAATGATGGATAACACGATGCCTCCTCGAAATGCCATGATCATGCGATTACGAGAATGGCTATCATCACATCCTATAGGATCCAACCTCCCATGTACACATATTTACCATGAGAATAACCAAACCAAAAACCTCGGTGTTGCGAGGCTTAATAAATTCCATACTATGTGATTCATATGTGGTTTATGAAGGCAATTTCTTATACAACCATTTTGTAAAATGATTTACTCTTACATGAGTATTTATAAATTTTTTTCATACGTGAGACTGGATGAATCACCTGCATAGAATAATAAGTCCCAATCAATACTTTTGGTCAGTGTAGATTACTCAAGAGGGGGGTGAATTGAGTATCTATAAAAAATTTTGTTTAAAAGATTGGTTCTTTGAAAATTTCCCCCAATTAAAAATATAATTTAACTCAATTTGTATTGAATTTATAAGAGTCTTAAATGTTCAATTAATTTCTCAAATTATTAATTAGTTCTCAGCTATATTAATATAAAGATCAATAAAACTTTTTAAACTAATATACTGGTTCAAAAATGTTATAAATACTTGTTATACTAACTATCAGAGTTCAATTTAGTTTTATGATATAGGTGATAGAATAGAGTAAAACTAAAAGGTGAAAACACAATGGATATAAAAAATAGGTTCATTCTCAAGCAGAGACTTAATCCTCTCTACTTGGTGATCACTTACCACCAAGCAGTTTAAATTAATAAACAGTTTGATCCATATCCTGGATCGAGGATCACAACATCACACAAGGTTTTCCAAGTCACACTTGACCTATACCACTATTGTTCATGGGAAAAACAATAACCAGGTCACACACGACCTCTTCCACAGTTCTACGTGGGATACAAATGAATAAAAAAAGTGTTATATTTGAGGATATCAAGTATACTCCAGTAATGCACAGGAGTTAGTGTGTTTTTTGTAACAAACAAATACGCACACAGCTTAGAAATATAAATAAATGAACACAACATAGCTAAAGATGTAGAAATATGTTTAGAAGGCTCTGTGTGTTATGTAGTGCATCTCTGGACTTGTATGATGTAGTGGGATTGAAGTTTGAGTCCTTTTTTGGAAGTTGACACAAAACAGAGTGTCGTATTTTGGCTCCCAGCTACAGGTTTGGTTGTACGGGTATATTCTTCTCCTTCTTTGAATTACTGAAGTGAATTTTCAATTTTTTGTTCAGCTTGAATGAGATTGCCTCTTTTTTTCTATTCTTGAGTTCACAGTGGTTTCATGGGAGTTTATGTTCTTCAGTATGCCTCTCTCGCACACAACATGCACTAATTCTTGTCCAACACCTTTTTCTCACATTCTTGTTTGCTTCTATAAAATTTTTATCCTGACAATGTGCATGTGGAGATCCCTCGTACATCGTACTGTCTGCATCTAAGTCTACAAGTAGGCACTAATTATGTGAGAGTCATTAAATAACACAAATACGACTGTTAAAAATAATATTAATAAATGCATATTTAAATAGTCTATCGGTGACTCATTTATCAGTGTCTTCTTTAATTGGTGTCTCCTTCTATCGTAGTCTCATTCTAATGGTGACTTGTTTCAATAGTGATTCATTCCTTCTTGCAATGATATATTTGAAATATTTGTGATATAGTTTAACTATCAGTGTGACAGTTGAACTATTGGTGATACAGTTGAACCAACAGTGTAACACCCCAAGCTTCTACGGTACGCTTCTCTTTGAATAATGTGATAGCGTGTGTTGTACGCAGCACCGAGTTCTAACACACCATAACTAATCAAACTAGCCGTTATGAATAGTAATACCTACTTTTTGAAATTATATATATTTTATATTTCAAAATGGACTTCATTTTTGGATTCGGAATATCTAATTTAGCCTAAGGGGAAATTTTGGTACTTTTCGGATAACTTTAATATTTTGATGAATAGTGAAAATTACTAAATTTTAATTAAAAACAACTTTTTTAATCGAAATAATTTATATTAATAAATTATGAATTTGATTGGTTTTAAAGTATATTTAGAATATATTTTTACCATTTAATACAATTTTGGTCATTGGACATAATTTCTCAATTAAACCGAACATAAACAAGTATCAATCTTTAGATATTTATTATATCTTAAAAACACGCTTTTTGTTTTGACAGTGGGAATTAATTTTAAATTAATTTCTGCCACTTCTGTGTTTTAAATTTAGAAAAATGGATTCCATATTTGGAATCAGGATTTTCAAATTATGTAAATAGGTAACTTTTATTTTTAGACATTTTGAATAATTACTGCGGTAAATATTTTATTTACCATGGTTAAGGGTAAATCCGGTAAATAAGGGTTAAAAATAATATTTTAATAACAAACAATTACCCTAAAACGTGTCCTAACCTTATTGGTTGATACATGTTCGGCCATGGGAATCTTTGGGTCGATTTTGGGACCCTATGGTGCCACTTGTAAGTGATAGGGACACTTTATTTTAATTAAGTTAAAATAAGTACAAAAATGACACAAGCATATATCTTTTAGAAAAAAAAATTTTACATAGGGTTATATATGTTGGATTTTTGACTATAAATGTTAATTAGAAAGATAAAACTATTACCTACATAATTATATTTTATTTATAATTTTTAGACATTAAAGAAGTTAATTTATTTATGACACAATGATTATGCAGTAATTACCATAATAGTGAAAAATTAAAATAATTGATATTATAAATACACAATTTAATATAATTTGAGACTTTTAATGAATTAAAATAATTTTACAGTATAATATGACATATTAGTATTGATTTAATTAACTTTTTTCTAAGTAATCATTCTGTTATAAGTTTCACAAAAATCAGCTATTGAATAGTGTCAAAATTGACATAAAAGAGTTTTTAAAACAAATATTATATTATTAATTAATGTTAAATTCTTAAAAATCTAATGTTAGTCCAAGAGACTTATATCATGATATTTGTATTATTAATGGACCACTTTGGGGTCGCTTGGATGTAAATGGTATGTTTATTAACCATATAATATAAAAATACAAAGAGACATTGTAAAAGTGAAACTAATTAACTAAGAGTTAATACTTAAAGATAAGGTTAATATAGTAACCCAAACCTGTCTAAATTATATTGGTTAAATTTTCTTGGACCTATACCAACCTTAAACCTTTAATAATCAACTTTTGAGCCATTATAAACCGAATATGAATTTATTATAAATTAATATTTCTAGATTTTCAAAAGGTTCCCTCACCCCTATTATAAAAGGGCACTCCTACTTCTCATTTATTCACACCTTCAAAGCCTTTTGGTTCGGCCAAACTCTACCCAAATACTCTCCCAACTTACTTCACTACAGCCTAGAGGCTTTAGTTTGATCAGAAAGCCATCCTAAGGAGCCCTTTTGATCAAATCAAAAGGAAGAACCCGAAGAAGAGGTAATGATTTCACCACCCTTTTCCAAGTTCCTTTCTTCTTCCACTTCTTCTTTCTTTGTTATTACCATTATAATATAATAACTCCAGTATCATATATATACTTTGATGTTATTATAAATATGGTACAACCATATTCAGTATTATATCCACCATTTGAATAACATGTCACCATACGTGCGTACGTACGGCTTACCGTCTCCACATCGTGGTGTAATTGTTATTCAATATATTATAATTTGGATGGGTATAATAATGTTGTGTAACTCATGTAAATAATAAATATAACATTTTAATTATTTTTTATATATGATATACCATCCATTTATATATTATTTTAATATAAAAAGAATGATATTGTCGCTCATGCGTACGTACGGACTACCATCTCCACGAACGCGATGAGATTCATTCTCCATCATATCCATTCAAGTATATTTCTCATTTGATGATTAATAATAGTATATAAGGACTTGATATCATTGTGGATATGATTAAGATACAACCTATCCATTACAAACATGGCTTATGTAACAAAACATATAAGAGAAAACTGGTAAGTTAACACCCAAAACAACGATAATACTAAGATATTATTAACAAATCAATGTTAAAAGATCATAAATGATATCATATTAATGTATATGATTCTTGTATAATTTAATAACAATTATTTCACCATTATACATGAGTTTAACCCACCCCAACCAAGGAAAAGTACAAGGTAAGGGTTTATTTCACAATCTCTTCATTATCCGAGGTTGTTTTTACGTAATAATCTACTGGGGTCTCTTTATCATACACATCCATGTTTCCTAAAAATGTATTTCAAAACATTTTTACTATTTACAAGAATATTGGTTAATGTCATTTATACCCTTGTTTGAATTTTTATAAGTGGTTTATAAAGGAATCTTTCCGTCGTTTTCCAAACAAGGTGTTTTTTAACCTTTTTGATAGAATTAAGGTAAGAATATTTTTTTAACTTATATGGCGGGTGTGGTTATTTTCCGCCATTATAAAATCATCGAAGCTTCCCTTAAAAGCTTATAAGAATATTTTCAAAGAAAATTTTTTATTTTATAAATATATTACTCCTAAATGTTTTCAAAATAGAAAGATATATTTCTATAAAAAGAGTTTTGATTTCATCTATGTCAACATCCTTTGATGGATTTTACGCTTATTTGAAATTGATCTATTATGATACAAAACTTCTATATTTTATTGAAGTTTTTGTGATATGTTTGACTGTGTATGTGCTATTTTTATACCATTCATATTTTATGGTGAAAGTATTGACATTTTGTATACTAGTTTTAATATGAATGTTTATGTTATGTTTAAACCTTTTCATATGGGAATGAATTGGACTTAATATGTGATGGGTGGAGCCCGCTATAGCTCCTCGATGCATCGGTAGGTCTCATGAGACAAACTAGTGTCTTGGCACAAGGCCTTGACAAAATCTTATTTGTAGTCTTGGCACAAGGCCTTGGATATGTGGTTATGATAGTCTGGCATTATGCATTCCATCATTATGAAAGTGGTTATTGATATTTCGTGTGATTATTCGATTAGTAGAATATCCATGTGAATAAGTAAATGGCTTTATTTCATTTTACTTTTTCTATACTATGTTGAAGTTCAAGTTTAAAAGGCTTTTGTTTTAGTTAAACATTTCCTTAAATGTTTATGATTATTTATGAAAGTTTCTGCTATATTGTTATCCTTACTGGGCATTTGAGATCACCCCTTTTCTATGTTTTATTTTTCCCAGGATGTGAAGAAGTAAGTTATGAATGACCTGTAGGGACATTATCTGGGGATATGAGTGTGGAATATGGAGACTATGTTGTTGTTGTAGTTTTTCACTTTATGATGTAATGTAAAACTTTGTGAATATATCTAGTGTTTACAAGACTACTAAACCAATAGGTCTGTCGAGATTTGATCTTTCTTGTGATCATGCCAATGTTATGTAATAAAGCACCGACTCTGGGTAACTGGGGTTGGGGCGTTACAGTTGGTATCAGAGAAAGTTTATTACAAACCTTAGAAGCTAGATTTAGATAAACTCTGATTAGAGCACGTACACCTAAGATGAACATTGAGGATTATTATAGAAGAACTTCCTAGAATTTTGGTATTGTAGAGATTTTGTGAGTTTCTCGAGTAATACATTCCTGTCTGGATATGAGCAGGTAGAGGCGACTCTGGCACAGATGTACCTATGGGTAAAACCCAAAAACACCTCTTTGAGCTAGACTCGAACGGGAACTGGTGCATGACAACGAGCATTGCTGCACTCTTGGTTACGACACTCCCGGGGGATATGATTAGGATAACTCTCATTTTCTTTACAAATCATTATAAAGGGTTTATGAGTATATACTTCCTCAAAGAAAACATTCTTATGATTATGGATTATATCCATAAATAGATCAATTTATGTTAACTGTTTTATAAGTATGGGATTTTGTATTTTGATTCATAAACTGATCTAGTTTATACCATTGTTTAGAAATGGCTCCTAGTGGAAGAAATGGAAACAGTATCAATGCACGCACTCCATGTAGGGATTTCCCTCCTTCTCAAGATAATTATAGTGGAGCTGGTGATGCAACTGGTGCCGATCAGCTAATCACCATACTGGGACAACTCACTCAGGTTATGAATAATAACCTATGGAGCACCCTGATCCGCAGCGTGGAGGATCAATGTTAGATCGATTCATGAGGAAACAACCACCAACGTTCAATGGGAGTACAAATCCATTAGTAGCTGAGCAATGGATATTTTCCCTAGAGAAAATATTTCAGGCTTTGGGGAGTAGTGAAAGGGAAAAAGTTATCATGGCAGTTTACCACCTCACTGGAGATGCTAATCAATGGTGGTCATTAATTCAAAATACGAAGGAAGATGATGAAGTATCAAATATGGAATGGAGGGAGTTCAAAGATTTATTTTTAGAAAAATAATTTCCTCACGACCATCGAGCAGATATGGAAAGGTAGTTTCTGAGTCTGAGACAAAAGGAGGATGAGAATGTCACAAAGTATGAGGCTAACTTTACAAGGTTAGAAAGGTATACGGGAGATTATATACATTACCCAAGACGTAAGATTGATCATTTCATTGATGGGTTAAAAACATTTCTCCATCGAGCTTTAGTCTCACAATCCTTTTCATCGTACGAAGACATTGTCTCATGTGCTATCAAGACTGAAAAGGAATTCTCTAAGTCTTATTACTTTAAAGCAAAGAAAGAGAAGAAGAGACCTTCTAATCAATCTCTGAATGGAAATAATGGAGAGAAGGGAAAGGTTGAATATCCATCATGTGGTAAATGCGGGAAGAAACGCCCTGGTACTTGCTTTAAGGGAATGGGAGTCTGTTACAAATGTGGTGAGAAAGGCCACCAAGCTCGTGATTGCAAGGGGAAGAAGGAAGCTACCAATGTTCAGTGCTACAATTGCATGGAGATAGGGATTTATGAAAATGAATGTCCTAAGAGTCAGAAGAACTTACCTCAGAAAAGGCCAAGGGATCAAGGTCAAGCTTATGCTATCACTACTGTTGAGGTAGAAGCTTCGAAAGACGTGGTGGCAGGTAATTTAATGGTTTCCTCAAGTTTAGCAAATGCATTATTTGATTCTGGATCATTGCATTGTTTCATATCTTCCCAGTTTGCTAAGAAAATTAGATATTTCCAATTTGATTTAACAAGGGAGTTGTCAGTTAAAACTCCTAAGGGAAGTATCACTGCAACAAAGTTTTGTGAATCAGTCCCCATTAGAGCATATAAATGTTCTTTATCTGCTGATCTCATCGTCATACCTATGATTGAGTTTGATATAATCCTCGGTATGGACTAGCTTTCGGACTATGATGTGAAGATTTATTGTAAGAAGAAAGAGGTTACGATTCTTGATGATAATGATAAGGAACACCTTATCTTTAAAGCAGAATCATCACCACCTAATTCTTATCTAGATCCACCCCCAGTAGCTCAACTAAATTCAATTATTAGCGAGGAAGAGAATGAAATAATTGTGGGTGAGGAAAGGAATGTTCAAATAGAGGATGTACCTGTTGTAAAAGAATTTGTAGATGTATTTCCGGAAGATTTACCTGGACATCCTCCAGAACGAGAAGTTATGTTTTCCATTGATTTAATTCCTGGATCAAGGCCTATATCGAAGATCCCTTGTAGAATGGCCACTGTATAATTAGTTGAACTAAAGAAACAACTAGAGGAATTGGGTAATAAGGGATTTATTCACCCTAGTGTTTCTCCATGGGGAGCCCCTTTTCTTTTTGTTAAAAAGAAAGATGGATCTAGGAGGTTATGTATCGACTACAGGGAGATCAATGCTATAAAAAAGAAGAACAAGTATCCCCTACCTCGAATTGATGATTTATTTGACCAACTGCATGGAGGTCAATACTTTTCAAAGATTGATCTTTGATCTGGATACCATCAGTTGTGTGTGAATAAGGAAGGCATTCTGAAGACAGCATTTCGAACCAGGTACGGGCAATACGAGTTTACTGTATTGCCTTTTGGATTGACTAATGCACCCTCTGTATTCATGGATCTGATGAATAGAGTTTTCAAGGAGTATCTCGATGAATTTGTGGTGGTATTTATTGATTATGTCTTGGTATACTCCAAAGGCTAAGAAGATCATGAAAATCACTTGGGCATTATCCTGAAGACTCTGAGAAGACATGAATTATATGTGAAGTTTAGCAAGTGTGAATTATGGCTTTAGGAGATTTCTTTTCTTGGCCATATTGTCTCTAAAGATGGAATCTATGTTGATCCTTCTAAGACTAAGGCAATCCAAGAATGGACAGCACCTACGAGTATAACTGAGGTACGTAGTTTTATTGGTTTGTCAGGTTATTATCAACGTTTCGTCCAGAATTTTGCCCGATTGGCTAACCCATTAACGAAGATCACACGTAAAGGGGTTAAATTTGATTGGACAAAAGAGTGTGAAGAATGTTTCGAAGAACTGAAGAGAAGATTAGTCAATGCTCCTATATTGACTCTACCATCGGGGAATGATTGGTTCATTATTTAAAGTGATGCATCAAAGAAAGGACTTGGTTGTGTCCTTATGAAGAATGGTAGGGTTATTGCCTATGTATCACGACAGTTGAAAATTCATGAACAAAACTATCCTACTCATGATCTCGAGTTTGCAGATGTGATCTTTGCTTTAAAGATATGGAGGCACTACCTCTATGGTGAAAAATGTGAGATTTATACTGATCACAAGAGTTTGAAGTATATTTTCTCACAAAAAAGTGCTCAACATGAGGCAAAGGAGATGGCTTGAATTACTCAAGGATTATGATTGCACGATACACTACCACCTGGGGAAGGCAAACAAGGTGGTAGATGCTTTGAGTAGAAAAGATCATGGAGTTTTGAACAATATGAGAATTAAAAGGGATCCAATTTTCATGGATCTAGTGAAGATGGACATGAAAATAACCAGGGAAGGAGAAACATCAATGCTTTTTCAAATGGTTGCCAAACCATCTTTACTAGAAAGTATTAAGAGTTCTCAGACCGATGATGAAGAATTTAAAAAGAAGATTACAGCTGTGAATGATGGGAGATTGAGACACTTTGTGTATGAAGATGGAATTTTGAAATTTGGGAAGAGACTTTGTGTTCCCAATATACCTGATCTAAAAAGGGAATTGCTGGATGATTCTCATAGTTCCAATTTCTCTATACACCCTGGGAGCACCAAAATGTATAGAGATTTGAAGGAACATTTTTAGTGGGACAACATGAAGAGGGAGATTGCTGATTTTGTGTCAAGATGTATGGTTTCTCAACAAGTGAAAGCTGGAAGGCAATAGCCTGGAGGAGTCTTGCAACCTCTTCCCATACCGGAGTGGAAATGTGACAATATTACGATGGACTTTGTCATGGGGCTACCGAAGACTCCTAGAAGAAACGATGCAATATGGGTTACTATTGATCGTCTTACCAAATCAGCACATTTTATTGCTATAAGAGAAGATCTACCCCTAGAATGTCTAGCGAGACTATATATTAATGAATTTGTGAGACTTCATGGAGTACCCCTATCGATTGTTTCTGATCATGATCCCTATTTTACTTTATGATTCTGGATGAGTCTTCAGAAATCCCTGGATACTAAACTTCATTTGAGCACTTCTTACCACCCTCAGACAGACGGACAATCATAACGGACTATTCAAACCTTATAAGAAATGTTGAGATCTTGCTCACTTGACTTCCAGGGTATGTGGGATCAATATTTACCTCTGGTAGAATTTTCATATAACAGTAGCTTTCATTCGAGTATTCAGATGGCACCGTATGATGCGTTATACAGAAAGAGATGTCGTACACCAACCTATTGGGATGACGTTGGGGAGGGAAAACTTGTAGGCCCAGAACTGGTGGAGGAAACGATGGAAAAGGTGAAGGTAATCCAAAATCACATCAAAGCAGCTCAAAGTAGGCAGAAGAGCTATGCCGATAATCGAAGGAAGGATTTGGAATTTCAAGTCGTTGATCATGTTTTTCTGAAGTTATCTCCATGGAAGGGAGTCATACGTTTTGATAAAAACATAAAATGTATAATGGTAATGAGTCATTATCGTCAGCATGACAGACTTTGTAAAACACTATCAATGTGAGCGTCACAACAGTGTCAGTATGAAAATGGTGTCAGCTGGAAAATGGTGTCAGCATGATGATAGTGTCAGCATGAAAACTGCATAGAAACATATTAAAGGAATGGAAAACATTGGGTCTTACTGATTGATCATTCCTAACTACTGTTTGATGTAATTTATTCTTTCAGAGTTCAATGTATTAGTGAATATTTCATCAAGATTGTATTTTTTGCCAATAAATTCTAAAGTGGTATTACCATTTTGATAATGATCTCCCAAAAAGTGATGTCTTACATCAATATGTTTTATTCTAGAGTGAGAAATTGGGTTCTTAGAAATGTTAATGGCACTTGTGTTGTCACATTTTATAGGTACATGTCTAAATTGATATCCAACTTCTAGAAGAGTGTGTTTCATCCAAAAAATTCATGCACAATAGCTACCAGTAGCTGTGTATTCAGCTTCGATAGTAGATAATTCTATAGAATTTTGTTTCTTACTATACCATGAAATCATACATTCCCAAAAAGTGGAATGTACCAGAGATGATTTTTCTATCTAACTTGAATCCACTAAAATCAGCATTAGAATAACTCAGTATATCGAATGATTGTCCTTTGGGGTAAAAAACCTAAATAGATAGTATTTTTTGAGATATTTTAATATTATTTTAACATCATTTAAGTGAGATTATTAGGGATTAGCTTGAAAACGAGCACACATCCATACACTAAACATTATATCTGGCCTAGTAGCAGTCCAGTAGACCATACATCAAATCATTATTCTGTAAGTGGTTTGATCAACAGATTTACCATATTCATCAAGATCCAATTTACAACCAGTACTTATTAGAGTGTCACTACTTTTTATGCTATCAAAGCCAAATCTTTTTAAAATATATTTTTTGGTATTTACTTTGATTTTAAATGAAACCTTCTTTATTTTGAAAAATATAAAATCTATGAAATAATTTTATTTCACCCATTAAACTCATTTCAAATTCATTTTTCATCATCTTTGAAAAGTCACTACATAAATAATTTCATGAAGATCCAAAAATAATATCATCAACATAGATTTTAACTACTAAAAAAACTTTAGAAATTCGTTTTATAAAAATTGTAGGATCAAAAATTCATTTTGTAAAACCTTTTGAAATAAGAAAACTACTTAATCTATCATACCAAGCTCTTGGAGCTTGTTTTAAACCATATAAATTTTTTTTTAATTTGAAAACAAAATTTAAAAAATGAGGGTTTGTAAAACCATGGGGTTGTTAAACAAACACATACTAAACTATATATCCATTCATGAATGCACTCTTAGCATACATTTGATATAGTTTAAAATTAAGATGAGAATTATAAGAAGGCAGTATTTTGATGGCCTCAAGTATAGAAACCGGTGAGAAAGTTTCCTCATAGTCAATGCCTTCTTCTTGACTATAACCTTGTGAAACTAATCTAGATTTTTTTCTAAAAATATTACTGGATTCATCTACATTATTTCCAAACACCCACTTAGTGACTATGGTCAAGGTGTTTTTGGGTCTATCCACAAGTTTCAAGACATTATTTATTTCAAATTTATTAAGTTATTCTTGCATATCCATCACCCAAAATTCATATTTAATTGCATAATTGATGTTTTTAGGTTCAATATGTGACAAAAAAACTTGTTGTTCAACCTAATTTCGGAGAGAATCTCTAGTCTATGTCTCTCTATCTAAGTCTCCAAAAATAGCATCTAAATGATGGTTCTTGAGAGTTCTAGTTGGTCTAGAAAATAAGGGTCTAGTAACTTCAATTTCATCTACAGGTTTAGGTTCATCATGTTCAAATTCTGAATAATTTCTAGAACTATTTGATTTCACAGATTTCTTGACAGAATGATTAGATGATTTTTTATTTATGTCCAAATTTGAAAAATCATCTTCAAGGTAGTCTAGAGAGGTATTATATTCACGTGGATTTATTTCATAAATTTTGATATTCACATATTCTTTTACACACTTGGTTCTTTTATTAAAAACATTATATGCTTCACTAGAGGTTGAGTAACCTAGGAATATTCCTTCATCACTCTTGGATGTGAATTTTCCAAGAATGTCTTTTTTATTAAGGATATAAACTTTGAAACCAAAAGCATTGAAATAAATAAATTTGGGTTTTTTATTTTCCCACATTTCATTAAGAGTCTTCTTGAGGATAGGTCTAATTAAGACTATTAATTATGTAACAAGATGTATTCACAGCCTCAACCCAAAAGTAAATAGGTAAATCATATTCATGAAGCATTGTTCGGGCTATCTTTTGTATGGTTCTATTCCTTCTTTCCACAAATCCATTTTGTTGAGGTATCCTAAGGGCTTATAAGATATGGCTATAGCCATTGTGTGAGAAAAATGATTCAAAGTCTTTATTTTCAAACTCACAACCATGGTCACTTATTATATATTTTATTCTAATTACACTCATATTTTACATTGTTTTAGAATACTTGGTGAAGTAAGTACATGATTTACTCTTATGAGCTAATAAATAAGTCAAGTATATCTAGAATAGTTATCTACAAGAATATAGACATGGTTATTCCCATTTAAAATAAACACTCGAGAAGGTCAAAACAAATCATTGTGAAGAAACTATAATGGTTGAGAAGTCAAAAATTATTTCATTGATTTGAAAGATATCTTGTGTTTTTTACCCTTTTGACAAGGATTAAAGACTTTGTCATTTGGAAACTCATGTTTGGGTAGGTCCTTAACTAGTCCTTTTCTAGTAATATTTCTAAGAGAGTGTACATTACAATGTCTTAATATTTTATTCCAAATACAAGACTGTTTATGAAAGACACTTAAACAAGAAACATTTTGAGAAACTAAAGAATATTCGTTAACAGAATATACATTTTCATTTCTAAAAGAAGAAAATAATAAATCATTTTTAGTGTTAAAAATATTGCAAGAGTCATTTTCAAATTTAACATGAAATCCATCATCACACAATTGTGAAATAATAAGAAAATTATACTCTATTCCATCAATAAAATGTAATTTAGAAATTAAAACTAAGTTATAGTTTCCAATCATGCCTAGGCCAATTATTTTTCATGTAGTATTGTCACCAAAGGTGACATATCCACCATCTATCTTGATAAGGTTCTTGATGATTGAGTATCCTCCTATCATATGTCTTGAGCATCCATTTTCCATGTACCATTTACTCTTACAGGAGCTCTTCAAACAACTTTCCTCAGATATGTTAGTCATAAAGCACATATTTTCCATGTCATCTTTCTCATCATGAGATGATGCTGATTCACTAGAGCTATCTTCAGAATCACTCCAGGTAGCCTTCATATCTTTCTTATAGGTCTTGTATTTTTTTCATACTTCCTTCTGTATTTTAACTTTGGACAGTCAGCTTTGACATGTCCTCTCCTTTTGCATTCATAGCAGTCAATATTTTATGATTTTTCATTTCTTTTCCCGTCCTTTTTCCAGCTACCCATGTTATCATATCTTCCTTTGTAATTGGGATTACTGAAAAAAATTCTTCTTTCTATAAAATTTTTAGAATCATATAGCTAAATGAGACATATATTCATTACTATTTGATGTTGAGTAATAATTAGTGGAGCCTTGAACAAAGGCTAGAACCTTCTATTTTCCTTACTCTTAGAGGCACTAGTCTTGAATGCTACAGCTTTTCTCTTAGGTTCATCCTCTTATTCCTTATTGACTTTCATTTCTTCTTCATACATCATCATTTTTTCAATAAGTTCTTTGATAAGTGATTTTCTGATATCACATGATTCTCTGATTAAGACCAAATTTTCTCTCCATCTATTAGGTAATCATCTAATAATTCTCATGATTTATTCTTTGGTAGTAACATCTCTTCCCAGAGAGATCATAGTGTTCACTATTTCATTAAACTGGAGATACATGTCAGAAATAGGATCATCCAGATTCATCTTAAAGTTATCATACTTAACATTTTATATATTAAATATCATTTCCTTAACACTAGAAGTTCCTTCATGTAAAATAGACAAAGTATCTCAAATTTCATGGGTTGTTTTACATGCATAAATTGTGTTAAATTCCTCATCTCCAAAAGATTAGTATTGAGAATTCATTTCTTTGTAATTATTGTTATAAGAAGTCTTAGTTGGGTCATCCCAAGTATTTATAGCAGTAGTATGAATCATATAATCATCTATAATTGAAGACAAAATTTAAAAACCAATACATTCTCAACGCATTTTCATTTTAACATTCTATTGGGAATAATTTGTTCTA
Organism: Viscum album; assembly: GCA_963277665.1. Lineage (NCBI taxonomy): Eukaryota > Viridiplantae > Streptophyta > Magnoliopsida > Santalales > Viscaceae > Viscum > Viscum album. The sequence continues at coordinate 821,434,753 of OY728166.1, forward strand.
TTAAAGAATGGAGGTTTGTTGGTAGCAACACCTTTTAGTCTATTATCCATAATAATAATTTTAGAACAATATTTTATAGAGATAAAATTTTATTATTGAAAAAAATTTAATATATTTGAAATACAACTAAAGTACTAGTTGAAAATATTTGAAAAGGATTAAAAATCTAAAAATTCCACAATCTTCTGATACCAAATGTTAGTCAGAGTAGAGTACCCAAGAGGGGGTGAACTGAGTATCCATAAAAATTTCTATTTAAAATAATGGTTATTTGAAAATTCCCACCAATTAAAAATATAATATATGTTAGTTTGTAGTGAATTTATAAGAGTTATGAATGTTTAATTAATTTCTAAAAAGATTGATTAGTTATCATCTATATTAATATAAAGATCAATATAACTTTTTAAAATAATATACAGGTTCAAAAACGTGATAAACACTTTCTAAACTAACTATAAAAGTTCAATTTAGTTTTATGAAATATGTGATTAAAGAGAGTAAAACTAAAATATAAAAACATATCAGATATAAGCAAGAGGTTTAGTGACAAGTAGAAACTTAATCCAATCCACTTGGTGATCACCTACCACCAAGAACTTAAAATTAATAAATAGTTTGATCCACACCCTGGATTGGGGTTCACAAAAGCACACAAGGCTCTCCGGGTTACACTTGAACACTACCACTATTATTCATGGTAAAAACAACAACCAGGTCACACATGACCTCTTCCATAGTTCTACATGGGATACAAATGGATAAAAAGAGCATGATATTTAATGATATGAAGTATCCTCTAGTAATGTACAAGATTTAGTGTTTGTGTGTGTGTGTGTAACAGACAAATATACACACTGCGTAGAAATATAAATAAATGAACACAATAGAGCTAAAGATATAGAGATAGGTTTAGAAGGCTCTATGTGTTATGAAGTGCATCTCTGGACTCGTTTGATGTAGTGGGATTGATGTTTGAGTTCTTTTCTGGAATTTGACACAAAACAGAGTGTTGTATTATAGCTTCCATCTATAGGTATGGTTGTGTAGGTATATTCTTCTCCTTCTTTGCATTGCAAAAGTGAGTTGTCAATTCAGTGTTCATAGTGATTGATATTTCATTGGGTATTCTTCTATTCATGAGTTCGTAGTGGTTTCATGAGATTTGATGTTCTTCATTATGCCTCTCTTGCACACAACATGCACTACTTCTCGTCCACCACCTCTTTCTCACATGCTTGTTTGCCTCTTTAAACTTTTTAGCCCGACAATGTGCATGTGGAGATACTTCATACATCATTCTTTCTGGTGTCAGGTTTTCAAGTAGTCATTAATTATGTCAGAGTCATTAAATAACACAAATATGACTGTTATTAATAAATGAAGATTTAAACAGTCTATCTGTGACTCGTCTATCAGTGTCTTCTTATGTCGGTGTCTCTTTCTATCGATGACTTGTTTCAATGGAGAGTCCTTCCTTCTGTTAGTGAGATAGTTGAGCTATCGGTGAGAGAGTTGAACTATCAGTCAGACAGTTTAACCAATAGTGAGTCCTTGCATCGGTCTCATCATGTAATGGTATGTCACTTGGGCTGATGGTAGCTCATTTGCATCGGTGTCATGTGCAATGGTGAGTATTTTTTCTGTCGGTGTCATCTGCAGCAGTGAGTCTTTTGTTTTCTAGTGTCATGTCTACTGGTGAGTCTTTTGTCTGTCAGTTTCATGTCCAATGGTGAGCCTTTCTAATGGTGCCAGCATCACATACTTAGAACATATGCTTGTTTGATCTGTATATCAGTGATTCATATGTCTGTTAGTGAGTCACATGTCTATCGATGTCTGTGATTCATACTTAGATAATTTTTAGATATTCTATCTATATTAAATTTCAGAAAAGTTAGAGAGTGTTAAAATCCATAAACACATAGATAAGCTTGTTTATACTTAAACACACATTAGTAGTTATATGATTTAAATAATCTGATATTCAAGATAATGCATTGACTTAACATAGAATCATTAACATAAGGTAAGATATATGTTAATATATGACATGATTTGTGATAATTAAAACCATTATAGTAAGATATTACAGACAACAACATATATGGGCCAACAAATACAAACCTAATCTACCAAATTACATCAAAAATTCCAATTAAAATACATTTAATTACAATTAGACATTTCAATTTCATTATAATTTGTAGAAATAGAAAATTCCAAATTGTGATTTTATATTTATTTATTAAAATCAATAGAGAATTTCAATATTTTTATTCAACTAATTCAAATTCAAAAAAAATTCTAGAATTAGAAATGAAATATGAACACACCAGTTCAACATCAGAAATAATGTCTTGTTTCTCTGAATTGAAGGTGCCCAAACATTATCGAGTTGTAGAAAGCATGCCAATTACAATATTTTCATCACCTAAATTAATTTCCCTCTTAGGACGGGCCTAAAAATTTTCACATGCAGTAGTTGCTTCCCTCTGCTGAACCCATTAATGATTCCTTCTACTTTCATTCCAACCCTGATTCCAATTAGTAAGCGGGTCTTTCTTTTTAGGCCATTCTTACCCTTGGCCCCACTTTCATTCATTATGATCACCATTGGATTTCTTTATGTTATCATATTGATCTATTTTCTAACTAAATTAATCAATCAATCTCATTGAGGTAGACCCACAATTTTATTCATCAAAACACAATTAAATTCAAGATTTTCTTCAAACGTTGTGTTCTCAAGACTAGGTGATTATTCCCTATCAATGTTTTCATCATCTAAAAAAAGATAAACTAAAAATATTAATTATCCTATCACTGAAACACCACCTAACCCATCACGTACCAAGTGAAGAAATGAATAAGCAACAAATCCTCCCTCTTGTTGTACCTGCACCTATAAAATTTATAGAAACCATCATTGAACTATATGTTTTGAAATGGATAAAAATTTAATTAGATTCTTTGTAACAGTATAAGTATCACACATTCCTTTACTTTAATGATTTCCACCACTAAAAAACAATCTCAATATGCATCATTTAACTCTTATTATCTTAGAATAATGGATTCATGTAGCTTAGTTTATTCTTTAATAATGACATTTTATAGTTATATGCTCATAGTTTCTATGTATTTACTTATTTTATTAAATATTAATATTACTTAATTAAATAGGATGGATATGAACCAAAAATTTATGGATGTTAATCCAATAACAAAATAGAATGAGGATGGGGTGAAAGAATTCATCAAATTTGAAAATATCATGCATATGAACCTTCTCAAATCCTTTGAATGTGTTTACACTATTGTTATTAAAGACTATTTGGTCTAATGTATTTATAAGAACAGTTGATTTGTCACAGAATATATCAAAGTTATAAATTCTGGACTAAACTTGGGAAAAAATGAATATAGCTAGTGACTAGGATAACACTGTGTTTTATGGATCATTTGATACAATTACAACTATAAAGAATGATGAAAATAGTATCAAGTATATGATTACATGTGTGAATGATGATGAATATCATATTGAAAAAATGATAATGACAGTTGAAGATGAACTTCATGATTGTCCAAGACTACTTTTGAAGTAAAAGAGTTGTACAAATACACCATTTTATGCTAGATGTACTAAATATAAAACATTTTTAGATATACTAATGATATATAATGTCAAAGTTGGAAACTGATGGAGTAACACAATATTTAATGAATTATCTTATCTTATTAGTGATATGCTCTCAGAATATAATGAGAATCCTTTTTAAACATATGATTCTAAATGAATGTTAAGTTCAATTGTTATAATCTCTTAAAGAATACATACTTATCCAAATGGATTTATACTATTTCAAAAGGACCATGAATCACTTAGAAAATGAAAAAAGTGTGGTGTGTCTTGATAAAAGAAAGATGAATCAAGTCCTTAGAATGTTTTATGTTACTTTCCCGTCATTACAAGGTTTAGGCATTTATATGGATGTGAGGAGACTATAAGATAATTGACATGGCACACATATAAAATAAATAAATTTATGAAACTTTATCACCCTGCAAAATCTCCCCAGTGGAAGAAAATTGATCACGAGTACCTGAATATGGAAATGATCTAAGAAACGTTTTTCCTGTACTATCTATAGATAGATTGAATCCTTTTGGTTTTCAAAGAAGAGCTCATAGTACATGTCTTGTTATATTGGTAAATTATAAATTTTCATTGTCATTATTCATGAAGTGAAAATACATTATGTTTTCTCTTCTTATATCAGGACCAAAACATCTGGGTAATGATATTAAAATTTATTTGGATTCATTGATCAAAGATTTGTAATTAATACGGGATTCATGTGTTACATTGAATGATTCTTACAAAAATGAAGATTTCACATCAAGATCCATGAAGTATGGGATGATAAATTATTTTCCTATTTATAAAAAAAATTAGGATAAATAATTAAAGAAACTCAAGGGTGTCCCATCTGTGAAAAAGGTACACACTTAATTAGATTGAAACATTCATTGAACAATGTGTTTCTAGAGCATCAAAAATCCCCCCTGATGACATAAATATTGATCTTGGAAGACATCATTTGATGGGAGTTCTAAATAAGATAAAACAACATCTCCACTAATAGGGGATCAACTTTTTGGTAAAGTAAAAGATATGGACACTTCTTTTGTTAAACCTTATTTAAAAAATCATATTTTAACGGATTAGAAAAATAGATCAGTTTTTTTTGAATTACTGTACTAGAATTGTGTGTATGTCATGAATTTTCTTTATGTTACGCATTTGGAAAAAATGTATGTAATATTTTCAATGGCATGTTACTAAATACACATAAAAAACAAAGGATGACATTAAGGCTAGGTTGGACATGATTGAAAAGGGGATACGAGAAATGTTGGCATCAGTGATAAGAAAACAATTCTTATGTTAGTAATACTATATAGAAATAAAATAAACATAAATAAAAAAAATAAATTAATGAATTTTGGTTTTTAAACTAAAACCGCACATTTTTAGTCATACGATGTATCATTGTGAGGTGTGGATGACTCATACAAATCACAAATGACTTATGTATTTTTTTAAATTATCAAAACAATATGAATGTATTTTCTTATTTTTGAGTATATGATGTGTGTTTTGAACTAATGTTTCAATTTTAAAATAAAAAAAACACTTATATTCATACTAGGCACACCATGTATCATATTGAGGTGTGGTTGATACCCACACGTCACAAATGACATATGAATCATTATCCTAAAGTATCAAAATAATATAGATATTTTTTCTCATTTTTGATTATTTAACATGTGTTTTAAACTAAAATTTTAATTATAAACTAAAAAAATACACTTCAAGTAATACCAGACACACCATGAGTTTCTCTTAATTTTATAGTAAAATTTTAATTTTAAAATATTAATTTTAAACTAAACCAACACCTATAAAAATCATGGAAACTTCTTCCACAACTTTCACATAAGTTTTCAAGATATTAAAGTCTATTAGAAAACAAATTTTTCTTATTTTGTGAACACCAGTTTTACTTAGATGAGTTTTTATTAACTTCCAATTGACTATCCCTAAATATAATCCTTCTCTATTTTCTATTAGTTGAAAAATTATTTCAATAATCGATAACCTGATGCCCAAAATTTCTATAACACCTTATATATCCAAGAAATCAAATCTTCTTCCATTGAGTGTAATGATAGCTCATGGAGGGTTCATAAATTTTTTGAATGTTCCATCCATTCTTATAAATCCCTTGAGAGTAAATTTTTCCTATCATACATTCTTCCACCTTTACTTAAGTGGTAGGTTATTTATCACTTTTCCTCATCCAATTTTTTTTGTTAATTAGAGTTTTTTACAATACTATTTAAATAATAATAATTAATAAAAAATGAGTTTCTTGATCATTTTTTTACCTTCTTATTCTTCATATATTTGGAAAATTATACCTCCAATTCATTAATTCTTCTCCTTCCACTCAATAGTGTCTTTCTAGAACTGAAAATATTTTGTGAAACCTTAACTATAGTTGTTATTTTCTTAACTCAATGTGAATATTGATCATGAGTGTATTCCATGTTTAATAATTTAATTTCCAACCCAATAATATTTAAAATTAAAGTGTTTTATGAATCATAAAAAAATATTACTTTATCTTTACATTCGGTTTTTATCTTCAGAATTCTTTCTTTATGTATCACCCTTTTATTCTTTAGAGTGTTGCCAAGATCTTTTATTCTTGTAGATTTGATTTCCAATTGGGAGTTCTTATCTGAAATGGTAGTTTTTAATTCATGGTAAATTACATATAAAATATTCATAACTACTTATTTTTCACAAAAACTCACTTGCAATTATTCTCTTGTAAAGTTTAAATTTTCTCTTGTAAGTGATACAATTTCTTCCATTCCTTTATTGAGTTTTGTGACAGTTTTAAAATAACTTATTTTAATTACCAATTCTTCCTCTATTTCCTTGGTTTCCTTCTCAAGCTGTTATTTTTCATCGTAAATCCCCTTTATAAATTCAAATATGTACTTGATAACCTTAATAATAACTTCTTTCAGATGATATTTTTTTAGAGTAAAAATAACTATTAATTCTAATGGATTCATACTCACCACATTAAAGAGAATAATTCTTATTACATAGGATTATTTTGAACAAATTTATCAAAAAATATCTTTATAACCATAACATTCTATGGCGTTGGATCCTTTTTCAACTGATTTTGAGAGGATTACTTTCTTAAATTCCATGATTTATTCTTATTCTAATTCTTTATCATTTTTGTTGCTACCTTGATACTTCCACTAACTATATTATCTTTCATTAACATCAACATAATAATACTTTTGGGAACTTATGAAAGTTCCATCATTGTATCTTTTTTAGATATTATATTAATAACTTTCCCAAATATATAATTCCTATAAATTCTTGAAAAAACTAGTAATAAAAAAATATCCAAATAGATGATATCTTATACTCTAATACCAATTGAGAGTCCTAGGGGATCATGCAGTCACCTAGGGGGTATGAATCAGGGGCGACAACCCTTTTAACAATTAAATTCAACTTAATGTTTTTTACTACGTTTAAGTTGATCAAACCTCTATCATCAGTTTCAGTGTATAGATCTTTAATAATTATCCCTCACCACTTTTACCTTATAAAGATAATGTAATAGAACAACACACATGGATTTTTACAAGGTTCTACATCAATGTGAGAACCTACTCTTTGTCACGTTGACTCTTGTTGAGCCACAAATTTTCCACTAGTATTCTTCTTATCAATTCCATGTGGTGTGTGAAGTTGTCATCCTTAACCCATAGTGTTCATCCCACATAATAAATTATGAAACCAAAATATTATGTATGTGGTTTAGATATCTCCCAAAAATATCCTTCTATATTTTAGTAGGAATGATGGGAATGTTTATATTGGAACTACCAATCTTCAATAGTTCTCCTCGAACTTAATCATGGATCAAACTTTGGCTACAAAGTGAAATTTCTCTAAAATTTCATGCATATAGACCCATCCTTTTCTTCTGATAAACATAATTTTTGATCTATCTCACCACCTTGAACATCAGTATATAGAACTTATACAAGTTAACACATGACATCATTCGGGATCACTTCCTTCTTATATTCTGAATCTAGATAACTAACTCAACTCCTTGTAACTTCAAGTTCCAATCTACTCAAAACATTGAATCGGCTAAATCTTCAATGAAATATCTGGTCAACAACTTCATTTCATAAATATTTCATTATATAATCATCATTTGATGGGCACTTCATAATCAAGTGCCCAAACGTCTTTTATCATCATATATGTAGAAAAATACCAACCTCAGGTTATGCATATTGATAATAATCATACACCACTAAGTATATAGAATTATTTAAGAAATTCAATGAGATATAATTTAATAGGTTATTCCATGTAACGCGCCTTGATTTATTGCCTCAAAATTATATTCTTCATATATCATATATAACTTTATATATAGTATAAGATTTTAATCATGACAACCTTAACAAAACATCAGAACCCATAATACCTAGTGGTAATCCTTGGTTGGGGATAACTCAAATTTCTACTTTGAGGTGATATTATCATTCGTTATTCATGTAAAATAAATTATAACCCACATGAATGAATGATAAATGGATTTTACCACTATTATAAAATTATGATACATTTACAACCATTATAATAAATCACTTTTGTATAATATACCAAGATATTTAAATCAAACCTCATGTTATTTTTGTTGAAACAAATCCATTTATAGGTTTTCATTGTTTTTTTCTTTGAAAATTACATTTGTGTTTCAATGTTGAAGAGGGTTATAGGTAATAGGTGATGCTTAGAGTATTTATATGGATTCATTAAATCCATAAGGTTTGCAGCTATTGGATAATTCTATTAGAGAGACAAATTCAGTACCAAAAATAAATGATCTACACCATAATGGAAGGTCACATAATGATTCAATGTTACACAACACAATTTATGTCATAGGAGGTGAACAAGTGAAATTTAAATTCAACATAGTTTCAAGGGTGCCTATTCCATGATGGGAAGCCTACATTGAGAGGAGCTATTTAGGGATGACTGAATGATTTGGAATTCCACAAGAGTTTTGAGGAGGCTCATGTCATGGAGGATATGCTACACCGTAAATGGTTGAATAGGAAACATAGACACCTCATAAACACTTTATGACATGAAGGGTGTGATTTGGGAAGTGTCATTTATTTTCTATATTCTAATTATATAGGATCTCACACTATATCTAATCCTTTATTCATGGAAGGAGTGTTTTTAATAGAAATTAATTATTTGCTGATCTCAAATCAGATAGGATTCCACATCATAGAATATTACACCATAGGATGTTAGATGTTCGAAGGAAGTTAAGGAGATCATAACATGATCATGGGTAGTTCATGGTGGAGATTTATGCATGTGAAAAATGGACCTGGTCATAGGAAGTCATTCTACAGTGCAACATTCCATGAACTCATAATTTGATTGAATACCTCTTGTACACCATAGTAAAGAAGTATACATTAGGGTGATTCTTTGGAAGAAGGTGTTTAAACCATAGTATATTTTATCACTCCACAATCAAGAAGTTGTAGTGAAAAGTGGACTTCTATTAGAGAAGTTATTTTTGGGATTTGAGGTATTTAGTGAAAATTAATTTGTCCTTAATCACTACATTTAAGTGAGGATAACACATAGAATAATCCTAAAAAGATAGAGGATGAATTTCTTGATCCCATCCCATGGATAAAATCAAAAAAAATAATATAAAACTACACACAATAGTTTTTAAGGGTGTGTAAGAAAATATAATTAAAATGGGGATCTATATAGGCTTATAAGGAAGAAGTGAAAAAGAGATTTTCAGGCAGCCTAGAAAATGGAAAGAGAAAAATAAGGAGGATATTTTAGGAGATTTATTATAGAAACTCCAACTCCAGTAACCCATAGATGATGTTTACTTTATTAAATTATTACAAGATATAAGAGACCATACAATAAAAGATCAATGGAAAATAGATACAAACATGATTTCTATATTGCAGAGAAGATTATAACATATTAGGACAAAATTTCTTGTATCCTTGAAAATCATTCAAATATTCCTTATTCATGTCATGGGGGAAGGGAAAAAGCATGTGAGATCATATTATTAGTAAGGGAAAGCATATGATAGAAGCTATCATAAATACATAAGGAATATAAAATATAATTTTGTAAATAATCAATACATATTCCATTTAGTTAATAAATTATTCCTAAAAATATATCCATGAAAAGTAAAACAATCACACAGATAATAATAAAAAATAAAATCCTAATGAAGGAAACGTATAATACTAAACATAATATTGACATAATACTAAACATAATAAAAACTGAAATCTTGATGAAGTAAATGCATAATAATAAATTCCTTTCCATCGTATGATGGGGCCAAAAAAAATCACTTTTAGTAGTTGCTTCCCTCTACTCACCCCATTAAATTTCATTACACTCTCTTTACAACCCCATTTCTAATTAGTAAGTGGGTATTTCTTTTTAGGGTGTTCTTACTCTTGGCCCCACCTACATTCATTATGATCACCATTTTATTTCTTTATGTCGTTATATTGATCTATTTTTTATATGACTTTATAACTTCATCTCAGTGCGATGGACCCCCAATTTTATTCATCAAAACCCAATTAATCAAATCATGTATTCATATTTATTTTAATTTATTCATTCTGAATATATGTGTGCGTATTTAATTTAATTATTAATATTTTTATAGTCAATATAATTCATTTATAATAATTTTTTATCTATATAATAAATATTATCTATTTCTTTATTTTTACTAATTTTTTACGAGTCTGTAAGTCCATTATTAATGTTATGGATTTAAATTTTTAAATATATTTTTTAAAAAATTATTCAACTTAATAAATTAATTTTTAATATTGTTTCATTTATAATATTTTTTATTTTTTAATATTTTTGTAATTTTTTCATTTTTTTAATATATTTGTATGTATAATTATTTATTAAGTTTTAATATTCTTAATATATTTTTAATTTACATGATTAATATTCATCCAATTTTATTTATTAAGCTGTAATAGTTTTAAATTTTATTAAATTTATGCAATCTAAGGTGGAGGATGAGTTGTCTACCACCTTCTGTATTGCATCACATGTGGGGGTTTGATCCTCCACATTCCCTTGATTTGGATAAGGGATTTCCAGTGACGTACAAGTGATAGTGAGAAGGGGGATCATTCAGAATCTACTGACGGTGTATAGGCATGTACCATTTTTTTCCATGCAACCAGTGTTTTCATATACCGAGTTGAAAAAAAGGTACTCAGAGCCCTGGTGTATGGATACGTTGGTTGCTGCACCAACACTAGAGTCCCTAGACTGAATGCTAAACTCGAAACACTTAACACTATTTCCCCAAACAATCCTCACAAATTCTTGATCCTAAAGTAGAACCAACCTTCTCTAAATACCACTCTGTCATGACCTATCCCAGAGGGGCCCCTGTCGTGACTACCCCAAACCTGCCTCCGATAGGCCAGGGATGGTGACAAGCACTAAGTAGGAATTTCCCAAAAATGGAAGGTGTTAGCCTAAACTACCTGTACACACGCACACATATCCAAGCCACACAATTCTGAAATATAAAGAAACTGATAGAATTCTTGAATACAACTGAGATCTCATAACTAGGGTACAACATGAAGTAATGGAAAATTAAATAGGGCCAAATAAAATCCCATCTACAAAGAGTCTATAAAATAAGTCTAACTAAAATTGTAGAAGTAAAACCTAGTCCAAGGGTGAGGAATAAATCAAAGGTATGCTCCACCCACTCCCTGTCCTCCCAAGACACTTCCAAAAGGTCCTATATCTGCACAAGACAAGACATGTGTGGGTAAAGCCTGTGCAGGGGTGAGTATAACAATACTCAGCAGGACACCCCGAAAACACTAAACACAAAGCACCAAGTATAGTCATCTCAATAAAATATAAAAAAAAATCTGTGTATAACAGAAACCAAAATAGGACACAAATATACTTAGGAGGGACACCAAGCCATCATGTGATCATAACCATCTTTTAGTCATAAGATTCTGCTCGAAACATGCTCATTCTTGGAGAACTCACACCTTGAGCAAGGAAATCATCGGAGAAACTCAACGAAGAGGTTGAGCTCATTTGGACCCTTCCCAAATAGAATGCATTAGTCAATGAAAATTGTGATACACAGAGATGGGGTCATGCCCAGAACCACTGGGGGATACCAAAAACCCAATCTGGATCGACCCACTACGCAGGGGATTGTATGCCAATGATTTCACAAACTCTACCGATGTGGTCCACAATATAAAAAATCAAAAACCTACTCATGTAGATCATGCTGATTCCAAAAACTTCACTAGGGATGATAGAGGATCACACTAAAGTCTCATAGAGGGATTCCATAACTCTATCTAAGACTCGATTCTAGAAGGGATTACAAGCCAGTGATGTAGATGTAAGGCCACACTCTACCCTCAAGTAAAAGACCTAGGGAACGTACTCAACCTTTACTGGTCCAAAGTAGTAAGAATAAGATCCTTATATATGACTAATGTACCCAAAATTAGTCTTGAGTCGACCGTCTTAAAATTAGGGTCACACTTCCACTGACATCACATCGTTTGGACGCTCTGTTTAAGAGTTATGGTCATTTGAACAAAGTTTCCCACAAACCTACGGAGGTCGGCGAACCTACCACCATGGTCGGTACACCTACCGTTGGGGTCAGTCCACCTACCTCTATGCTCAGTCCACCTACCACCATAGTCGGTCCACATACCGCGCACACTAGCAACCCTTAGACTGATCATCGTGATCAGTCCACCGGTCGCACTCGACCGACCGCTACGGTTGACCACCTACAAACTGGTCACGCGATCATTGAGCCCATGAAAACTCCACCTACCACTTTGTCTCATGTTTGACTACAACACAAAGTCAACTGCACCTATCTATTCCCTGATTGACCCAACTAGAATCCGTCTCACTTGACACGGATTAGACCCACTGACCCAACCTAAATCTGACCGCGTCTGCCACACCCCACGACTTTGCCACTACTGACCGTCGTTCACTTCCATTGTGTGATGATGGTCCCTTATATGAACCACTAAAACTCCTATGATACCCATAAAAATAAATGATCATAGATCTTGGCACCTTGGTTCCCAATCTACACTGATCCAACCTCGGTTGTTGATTTGCCTCAAATCCGAGGCTTCGATCGAGTTTGGGACCACCTGACAATGACGAGCCGGGACTATAGGGATCCAACAATGAAGGATTTGAAGAACAGAGAGATAAAATGCACAAGAACAAAGTTTTATCATTTTTGGACAAATGATATTGGCCAACAATCAAGAATGGGGGATTTGTGTTAGAAAACCAGATCAAATAAATCCCATAGAATTAATCTCAGCTCGCAATACTCACGATCTATGAATCAATCTATCAGTCGATTGATTCACATTCATCATAGAAATAAAAAATGGGGAGTAATCCAATTAAATCACTTTCCCGACCTTGAGTTTGGATTGACCATTGATGAAGAATGGTTGTGTTGTCTCTATTAATGAGAACCTCCAACTCCACTAGCGCGATGATCCATGATCTGTTGTTGTCTGCCAAGAATTCTCACCTCCAAAAGAGTCTAGGTCTCTAGGGTTTAGTGGAAAACTATTAGATAAAAGTTATATCCATGTACCTATAGAGGATCAAGTCACTACATTGACTAAAAAAATAAAATTTTATTTTAATTTATTTTATCAATTTCGTGCCTCCGATAACTTTTTCACAGACGACTTACACTGTCCAATTTTAAGTTGAACCTAGGGTAAAGATACTATTATAAACTCAACAGTGCCCTCATATTTATGATCCAAACACCCATTTAAGAGTTATTACACATTTTCAGTAAAATCCTGCCTACGTGCTATTAAATATTTTAATATTTTTCAAACATTTGTTCTAAACACAACGGGTCTCATATTTACACATCATCTCAGCATGTGACCTGGATAATAATCCGTATAATATCTAAAAATAATACACAAAAAATATAATATGTTACAATTACACTTAAACCATCCTATAAATAAATTTATAAATTAGTCCACCTTTATAAAATCAATTGATTGATTAAAACATTTCCTTAATTGTCTAATCCAATAAAACAAACAAGTTCAAAAAATGCTAAATCTTTCATTTTATTTTAAAGAAATCTTGAAATATTTTATCAATGCTAGGAATTTCAATTATTTAATTAAATGAAAAGTAAAAATATTGTGTCTATTGAGAATTCACTTTTATGGATGAAACACCTTATTAAATATTATAATTTCTTTATAAAGGTAATCCCTACAATTTCTCAAACACATGGTATGAAAGGTTTATTAAAAAGTATTTTTAAAAAGTTACACAAATGAGAAGTGCTTGGAATTGAAATTAAAATTACATAAAACTTGATTTACCTTTCCAATAACACATAAAAACATTTAATGTTAATATTTGATATACAAAACATGGAGTTAAACAACAAAACAATCTTGGTTCTCAAATTCAATGACAAACACAAGGGGTAACCTATCAAAAATCAATGATGAATGGTTCATAAATTCAAATATAGGATGAATGGAGTTCATAAAATTAATCAAATTCCCTAGACACAAATAAATCACAAGAAAAAAGGGTTAACCCTTACCCTTGAGTTCAACCACGAATGGGCACGGTGATGGGGACGAATCTAAAGGGGAGAATCTAGTTAGAACAACATGCATCGAGGTTGGTGGGAGTAAATACCTAGATGGAAGAATTGATTAAAGTGGAGAAGAAATAATCTCATACCTTAGAGTGGAAAATATTCTTTATTGTAGAACTACGAGGGTTCACCAGGGAGTGGTGGTAAAGAAAGACAACCACGACAACGGTAGGGAGTGACGATGACGGTAGGGAGCGATTGTGGAAGAGAGAGAGACAACGATGATGACGGTAGGGAGCGATGATGACATCAGGGAGTAATGATGATAGTAGGGAGAAATGGTGGCAAGGAGAGACAACGACGATGACGATAGGGTGCAACGATGATGGCAGGGAGCGACGGTGACAGTGAGAATGAAGGTGAATGCAAAGGCAAGGAGTGATGGTTGTGAGATAGAACTATGGTTCTATGAAAGCTTGAAGGCATGAGGAGATGGAATATCAATTAGTTTTCTTTTATAAAATCCAAAAAGGCTTTTATTAGCACTTTCCAAAAAATGCTGATAAAGGCCAGTTTAATTAGCATTGGAATTTTAGCATTGATAAATACAGGTTTTATCAGAATTTTTTAGTACCAATAAAGTTGTATCATTATCAATGGTAAAAAATAATGATAAAGATCTAAATAAATAAATAAATATTTTTCTATATAAATATATTTATTATAATTAAATAAATAATTTTATATGTATATTTCTGTAATTATATATTTTTATAGTATTAAATATATTTATATAATTATAAATATAATAAATATATTTTTATTTAAATGTATTTATTATTATTTCATAAATATTTGTATATAATTATAAATATATTGATATATTTATAAAATTATACATATATTTATTTATTACTATATAATTATTTTTTAATATATAAATATAAATATTTATAAAATTATAATAAATATATATATTATTTAAATATATTTAATGTAATTTTATAATTAATTATTCATTTATTTATTTATAATTATAATTATAAATAAATATATTGAAAAATAATTCTATATAATTCTAAATATATATATGTATATATATATATATTAAGAAGTTTGGGGCTTGCCCAAGTGGTAAAGACTCCATGTAATCCTGTATCAAACCTAAATTCAAATCCGTGTGGGAGTGAATTTTCATTGTCAGGTGGTGACGCAGGCATGATGCTGGCAGACAGTGACGTAGGCCTAATAACGCAAGTGGTATGTTGAAGGCATGACGTTGCACTAGGCCTTCAGGCCAATTTCTGGACCTTTTGGGCCATGTAAGGGGAATCATGCCCATTGGGCCTTTGGGCCATGTTGATAATTAATAACGGCTTGATGGGTGGGCTATCCCTTGGGGAGGTTATGCTCTACCTTTCCAGCCTATTTGTGTGGTGTGTGTGTGCTTACTGTAATTGTACCCCCAACACCTAATATATATATATATATTAGAATATATATATATATATATTTATATTTATTGTAATTTTATAATTATTAACATATTTATTTATAACTATAATTAAAATATTTATATTGAGACATATTTCTATATAATTATAAATATGTTTATATAATAATATCTCATGGTATGCACTACTTTGTTATATTTATATAATTACTTATACTTATATCAATATATAAATAAATATAAATATAAATATAAATTTTTGGGGTCATGGGCTAACGCCTATGGTTCGCACCATTTGGAGTATATATATAATAACTATACTTATTATTTAAATATATTTATTATAATTTTATAATTATTTAAATATATATATAATTATAATTATAATTATTAATAAATATATTTAAATCATATATATATAATTATTAATATATAATTATAAATTTAGCCTCTGCTTTGAAGTTCAGCAGTGACGCAGATATGA
Source organism: Viscum album (assembly GCA_963277665.1). Classification (NCBI taxonomy): domain Eukaryota; kingdom Viridiplantae; phylum Streptophyta; class Magnoliopsida; order Santalales; family Viscaceae; genus Viscum; species Viscum album. Next base: position 821,451,068 of record OY728166.1, read on the forward strand.
TGTAAGTCCGGTGAAACAGGTAGTAGGATACATACATGGCGTCACACTAGGCCCTTGGGCTAGTTTTTGAGCCAATTGGATATATAATGGGCTTCATGCCCACTCGGCCTTCAGAACATGTACTCAATAAATAAGGCTAGATGGGTGGGCTATCCCTTGGGGGGCTATGGCCTACCTTTCCTACGTATGTGTGTAGTGTGTGTGTGTGTTTAATGTAATTTTACCCCAATCACCAAATATATATATATAATTATAAATATAATAAATATATTTATTATAATTTTATACCAAAAAGGTTCAGGAGACATGCGGGTCTTCTCCTAGGAAATTATTAGAAAAAATAAATATGACAAAGAAAAGAGGATGGATGAAGTCAAATAAAGAGGCATGCCCTTATCTAAAATGAAAAAAATACAAATCAAGAAAAGGATCATTCTCATAATCATGTTCAGAGCCATCATCATCATCAGTGGATCCTCACTCTCACTGTGAGTTCCTTTGATTGAAGATCACAAAGTACTTCTCCTTCATCTTTTCATGCTCCAGAGTGATTTGTCTCTTCAATTCCATTGAAGAAGACATTGTATTCACATTTCATCCCCACCCTACAACCGAGTCATCTATGCCACATTCTCAACCATGACATTTTGGATGCATACACCATCTCCATGATTTTTGATTCAAAGTTCCTTCAGGTTTTTCCCTCTCAAAAAAGAAATTTTTCATTACCTCGAGGACATTCCCACCCTCCATAACATCCTTATCCTTTCTTGTGAACATCCCATCAGTCGCTTTCAGCCCACATGGGTCAATCTGCAAAGGAATAACATTCCCAAGAACATTATTTCAATTTGAATCATCCCTAGCCAAGGCAAGAATGTTTTGTCCCGTCTTGGATGGAGAAACATACTGAATATATTTTTATATGAAACCAATTGAACACCATCCTTTTCAATAGTGCCTTTCATGCCTCCATGATTTGAACCACATCCAATAAGGGAATATTTAAAAGAGACTATGTTTTCATGAGCTTCATGAATGTCATCCTTCTTTAGAGGTTGGAAAATATTAACCATAGAAGATTCAATCAAGCACTCATCCAACCTGGGAGGATTATTAGAGAATGCTTCCAATGATTTCTAGGACAGTGTTTTCTCAATCCCATTACCCTTCAGATCAGCATCACTCACTGCTTCTTTCCTCACACATGAGGTGGCAGGGGGTTTCTTACCAGTAGGCTGCGAGGTAGAATTCTTGATTTGAATATTACAGAAATTTCTAAAATTAAAGACCTCATGCCCCAAAAATCTGCAGAAGTTATAGAATAATGGAATAAATTCATATTCAAATTACACCTAAATTTTAACACCATTTTCCACCAAGGTGGCAGAGTCGGGAAAAGGATTGAGCATGTCAGCATCCATAAAAACCCTATAAAAATACCCAAACTTCCCCTCAATTGTGTTCTCATCCATCTTAATGGGAGAATCAATGCACACTATTAGAAATTGGACATATACCAATAGATTGGAAAAAATCATTATTATAAGTCTCTAATTTGGACCTATACTAATGGTTTGGATAAAACTGTTGGTATAAGTCACTAATTTGGACCTATACCAATGGTTTAGCCAAAACTGATGGTATAGATCACTTATATGGATCTATACTAACGGTTTTGGCCAAAAAGGTTGGTATAGGTCCATTATAGTGACCTTATAACAATGTTTTTGGCCAATCCGTTGGTATATGTCCACCTTATCCCAATATTAACACCAAAACCATTGGTATATCTCAAAAAAAATAAAAGAACCTATACCAACGATTCTCAAAACCGTTGGTATAGGTACACATATTTATTTATGGAATATTTTGTATAATAGCATTAAATAAATCAAAATTTAACATACTTATGAATATAAATATATAAATTTATGAAATTATGTTCACCAAAGTCATGTTAGGTTAATGGTTAGGTTGTTGGATTATAAACTGGAGGTGATGGGATCAAAACCAAGATGGGGTTTTTTTAAAAAAATTACCTATACCAATGGTTTTATTAAACCGTTGGTATAGGTTTTTCATATAATCTATACCAACGGTTTTCCCAGAACCGTTGGTATAGACCAATCCCAATGCCAAACCAGCCAACAGTCATCCAACCCATTAGTATAGGGTATTTTTCTATTAGTGGAAGAAAAAAGATCATTAAGAATAACATGATGCCAAAGCACCCAACTAAGACCATGAATTCTATTCTAGATCTGCGTAGTTGTCTGCTTCTATAAGTGCAGATTGAAATATATATATAATATATAATTATAAATATACTAAATATTTTTATAAAATTATAATATATATATATATATATATATTATAATTTTATAATTATTTAAATATATATACATATTTATAATTATAACATTTTATAAATATATCTTTACTTATAATTATAAAATTATAATAAATATAGTTATTATATTTAGAATTTTATAATTATATATATTAAATATATTTATTATAATTTTATAATTATTTAAATAAATCAATATTTTTTTATAATTTTAATTATAAATAAATATTTTTATATAATTATAAATATTTATAAATATTTATTTATTTATTAATATATATATATATATTTATAAAATAATAAAAAAATTATTTATTATAATTTTATAACTATTTAAATATATATATATAATTATAATTATAATTATAAATTAATATATTTAAAAATTATTTATATATAATTAAAATTTTATAATTATAAATATAATAAATATATTTATTGTAAATTTATAATTATTTATGAGAACATAATAAGTTTATGGGTATAACATGAGTGAATCATACCTAGTAATAATAGATCATAAAAAATGAGTCATCACATATATTGAAACCATGAATAATAAGGGTGTTAATGTATAAATAAACATTCATGAGTCATGATTACAAAATATATGCATACGTCATAATAATATAGGTAATCTTAATATTTGAAACATAACAACTCCCAATCATGTACACAAATAAACTTATTATCATATCACATCAATTATACTCACACATCAATATTTGAACATAAATAACGCCAATCATGTCCATAAATATCATCATTATCTCTTGAGATATATATATATATATATATATATTATTAACCAAATTCATTGGAGACATATATTTATTTAAATATATTTTAATTATTTATTTATAATTTTAATTATAAATAAACATATTTAAAAAGTATCTATATATAATTATAAATATATAATTATAAATATAATAAATATATTTATTAATTTAAAAAATGTTATAATTTTATAATTATTTAAATATATATATTTTTATAATCATATAAATAATTTTGTTAAAAATTATATATATATATTAATTATTAAAAAATATATATTAATATATCATATTTATATTAATTATAAAAATATTTTTTTAATTAATGTATATAAATAAACATTATTTTTGAATATAAATATAACAATTATATCTATATTAATAATAGTTTTTATTAAAAACTTTTATCAGTTCATAGAATAATGTTGATAAATCTATCTTTTATCATCGTCAAAAAATGTTGATAAAGGATACACCATTATCAGTGCTTTCTGCTTAGCACTGATAAACGCAAATGCTTCCCTTGCCCTGATCTGTAGTAGTGTTATGTGTTTGTATGTGTGTTTCTATATTAAATTTTATTAATTATGTATATATGTGGATGAAATTAATATATTTATATATCTCATAAGTTTGATATATGTTAAATTAAAAAAAATCCTTAAGATGATATGTTATTAAATGTCCATCGATACAACAAGTCAATATTTTTTATTAATATTAATTTTTAGTATTTTTAAACCATTTTCACACAATATATGACTCACCATTTTAAATACATGCCCCACTCTTGGTGGTGGGTTGGTAAGTGATTAGGGGGTAAGGGGCAGGTCATGGGGTCAAATCCCATGGCCTGTGTGTTTAATGTGATTTCTTTCCTTGTGTTGTGTTATATAGTGGTGGAAGTAATCTACCTTATATTAATTGTAAATACATATTTTGTATTGTATAAATCATATTTAAGAAAATATTACATATTGAGAAATATAATATATATATATATATCAATATGAATATATTTCTATTTTAAAAGTATTAATGAAATTTATTTTAAAAATTGTGTAATATTTAATTTAAAATGTATAGATAGAAAAAATATTAAAAAGTTAAAAACAGTTATTAACAATATAATTTTTTAAAAAAAAATTAAAATTAGTATATATTAAAATGAAAATTATTTCATATATTAATTATGAAAATCACCACCATATTAAAAACATTAAATGTTAATCAATATATATGTATAGATAAATATTAAAAAAGAATAAAATCATAAATATATTAAACAAATAAAAATTAAAATTGAATAAATTATAAAAACATGAAACAACTTAAGATTAAAATTGAATAAATTAAAAATTATTAAAAAAATATTAATTAAATAAATAATGAATAAATGAATAATTTTAAAAATGTATATTTTAAAATATTAATAGTATATATTATATAAAAATATAAAAAGTGAATAAAATTTAATATTTAAACACATAATATAGTAAATATTAAATCTTAAAAAATAAAAATGTAAAACGATAATATTAACAATTTATTATTTGTGTATGTGAGTTTCTATAAAATTGAATTAATTTCATATGTATATATGTGTGTGTGTGTGTGTGAGAAATTAATTAATGACATATTATGTTTAAATAGATATTTAGTCTTTATATTTTTCAATAATTAAATATTTATTATTTGATATATTTTTTAGATTGAAAAAACAAATAAAATTGATATAAAAAAATTGTTATTAAATGTCATTTAATATTAATTTTTAATTAACTTAATTGCCATTTTTTACTAAATATATTATATTTTAAGTGTAAATGCATATTTTGTATTATATAAATCACATTTAAGAAAATAATATATATATATATATTAAACGTATTTTTTATATTTAATAAAGAAACACTTTATCAGTACTTTTAATTAGCATTGATAAAAAACCCCTTTTTCAAAGATTTTTTTTACTGATAAAGGCCAGCACCCAATATTCATTATTCTATTGTAATGTAAGTTATATCCTATTAACTCTCAATGCTCAAGTGTTATAAACAAGAGTTTCATTGTTTTTAAGGGGAGGATGTCACCTTGAGTATGTGTTTATTCTCAAATCACAATAAACACAACACCCCCCCCCCAGCCCCCAACTTTCTTTTGAATGTGTAATCCTTGAATGCACAAGAATATATGCATCAAAGAATATAAAACACTAATTTAAGCTTGTTGGAAATGACTTTTAAGGGTTAATTAAAAACTCCCCCTCAATTCAAGCACTTTTCCAAATATGTTCCTATGAAAATACAAGTATAATCTCTATGTGATGATTATGGAATTATTAAATTTTAAAATGGATAATGGGATGGGGTGGAGTGACTCAAATCGAGCATGTGGCCTTTTTGTTTATTTAATAATCAAAGTATGGTTAGGAACAATAATAATTATAATGTCAACAATAGTAATAATTTTATAAAAAAATTGATTGAAGATGATGGGAGTGAAAATCATTCAACTTTAATCAGATGGGAAATAGACGTGAATCTTAGCAACCATCATCTTCCTTTATGTTAATTTTGGGTTTTGACTATTGATTGTCAGTCTACCACTTCTTTAGTTGATGTTGACCCTAGTATACTAGAAAAGGCTCACTATACTCTTTTGTTAACATTTAGAGATAATGTTTTGCGTGAAGTTACACATGAAACCACTTCTAAATCTATTGGATTAAACTTGAACATTTGTAAATGAGCAAATCCTTGCTTGGATGACTGTATAAAAAGATACGATTATAAAATTTTAAGATGACTCCTAACACTTCTGTGCAAGTTCATATTGATGAGTTTAACAAAGTTTCTTTGTATTTGTCTATTATTTACATAGAGGATAAATATGAAGATTAGTATTTAATTCTGTTAACTTATCTTGATGGTTCTTTTAATTCCTTGAAAGATTCCATGATGTATGGTAGGGATTCCATTAATTAAGAGAATGTTAAATATGTTGCGTTATCTTGGGATCTTCAAACACATTGTTTAAATGAAGAATTTAATAGTGTTAAATATGAACATCAATTAATGTTTAATAGGGGTAATATGAAAAATAGAGGAAGGAATGATAAGAATTGGTTTAATATTTTCTGTCATTTTGAGTGTGGAAATACTGGCCACATAAAAAGGCATTGTCCTAATTTGAAAAACAGAGACAGTATGGAATAGTCCCTTGTGGTATGTCTTGAGTATGAAACTGTGGAAAATCTTTAGTTATTATTTGCATCCCCTGCATTATAAATAAGAATGGGTTATTTGCTTTTTTTCTTGCGATCCTAGGACTGGTCATACTTGTCTTAGTGGGGGAATCTAGTTGGGAAAAAAGGGTTTATGTGGGCTGGTTTAAGCTATTTGAGCATAGGTGGAGGGTTTACTATCGGCTTCCTATTTGGTAGTTGTTGTGACTTATTTTCTACAGTATTTTTACTATAGAATTATGAGTTTTTTTTTGTTTTCATTGTTCACTTTATTTTACCCTTGAGAATGATTATCTTCTTTACATGAATTTCCATGCTTAGGAGTTGTTGTTTTTAGATGAAACGAAGGTAATTTGGGTAATCTCTGTTTAATGTGGTTTCTTATTTATTTTACCATCTGAAAATTTTTTAGTATTAAGTGGTAGAAGTGTGGCTATGAACAGTTTGTGTGCCAATGTGGACCTCACTAGGTGAATCCATTCTAGGAATATTGGATATATTTCGGTTTATTTTCTGATAAATAAAACAATCTGAACCCATTATTTGGCCAGTTAGGGGTATAACAACACCATCACTGTCTGTTTTTTTTAATTTGGAAAAGGTGAGGATTTGTTAATTTTTTGGATTTCTAAATTAAAACATAGTTTTATTTTGTCATGAAAAATTATGTGTTTTTTTATTATTATGAAAATTCTATTTATTGTCGGGCCTTCTCTTCATCAAACTCCATATTTGGGTGTTATGGATTGTGATGTGGGCTTCTTGATGGGTTGTTTCCCTTGACCCTCTATTGATGGCTTGCTTCACCCCTGATTGCCACCCCAGTGATCTGTTGTTCATTTGTTTTATGATCTATTGATTAGTTTCCATCTGATGGCTTTGGTTCTTAGTGTTTGTGTTTATTTGATCCTTTGGTGATTCACATCGCACCGCCCATCTAGTTTTCTATTGTCATGTGGATCAACTTTGTCATGTTCTATTGCATTATCCTTATCCTTTGGATCCTTCCACGCTTGGTCTGTTGACCACGTGTCCACCTCACATGCAGCACCTGAAAGCCCCTTGCCTCCCCTTCTTCACTTTTATTGTGTCATGACTTCATTTGTTGAGGTGAGAGTTTTACCCCCACAGTTCTTCTTCATCCTTCCCAACTTTGTTCTAGATATCTTAGAGAGAGGTGTAACCCTCTGCAGATCTCAGTTTCAACACCTCTTCGCCCCTATTCTGGTGACCTTCTTCGATGGAGATCTCGGGACTCATGAGCTCCGCATGGACCTCTTCATGTTCAAGATTTTATAGCTCGGGTAGAGGTGCATCTTCTTCAACGCTTATGGTTTTTTAATTTTTTGATCAATTTTTTGCTTATAAGTTGTTTGATATTGTTTTGTTTTGATTTTTTATTCTTGTTCTTGGGGTTTTGTGTGTGAATCTATCTATTTTGGGGGAGTGTGTTGCTAAATCCAATTCAGAGTTCACCACTAGCTCTTGGGGTGCCAAATTTCTTATTCTCAGATAGTTTCTCTGGTCTGCTTGCATGGTTTTATTTATTTTTTTTTTCTATTTTTGTATGTTACTTGTTTCTTTTTGTATAATAATAAGTAATTTTTGGTGGAGTTATTTTCTTGTAGTAGGGAAAAAAGGTCTAAACCATGTAAATTGATTATGTTCTTTACTTTCCCGCCCTATTATTTTAACTTATTTAGTCTTTCTTACAAATGATTATTCTTTTTATATTTTTTTTAAGTAAACCAGTTAATATCCCAATACTTTATTATAGAGGAAATATTAAAAGATAAAAATATCCAACATACAGCCTTTTTACTCATCAAGATATTGTATCAGCGCACACTATCCATTGGAAGAAGAATCGTAGTGCGCAGTATGATGAAGCTAGTTTCTGTGGATGGGCTTATTTTGGACCCAATCTAAGAAGGCCTTCAGGGTGTTCTCATCGGCACAGTAATGTTTCATGGTGAATTCATTCAGCTATAGACAAGTAAAGTCTGTGCACACTCAACCATTTCTAGAGTCCCCCACCAGTTTGGGGGTTGCATCCACCACCTTGTCCGCCTAGGGGTTCAAAAAGAATGCCAATGTTCTTCTCACCCTACTACTGTTCACCACCGCTCGATGCATGCATCTATTATACATCCCATTAGAAAGTTCTTGAATAGTTTCTCCGATGTTGATGATGACGGTGTGCAGGATGGGGAGGATTTGGTTCCAGGTGGCATCCACCAGTACCTCTAAGACACCACTACTTCATATAGTTCTTTTAAAAGCGCTAGAAACTACTTTTTTACAATGCTAGAAAATTGTTGTTAATTGATGTGTATATAAAGGGGGTCCCCTTTATCAGCACTAAAAATAACTGAAAATGGGAGTCCTTTATCCATGCTAAAAAACTCTGATAAAGTCCCCCTTTATCAGTGCTAAAAATAATGCTAATAAAGGGGGCCTTTATCAGTGCTCCAAATTGCCCTAAAAAAGTCTAGTTGCATGTGATGTGTTGTTTATATAACATCACACCCACCAACACCTGCGTAAAACACACACTACCTATACAAAACAACACCTACACAGTGCACACAAAGAACAAACCAGCGCACAAAAGGGTTTGTAAAACAATGTTATATACATTTCAAAAAATGTTTTATATAATTGCATTTACAATTATCCAACAAATAGGTAAAAATATTAATGTTTCTTCTTTTAACATATGTGATCCCCTCTAAAAAATGTCATCCCATGATATTAGTTGTCGAACAAATCTTCCCAACTCTGGAAAAATTTCCACCCTTATACGAAAACAAATATTATGTTAGTAATACTATATAATAATAAATTAAACATTAATATGAAAGAATACATTAATAAAATGTCAATTTTTAATAAAATAAGACACATTTGGAGTTGTAAAAGTCACACTATGTATCTTATTGAGCTAGGGTTGATTCCTACACGTCACAAATGAGTTATGGATCATTTTTCTAAAATATCAAAATAATCCTAATGATTTTTCTTGGATTTGAGTGTGTCACTTGTTCTTTTACTAAAATTAATATCAAATTTAACTTACAAATTTTGATTTATACAGATCAAATCATTCATTGGATTTAGGTTTGGTTTATTCCAACACCTAAAAAATGACTCATGGATTGTTTTTCTAAAGTATCAAAACCATCCGAATGCATTTTCTCAGTTTTCATTATGTCAGTTGTGTTTTTTTACTAAAATATCATTTCAAACTGGAAACACGCATTTTGAGTCATACCAGTCGGATCATACATCAGTTTGATGTGAGACTACTTTATACACCTCACGAAGGACTTATGAAACAATCTCCTAAATTATGAAGATAATCAGAGATCATTTTCTTGGTTTTCAGTGAGTGAAACATTTTGAGCTAAAATGTCAATTTTAAACTGATAATGAACACTATTATCCATACTAGTCACACTATGCATCATATTGAGGTATGTTTTGTTCCGACACATCAAAATTTACTCATGTATCATTGTCTTAAAGTATCTAAACAGTGTGAACGTGTTTACTCTATTTTTAGTATGTCACTTATTATTTTTTACTTAAATTAGTACCAATTTTAAATAAAAACGCATTTGGATTTATATCGGTCACATCGTTCATCATATTAAGGTGTGGTTGATTCCTACACGTCAAAAATGACTCATGGATCATTATTACAAAGTATAAAAACAATCCAAATGTGTTTTCTTGGTTTTTAGTATGTCAGTTGTTTTTTTACTAAAATATCATTTCAAACTGATAACACACTTTTTGAGTCATAACGGTCTCATCGTGAATTGGTTTGATATGAGACTACTTCGTACATGTCACAAAGGACTTATGAATCATTATACTAAATTATGAAGAAAATCATAAAGAATTTTCTTCGTTTTCAGTGAGTGACATGTCTTGAACTAAAATGTAAATTTTATACTGATAACAAACACTTTTAGTCATACCAATCACACTGTGAGTGAGATTGAGGTGTGGTTGGTCCCTAAATGTCAAAAATGACTCATGGATCATTGTCCTAAATTATCAAAACAATCCAAAAGTGTTTTATTGGTTTTTAGTATGTCACATGTTCTTTTTTACTTAAATTAATATCAATATTAAATAAAAAGACTAATTTTAATTTATATCAGACATATAGTGTGTTGTATTAAGGTGGTATTGATTCATAGACATCAAAAATGAATCACAGATCATTTTTTTAAATTATCAAAACAATAATAATGAATTTTATTGGTTTTCAGTATGCTGATTTTGTTTTTCTACAAAAATTAATGTCAATTTTAAATAATAAGAGATACTTTGAGTCATACCGGTCGTACCATGTGCTGGATTTAGGTGAGGTTGATTCCTACACATCACAAATGACTTATAGATCGTTGTACTAAAATATAAAAACTATATTAATAAAATTTCTTAGATTTTAGTATGTCAGTTGTGTTTCATTTTAAAAAAAACATTTCAAACTGGAAACATGCATTTTGATTCATACGGGTTGCATCGTGAATCAGTTTGACATGATACTACTTCATACACAACAAAAACAACTTATAAATTCTTTTCATAAATTATAAAGATAATCGTATAAATTTATTCTTATTTTTCAATGAGTGACAAGTTTTTAACTAAAATTTCTATTTTAAACTAATAACGGACACTTTTAGTCATATTGGTTATACCTTTCATCAGATTGAGGTTTGGATGACTACTACTCTTTACAAATGAATGATGGATAATTGTCCTAAAGTATATAAATAATATGAATGTTTTTTCAGGGGTTTTAGTATGTCACTTGGTCTTTTTAATAAATGTATTGTTAATTTAATATAAAAATACACACTTAAAGTCATAACACTCACACCATGAGTCGGATTTAGGTGTGGTTGATTCCTACACCACAGAAATGACTTATGGATCATTGTATTAAAGTATCAAATCAATAATAATGTGTTTGATCAGTTTTCTTTTCATTTATTTGTTTACTAAAAATACTATCAATTTTAAATAAAAATAGACACTTTGAGTCATACCGGTCACATTTTCATACTATTTGTGTACATTCATCCATAAGTTATGTTTGTCATTAATTTATAAAGGAATATATATTCTCTTATGAATATGAGCCTTTTCAAAAATAATGGTAATACTAAAAAATATAAATACAGAAAGGATTACTAAATATTTTAAATGAAATAGTAATTATTTTCAAAAATAACTCTTCAGGGATACTAGTTTGTTCATGGAATATGATATATTTCGTAAATTTACAAACATAATAACCACATTATTTTATGTTTGTTTGTTTCAGACACTGCAGAAACATTGATGAAAATAATAAAAAAAATTATATGTGTTGGGATAGTGAAATATTATTATATATACCCTGATATTTATCTAGTCATTGTACTTGTGATGTTTCTTGTCATTTTACCCTAGCCTCATTCCATGAGGTAAATGATATTCATGCACTATCCTATCATAACATAATCCTCATTAAAAGATAATATAAATTATATAACTAGATGTATAGTTCTAAAATGTTTGATGTAGTGTATTACAAATTTAAAAATACCATCATGTGTGGTTGGTTTATGGATATACATGAATTGAACCCATTAAATAAATCTTTGGCGTATCTAAATTGAACGCAATGAGAATATAATGCTACCTAAGAACAAAAAAAGAATAAGTAATGAATGAAATTAATAAGATTATATCATCTGTAATCTTGTTGATAAACGATTTGAGTAGTCCGTCCACTATTTCACCCTCTATGGGATTCTATTTTTTTTGTTTTGTAGAGGAGATATGAGGACTAACGAGTCGAAATTTTTGCTCATGGGGAAATCCATTCAGTTTTTTTATTTATATACACCTTCAGAAAATATGAAATGTATTTAGTCATAATTATTATAGTATATCAGCTTTTAGAAAATCAAATCACAAAAACATACCTCATGTATACATTTACAACTGATCTTCCTAGCCAATAATACTCCAGGATTTCAGTTACATTATCAACACTAATGAAATTTTGATCATCCCCACTATACATATTTTCATCAAAAACGTTTGTGTGTGCATCACCATCTTTCAACTTTGTATTCGCACGAGCCTACATTGATAATAAATACAAATATAGAACATGCAGGTTTAAAGTGATTTCGGTAGATCCTTTCGATTGCTTGGTTGATCCTTGAGATGTTTTTGAGCCATTATTTCATTTAACCCCTTCCTTGTTTCTGTATGTAATAACATTAATTGGTTCAATCCTTTTTTCATAAAATATTAAAGGTTTATCCTAAAACATAAATTATAAATGAGTACCTCCCTGTTAATATGTTTTTTTAGAAGATGTGATGGAAAAGAGATGAATGTTACAGGAGATTATTAATCCTTCTGAATATCTTCATCATCAATTGGAATAGGTAGATTGATGCTCAACTCATGGGCTATGTTAATCAACACTTTTACATGACCTGTTGGATGTGTTCTGTTGTGTAGCATGGAATTCTGGATATTAAACATTGTAGCCCTCACTACAAGGTGATGGGTTGGTGCTGATAGATATAAATCACCATCATTTTCACCAAGTAAAATATTAGTACAAGAAAAGTATAAGTGTCTATTTGACTCAAAATTAACAAAAAAATATTATATCATTGATTACCTTGGCTAAGAAAGGTTTTTGAGGGGAATGGATCACCACAAAGAAGGTGCGGCGGGGCAGGATATTTACGCACTGGTTGTTCTTGAGTTGTATATTTTATTTTCCCCCCACCATAAAATTTTCTATGATCTCTCTATAACATTTTATTTTTTATTCAAGGATAGATACTCTTTATCTCATCATTTTAATTTCTTCACTTTGAACCTCTTATTGTTTTTTTTCTAAAAAAATGTTTCGGGTGTCAGCCTAAAATCTGCACCTCTAACGCGACCATACTTTTCTGGATACTTCATGGACACTAAAAGTATGTCTGCATTTTATTTGGATGTTTCTGATTCATCTGACTATGTAAGATAGAAAATATAAGAAAATAAGTATTCATTGTTATATAATATAGATTTACAAAAAATAAATATTTATTATGTCATACTTACACATGTTTCACATACTTTTTATATGTTTTCATCTATAACTATCACATATTTATTTACAAGCGCCACCTTTCATATCACATAGTGTGGGATGTAAGTGACTTTGTATTTGGATTCATCAATTTGAATATAAACATAGGAGCATAGTTATGGGGTTTTTTATGTCACATAAAAGTATTACGGTATATTTTAAATATGTACCAATTTTATTTCAAATGAAGAATACCCCATCCTTAATTTACAGTAGGGGTATGCTGGTTTTTCTGCTCATTCCTTATTTTCATCACTAATTTTCTATTTCATAAATAAAAAACATTCAATCAAAGTGATGAATACATATATTGAAAAACAAATTATTTCCAAACATAATGTACCTGAAAAGATTGTTTTTCATGATGGCTAGTAAAAACATTCTATGCTCCTTGGGTTATTAGGTGTGAATAACAGGGAGGTGGGTGTATGTTTATTTTCCCATAAACATATTTAAGATAATATCTTGTTAAAATTGTGTGAAATCCACTATGAATCCTTCTAGTAACCCTTAATACATAGTCCTTGTGTGATTCATCTAATATAAATAAACTCTACAAGGGATGATGAAGCATAAGTCTATGTTTCACTATTTTATTCTTTAGTAAATTAAAGAAATGATATCATAATGTTACAATGATATCTCCCCACATTAGTGTCTTAAGATTGATGACAACATGGTTCCACAACAATACATCAATCAGAATACGTTGCTGAGTGACGATTCCAATTTGACCACTAAACATGGCCTTATTGAGGATAATATGCTGGCCCTTCTTATTCCATACTACATCGTATTTGATGCCATTGGCTTTTTTCCTTAAGTATTTTTTCTAACACCGTCAAACTATGACACTCTTATTTTTTTTGCACCATCGGTGTTTCTTTGCCTACCATTTCCTTGGTTTCCACATCATCAATATGTTTTTCTAGAGTGCTAGCATCAGCATGTGAAGATGGTGGTTATACCTATGCACTGGGAGCATCAATAATAGGTGGAAAACCTGTTGGTCCTCTGCACTATTGGGAATAGTAGGTTGAGATACTTGTTGTTCTTATGCACTGCGAGCAGCAGCAGGTTGAGAGACATGTTGTTTCTATAAATAGCGAGAGAAGTAGTAGGTTGAGAGACCTGTTGTGCCTCAGTATTGAGAGCGTCATCACATGCAGAAGTGATTATCTACAAAAGTGTTTTAACATTTAATTTATATTACATAAAAACATAAGTGAATAGATAATAACATAAGGTAACATATTGTATATTAAAACAATCTGGTTATTGAAATCTATTTTTTCAATCCTGAAGGGATTTTAACCCTTTATCGACTATTCAAATCCATTCATCATGCTCTCCTCTTACATACAAAACACCATCTACATTGGGACCATTATGAAATGATTGCAATGTCCCAATGAAAGGGTCATCCTCCATTGAATTTTCATCTAACTCTTTAGTGGTTTTGGTTGATAACATAACAATTGACCAGTTTTGGTTTTTAGGATCTGAAACATAAAATACTTGTACTTCCTATGATTCCATTATAAACGGTTCGTATTTATACCCGTCCTTATTGAAATCAAATTTCACAAATCCCAACTCATATATTTTAATATCACTCCTATAATCAACCCACTTTAATTGAAAGATTTTCACTTGGAATTTTGTATAATAGAACTCTCATATTTGTTTGATGATTCCAGAGTATAACATATTTTCATAAATTAGATTTATTTACTTAGCACTCGAAACATGCATCGCTTCAACCACAAGTGTAACTCCATTATTCTGCATGGTATTTTATTCATCATGTTCATTAGTATATAATGTATAACTATTAATTAAATAATAATTATATGGTAATGCATACCCACTTGGTCCTCTAACTAGCCATCAAATTCATTATGAAATTGAGTTCGGATTTTCATTTGACTCCTTAATTATATAGTCTGGAAACCATCCTATAAACTGTCGATTATGTGTATTTGATATCCAATTTTTATCCCTTGATGGATTCAAATTACAAATATTTTCATTGTGGGTTTTGACATATGGTCAAGTGCCAAACTATTATGAAAAATGTAAAGGTGGGTCTGGTCCTAATATGTAATATTGATTGTAACAACCTCTCTTCTAGAAATTCCTTCACCTAGAATCCAACCAGTGTTATAAGATTTTGGTAGGCCAATGATTTCCACACCATATTGGTATTCAGTACAGAATTCAATATATTCCTCAATAATATATCACTTCAGAATATAACCCTATAGACAACTTTTATTTTTGACATACCCTTTCAAAATCATCATATAAAATTCAATGGGGTATATCCATATATAGTATACATGACCACAAAGTTGAATCCCTTGCTCCATGTGAACCATCAAATAAACCATAGTATCAAATAATGTTGGTGGGAAGAATATTTCCAATTCACATAATATGATGGAAATTTCTCCTTCCATACTCGGTAATTTTTCTTGGTCTATAACTTTGCTTCATATAGCATTGATGAATAAACAAAGATTTGTTAATTTATAATGGACATTCTTGGGTAAAATTCAATGTAAATTTATAGGAATTAGATCATGTATCAAAATGTGGTATTCATGTGATTTCAGACCCTTTAACTTTAAATTGATCGTTGACACTATGTTATTGATATTCAATGAATACCCATTTAGAACCTTTATGTCATTCAGGAAGTTATAAAACTGATATCTCTCTTTCCTACAAATAGTGTATGCAGCTATAGTAAGAAAATTTCAGCTTTCACCCTTCACTGGAACTAACACTTCTCATATTCCCATGTCAACCATGTCCAACCTAGCCTTAATTCCATCCTTTGTTTTGTCAGGTGCATTTAGCATTGTGATGATGACAATATCACATAAATTTTTTTCAAAATTAATAACATCAATAATGTGTCCAACGTACAAACAATTCCAGTATAGGAATTAAAAACATTGTTGTCTTCTTCCAACTAGTTTTCATAAGGTTTTTCAAAAATGGTTTACCAAAAGAAGTGTCTACATATTTTACTTTCTCAAAAAGTTGATCACCTTTTTGTGGATACAGTGTTGTATTTTCTTCTAAACATCCATCGAATAATTTAATCCAAGATTGGAACATATGTGTTCAAGGTAGAAATATGTGATGTCCTAGAAACACGGTTTTCGATGAACTTTTAAACCTTATTGAATGAGTACCTTGTTTATAGACAGGACACCCATGAGTTCCTTTAATTATGTATCCTAACAAAATTCTATAAGTAGGAAAGTCATTTATCATTCCATACAACATGGATCTCAACATGAAATATTCATTTTTGTATGCATTATAAAACATAACACCTAAATCCCATAATAATTTCAATTCCTCGATCAATGAAACCAAATAAACATCAATATCATTGCCCAGTTGTTTTGATCCTAATATAAGCATAGATAGCATGATGTGTTTTCATTTAACACATAACCACGGTATAAAGTTATAATTTACCAACAAAATAGGCCATGTACTGTGAGTGCTACTTTGAAAACTAAAAGGATTCAATCCATCTATAGAAAACACAAGATGATGGTTTCTCATCCCGTTTCCAAAAAGAGGATACTCATGATCGATTCCCTTCCATTGAGTAGAGTCTTCTATGTGACGTAGTTTCTCATCATTATTTATTCTATCTACATTCCACATCAATTACCCTACAGTATCATCACTTTCATATAGGTTCCCAAAATCTTGGAATGATTGGAAAGTAAAATTAAACATTTGTAGGACTAGATTAATCTTTCTTGTATCGAGAAGCACATCATTTTGGGGATTCTCTAAGTGATTTTGGTCCTTTCTAAATAGTATACAGTCATTTGAATAAGCATGTATTCTTTCAAAGATCATACCCATCGAGAGTAGAATTTGTTTGATGTCATATGTTTAGATCAATAGCCCATTATCTTCTAGGAACTTTTCATTCAAGAGAGAAAGTAATTCTATAAAAATTGTGTCATTCCATCCATTTCCTGCTTTAAAATTATACAGCTTCATTACCGATGACAATGTTGTATATTTAGTGAAACCACCATACAAAGGCATATTTTCACAAATCATTAACTTCTCAAACAATATTGGGAAATCAAGAAGTTCATATTTAACTGTCCTTGTCATTTCCTCAATACGATCTTCATCATCATTCATGTTGGTAACCACATACTCTATATGGTCTTCTTCATTGTCCAAACTTGTAATCATATTAGACGGTCCATAAAATGCACTTTTATCCCATCCAATAGCTACATCCACTTTTTTCCCGTGTTTCTTCCAATATTTATAACTTCAATCTATTCCATGATAGATCAATTGTTCTTCTAACTCCTATGGACTAACTTGTCTTGAATAACAATATAAATACCCGACCCCAGTTTCCTGGAGCCAGTGCCTTATTACATTACGTTAGAATAATTACAATAAAGACATATCCTAAAGGAGAAAATAGTTTAGTAGATTTGGAAATCCAAATACATACATAAGTTCAACATTACAACTTAAAATGAAATACAACATATATGTTTAATTAGGAACATACACAACTATAAGTTTTTCCTTGCATGTTATTCATAACAAACTTCTTCAAGACCTGAGAAAACGAAACATAAGAAAGGGGTGATCTCAAACACTTAGTAAGGGTAAACAATACAGTAAAAGATATCATAAACACAAACATTTGGAATGATGAATAATTTAAAACACATTCATTTAAAAATAATAAACATGAACTCATTATGGAAGGAATATGAGCTAAGTAAATATTTCCACAATAAAACATAATCATGGGTATTCTACTAATTGAATGACCACATCAACTATGAATTTATAGAATCATAATGAGGTATATTCATATTCCAGACATTCTAAAACATATCATTAAGGCCTCGGCCAAGACATCTAAAAATGATTAAGGCCTCGGAAAAAACCATATCTAAAAATGGGAAAGTCCTCATCCAAGTCCATATCTATTTGTCTCACGAGACCTACTGATGCATTGAGGGGCTATAGAAGGACCCACCTATCACATAATAAAGCCAATGCATTCTTAATATGAATTGGGATAAACGTAAAAAATATATACATTCATATTGAAACCAATATGTGAAATGTAAATAACTTTCCCCAAACGTTAATTATGAACACTAACCTTTTGGAGTGAAATGGTGAATAGTTTTAAGATAGCACATCCATAGTCAAACTAATCATAGAAAATTCAATTAAATATGGTAGATGATATCATAAATATTAATCCCAATAATACATAATAATCAATAATAGTTTTTAAATAGAAGAATATATTCTTATAAAATCATCTAGTAATTCTTTAGATAAATACTCTTTTACCTTCAAAAGAAGTGCTCTTTTGTAAAAATATTTGTATAAAACTAGAAGTTTGGTAAGTTGGTATTTTAATAATAAAATAATTTAATTTATAACAATAATTTTTGATAAAAATGTACTATATAGTACTCTTTCAAATAGGTAAGAATTTGAGAAATTCCCTTCAATTGAGATTGTATTTCAAGAAGAATTTTTGAAAGATCCTTTTAAAACATATAAATACCCATAAATAAAGGTATGATTATTTTTGAAACACATATATAGAACATCAGAATAAAAATTAGGATGATTTCATATTAAATAATAATAATTTAATTTAGGTAAGTAGATAATAAAATTAACTCGAATGAAAATGGAGGTTTGGGTGGAAAACCCTTACCTTAAGTCCGAAGGTGCTCCTCACTAGATCTTAACGACCTGAAGAATAAAACATAGGTTCATAAATTAATTATTATAGAATATATTATACATTTAACTGATTTATTATAACCTTATTATGTTTATTCATGGAATTTTAATGGGTTAAGAGATTCAATTTCATTGTTTGGGAGTGTTTTCTTCCTTGGTTTTCATTATCAGTTTACATATATTAATGTATGAATAAACATGTAGAATGAGAATGGTTGTATAGAATAGAAGTTTTATGTTATTAGTGAGAAAACCAAAAGATTACATGTTCATAATTTTTTTGGGTTATTGGGATTGAATATTAATCATTATATAAAACATTTGTGATAATTTTTTGGGTTAATTGGCGGTTTTTTTATCACAATGAACTCATTTAGATTTATAAATTTATATCCCATTTACAAAATGATTCCAAAAAACATATATATATTATAATATATATATTTATATATATTATAGTCTGGTTCAACAATCAAAATGGTTTCATGACCAGAATTAAAGATGGAAATATAAATTGAAACCCATTATCCTTGAATGTGATAAATTAACACATCTCATATGGTGTTTTCATTTCTAGTATAAAATAAGGGGAAAGCAGAGATGATGAATAATTAATACTTTATCATAAATAAATTTCAGTACATGTAAGGTACTGGAGTCATCATAACATTTTGATGAAAGGATGTGAGGAAAAGAAAAGAAAAGAAAGGAACTTGAAATAAAATAAATGAAAAGAGGAATTTACCTCTTGAAGTAATCTTACTTGAGGGCCTCTTTAGGGGAGAGTTTTTGGTCTTTTTATTATACCAAAGGATGGTGGATGTTGGGGAGGATCTTGGGAGGATATTTTAGTAGAATTTAGACAAGGAAAAAGGATTTAGAGGAGTGAAGGGAAGAGGGAGTGAGGGGGGTTTTATAGTGGTGGAGAGGAGGGTTTTCCCATTATTTTACTCATTATTTTATTATTTTTCCAATGAAAACCAATATTATTGATTCCTATGACCAATAATAGTAATATATACACGTGAGTTCGAACCAAGTGTTCTTACATAATCCATGATTCTAGGAATAGTGAATTTAACTAATAATGTATATATACGGTAAATTAACGTATTTTACTATTCATCAAAAATTTGAGTTTTTCATAAAAAACCAAAAACTTCACCCTAACCATTTTTTGAAATTTAGAATTCAAAAATGAACACCATTTTTTTTAAAATAATTTTATAAATATTATTAATTTAATTTTTAAATAAAATCATAATTTATTCGAAAAATATCAATTTTAAAACTATAATTCATTTTATATCACCTTGAAAAATTAAACAATATCTCATCATATTATAATCTTAAGACAATAAAATAATAATATGATTTACTATTCATAAGGGTCATATTACTATTCATAAGGGTATGTTACTATTCACCAAAAATTTTGTTTGTCTTATTAGACTCTAAATATCTTACTGAACGCAAATGTGTAAGTCAGTTTTTCAAAATTCAACTCACAGAGGTTGAAAAATTATGTTTACTAGATTGGTTATAACAAAGTGGTGTTTTGTAGAGACTCAGTGTTTCATGCATTCAATATTAAATTTATTTTCAAAATCTTATGGTGTTACATTATTCCCTCCTTACAAAAAAATCGTCCTAGAAATTATCATAATGTTACCTCGTAAAAAGATCTTGGTATTTATTCATCATAAGCTCCTCAAGCTCCCAGGTTTCCTCTTAAATTTTATAATTTTCCCAAAGTATATTTACCAGTCGATTTGTCTAATTCCTCAACACTTGTTCTTTAGTGTTCAAAATCTGTATAGGCTCTTCACAGTAAGAAAGGTCAGGTTTCAATTCAATACCTTTAGAAGTGAGGACATGCATTGGTTCTGGCATTAACTTTCTAAACAATGATACATGAAACACATTATATACTTTAGACAGGCTTGCTGGAATATCCAAATGATATTCAACAACTCCAATTCTCTCCAAAATTTTAGAAGGGCCTATGTACCTAGGGCTCATTTTCCCTTTCTCCCCAAATCTTATAACACCCTTCCTTGGAGATACTTTTAAGAAAACAGGATCTCCCACTTGAAACTCCAAATCCTTCCTTCAATTTTCAGCTTAGCTTTTTTGTATGATTTGGGAAGATTTGATATGACCTTGAATAGTCTTTACCTTCACTTTTGTTTCCTCCACAAGCCCTGGGCCCACAAGCTTCTTTTCTCCAACTTCATCCCAACAAGTTGGTGTACAACATCTTTTTCCATACAATGCTTCATATAGTTCCATTTGAATACTTGAATGGAAAATATTATTGTAGGAAAACTCCAATAAAGGAAAATATTGATCCCAAATACCTTTAAAGTCATGTGAACGGGATCTCTATATTACATCTAAGGTTTGGATCATCCTTTCTGATATCCCTTCAGTTTATGGGTGATAAGAAGTACTCAATCGAAGATCAGTATCCAAATATTTATGAAAACTTTTCTAGAATTTAGATGTAAATCTTGGATCATGATCAGACACAAATGAGAGAGGTTCTCCATGAATTGTCACAACTTCATTGATATAGAGTCATGCTAGGTGCTCTAGTGGAAAATCCTCCCTTATGGTGAGGAAATGTGATGTTTTCATAAGTCGATCAACAATTACCCACATTGAATCATTCTTTCTCAATGTTTTGGGTAATCTAGTGACAATATCCATGGTAATGTCATCCCGTTCCCATGTAGGAATAGGTAGAGGTTGCATGAATCCTCTAGGATGTTGTTGTTCGGCATTCAATTGTTGATAGACTAAACATCTTGATACATAATCAGAAATTCCCCTCTTCATGTTATGCCACAAAAAATGTTCTTTCAAATCTCTATACATTTTAGTGATACCATGGTGTATAGATAAATTTGAGTTGTGAGCGTCATCCAATAACTCCCTTCTCGGCTTCGGTATAGAGGTAACACTTAACCTCTTCCCAAATTTCATAATTCCATCTTTACACATGAAGTTAGCCAACTGCCCATCTTTCACAACATTAATTTTCTTTTGAATATTCTCATCATCATACTGTAACGCTTTAATTATTTCTAATAGAGATAGTTGGGCAACCATTTGAAAATGTATTAATGTTTCACCTTCTTTTATAATTCCCATATCCATCCTCAATAGGTCCATTTACCATGGATCCGTGTCAATGCTTATTTTTTTGAGAACTCCATGATCATTCCCGCCCAATGCATTAGCTACCTTATTTTCATGTCCTGGGTGTTAGTGTATGGAACAATCATAATCCTTGAGTAGTTTAAGGAAATTCCATGGAATCATATTGAGCTATTTCTGTGAGAAGATATATTTTAGACTATAATGATCCATATATATCTCACATTTTTCACTATAGTGATGATGTATCCATATCATCAGAGAAAAGATTACAGCTTCCAACTCAAGATCATGAGTAGGATAGTTCTGTTCATGAATTGTTAACTACGTTGATGCATTGTAAATAACTCTATCATTTTTCATGAGGACAAAACCAAGTCATTTATTTGATTCATCACTATAGTTCACAAACCCATCATTCCCCGATGGTAGAGTTAGGACCAGAGAATTTAATAATCTTCTCATTAATTCTTCAAAATAGTCCTCAAATTCTTTTGTCCATGCGAACACAACCCCTTTACATGTGAGCTTGGTTATTATGTTGGCTAAACGGGTGAAGTTCTGAATGAAATGATAAAAATAACCTAATAAACCAATAAAACTACGTACTTATGTTATGTTCGTTGGAGTAGTCCATTCTTGAAAAGCCTTTTTCTTCGCAGGATCAACATATATTCCATACTTAGAGACAATGTGGCCATGAAAAGAAACTAATGGATGCCAATATTCACACTTTCTAAACTTCCCATATAATTTATTTCATCTAAGAGTCTTTAGAATAGAGTGCAAGTGATTTTAATGATCTTCGTAGATTTTGGAGTATACCAAGATATCATTAATAAATACCATCCCAAATTCATCAAGATATTCCTTGAAGATTCTATTCATTAGATGTATGAAAATAGAGGGTGCATGAGTTATTCCAAAAGGCATTACTGTAAACTTGTAATTACCATACCTAGTTTGAAATGTTGTATTTGGAATATCTACCTTCCTCACACGCAACGGATGATATCCAAATCAAAGAACGATCTTTGAAAAATATTGTTCTCTATGAAGTTTATCAAATAAATCATCAGTTTGGGGTAGGGTATACTTGTTCTTTATTGTTATAGCATTGATCTCCCTGTATTCAATGAACAACCTCATAGATAAATAATTCTTCTTAATGAGAAGAACAGAGGCTCCCTATAGATAACCACTAGGGGGAATAAATCCTTTATCATTCAATTCCTCTAGTTTTTTCTTCATTTCCACTAATTCCATAGTGGTAATTATTTAAGGGGCCTTTGATAAATGTAAAGACCTTAAATTCCCGTGTAATTTTTTTTTAAATATATGGGAATTTTAGGAGTCCGTGAAAATTGACGGTGCATGATTCTGAGGCCCGGAGTGCCTGGAATAAATTTCTGAACTTTTTTAGGTACGTTTAATAAAGTACTAGCAGGTTTTTCTAACTTTTAAACTGGTTCTCTGAATTGAAATTCGAGGGCACCGTTGAACTCGCAGCGCTGATATTCTCTTAAGGAGACTTTCACCTCGACGAAAATTGGTCAACGGTGAAAGATAATTTTTGGTTTTTTCATGGAAATAATAAAATAAAATAATCACACATTTTATTTTATTTTTTGAAACCCCCTCTACTTGAGTTAAGGTGGTGGGGACCACCCAAGTCCTCAAAACCTCCAAAATTTGAATTTAGGGGTGAGGATGTACCGACCCCCCTTAATGGGGGAGACACATCTCAACTCCCCAATTAATTATTTGTGTCAACATAAAATTAATTTTTATGTTACCAATAAATTTTATGTGACAAAAAAATTAAATGTTACGTTATTATTTAATTTTTTGTGTTAGCTATTTCTTTTCTCCTCAATGGAATTGGGGAAGGGATTGTCAAAAGAGAATTTGGAGAGAAAATGAAAGATTATTCTCTCCAACATAGAATGCTAATGAAGAACATCAACAAATAATACAGACTTCGAATCCGATTTATTCCATAGGACTTTCATTGACGAGGAACGTCTTCAACATCAACGAACTGACAATCGAGGTAAACGCCGATGACACCAACGTCCATATTTTCCCAACGATTCATCTTCTTATTTTACTTCTCTCTTCATCGTCAACAATCAAACAAGGTAGGGGTTTAATTGGTGTATGATTATATTCCCATGTTCTTCCCATTTTAAAACAAAGAACACATATGATTTCTTTTTCAGGATGGGGAATAAATCATTGTGGGAGGTTGTAAAGCTTGGTGTTATTCTTCCAGTTCTTGTTGAGCCATATGCTACCACCCTAACGTGGAGGGTACGGGCCAAACAAACATGGCCCGACCCCTCTATAAATCTTGTGATAATTTGTGGTGTTGAACGCGATGAAGGCGACAGCACAACGACACTGCCTCGCAGCCGCCGAGCCCCACAGCTCCACCACCCTTGGCCCCATCACGCTGCCCATGACTGTTGACATCCAGGCCGATCTTCCACCACCAACAGGGTCGATCCGCCGCCCCCATCTTCTGAGCCTCCTCCATCCCTCCAAGATGTCGGCCGAGCCACCCCGACCGAGCTGGAAGCAGCCTTTCGAGCCGCCCCTGCCGTACCACCCATGTCCTTCTAAGACACCCTGGTCGCGCGGCCCACGGCCTATCGAGCCACTCTGGCTGACCCACCTGCAGCCCTCTGCGCCGCTCCTTCTGAGCCACCCACATCCCCGAGCCGCTCCGACCGAACCACCCATGCCCGAGTTTCTCCAGCCAAGGTACCTCCTGCCCTCTGCCCTCTTGGCCAAGCCACCTCGATAGAGTCGTCTTGTGGCCTCACTCTATCTGCGGCCCCTCATGGCCTACCGGACCACCCAATGGGCCGAGCTGCCCAGAGTGGGCCAGACCGGACCTAGCGGGTCGGGCTGAACCCAACGGGCTAGGCCACTCAGCAGGTCAGGTCGGACCCAGTGGGTCGTGCCGAGTAGACCTAGACCATGTTGGCCCAGGCCGGGTCAGGAAGGGACATTCCGACTAGGTCGAACTATTCACGGGCCCACTACGACCCACATACATTATTTTGGCCATAACTCTGGAATCGGACGTCCATTTGACGAACCGTCAGCGGCGCTGGAAATCATGGAGCAATATGGTCCCTTTGAGTATACCCCACTGACTTTTTGGATTAAGATGGGAAATAGTCAGGTTGGATCAAGCACGAATCCAACCGGGCCCCCAAGACTAAAAGGCTAATAACTCATAGATCGTGCGTCTGATTGACACGCCATCTATTACATTGAGACCCCTATGGCATTTCATACCTTTGTGATACTTCCTTTTGGGACTTCATGGCAGTTGGAGTATCGACCAGAAGCTCGTGGAGCATATCCTCCCGAAGACGATCGAGCATAGTGTGGGAACCCAGTAGCTGGCTAAGACATAACGACTGCTGACCTTTTCGACTCGGAGTGACTTGACAGGCCCAGTGGGGAGCGCCTCTGTGTAATGCGGTAGACCCACAGTGGGGAGAGCCTCTGTGTGACATGGCAGACCCATGGTACAGGACAGGAGTACCTTAGCAGGCCATGGTGAGGAGCACCTCGGTGTGACGCGGCAGACCCACGGTACTTGAAAGGAGGAGTACCTCAACATGTCACGAGGGGGAGCGCCTCAGTGCGACGCGACAAACCCATGGAGGGGAGCGCCTTTTTGTGACACAGCTGGCACATGGTACTCAATAGGAGGAGTACTTCAGTAGTCCAAGGTTTGTGGGAAGCACCTTTGTGTGACGCGGCTGGTCCACATTACTCTATTTAGGAGGGGATCTACAGGAGCCGAGGAGTTCGACGATGTCACTGGAGATGTTACTTGTTACTACCCGTAGAATAAATCCCGGTGTGAGCTATGTCAGTATCCCTGTGTTTTCCTCATGACTGAGATTGATTACTTGATAACTTAGGTATATGTATCAGCATGTACCTATGTAGGGTTATTTGTTGAATTTCATACTTTTTGGCTTATCCTTGGTGGTTTTTGTGATACCTTGAGGGTCTCGATGTCCCTACTGAGTATCTTTATACTCACCCCTACACGAGATATGCACGCACCTTGTTGTGTTGGATGCAGACGATGGAGAGTGCTGACTGAGGCAAAAAGTACCAGGATTGGGAGGTACCCGGTGGTGGACCATACGGTATGTCGGTACGTAGAGGAGATGGGTGTACATGGGGTGTTGAGGAGGAGATATGTACCTAACCGTCTGGTAGTAACCTCAAAGGATGATCTAGTAGCTGTATTATCTCTTTCATTAGTTGTTTGGTATTTCAGTTGTACTCGTATCTTTACTGTTGGGCTTGTATTCCAGCCCCATTACTTTCACCACTCTTTTGGTTATACAGTTTGCTTGTGTTCGTATCTTTGTTTTTTCTTGGTTACGTGAGGTTACAAGTTTTAAAGGCAATGCCTTCCCAATTTTAGGGAAAACCTCTTTTGGTTCTTGTCTCCAGCCCCTGGCCTATTGAAGGTGGGCCTGGGTTAGTCACGGCATGGGCCCCGGGGGATGGGTCCTGAAAAATTTGTATCATAGGAGTCTGTTCTACTAAAGAACTATGACTCTGATATTTTCTATGAAGCAATGGTGTTAAGTTTAATGAGTGCAGTTTTCAGTTCAGGGAGTCCAGTGTTGGTGTGGTGGCCGGCGTATCCATACACCAGGACCCTGACTTCTGATTTCCAACTCAGTGTATGAAAACACTGATTGTGTGTGTGTTTCCAAGTGTTTTCTTTATTATCTCTTGATTCAACTCACTAGGTATAACTTATTGACCATGGCACACCTGATTATTTTTAGGATGCCTCCACACAGATAGTCAGCTAGGGTTCCGAGAGTAGCACACACAGATATCCCCCCGAGCGACGAGGCCTCAGTTTTGGGCCCTCTTCCAGTAGAGGCACCAACGGTACCATTACCCATTGGGCCACCGATGCCACCAGCCCTAGAAGTAGAGAGGTCACGCCGCTTGAGCGCATTACATGAGTTCCAGATCCAGAGGGCACCCAGGTTCAGGGGAGAGACGGTCCCACAAGTGGATGAGGATTGGTCGGAGGCTGTGGTGAGAGTATTTTGACTCGTAGGGACACCATCCGATCTCATAGTGATCCTTGCTGCCAGCCTTCTATAGGAAGCAGTGGGATGATGGTGGAGATTGATGCTTCAGGTTCACGATGAGGTGATGCTTCTCTAGGTAGACTTAGAGAGCTTGTTTCGAGCAGAGTTTTTTCCAGCAACTCTTCAGGCAGTATACCTACAAGAGCTTCTTCATCTGCAGCAGGGCAGTGTGACTGTAGCTTAGTACTCAGTGAGGTTCACTGACCTCTCATGTTACTCCACCGATATGGTGTGGGACCCTTTATTCAAATCCTTGACCTTTGATCAAGGGCTCTAGTGGGAGATCTGGGCTTCGATGATCTCAGTCACCATCCCGACGCAGGCTAGGGTGTTAGAGAGATCCCTCTTGGTGGAGAGTTTCCTTGCTGAGAAGTCACCATCGATGAGACCCACTACCAGTATTCACATAGCAGAGTCTTTTGTAGCTGGTAGCAGATATATGTCACAGAGATCTAGGAGGACCATACCTACAAGTGGACGACTGCATGACTCAAGATCGGTTGTGTGGGGCACCCGAGGCGGAACTAGTCAGCAAAGGATCATGCAGTGATACTCATGTGGCAAGCACATGGATCGTGACTGTGTGAACCATCATACCTATGATCAGAAGGTGGTCTAAGGACAACCTAGAAAAAGACAGAGGTTTGACTTAGGAGGTCTACAGGGAGTAAGAAGACATGGCAGAGGGGCTGGTCATGCAGCTAACGGTGGGAGACGATTTGAGATGTTACCACCACCACCACCAAGAGGTCCACCCCGACCGTAGAGAGTAGGTGTACAGGGGATAGATCAGCTCCAGGGAGCTAAGGCTTAAGATCATGGAACTCCGGAGATGATACGAGGTATGATATGTGTCTACTCCACCTTAGCTGCATTACTTATAGACAGGGGTGTTAGTCATTCTTTTATTTCCACTTCCCTCATGCGGAGCTCAAAGATTCTGATGGATTCATTAGCTCGATCCTTACAGCTAGAGACTTTTACGGGATAGGATTCAATGATTACAAATTGGTTCCAGTAGTGTGAGATTACTCTAGGGGGTGATAGCTTCGGCTGGGATCTCCTAGTAGCAGCTTTGAGGCCTTACAACATCATCTTGGGTATGGAATGGTTATCTACATTCCATGCTTATCTTGACTGTATTAGGCACAAAGTGTGGTGTGTCCACACGGATGGGACCCGGTTTTCCTTCATTAGTGAGAAGGGAGCCTTTGCAGAACAGGATGGACATACCCGGAGGAGAGTGTAGATGGTCACTCATCAGTTGGCCAGCCATACCCTTGGATCTATTGATGTGGAGAGTCCAAGCTATCATGTAGTGGTGGACCAGTACGTGGATGTTTTCCCTGATGATGTTTCGGGTCTACCTCCTCACAAAAAAGTAGACTTTTACATTGACTTGTACCCTAGGACAACACCGATATCTACACCAGAATAACATATGGATCCTGTGGAGCTTTGTGAGTTGCAGGTACAGCTGGTGGACTTAGGGGGGAAGGGGTTCATCCGGCCTAGTGTTTCACATTGGGCAGCCCCAATTTTTTTCACCAAGAAGGAAGATGGGAGCTTGAGACTTTGTGTTGACTATAGGCGCCTGAACCAGGGGACCATGAAGAACAGGTACCCACTCTCGAGGATTGACACCCTCTTTGATCTGCTGAAGGGAGCACAGTGGTTCTCAAAGACAGAACTTATATCAGGATATCACCAGCTCAGATTGCAAGATGAGGATGTGTAGGAGAAGGCCTTCAGATGTCGGTATGTCCATTACAGGTTCTTGGATATTCCATTAGGCATGACCAATGCTCCATCAATGTTCATGGGACTCATGAACAGGATCTTTCAGCCATACCTTGATCGCTTTGTAGTATTCTTCATTGATGACATTCTGATATACTCGACTACTAAGGAGGAGCATGCCTATCATTTTCGGGTAGTACTGGACACACACCAAGAGAACTAGATTTATGGTAAGATCTCGAAGTGCCAGTTCAGAATTCAAGACGTTCACTTCTTTGGACATGTCATATCAAAGGCTGGAGTTGCAGTCGATCCAGTGAAGATTGAGATGGTACTTTCTTGGGAGCCACCCAGGAGTCTGACGGAGATACAGAGATTCCTGGGTTTGGCTGGATACTGCTAGAGAATTGTGCCAAATTTTCCCAGAGTTTCATCACCACTATCAAAATTAATGAAGAAGGGTAAACCATTCGTTTGGTCGGAGAAATTCCAGTAGAGTTTTCAGGAGCTGAGGAAGTGGCAGACTAGTTCCCCCATCTTGAGGATTCCAGAGGAGGGCATAAGGTATGTAGTTTACTATGATGAATCAGGGATCAGAATTAGATGTGTCCTGATGCAGAAGCAAGCAGTGATCACATATGGTTCTCGACATCTGAGATAGTATGAGCAAAACTACGCTACTCATGACCTGGAGTTAGCAGTAGTGGTCTTCTCCTTAAAGATGTGGCGACACTATCTAATGAAGAGTGCTCCACAGTGTACTCTGATCACAATATTCTCTCTTATATCTTCTCTCAGAAGGACCAGAACATGATACAAAGACATTGTCTATAGTTCCTCTAAGAATATGACTTCAAGATAGTCTATACTCCTTGGAAGGGGATTGTTGTTGCAGATGCACTCAGTAGGAGATCTGGTATATAGCTTCTAGGAGAGGCGACAGAGTAGCTGGCCGCTTTGTAGATATCCTTTGTGGATAGGGGTTGAGTAGTTTTTCTTCAGTCTCTTAGATTCACTCCTCCACTTATTCAATGAGTCAGGGAGGCGCAGCGTGGGGACGCTAACTGTGGGACACGACGTGCTTAGATATCCATAGGACAGGCACCTAATGAATTTTCTGAAGGTGCGGAGCACGTCATCCTCTTCAAAGGATGTACCATGTAACCGATGTCTCTTCAAGTGGAAGTATTGAGGGAGTTCCACACTTCCCCTCTAGCAGTACATCTTGGAGTGGCAAAGATGTATCGAGATCATCGATGACAGCACTGGTGGCTGGGAATGAAGAAATCAGTAGGAGAGTTTGTCTCTCGGTTCCTCACTTGTCAGCAAGTGAAGGCGGAGCATTAGGTACCAACACACTTGGTTCAGCCTTTAGAGGTCCCAGAGTGGAAGTGGGATGAGATATCCATGTACTTATTGATATTACTTCCACATACATCTAGGGGTCATGACTTGATTTGGGTGATCGTCGACCGACTCACCAAATTAGCCCACTTCCTACCGATCAGCGTGCAGGGGTTAGTAGAGAGCTTGGGATGCCTCTATGTGAAAGATATTGTGAGGCTACAAGGATTACCCTCGACAATTGTCTCCAGTTGTGATGCACAATTTACTTCCTTGCTATTTGAGGGGATGTATGAGGCTTTCGGGACGTAGATTTGTTTGATCACCTCCGTTAATCCTCTAATGGATGGCCATACTGAGCGGACCATTCAGACCCTCGAGGGCATGATACATGCATGCGTCCTCGACTTCGGTCATAGCAGGGAGGATCACTTTCATTTGGTGGAGTTTTTCATACAACAACAGCTATCACTCCACCATTGGGATGACATCTTTTGAGGCGTTGTACGGGTGACCTTGGAGATCACCTTTGTGTTGGACTGACCCATGGGAGTCAGCACTCGTGGGACCAGAGATGGTACGGGATACCACAGAGAAGGTGCAGATCATCCGATATTGGATGAAGACTGCACAGAGTAGGCAGAAGTCATATGCCAACAAGAGACAGAGACCTCTAGAGTTCATGGATGGTTAATAAATTTTTTACGGGTCTCACCTTGACGAGGTTTGCAAATATTTGGCTGAGGTGGCAAGATATATTTGAGGTTCATCGGACCATTCCAGGTCCTTAGCAGTGTTGGTGAGGTGGTATACTCAACTCAATTGCACCGGGTGTACGACGTATTCCACGTATCCAAGTTGAGGAGATACTTGCATGACCCTTCTCACATCATCGACCAAGGCGAGATGGACATCGACAATGGGGCGCCATTTTTGGAGGTTCCAGTTGAGATTGAGGATTGATAGGAGCAGTTCCTATGTGGGCAGTCGATACCTCAGGTTCACGCTCGATGGAAGCATGGGAACCTCCAGGAGAGCACATGGGCGTGAGAGGCTCAAATGTGTTCTCAGTACCCCCACTTGTTCCCTTAGTTTTAGTTGTGGATTATGGGGACATAAATCCCTGAGGTGGAAAGAATGTAAAGACCTAGAATTTCTATGCATTTTTTTTAAATATATGGGAATTTTACAAGTCTGTGAAAATTGACAGCGCGTGATTCTGAACCCCAGAGTGCCCGGAATGAATTTCTGAACATTATTTCGGGTACGTTTAGTAAAAGTGTGAGTGAGTTTTTCTAACTTTCGAACCGGTGCTTGGAATTAAAATATGAGTGCACCGTTGAACTCGCAGCACCGATATTCACTTAAGGATACATTCACCTCAATGGTAGTTGGTTGAGGGTGAAAGATAATTTTCTGGGTTTTTTGTGGAAATAATAAAATAAAATAATCCCACATTTTATTTTATTTTTTGAAACACCCTTTACTTGAGTTAAGGTGGTGGGGACCACCAAAGTCCTCAAAACCTCCCAAATTTTAATTTAGGGGTGGGGACCACCTGACCCCACTTAATGGGGTAGAAACCTCTAAACTCCCCCAATTAATTCATTATTTCAACATAAAATTAATTGTTAAGTTACCAATTAATTTTATGTTTCAACATAAGAATTAAATGTTAAGTTGCCAATTAATTTTATGTGACCACATCAAATTAAATTTTAAGTTATTATTTAATTTTTTGTGTTGGCTATTTCTTTTCTCCTCGATGGAATTGGGGAAGGGATTGGAAAAATAGAATTTTGAGAGAACTTGAAGGATTATCCTCTCCAACGAAGAATGTAAACGAAGAACATCAACAAAGAATGCCGACTTCGACTCCGAATTCTTCCAAGGGACGTTCATTGACGTGGAATGACTTCAACGTCAATGAACCATTAATCGAGGAAAACCCCAATGACATCGACATCTATCTTTTCCCAATGATTTTCTTTCTTCTTTCACTTCTCTCTTCATTGTAAACAATCAAAAAAGGTAGGGGTTTGATTTGTGTATGATTATATTCCCATGTTCTTCCCTTTTTAAAACAAAGAACACGGATGATTTATTTTTTAGGAAGGGGACTAAATCATTGCAGGAGGTTTTAATGATTGACGTTCTTCTTCAAGTTCTTGTTGATCAATATGCTACCACCCTAATGTAAAGGGTACGAGCCAAACAAACATGGTATGACCCCTCCAAAAATCTTGTGATGATTTGTGGTGTTGAATGTGACGAAGGCTACTGCGCAACGAACGTCGCGCCCCACGGATCCGCCACCCTGGCCCCGCCGCACTGCCCATGATTGCCTCCATCTAGGCCAAGATTCTACCTCCGACTGGGCCAAGCCTCCATTGCTCTCGTCGTCCGTTGAGTCGCTGCCACCGTCCGCCAAGCCGCTGCCACCATCTGCCGAGTTGTCGCCGCCTTCCAATGAGTCGATGTCGTCCTACCAAGACACCGACCGAGCCACCTCGGCCGTGGTGCCCACGGCCTTCTAGGCCACCCCGATAGTGCCACTTGTGGCCTTTTGAGCCACTCCAGCCAAGCCACCCATGTCCTTCCGTGCCCTTCCGGCAAAGCCACCCGCGGCCTCGAGCTACTCCGACCGAGCCACCCACAGTCATGCCGTTATGGCCGAACCGCCCAACGGCCGAGCTGCATCGGCCGAGCTACCCCACAGCCCCATGCCGCTCTAGCTGTGCCGCCCCGTGGCGTCCACCCTCCAAGCCGAGCTTCCCCGTCCGACTCACCCTGTGACCTCGCACCATCTGTGACAGAACCCCCACGGCCCCTCACGGCCTTCCGAACCTCTCATCAGGTCGGGCCACCCAGTGTGGGCCGAGCTGGACCCAGCAGGTTGAGTCGAGTCAGCCCAGTCCAGGTCGTGCGGGGTCGGTCCGACCGGGTCATACCGGACCAGGGCCCACTATGACCCACATACTTTCTTTTCGCTATAACATTGCAACCAGACATCCGTTTGACGAATTGTCAGCGGCGCTGTAAATCTTCGTGCGAGATGGTCCCTTTGAGTATACCCCACTAGAGTTTTTGATTAATATGAGGAACAGTCAGGTTGGATGGAGCACGAATCCAACCGGTCCCCCAGGACTAAAGGGCTAATAACTCACAAACTGGGCGTCTAATTGACACATCGTCTATTGCGTTGACACCCCTATGATGTGGCGGACCTTTGAGATACTTCCTTGTGGGACTTCATGGAAGTTGGAGTATCTACCAGGATCATGTGGAGCAGATCCTCCTGGGGACAAGCGAGTATAGTGCAAGAACCCATTAGTTGGCTGAGACTTGATGAATGCTGGCCTTTTTGACTTAAAGTGACTTGATAGGCCTAGTGGGGATTGCCTATGTGTGACGCGGGAGACCCTCTGTGGGGAGCGCCTCTGTGTGATACAGCAGACCCACGGTACATGATAGGAGGAATACCTCAGCAGGCCATAGTGGGTAGCGCCTCTATGTGACGCGGTAGACCCATAGTACTCGATAGGAGGAGTACCTCAGCAAGTCACGAGGGGGAGTGCCTTTGTGTGACGTGGCATACCCATGGTGGGGAGCACCTCTGAGTGATGCGGTAGACCAATGGTATTCGAAAGGAGGACTACCTCAACAGTCAAGGGTTTGTGGGAAGTGCCTCTGTGTGATGCGTCATGCCCACTATACTCGATAGCGGAGGAGATCTCTAGTAGGTGAGGTGTTCGATGATGTGATAAGGGATGTTACTTGTTACTACCCCTAGAATAAATCCTAGTGTGAGATGAGTCTGTATTTTGTGTTTTCCTCTTGATTGAGATGGATTACTTGATAACTTAGGTATATGTATGGGCATATACCTAAGTATGGTTATCTGTTGATTTCATACTTTTTGGGTTATCCATGGTGGTTTTTGTGAGACCTTGAGGGTCTTGGGATCCCTACTTAGTGTTTTTATACTCACCCATGCACGGGCTATGCCTGCACCTTGTTGTGGTGGATGCAGACGACGGACAACGCTGACTAAGGCTGAGAGTACCAGGACTGGACGGTGCTGAGAGGTGGACCATACAGTGTGTCGGTACACAGAGGAGATGGGTGGATGTGGAGTGCTGAGGAGGCTATTTGTACCTACCCTTTAGGTAGGAACCCCGGACGACGATCCAGTAGCTATCTTTTCTCTTCCTTCATTTGTTTGGTATTTCAGTTGTACTTGTGCCATTACTGTTGGTCTTGTATTTCGGCCCCTTAACTTTCGACACATTTTTGGTTATATAGTTTTCTTATGTTTTTATCTTACTGTGTGCTTGGTTAAGTGAGGTTATAAGTTTTAAAGGAAATGCCTTCATGTTTTTGGGAAAACTCCTTTTAGTGCTAGTCGCCAGCCCCTGGCCTATGAAAGGCGGGCCTGGGGTAGTCATCGAACGGGCCCTGGCGGACGGGTCATGAAAGATGTGGTCCTTGAATCATGAATTAAGTCAATGGAAAACTCAATTTACTACTCTATAGGATTTCTAGGTAAATCCTCTAGAAACACATCAACATATTCTTGCACAATAGGTACATCCTCTATTTGAACATTCCTTTCCTCACCCATAGTTATTGTATTCCATTCCACCTCAATAATTGAATTAAGTAGAGCTACTCGTGGTGGATCTAGATGAAAATCATATGGAGATGTTTCTACGGTAAAGATAAGGGATTCCACATCATCCAAAAAATTATAACTTCCTTCTTCTTGCAATAAATTTTTACATCATGGTTAGAAATCCAATCCACACTAAAGATTATATCAAAGTCAATCATGGGTATGAATATAAAATCAGCTGATAAAGCATGTTTATATTCCATAATGGGGACTGCATAACACAGCTTTATCGCAATGATAATTCCCTTAAGATTTTTTACTGACAACTCCCTTATTAAATAAAACTGGAAATATCTAATTTTCTTAGAAAAATGGAAAGATATGAATGAATTTGATGATCCAAAATAAAATAAAGCATTGGATAAGTTTGAGGAAATGATTAATGTACCTTCCACCACATCATTAGGAACTTCAATATTAGCAGTTGTGATTGTATAAGCTTTTCCCTGCTCCCTTGGCCTTTTTTGAGGCACGTTTCCTTGACACTTTGGAAATCATAGGATAGTGTCCTATCTCCTTATAATTATAACATTGAACATTAATATCTTCTTTCTTCCCCTTTCAAACACCATAATGATGTCCTTTTTGTTCACACTTGTAGCCCACCCCATTTCCTTTTAAGCAGCCACCAGGATATTTCCTTTCACAATTTTCAAAGGGTGGAAGGTCAACTCTTAGCTTATTCTCATTTCCTTATTTCCTTTTCTTGAGTTTTCAACAACCCTATTCTTCTCTTGCTTTCCTTTAAAGTCACAAGTCTTAAAGAAATAATTTTCTATCTTGATATCACATGAGACTATATCTTCCTATGATGAGAAAGTTTTCTAGACCAGCACCCATCGGAGGATGTATTTAGACCATCAAAGAATCTATCAATATTTCTCCTTGGATTGTGTATATAGTCTAAAATATGACTTTATAACCTTATAAAGTTAGCTTCATACTTTGTAACACTCACATATTATTTTTCTATAAATTCAGAAACTGCATTTCCATATTCGCTTGTTGTTCATGAAAATATTATTTCTCTAAGAAAAGTTCTTTAAATTCAATCCATTCCAGGTTTTCTATCTCTTCATCCTTATTTTTTTTTTGAATTAGTTACCACCATTGATCATCATCTCCCAACAGACAATAAACTACAATGAAAACCTTATCCCTTTCATCACTTCCCAAGGTTAGAAATATCTTCTCTAAGGAACTTATATATTGCTCCTCTATGAATGGGTTTGTAGTCTCATTAAATAACGGAGGATATTGCCGCATTAAGTGATATAACATAGCTCCTCCATGTCGTGGATCTGGATGCTCCATACGGGTAAGGTTATTATTCATAACCTGATTAAGTTGTCCCATTAAAGTTATAAATTTATTTTCACTAGTCATAGATCCAGATCCAACATCATTATATTACACAGGATGAAAATCCCTACATTGGATACGCGTGTTCATGTGGTTTCATTCCTTCCACAAGGCACCACTTCTAAATAATGGAATACACTAGATTAGGATATGAATCATAATGTACTATCTCAACATATAAAAAATACTTAACATAAATTGAAATCCAATGGATTGATAATCCATTAACCATAAACATGGTTTATTTTAGGAAATATTTACATTTTAATCCTTCAGAATGGCTTTTAAAGAAAATGTGAATTATCCTAAGCATATCCCCTAGGTGTGTCAAACTAGGTGAGTAGTAAGGCCCTTTTTTGTGTACGAGGATACCCTAGGTCAAGCCCTAAACTCTTTGTCAGTGATTTCACTTCTAGGTATATATGTGTCGGAACCACGTCCACTTATAGTATCTAGATAAGGATTAATTTTCTAGAAAGATCTACATAATCAATTCCTTACCAAAATTTTATGATGTTCTTGTATGTTTATCCTCAAAGACTATATTAGGGATTTGTTACCTAATCTACATTTTCTAAATATAGTTTCCAAGTTTTCTACTAAACTTCATTTGATACCAACTGTAAAGACCCAACCCAAATTTCCTAGAGCCAGTTTATTACTAAATTACATTAGCATAATTATTAGAAATTTGTATACCAAAATGAACAATTAGTTTAGTAGATTTGGAATGATAGATACACACATAAATTAACCATTCCAAATTAAAATGAAAGACAACGCATAAGTTTTATTGGGAATATCCACAACTATAAGCTTTTCCCTTAAGTTCATTCACAATAAACTTCTTCATGTCCTGAGAAAATGAAACATAAAAAAGAGGTGATCTCAAACGCTCAATAAGGGTAAACAATACAGTGTAAGATATCATAAACATAAACATTAGGCATGGTGAATAATTGAAAACACATGCCTTTAAAAATAATAAACTTGAACAAATTATATAAGGAATATGAATTGAGTAAATATTTCTACAATAAAACATAATCACGGGTATTATACTAGTCAAATGACCACATGAACTATGAATTTATAGCTTCAAAATATGGGAAATGCATATGCCAGAAATTTTAAAACATATCGTTAACGCCTCAGCCAAGACATCTACAAATGATTAAGGCCTTGACCAAAAGTATATCTAAAAATGGGCAAGGCCTCGGCCAAGTCTATATCTAATTGTCACATGAGACGTACCAATAAATCGAGGGGCTATAGTATTCCCAACCTGTCATATAATAATTTCATTTAATTCCTCATATGAAGATGTATAAATATAAATAATATATATTCATATTGAAACTAACATTTGAAACATAAATAACTTCTCTCAAACAATAAACATAAATACCAACCATTCCGAGTAAAATGGTGAATGGTTTTAAGATAGCACATCCACAGTCAAACTAATAGTAAACAATTAAAATAAATATGGTAGATTATATCATAAATATTAATCCCAATAATACATAATAATCAACAAGAGTGTTGAAATATATAAATACACTCTTATAAAATTATCGAGTAATTCTTGAGATAAATACACTTTTACTTTGAAAAGAAGAGTTCATTTGGAAAAATATTTATATAAAACTAGAAGTGAGTTAAGATGGTATTTTAATAATAAAATAAGTTATTTTAGAAAAATAATGCTTTCTAAAATAATATTATAGATTTCCCATGAAAATAGTTAATAATTTGAGAAATTCCCTTGAATCAGGATTCTATTTTAGGAAGATTTTTTAAAAGATCCTTTTAAAACATAGGACTCCCCATAAATGAAGGTATGATTCTGGGTGGAACAAATATATAGAACATTAACATTCAAATTATGAGGATTTCATATTAATGGATAAGAATTTAATTGAGGTATGTAGATAATTAATGTAACTCGAATGAGAATAGAGGTTCAGGTGGAAAACCCTTACCTTAAGTCTAAAGGTGTTCCTCACACGATCTTAACAACCTGAATAATAATATTTTGGATCATAAATTAATGATTCCAGAAATTAAACTACATCTAATTGATTTATTATAACCTTATTAGGTTCATTCTTGGAATTTTGATGGGTTAAGTGATTCAATTTCATTGTTTGGGAGTGTTTTCTTCTTTGGTTTTCATTACTGGTTTACTTATATTCATGTACGGATAAACATGTAGAATGAGAATGGTTGTATAGAATATAATTTTTATTTTATTAGTGAAAAAACAGAATATTAAATGGTAAAAAAATTCCTTTGGTTATTGGGAGTGAAGATGAATCATTATATAAATCTTTAATGACAAGTTTTTGGGATAATTGGCAGTTTTTTTATCACAACAAACTCATTTAGATTTATAAATTAATATCATCTGTAAAAATGATTCCATAACATTATATAAGTTATAAAACATATATTATAGTCAGTTTAAACCATCAAAATGGTTACATGACAAATATTTAAACATACTAATAGAAATTGAAAACTCGTCGTCCTTGAATGTGATAAATTAACACAACTTGAATGGTGTTTTCATTTCTAGTATAAAAAAAGGGAAATGAGAGATAATGAAGAATTATTACTTTATTATAAAAAAATTCTAGTGCATGTATGGTAATAGAGTTTTCATAAAATTTGTATGAAAGTAGGTGAGTAAAATAAAAGATAATAAAGGAACTTGAAATAAAATAAATGAAAAGAGGAATTTTCCTCTTGAAGTAATCTTCCTTGAGGGCATCTTTAGGGGAGAGATTTTTTTTTATTTTTATGAGACCAAGGGCTGATAGATGTGGGGGAGTATCCTGGGAGAATATTTTTCTAGAATTTATACAAGTCACAAGGCCTTAGAGGAGTTAAGGGAAGAGGGAGTGAGGGGTTATAATGGGGGAGAGGAGGGTTTCCCCATTATTTTACTCATTATTTTATTATTTTTCCAATGACAACCAATAGTGTTGATTCTTGTGACCAAGAATATTAATATATGAATGTGAGTTTGAACAAAAATTTCTTACATCATCCAAGATGATAGTAATAGTGAATTTAACAGATAATGTATATATATACAGTAAATTACCATATTTTTCTATTCATAAATAATTTGAGTATTTCAGAAAAATCCCAAAAATTCACCCTAACCATTTTTTGGCGTGTAAAATTTAAAATGATCTCTATTTTTTGAAAATAATTTTCCAAATATTAATAATTTAATTTTTAAATAAAATCATAATTTATTCAAAAAATTAAAATTTTAAAACTATAAATCATTTTTTATCACCATGAAAAATTAATCAAGATCCCATTATCTTGTAACCTTAAGAAAATAAAATAATAATATGATTTAATATTCATAAGGTTTAAATTAATATTCCTAAGGGTATGTTACAATTCACCAAAAATTAATTTTGTCTTAACAGACTCTAAATATCTTACCGAACACAACTGTTTATGTCAGTTTTTTGAAATTTAAATAAAAAAGGTGGAAAAATTATGTTTACTGGATAGTTTATAACAAATTGGTGTTTTGTAAGGACTCATTATTTCATGCATTCAATATTAAATTTATTTGAAAAATATTTGGGTGTTACAAACAACATCATAAACATAGACAAAGGATTTGAAAAGGTTCATATGCATGAACTTTTGAGAAATTGATGAACTCTTTCACTCCATCTCCATACTCTTTTGTCAATTGATTGACATCCATCCATTATTTATTCATATACATCCTATTTGACTCAGTGATATTAGTATTTAACAATATAAATACACAAAATATTGATATAATGTCATGGTTTTCCTAATTATATAAAAATAAGAACTTAAAATATTATAGAAAAACTACAGTTCAAATTTCATTTGAAAACTATATAAAAATCACACTTGAAATCCCATTAAAAAACCAACCATTTACACAAATTTCTCTTTAAAATAACACGCCCTTTTTAAAATAAATCAATCAATTACAAACACTCTTTCACAAAACCAAAATTCCTTTTTTATAACATTCAAGGAAACTTCATGACCCAACAATCTTAATCATTTAAAATGATAGACAACCCTCTAAGAAACATTTCAAAACACTTGAATCATTTTAAAAGTGCCACTTAGGAATTTTCACAAAGACATAGATCCCAAGAGAGGAACGTTATAAAACATTCATAGAAAATGCCTAGATTTATCACAAATCAATCAATTTTGTATGATTCCATCACATTATTCCAATGGCTGGTTTAATAATAATTATATCCATAATAAATTTATATTGTTCTCCCCACCATTGGATATACCTTATCCATGTTTCCATTGTCTATTTATATCAATTACCGTTGAAAACAACACTAGAGTCCCAATAGATATGTTCCATAGTCAATAACCACACTCACAACAATGAAACACTCATGTTCCTAATTAATACAAACACTGTATTATCCCAATGATCGTTGCCTCACACCAAATCAATTGGTTGTACACCCCAAGAACAATGTATATGTCTCTAACATGAATTATTATAGGTTCCTTCCTTTATAAATACACCTATGAAAATCTATAACCATGAACCAAACTACTAGACTGAGAGCACTCCCAACACTCTATTTCTCAAGAACAATGCATCCACATGCCTTTCCACAAAGGTGTATTTTTATATAACTATCACTTGGTGATTGAATACCCCTACATTCCCAATGAATTTAAATATTATCCACACACATCCAAGCCCCTGGGAAATAGTAGTCCCCCCAGCTCCCACTATAAGACCTGATAGAAAACACATGGTAGAAATTTCCCATTCTCCCCTACGGGGGTTTGGAAAACCTTCCTTGAAACTTAAACCATAAAGACTATAAAACAAATTATTATAGTGCTGAAAATTGGGAAATATATTTGAATATATAAGATAAAAAAGCATAATGTAGGATGAGGAAACATTTGATAAATAAAGGAAATAAGATCAATGAATAATGGAAATGAAATAGAAGATGAGCGGTTGGTTAGTGAGGAAGAAACACTAAAATATCAACCACCACTACCCTTTCAAGGGAGCTAAAGGATGTGAGAGTGGAATGAAAAATGAGAAAACAATTTAGAGCTGATTAAGAAATAATAAATTAACATAGCATTTGTTGAGGAAATAGTGAACATGTCTACCTATAAAAAAATGAATGAATGAAATGGTTTTTGTAAAGATAAATCCAAT
The DNA here is from genome assembly GCA_963277665.1 of Viscum album. Classification (NCBI taxonomy): domain Eukaryota; kingdom Viridiplantae; phylum Streptophyta; class Magnoliopsida; order Santalales; family Viscaceae; genus Viscum; species Viscum album. Next base: position 821,493,080 of record OY728166.1, read on the forward strand.
GGAATTGGTTACCAAAACCTTTATGGGGTATTGTTCTATTGTTTTATGAAGAATCCTATAGAAGAAGTGATGTGATCTCGTTAACTTTTCTATCCTGATTAAAATTTGGTCTAATGAGTTTGGTCATGCTTTGAGTGGATTATGAGTTAGGATGAATGTAATGTCTTAAATTATATTTAAAATCTGGGAATTGAGAGAGATTGATCCAACTCGAGATATAATTTAACTTGTAAATAATACATTCTCATGTCTAGTGGGTTTTCTTGAGTATGTAATTTTCAAGGTGGACATGTTCAAATTCCCAGTGGAATTTCTTTGGATGTACATGGAAAAAATAGAAGGTTCTTAAAATATTGTGAGGGTCATACCCATAAATGGTAGGTAATTGAAATAAGTTCAAAGTGTGGAGTTATTCTTTAGAGTTAGTGGAGTAGAGGTGACATTCAATATCCATCAGACAATGAAAAATCTTGATAAAAAAGTATATGAGTAAAGAGAATATAGATTACAAGTACTTGAGGAAACTACTATCCTTGGAAAATTATTTCATATAGAAGAATTATTTAATAAATAAGTGGGTGAAAAATATGTATGGAGATAAAAAGGTTGTTGCGGATACTTCATACAGCTAAACCTTCATTTTCAGTGAAATTACGCAAAGAAATCATATATCATGTTAATACTGCATGCCTAGAATAATGAATGGGTATGGGAATCTTACCAATAATCCAAGATTGAAAAACCTTAAATAATAATATTCAAACTCAAGTGTATCACCCAAGGTGGAAACATACAACAATAAAAATGGAAACAAAGAGAAACAATCCCATCACCCCAGTAACTTGGACTTCCCATAAAAAAAGATGTTCATGATGAACTAGTATGAGGTATGTCATATGTTGTGACACATCCCTATTCCTATTAACTAATAACTCCCCAAATCATAAGAAAGATAGTCATTGATACCATTTGTTCATGAACCAGAATGGGTTTACCTGACCTATCACCCAATCTAACAGGAGAAAAACCCACTAGAAACCCTCCTCGTATGTTAGAGGCTACCAACTAGTCATGATGGAATAAATAGAATATGGTGGAGAGAATATTTGATTAGATCAGAGTGCAGTAATAGTGGAAACAAGGACACCCAACATGCAATTCATTTACAGTGCAAACAAGAACCACTAACAACCACGATCATTAGCGGGGAATTTATCCTGTACAATTCAAAACATCGCCATTAATATAAAACTATAATAACAAGTAAAAAAGATGATAAAGATGAGAAAAGTCACTATAGAGGTTTGGTTCAGTGCATGGTGAAGGTGTGTTCATGGAGGAGGAGAGGCGCCCGACAGAGGAGTCCTACGACGGAGGAGAGAAGCACGATATAGGTGAGTCGCATGCCGGAGGAGAGGTGCGTGATGGAGGAGAGGCACATGGGGAAGGTGGGTTCATGGAGGAGGAGTCAGAGGGGGAGGGGGAGGGGGTGGAGGTGGTGGTGGTGGCAGCGATCGACTTCCGCAAGAGCTTGAGGTGTACGGGGAAGGAGGAGAAAGTTAGGGTTTCTTTATAAAACCCAATAAACCTTTTATCAGTGCTAGCTAAAAAGCACCGATAAAGGTATGTTTTATCAGTTCTAAAATAGAAAGCATTGATAAAGGTGTGTTTTATTAGTACATAAATTGAATATGCTGATAAAACATGCATTTATCAGTGCTTTTTTCACACTGATATGGATAGGCCTTTATTATTGCTAAAAAAGTGCTGATAAAGATATAATGTTAATAATTTATTTTTATTATTATATATATATAAAAGCATATATATGATAAATATATATTTATATTTATAAAATTATAATTTAAATATTTATAAAATTATAAGGAATATACTTTTTATTTTTATAAATTTAGAAATATATATAATAAATATATTAATTATATATATTTATGAGATTATAGATGTATATAAAAATATTTATTCTAATTTTATAATTATTCATATGAATATATATCTATTTGTAATTATAATTATAGATTAATATATATTTATTTATTTAAATAATTATAAAATTATAAAAAATTAATATTTCTAATATTTATAATTTTATTAATATATATATCTAATATATTTATTATAATTTTATAATTATTTAAATATATCTATATTTATTTATAACTATAAATATAAATATTTGTATTTATTTCTCTATATTTCTATTTATTTGTAAATATATTTAGAAATATATTTATGTAATTATATATAACATTATATATGAATAAAAAATATATTTTTTATGAAATAATAATTATTAAAATAAATATTTATTTATTTATATTTATAACTAATAAATATTTATTTATTTATTTGTAATTAAAAATTAAAATAAATAAATTATTTATAGTTGTAATTATATATATATAATTATAAAACTATAACAAATAAATTTATAATTTTATAGATATATATTACTAATATATTTATTATAATTTGTTAATTATTTAAACATATCTACATTTATTTAGAATCATATTTATAACTATTTCTATTTATTTATAGATATTTGTATATAAATATATATAATTAATATATTTATTACAATTTTTTAATTATTTAAATATATCTATGTTTATTTAGGAATTATAATTATAAATATTTTTATCTATTAATAAATATTTGTATATATTTATTTAATTATTTATTTATAACTTTATTAGTATAATAAATATATTTATTATAATTTTATAATTATTTACATATATATATTTATTTATTTATAGCTATAATTATAACTATAAATAAATATATTTATAAATATTTGTATATAATTATATATATATATATATATTTGTGACGTCTCGACCTGGGTGCCACTAAACAATGCCCTGAGCCAGTTGGCCACATGCCCTCAAACACGCCTCTCGTACACCTGAGGGTGTCGAATAGCAGCGGGGCTCTAGTAAGTAAGTCTTGGGGAGACCCTACCATCTTTTATCAGAATAAATCACCAACGGAAGAAAACAACATTAACCATGTACGGAACCATATAAATAACCAAGACAATACCATGACATATGATAGTCAAAACAAGAAAATACAGTACTCAACTAAAAGGTAAAACATGCTATGATATTGCAAGTGTAAAGTGTTTACAATGCAACTAAAATTAAAGACACGACATCTCCAAAGCTGGTCCTGAACCATGTCTGGTTCCCTCTCCCATGTTCCAATCCCAAACATCAACCTATCCCAGGGACTTTCCCTTATCATGCCCAACAATAATAAAGTATACTCAGGTTCCGATCGGTCTGCCCAAATTGGGTGTGAGTATAACTCTGTAGGCCACCACCAATGATGTCTAAAACAAGTCCTATCAAAAGATAGTGTACGTAATTTCATGAATAAATATATACAATGCATAATTAAAAAGTTATCACATTTTAATTTAATCATTAATCATCACATTAGGTCCAGTTTCAGTTCCTGATTCCCATTTTAATCATTATTCATTATTATAATTTATTTGGAGTTGAACATCATGTCAACCACCCCAAATATCATTCGGTGTAGGCCATCATGCCTATCACCCAAAAATCTCATTTGGTGTAGGTCGTCATGCCTAGCACCCAAAAATCACAAACATGGATAACTATTGGGGAGGAACACCATGTCCATGTCACAACCACTAATTGGTCTAGAACTCCATATCTAGAACCACAAAAATATCATCCATTTAATCATTCTTTAATTCACAAGAATTATCAATGTCATTCCACTACTAATCTAATGATTAGTTAAACATTTCAACGGCCATTAGTTAACTAAATAATTAACTAATCACATAACCCATTAATGAATTCATTAATTAACTAATCAATCAACACAATTCTCATTACATAATTAATTATTCACAATTAATTATCCATATCAAATCTTAAGTTATAATAATTAATTCTCACAATTAATTATCTTTGATCAACATCATGACACATAATTAATTCTCATAATTAATTATCTTTCTTATCCAAACATCATTTTATAATTAATTTCCCCAAATTAATTATCTTAACACAACTAATTCAATATCTCAATTACAATATATCAATCCATAACAAATCTCGAAAACAAATATCTATCCCCCCCCCTTTGTTTGTTCTGTGATTAAATTTTTAATTAATCATCAAGGCAATCACAAGTCAATTCCACATTCCTAATTACTCCAATTTAGGAAATTAATTATTAAGGGAAGCTAGAAAAGCCATAAAATCACATACACATATCAAAACCACAACTATGGGAATTATATTTAGACCAACTACCTTGGTTTATTGATGGATGTTATCCCAACAGAAATCCCCAAAATCTAAGCAGCGCAACATGGCCGATCAATCTCCATATCTAAATCGCTAAACCCAAAATTAATATCAAAGGTTTCAAGATCTTGAAAATATTGGTCTAGACACAAAATCAAAGATATAGATCTCAACTCATATGTTTATATCCATGGAAATGGTTGAGATATTCAATTAAACGATCAAGGAAATATCAAGGAATGAATGGGGGAAGCAACAGAGTGAAATCCACTTACTATGAAGAGAGCAGATCTTCAATCAGGGTTTTCAATCTCAAATAATGGTGTTCAAATCACCTTAGAATCCATATAGAAGGCACTGAGATCACCTAGAATTTTCAATCCTGATCCAAGTTCAAAATAAGGGAGTCTCAAGTGTTTGGGTGGTTTTAAAATAAAATTTTAAAAAATTATACCCACACACAGAATTTCTTGGGAAGGGGTGCAGGGTTAGGGAAAACTGTGCACCAACTGTGTGGACCTCTATGTACATGTTTACATGGTTGTGATAGTTCAGGTGCACGGTTTGTCAAACTGTGCACAAACTATTCACAACCCATTATCCATTAGTTTTTCTTAAAAACTCACCCAAACACACCCCAAGCCACAAATCCAAAAAAAGGTACTTAAAAACCCCAGAAGGTACCAAAAAAGTTGCCCGAGACGACTCCAAAAAATGTTGATATCTTACAATCTCCCAAAATTATAACAGCTCATCCTTGAGCTGCACTCCTGAACTTCTCTAAGATTACAGGACAAAAAGATTGGTCTATTGAGCCCTCAATTCTACTTCTCACTCGCATGTTTCCTCTTGAACACTTACATGTTTCCATGACACATAAACTAATGGTATGATCCTTCCCCACAACACTTTCTCACTGCGATCCATCACATGTATTAGATGATCCTCAAAGGACACATCTACCTTGAGGTCAAACTCTTCCACATTGATTATATCATAATGGTGGGGGTGATACCCTCATAGTTGTGACACATGGAAAACATCGTGCATAGAGATGAATTTTTGTGGAAGGGCTAATCGGTATGCCACCAGCTCGATTCTCTCCAGTTCCTCAAAAGATCCTACATAATTGGGTGCTAACATTCCCTACCTCCATATCATGTGGTGACCCAACCAAGGAAACACCCTGAGGAAAACATGATCACCCTCTATAAACTCTAGGGGTCATCTCCATCTATCAGCATACGTCTTTTTCCTACTCTGAGTCGTAGGCATACATTTCTGAATCAACTACACCTGCTCTAATGTCTCCTAAACGATACTCGGTCCCAACAATTCTGACTCACCCACCTCTAACCAACATAGTGGTGATCTACATGGTCTACCATAAAGTTCCACATATGGTTCCATCTGTAATGTTTTCTGATAACTATTGTTATCAGAGAACTCCACTAAAGCCAAGTGATTATCCCAAGAACCCCCAAAGTCAAGCACATAAGCCCGTATCATATCCTCTAATACCTATATGGTATGCTTTGACTGCCCATCTGTCTATGGATGGGAGGTCATTCTTAACAAAACCTATGTACCAAGCACCTTCTATAATCTCTACCAAAAGCGTGAATTAAAGCGTGAATCACAATTTGAAATTATAGTCAGTGGAAACCCATGAAAATGAACTATCTCTCATACATACAGTCCTCCCAACTATTCTACTGTAATGATCTCCCTGATAAACAAGAAATGTTCTAACGTCGTTAGTCAATCCACAATAACAAAAATATCACCATTATTCCTATGTATATTTGGAAGACCTACCATGAAATCCATAGTCACGTCATCCCACTTCCATTCTGGAATAGGCAATGGCAACAATAGGACTCCAGGTCATTGATGCTCTAAATTCACCGACTGATAGGTGAAACATCTTATTAAAAACCCTGCTATCTCCTTTTTCATGTCTGGCCACCAAAACTATCGTCATAGGTCATGGTACATTTTTTTCACCCCAGGATGTACCACCCACTTTGAGGCATTAAATTCTCCCATGAGTTCCTATCAAGTACTCGTAGGCACAACAACCTAATTTTTCTCATAGATGATCTCATAATCATCTATTTTTTAGTATAAAGGTATCTACCCACCATCAAGGCTTTCCCTTAAGGATAAATACTCCAGATCCTCATACTTCCTATCCCTGATCCATCTCATGAGTGTAGACTCCACTGCTACAGAAACTAGATTCATCCTCTCCTGACTCTCTTGACCCACCACATCCATTTCTACTAGAAAATTCAACATCTTCCACTCTACACTCAACTCATGTACCAACTGATTCTGAATTTTCCAACTCAAGGAATTAGCCACACTATTCCTTTTTCTGGGTGTATATGCTAGTTCAAAATCAACGGACTGCATATACTATACCCATCTTTGCTACTGAAGATTCAAGTCGCACTATGAAAAGATATACTTCAAGCTTTTATGATCTATAAATACTGTAAAATTTTCATCCAAAAGATAGTTTCACCAACACATAAGATCATAAACTACTACTTCCATCTAGAGGTCACGTGTATGGTAATTCCGTTCATGTAGCCTCAACTATCGTGACCTTTAATCAATGACTCGATCCCATTTCATCAACAAAGCTCCGAGTCCAATACCAAAAGCATCAAAATACATCATGTACTCCTTACCTGACTCAAGTAAGAACAAAATTGGTGTTGATGTCAAGCTCTTTTTCAACTCTTGGAAATCATTCTTGCTTGATTCTATCTAATAAAACATTATCCCTTTCTTTATCAAAATTGAAAGTGGTGCTGCCAATCAATATAATTCTTGGATGAACCTCCTATAATATTCATATAATAACAAAAATATTTGGATATCAAATATATTCTTGGACAGATCCCAAGAAACCACTACCTTCACCTTTTTTGGGTCCACTGCCACACCTTCTTCTGAGATGATGTTCCCCAAAAAGTGTACCCTATCAATCCAAAACAGACTTTTCGATAGCTTGGAATATAAATGATGATCTCTTAGTGTACCCATGATGATGTCAAGATGTTGGAAATGATCCTCATGATTCTTAGAGTACACTAAGATTTCATCCACAAACAGCACCAAAAACTGATCTAGGTATGGATGAAAGATCATGTTCATCAAGGAAAAAAATAATACTAGAGTGTTTGTCAACCCAAACAACATTAAGAAAAACTCATAAAGGCCATACCTAATTCTGAAATTTTTTCTGGGTATATTAGAAGCCTAAAATATCACTTGATGATACCCTGATCTCATATCAATCTTTGAGAACACACAATCCCCCTTCAGCTGGTCTTACAGATCATCAATACGTAGAAGAGGATATCGATTCTTCATGATAATTTTATTCAACTTCTAGTAATTAACACATAAATGTAAACTCCAGTCAGCATTATTTGAAAACATGAAAGGTGATCCCCAAGGCGATGTACTTGGATGGAGAAACCCTTTATCTTACAACTACTCCAAATACATTTTGAGCTCCTGAAGCATAGTTGGTGCCATTATTTATGGTGGAATAGATACCGGCTCAGCCCCCGACATGATATAAATAGTGAATTCCACATCTCTCTCAGGTGGAAACCCTAAGAAGTTATCAAGAAATACATCATGAAATAGTTCAACTACGGGTGGAACGACGTCTTGCCTACCACTCCCATTAAACATAAAATGACTAGATAATTGGGTTGTGAGCTATCTCAGTTGCTGAGTAATTGGACTAGCTCAACCCGCATGGATATCCCATTCTCCAAGAAGAACGTAGTGGTCACCCTTAGGTGATACAGAGGTCACTATCCTATGGTAACGATCTATGTTGGCTTGGTATGCGACTAACCAGTCCATACCCATAATTCGGTCGAAGACCGTTATATAATGGAAATATATATCTTAAAGTAAACGATACTCTATGATCTCTAACGAACATACCTTGCATGAGAAGATATCCCTAGACTATGTTCCCAACGGTGTATCAATATTCATCACCCTTCTTATGAACTCCACCTCTAGGATAAAACCATTAACAATATTTTCAGATATAAATAAATGAGAGACACCAATATAAAACAGGGCACTAGCTAAAGTATAAGTGTCTAGAATAATACTTCTCACTGTCGATCAAATAGCCTCAGTCTCCAAAATTTTAGGGTACACTGCATGTAACTATCATGCATATATTCCTTTTGGCATCGTCTGACTCCCATGAGTAGCACCACTCTGCTGATACGGGCTCTCATTCTCAAAAGCACTATGTCCACTACTTCTATCACCTCTTCTAGTAGAACTCTAGCTGCCATACCTATATGGTGTAGAAGACCCACTTCCCACACTCTAACTCTGAGCAGCTTCTCCCTCAACACCATCTTATCGCTACTTCCTACAGAACTTCTATAGGTGCCCCGTCTTTCCACAAAACTGGCACTCCACTGGTGGTCAATGACAATGTGTATGATTGTCTCCCTGCCTACCACACTGGTGGAAATGAACATGAGTAAGATCTGATGCAACTTTTCTTACTGACTGTCAACCTTTATTTCCACTATCTTGACTAAGGTTCCCGTAATGGATCTTCCTACTTTCAGAAGGCACACTCCCTGATCGCCTAGTGATAACTATTTTTCCAGTACCTGAAGCCTCCTTCAGGTTCCCCTCTGAAATGAGAGCCTGATTAACCACTTCTGTGAACTTCTTCAGCCTAAATATATTCACCAAGGTCTTAATTTCACATCTAATACAATCCTGAAATCATTTTTCCAAAGAATAATCATCTTTCATTAAAGCTAGAAAAAAAATGATGTAAATCTGTGAAACGTTTAGTGCAATCCATTATGGACATGCTTCCTAGGGTCAGATGCATAAACACTGAAGCCTTCTCTTGTCTCAGAATCTCTGGATAGAAGTTCTCCAAGAAATTCTCAAGAAATTCCTTCTATAACATATCATCAGTTTGTCCAAATCGTACCTGAATTTCCCACCAGCATTTCTCTGACCCCCTTATCATATAAGCAACCAACTTAACCATCCTCTCAGCTAGAGTCTCCAAATGGTCATGTATAATCTCTATGGATTAAATCCATATTTCATATCCATTAGGTCCACCCTCTCCAGTAAAAGTAGAAGGGTGTAATAGCTGAACCACTCTTTTCAACTCAGACATGCTTTTCAGAACCCGCCCTGGGTCTCCCTTCATGAATTGCATGAAATGTGCAATTTTATCTCAGAACTAATCCCTTTCCTCCATATCTTGCACGAATGGTGCCTCATGTTCCTTGTATGGAAGTTTGTTTTTGTCCATACCCCTCGGTCTCTCTCTTAATAAGCGTCATGGAGGCATATCACTACAAATCCAAACACATGTATTAGGTCTCATCATGCAACCTTATAACATTTACGTAAGAGGAGAAACTAACACAACAAGATTCAACATGTCCTTTCCCCCTTTTCTCACCACATGATCATCACCAAGGCATTATCACTACCCTTAACCATCCTAATACTAGGTCTTGATTAACAAGGGTATATACATTATTATTAATTAATTCAACCATTAATTAATCACATTATCTCAAATTAATTATTTCAACAACTAGTTAATTAATCATACTAATTTCATCGATCAAGGTTCTCATTATACACTGATTTATTATCATTTTGCATCATTATTTCAATATCACAACAAGGAAAAACATTTCATGTTCAGAAACTTACCCACTACCCATTTTCCCGTGAGTTCTTAGAATAATGCATTTCAAAACAACCCCTAGTGACAAGAATGATTCATATAGACTCAAATATCATGAGAATTTAGGCCATGATTCAAAATCCAAAAATAATCAAAACAAATATCACACCACACAACAAGTGTGGCACCCAAGGTGAAATAATATCCAATTATAACAACAACATGAAATCACAACAATCCCACCCTAAGTACTCAAATTTTCCTCTATACATGGGTTAACAAATCCTATGCACATGATCACTACCAAGGATCAAATCCTCCTAATATCCTATCAACCTTTCCCAAAATAGTAAGACAAAAGAAAAAGAAAGAAAATAAAACTACTCTAATACTACTTTTTGACGTCCCGAACTGAGTTCCACTAAATGGTGCCCTATCCCGGTTGGCCACATGACCTCAAGCGTGCCTCCCTATATGCCAGAGGGTGCCAACTAGCAACGAGGGTATGGTAAGTCAGTCTTGGGGAGACTATACCCTCTTTTATCATAATAAAACACCAATGGATGAAAACAACGTTAACCAAGTGCGGAAGCGTATAAATGACTAGGGGAATACCATGTCATATGATAGTCAAAACAAGAAAATAAAATACTCAACTGAAAGGTAAAACATTCTATGACAATGAAAGGGTAAAGTGTCTAAAATGAAACTAAAAGTGATGAAATAATGACTCCAAAGAATGTCATGAACCACGTTTTGTTCCCTCTCCCATGATTCAATCCCAAAAAAACCCTATCCTAGGGCCTTTCCATTATCCTTTCCTTCAACAATAAAGTCAACTCGAGTGCCGATCAGGTTGTCCGAATACAGTGTGAGTACAACTCAGTAGGACACCACCAACAGTTTCTAAAACAAGTCCAGTCAAAATATAGTGTATGAAATTTCATGAAGAAATAAAAACCATGCATAATTAAACAGTTATCACAATTTCATTTAATATTTAATCATCAAATTCATCCCAGTTTCAATTCATATTTCCCATTTGAATTAGCATTCATTATTATCATTGATTTTGTGTTGAACGTCATGTCAAGAACCCAAAATCTCATTCGGTTTAGGTCGTCATGCCTAACACCCCAAACCTCTTTGGGCGTAGGTCGTCTTACCTAGCACCATAAATTCTTATTCGGTGCAGGTCTTTAGGCCTAGCACCCCAAAATCTCAAGCTTGTATAACTATTGGGGAGGAATTCCATGTCCAAGTACTAAATTTTAATCGATCTAGAACTCCCTGTCAAGCAAGAAAAAAATCTCAGCCATTTAATTTTTCTTTATTTCACAAGAATTAGTCACATCATTCTATTACTAATCCATTGATTAGTTAAACATTTCAAAGGCCATTAGTTAACTCAACAATTAACTAATCACATAACCCATTAATTAATTCATCAATTAATTAATCAATGAACACATTTCTCATTCCATAATTAATTCTTTAAAATTAATTATCCATATCAAATCTCAACTTGTCATAATTAATTCTCACAATTATTTATCTTTGATCAACATCATAGCACATAATTAATTCTCACAATTAATTATCTTTCATATCCAAATATCATTTCATAATTAATATCCCCCAATTAATTATCTTAACACAACCAATTCAATATCTCAATTACAATATCTCATCCCAATACAAATATCCAAGAAAAATATATATTTGGGAACCCCCCCCCCCCCTCATTTGTTTCATGATTCAATTATCAATTAATCACTAAGGAAATCACAAGTCAATTCTACATTCCTAATTACACCAATTTAAGAAATGAATTATCGAGGGAATCTAGAAAATATATAAACTCACATACACATATCAAAATAATGACTATGGGAGTTCAATTTATACCACTTACCTCGATTTATTGACGGATGTTATCTTAATAAAAATCAACATAATCCGAGCAGCACAACTTTGTCGATCAAGCTCTAGATCAAAATCCCTAAACACAAAAATTAAGATCAAAGGCATCACCATCTTTCAAATCTAGATCTAGATCCACAATCCTAAATCTAGATCTTAACTCATAGGTTTAGATCCTTGTAAATAGTTGAGATCATAACACCCCATTATTTCATAGTATGTTATCTCTTTACTGTAATTCAATAACATGCTCTATACGCAACACCGAGTTCGAGCACACGACGACTTACCAAACTAACCATTAAAAAAGAGGTTATGAATATCATTAATCACATTTTTTATTTTTTATTTATCCAATATAATTTTAACATTCAAATTTTTTGTTTCCTATACATAATATAAGGAAAAATTCAATTTTCAGATAAAAGAAGTATTTTTCAAAAAATGTAGTTTTTCTACCTTTTAATGGAGAACCATTTTTAAATCCAATATTTGACACTTTTATATATTCAATTTAGTGGAATTAAATTATTCATTAGAAATAGTATATAAAAATTTATTTTGGATAAATATTTGGTACACTTCTAATAACTTTCATGTTTTGATGAATAATGAAAATAATAAATTTTAATTGAAAACAACTTTTTTAATCGAAATAATTTATTGTGTTAAATTATCAATTTGAGTGGTTTTAAAGTATAATTAGATTATATTTTTCTCATTTGATATAATTTAGGTAATTATAAGTAATTTCACATTTATAATGGACATAAACACATGTCAATCTTTGGATAGTTTTACTTTTTAAAAACCCGCCTTTTGGTTTTGACAACGAGAATTAATTTTGAAGTAATTATTGAAACTTCTATGTTTTGAATTTGGTAAAATAGAATTAATTTTTATATTAATAATATAAAAATTATCTTAGTGTGTATTTTTGGTATTTTTTAGAAAAAATTCAATTTTTGATGAATAGTGAAAAACGTCGCGTTTTTGTTTAAAACAAAGTTTTTATTTAAATAATTATTTATTTTATCATCATTTATTTTAAGTAAAAAAGAGATAAATAATACCAATATTCATCCAATTTAATTCATTGGAGTCATTTTATAATAATAATAATAATAGATATATTAAATTTTATTGAACTTTTTACCGTCCTTTACCCACCTTCTAGGCATGTTTATAAATTTCCATAAAACGTAATTTTACCGCTTCTGTGAGTTAAATTTAAAAACTCTAAGAGACACAGTTGATATTAGTAGGTAAAATGTGGTTTAATAGGATGAAAATAATTTTTGGTTCATGGTATCTTTTGGATTTTATTTACCACGGTTAAATGTAAATAAGGTAATTAAAGGTAAAAATGATTTTATAATTACCCTAACATATGTCCTAATTCTATTGGATAAGTGTATTTAAACCACAATAAACCTTAGGAATAAAGAATAATACTCTTTTATCCACTTGTATTATATTAGTAAATTTATTATTATTTTATTTAAAGAAGAATTAAAAGTTTAAAATTCAAGGTTTAATAACTTAACCATTTTTAATATCAGGTTATATAGAAGATAAATTAGGCTATAAATATTCATTATAAAGCTAAAAATATTTCCTAATTCATGGTATTTTATTTATAATTTTGATACATTAAAAATTGAGTTTTATTTATGACACAATGATGATGTAGTAATTACCTAATTAATAAAACAATAAAATAATTAATATTATAAATACTAAAATAAATGTAAATTGATACTTTTGATGAATTACAAGAATTTTATAGGTTAATATGACATTTCAGGGTTTATTAAATATTTTTTTAAAATTATAAAGTTATTATGGCTTTCAAAAAAATCAAATACAAAATAATGTCAAAATTAACATAATTGTATTTTTAAAACAAATTCTATATTATTAATTGATTAATATTCCTAAAAATAGAAGTTTCATCCAAAATACTTATATAAGGTTATATATCTCCATAATTAACCACTTGGTGTTATCTTGGATTTTTATAGTAAGTTTATTAACTATTTATTATAATAATACAAGAATACATGGTAAAAGATAAACTATTTAACTAAGAGTTAAATCTAAAAGATAAGGATAATATGGTGACATAAACTGGTATAAAACCTATTGGTTGATTGTTTTTTGACCCAAACCAACCATAGTCTAGAAATAAATCCATTTGGAGCCCTTAGAAATGGAAAATGTCTTTATAATAAAATAATACTTCAATCTTTTCCTAAGGTGCCCCTCACCTCTCTTAAAAAAGGGAACTTCCCCTTCTCTCAAATTTACACCTCAAAAGCCATTTGGATCTTCCAAACCCTGACCAAATATCCTCCCAACTATCCTCACATAAACCTAGAGTCCTTTAATCATAAATCCAACCTAAGTATCCCTTTTAATCAAATCAAAAAGAAGAACCCGAAGAAGAGGTAAATATTTCATCACCTCATTCAAGTTCTTTTCTTCTTCCACTTCCTCTTTATTTATTTTTTCCTGAACAAAATAATAACTCTCATACCTTATAGATAATTTGATGTTATTATAAATATGGTACAACCATATCAATTATTATATCCATCATATGAATGACAATGTCGTCGTACGTGCGTGTGTATGGTTTACCATCTCCACAACGTGGTGTAGTTTGTTATTCAATACTTAATTATTTTAATTGGTATAATAATGAGAATAATTGATGTAAATAATGAATATAACATATTAATTCTTTTTTAATGTAATATACCATCCATTTACATACGTTTTAACAATTAATAGAATGATATTATCACTCGTGTGTACGTACAGATTACCGTCTCCACGAACGTGATGAGATTCATTCCCCATAGTAACCATTCAAGAATAATTTTCATTTAATGATTAAAAATAATTTTTAAGAACTTAATATCATTCTGTATATGAATCAAATAAATACTATCCATAACAAACATGACTAACGTAACAAAACATATAAAGGAAAACGAATCACTTAACAACCGAAACAATGATACTACTGAAATATTATTAACAAAGCAATATTATAAGATCATATATAATATTATATTTATGCATGTGGTTCTTGTATAATTTAATAAAAATTATTTTACCATTATACAAAAGTTTAACAAACCCTTCACTATAGAAAAGTACAAGGTAAGGGTTAATTCGTCAATCTCACTATTATCTGAGATTGTTTATGTGAAAGTTTTTTCTGGGACATATTTATTATCCATATCCATGTATCATAAAAATGTTTTCAAAAGGAATATTTTATGTTTTATGGAAGGTATTATTTAACTAGATCATCATTTAAATGTTTTAAAGATTTATTTTTCTAAATCTTTTTAATTAATTTCCATGACTTCAAAATGATTTTAATGATTTATTTATCTGGACATGTTTTTTTCAAATGTTAATTCTTTAAAAAAATTCAAAGTGGTATAGGAAACTTAGATTAAAAAATATATTTTAAATTACTTCCTTTATAAATGTGTGACTTTTCAATGATTTTACAAAAAATCATATTTCTCTCAAAGAGTGTTTCTAATCATTTTTGACTATGTCAACATCCTTTACTAGATATTATTCTTGATTAATGTTGATTTATTATAAATACAGTATTCAATATTGTATTGAATGAGTTATGATATGTTTGACTGGGAATGTTCTAATTTTAAACCATTCATGATTTACAGTTAATGTATTGACATTTAGTATACTAGTTTTAATATGAATGTTTATGTTATGTTTCAACCTTTTCATATGAGGAATGCATTGGACATAGTAAGTGACAGGTGGAGCCCACTATAGCTCCTCGATGCATCGGTAGGTCTCATTAGACAAACTAGTGTCTGGAACAATGCCTTGATAAAATCTTATTTATTATCTTGATATGAGGCTTTGACTATGTGGTTATGATGTCCGACATTATGCATTCCATCATTGTGAAATTGGATATTGAAATTACATGTGATTATTTGACTAGTAGAATATCCATGTGAATAAGTAAATGGAATTATTTGATTTATCTTCTCCATATTATGATGAAGGTTATTTTTAAAAGGCTTGTTTTTTAATATTATGCATTGCCTTAAATGTTTATGCTTATTTATGATAATTTCCTCTATATTGTTATCCTTACTAAGAATCTGATCCCATACCTTTATTATGTTTTATTTTTTCCAAGATACTAAGAAGTATATTATTATTAACCTGCAGGAATAGGCTAAGGGATAAGAGTGTGTTCAAATGGGACACAATTTTATTATTTTTCTATTTTATAATGTAATGTAAAACTTATGTATGTATATAGTACTTACAGGGATACCAAACTGATCGGTCCTTCAAGACATCATTCTCTGTATCAGGCCATTGTTATGTAATAATGCACTGACTCTAGGTAACTAGGGTTGGGGTGTTATAGTTGGTATCAGATGGCTTTTAGTACAAACCATGGAAACTAGATTTAGAAAAACTTTGAATAGAGAACACTACCCTAAGATATACTATGGGTACTAGTATATAAGAACTTCCTAGAATTTTGGTAATGTAGAGATTTTGTGAGTTTTATAATCAATACTTCTTTGTCTGGATATAGGTAGGCAGAGGAGGCTCTGGAACAGATGTTCCTAGGAGTGAAAATTCTGACAAGGAGTTTTGAGCTTGACTCGAGGTATCCTGGTACATGACAACTGATATTGTTGTACTCTTGGTTATGACACTCCTGGGAGATATGCTTAGGATAATTCACATGTTCTTTACAAACCATTATGAATGATTTATGAGTAAATATGTTGGAAAAGAAACTGATGTTATGATTATGAGACTAGATGTGTGTAAATATTCAACTGATGCTGATAATTTTTATAGTTTTAGGATTATACATTAGTATATGATCTAACCTATTGTATGTCATCATTTAGAAATGGTTCCCAGTAGAAGGAATGAGAACTCCAACAATATGCATGATCCAATGTGTAATAAGGATCATATCATTCATGGTCTTAAGCTAACATTTAGAATAGAAATATTTTCCCATGTATTCTCGTCTTATAAAGAAAGAGTATCATGTGTTAATAAGATAAGTAAAGAATTCTCTGAATTCTATGGCTTTGAAGGTAAACTAGAGAAGAAAAGGATAGTAGAGAGAAAGATGGATAAAGGGAAGAAGGTAAAGAAGGATTTTCCCATATATAATAACTGTGGAAAGAATCACCTAGGTAAATTCTTGAAGGGAATGGGAGTTTGTTATAAGTGTGGAGAAAAAGGACACCAAGTATGTTATTTCAAGGGTAAGAAAAAGGTTTCAAATGTACAATGCTTCATCTGAAAGGAATTGGGACACTATGCAAATCAATGTCCAAATAATCAGAGTATACCCCAAATGATACTATTGGATAATAATCAAGTTATGATACTACCAAAGATGAAGAGGAATGACTGGTGTTCTTAGGTTTTTATTAAATAATAATGTCATTTGAGTGTTGAATCAATGATTTACTTGTTATATAAATTATGGAAATAAATAAGGATTGTATTGAAGTACTATTTCATTGAGGATTTGAGATTATATGGTTCTAAGATAAGTGAATTAATAGAAATTTGATATTTTAGGAAAATACATAGTTGAAGGAAAGATAAATATTAATATGGTCCTGATACTGAGGTAGTGATTTTGGAATAAGATATGATTTATTTGGATAAATTATATTTTATATTCTTGACTACCTTGAAACTAATTAATTGTTTGTTTATTCCATCATTTATGGGGTTTGCAACATTTTTTGATATAAGGAGTATATCCAGTATTCTATGAGGAATAAGGGAGCATGAATGTAATCAATACGGTTTTATGGTAATTCAAGAAGTTACCAAGTTTTTAAAGAATACATGATTAAGATATTCAAATTTTATTATGTGGAAAAATATATCTTCATTATGTTTACCTTCCTTAAAAATTTTGGACTGTGAGTTTAGACAAAAGCATTTTGGATAAGTCTAAAGGTTGGAATTAATTATGTTGGACATTGGATACTATTTTTTAAGGTTAAAAAAATTATTAATGTTATTTTTGGATTGTTATAAAAAGGACAACCCGGAGGTCAGGCGACTACCTGTCGTATCCAGCAAGGTCGTGAGACTTGAACCCGCAATTGAAGGGAGACAAGGGTGCATCACCTACCACTAGCCTACGTGTTTTCTTGGATTATATAATGTAGTTTTTTTAAATAGTCTAACAAATTAATTATAAATTCATTATTTTTGTAACCCTATACGATTAGGATAAATAGAATATTTTTGAATTCTATTATCTTTTAGAGTGAAAGCTGAGTTTGTGCTAGAAATTAGTTGAAGGATGAAACTATACTTGTCAAATATATATTTTTCTCTTATTCTATGAAGAAATTAATCCTTAAACTTTAGGGAAGGGATCTAAAAACCAAAAATGTGTCATCTTAATACCTTAGGTTTTATTGAACCAATGATATTTTAAATCATCATAGATTGATAGCTTTGAAGCCCTCAATTTTACACTTTTTTGTGATTGAAGACCTCAATCACTCCCTATAAATATTTACATTTTTCCACCAATTATGTTTCTCTAATTTCCAACAATGTTCTTCTAATAGAGATCATAATTTGGAGGGGATTGTTTCATTTCCCTTTCCCTCTTATTAAGACTAAATTTTATTAACCCTATTTCCCATGTGGGTTTTCCACAAAGGTATTTTCTATTTTTAACATTTTATTTTCGAAGAACAATTTCAAATTACGAGGATTCAATTTAATGAAGGAGGTTATAATGTAACACCCCATGATTTCATAGTATGTTATCTCTTTAAAGTAATTCAATAGCTTATGCTACCCGCAACACCAAGTTCGAGCACACCACGACTAACCAAACTAGCCATCCAAAAAGAGGTTATGAATAGTATTAATCACATTTTTAAATTTATATATATCAACTATAATTTTAACATCCAAATTTTGTGTTTCTTAGACATAATATAAGGACAAATTCAAATTTTAGATAAAAGAAGTATTTTTTAAAAAATGCAGTTTTTTCTCCATTTAATGGAGAACCATTTTTAAATAAAATATTTGACATTTTTATATGTTAAATTTAGTGAAATGAAATTATTCTTTAGAATCAGGACATAAAATTTTAGTTTGGATAAATTTTTGGTACTTTTTTGATAACTTTCATATTTTTATGAATAGTGAAAGATACTAAATTTTAATTGAAAACAAATTTTTTAATCGAAATAATTTATAGTGTTAAATTGTGCATTTGAGTGGTTTGAAAGTATAATTAGATTATATTTTTATCATTTAATATAATTTAGGTAATTATAAGTAATTTCAAATTTAAATTGGATTTAAACACATGTCAATCATTTGACAGTTTGTACTTTTTAAAAACCCACCTTTTGGTTTTGACAATGGGAATTTATTTTAAATTAATTAATGAAACTTCTTATGTTTTGAATTTTTTAAAATAGCCTTTATTTTTAGATTCAGAATATCAAAATTATCATTGGATTAATTTTTGGTATTTTTCTGCAAATATTCAATTTTTTATAAATATTGAAAAACATTACGTTTTTGTTTAAAACTGACTTTTTATTTAAATAATTATTTATTTTATCTAAATTTATTTTAAGTAAAAATAGATACATAATACCTATATTAGTCCAATGTAATTCACTGGAGTCATTTTATAATAATATTAGATATATAAAATTTTATTGAACATTTTACAGTCTTTTACCCACCTTCTAGGCACATTTTTAAATTTGCATAAAACGTAATTTTACTGCTTCTGTGAGTTAAATTTCAAAAATCCAAGAGACACGGTTGATATCAGTAAGTAAAATGTGGTTCAATATGATGAAAATAATTTTTTCGTGAATAGTAACTTTTGAATTTTATTTACCATAGTTAAAAGTAAATATGGTAATTAAAGGTAAAAATGATATTATAATTACCCTAACACATGTCCTAATTCTATTGGATATGTGTATTTCGACCAAAATCAACCATAGTAATAAAAAGTTATCCTATTTGATCCACATGGAATATATTAGGACATTTATTTTTATTTTAATTAAAGAAGAGTTAAAAATGTAAAATTCAAGGTTTAATAACTAAACCATATTTAATAAATGGTTATAAATATGGTAAATTCTACTATAAATATTCATTATAAAGCTAAAAATATTTCCTACATCATGGTATTTTAGTTATAATTTTTAAACTTTAAAAATTTAAATTTATTTATGATACAATGATGATGTAGTAATAACCATATTAATGAATGATTAAAATAATTAATATTACAAATATTAAAATAAATGTAAATTAATACTTTTGATGCATTACAAGAATTTTCTAGGTTAATATGACATGTTATGGTTGATTAAATAATTTTATTTTTAAGTGAAAATTTTGTTATGACTTTCACAAAAATCAAATACTAAATAGTGTCAAAATTCACATAAATTAGTTTTTCAAACAAATACTATATTATTATTGGATATAATATTCCTAAAAATATAAGTTTCAAAAAAATGACTTATATTAGGTTAGATATGTAAATAATGAACCACTTGGGGTTTTCTAGGAATTTTTTAGTAAGTTCATTAATCATTTATTACAATAATACAAGAATATATGGCAAAAGTTAAACTATTTAACTAAGAGTTAAATCTAAAAGATAAGGTTAATATGGTGACCTCAAGTAGTCTAAAAATTATTAGTTGAGATTTTTTTGACTGAAAACCACATTATCATATAAATAAATACATTTTTATCCATTATAAAGTGAAAATGACTTTATAACAAAATAATATTTCAATCTTTTCCTAAGGTTCCCCTCACATCTCTTATAAAAGGTTACATCCCCTTATCTCAAATTCACACCTAAAAAATCCATTTGTATCAGCCAAAACCTACCCAGATATCTTCCCAAAAATTCTAAATTCAACCTAGAGGCCTTATTTTGATCATAAATCCAATTTAAGGATCCCTTTTGATCAAATCAAAAGGAAGACCCCGAAGAAGAGGTAAATTTGTCATCACCTTTTTCATGTTTTTTTATTCTCGCACTTCCTCTTTATTTCTTGTTTCTATATCAAAATAATAAATCTAGTACCTTATACATACTATGATGTTATTATAAATATGGTACAACCTTATTCATTATTCTATCCATCCTACGAATGACAATGTCACCATATGCACGTACGTACGGCTTACCGTCTCCAAGTCATGGTGTAGTTTGTTATTCAACACTTCATTATTTGGATTGGTATAATAATGAGTATAACTGATGTAAATAATTAATATAACATGTTAATGATTTTTTATATGTAATATACCATCCATTTACATACGTTTTCACCATCAATTTAATGATATTATCGCTCATGCGTACGTATGGATTTCCGTCTCCACGAACGCGATGAGATTCATTCCCCCATCATAACTATTCAATAATAATTTTTATTTTATGATTAAAAATAATGTTTAAGAACTTAATATAATTCTGGATATGAATAAAATGTGTCTTATATTTAATAAACATTACTTACATAAGAAAACATATAAAGTAAAATGAATCAGTTAACAACTGATAGAATGATACTACTGAAATATTATTAACAAATCAATATTAGAATATAATATATGATATCATATTTATGTTTTTGGTTCTTGTATAATTTAGTAACAATTATTTTACAATTATACACGACATTAACATACCCTCGACTAAGGAAAAGTACAAGGTAAGTGTTAATTCCTCAATCTCATTATTATCCGAGATTGTTTATGTGTAAGTATTTTTTGGTACATATTTATCATCCATGTCCATGTATCATAAAAATGTTTTCAAAAATATTATTTTAAGTTTAATGGAAGGTACTATTTAACTAGATCATAATTTAAATGTTTTAAATATTATTTTTTATAAAACACTTAAATTAATTTCCATGTTTTCCAAATGATTTAAAGTATTTATTTATATAGACATGATTGTTTTCAAATGTTAATTCATTTAAAAAGTTTCAAATCGGTATAGGACACTTTGATTCAAAATATATTTTAAATGAATTCCTTTATAAATGTGTGACTTTTAAATGATTTCACAAAAAGTTATATTTATATCAAAGAGTTTTACTGATCATTTTCAACTATGACAACATCCTTTACTGGATATTATTCTTGATTGAGGTTGGTTTATCATAAATAGAGTCTTCAATATTGTATTGAATGAGTTATGATATGTTTGATTGTGAATGCGATATTTTTATACCATTCATTATTTACGGTTAAAGTATTAAATTTTTGTATGCTAGGTTTAATATGAATGTTTATGTTATGTTTCAATATTCTCATATGAGGAATACATTGGACTTAGTAAGTAATGGGTGAAGCCCGCTATAGCTACTCAATGCATCAGTAGGTATCATGAGACAATCTAGTTTCTTAGTACAAGGCCTTGAAAAAATCTTATTAATAATCTTAGAACAAGGCCTTGACTATGTGATTATGATGTGTGGCATTATGCATTCCATCAGTATGAAATTAGATATTGAAATTACATGTGATTATTCGACTTGTAGAATATCCATGTAAATTAGTAAATGACATTATTTGATTTATATTTACCATATTATACTAAAGGTTAAGTTTAAAACTCTTGTGTTTTAATCTTATACATTTCCTTAAATGTTTATGCATATTTATGATAGTTTTCTCTATATTGTTATCCTTACTAAGCATTTAATCTCAACCCTTTCTTATGTTTTATTTTTTCCAGGATGCGAAGATGAAAATTATGATTATCCTATAGGAATAGGCTAAGGGAAAAGAGTGAGTTCAAAGGGGACATTGTGTTATTGTTTTTCCATTTCATATTGTAATCTGAAACTTATGTGTGTATCTAGTACTCCCAAAGCTACTAAATTGATCGATTATTTGGGACATGATTCCTTGTATCATTCCAATGTTATGTAATAATGCACTGACTATGGATAACTAGGGTTGGGGTGTTACAGATATATCACATAAAAATATCAAGGAAAGATAGAGGAAAGAATAGGAGAAGTAACTATATGAAATCCACTTACTGGGAAGAGAGTAGATCTTCAATCCAGACATTCGATCTCAAAGAACGGTATTCGAATCACCTTGGAATCCCTCAGGAAGGCTCTGGGATCACCGTGAATTTTTCAAGCCTGATCCAAAGTCAAAATAAGGGAGTCTCAGGGGTTCATGTGGTTTTAAAATAAAATTAATTATAATTAAACATGCACGCACAGTTTCCTGGGCAGGGGCACACAGTTAGGGAAAACCATGCGCCAACCGTGCAGACCTCTCTGTCTAGGTTTGTACGATTGGCATGGTTTAGGCACACTATTTATCAAACCATGCGCAAACTATGCACAACCCACTGTCAATTATATTTTCTTAAAAACTCACCCAAATACACCCCAAGCCACAACTCTAAAGCAAAGGTACATAAAAACCTCAAAAGGTACTTGAAAACATACCTGAGATGACTTCAGAAAAGGTTGGGATCTTATGATATTTATAAAATTATAATATAAATATACTTATTTTGATTTATAATTATTTATATATATATAGTTATAATTATAATGAAAAATAAATATATTTAAAAATAATTTATATATACTTAAAATTTAATAATTATAAATACAATAAATATATTTAATGTAATTTTATAAGTATTGAGAACATAATATAGTATATATATGGGTAACATGCATGAATTAATCAAATAAACCTAATAATATATACATAATAAAAAATGAGTCATCAATGAACAACATGAATAATAATAAGAGTGTAATGTATAAATGAACATTCATGATGATACATAACATATGTGCATCCATGAACAACATATTTATTGACCAAATTCATTGGAAACACATATATATTTAATTATAATCTTAGAAATACTTTTTTTAAAACATTATATATATATGTGTGTATTTGAATTATTAAAATATATATCAATTATAAACATACATTTTTTATTTAATGTATACAAATAAACATTATTTTTTAATATTAATATAATAATTTTTTATAAATACTGACGTACCTATAGCTCTGGCCGATGAAGCTACTCACGTACCCATAGCTCTCGCCAACCTTCCTTCGTGCCCTCCACTTCTCATGTGGTGATAGCCCCAAGAACAATGTCATCATCTCCTCGGCCCTAGCGATCGGCCTGGGATCCACCCTATGGTTCTTCACTATGAAGAACTCGTGCTTCCTATACGCCTCACCCACCTACGTAGTCGCCTGTCAAATGACATTCAGGTCACCAGAAATGAAGCCTTCTATGTCCACCATCGCCACCTGGAGTTGTGGCGGGTTTTGGGATGGTCGAGCCTGGTCCGTCCAGATGCATTGGTTGTGGATGTTGGGCTGGTTCCGAAGTTCAGACGGTCCCAGAAATACTGATGCTTGCTGCTCAATCTCCAAGGATACTCTGAAAATTTTAGGAGGGAGGAGTCATTAGCATTCGAGGGACTGCGTATAGAGATTCATATTTATACACCCATTCCCGATTGGATTCAAATATTAGTTATTAATTATAATTCCATGTCGCATTAATGATGGCCATGTGACTTAATTATCCACAACCACTTTGTAAGCATACAATTTACTTTTTGAGATTTTGATTATTTACATGAAATAATGAATTAATGTAAGATTATGTAAAAATAATAAAAAAATAACATCCAAGCGAATACCACTGTAATATATATTTATTATTTTTTTAATGGTTAATGAAGTATATAATTTATTCCATAAATAAATAAAATAACAGACATACTATAAAGAACAAAAATAAATGACTTGGAATGAAGGAACATGCAGATATTTTGAAATTAACGATGAATGAACCTTCCCAAATTATTGACTTTGGCTCTCCCTTTTAAAGCTACCAACTTCACTGAAATGCATAAATTACTTGCATTGAATGTTTATTGCTAACACCTATGGACATGAGCTGTGTGATCTCAATTAGAAAACCGCAAACTTTATTGGTGCTCATGCAGTATTCAACTCTAAACAAAAAGAGTTTATAAAGGGATGATTATTATCAGCACTAACAAAAAAAATACTAATAAATGAAACTTCTATCTGTGAAAATAAAACACTGATAAAATGGTGCCTTTTGACAGCATTTTTTTCTAACACTAATAAAAGTTTCCCTTTATCATCATTTTTTTGTTTAGCGTTGATAAAAGTCCCAATGAAAATTTTCGTATATATATATATATTGTTAAATAAAATATATATTTCAATAAGTATATATATGTAGATATAATGAATAAGTATGATTTATATAAATTTTAATAAAAAATGAATTTTATTTTCACAATGTTATATATAAAAAATTATTAAATTTATATTAGTCAATAAAAATGTTAAATAGTATATTTATATACATTAATTGCAAAAAGTGCATATAATTAAAATAAGTATGATATATTAATATTTTATTTTAAAAATTATACAATATATAAATGGATATATTTATTTAAATATGTGATTCATATTTGAATTTATATATTTATATTCATAATAAATAATTTAAAATGTACATATATGTATATGTCTGTGTATGTATGCATGTGTATATATGTCTATATATTTTTATGTATGTATGAGCGCATGTATGTATAATTTTTATGTGTATGAAAGTGTTTTGTTGTTTGTATGTCTGTGTGCTTTGTATGTCTGTGTATGTTTATGTGTTGTGTATGTATATACGTGTACTTACATGGGTGTATGTGTACATATGAATGTTTATTCATGTGTGTGTGTGTGTGTTGTGTACATATGTATGTCCATGAGTACGTATGTGTGTACATGTATGTCTATTTATTGATTTAATATTATTTATTCATTTTTAATATCTCTCCATTTTTAGTATTATTTGTAATTTATTCATTTATAATATATATTCAGTTAATAATTTTGTAAAATATTCAATTTTGATTGTTATTTATTCATTTTTAAATATTTATATATTTAATTAAATAATACTATTTTTAATAATTATTAAAAATTCTAAATGGTAATAATTAATTTAATTTTCCATATATAATCAATAAAGTGCACACATAAATAATTTGAAATAATATTTTAATTTCTTCATTAATTTTTATTCATTTTTTATGTGTTTTCAATTCATGTAATTGATGTTATGAATTAATTTTTTGAAAATATTTTTGAAATTTATTTAACATTATTTATTTTTTTTAATTCCATTTCATTAAATTATTTTTTTCATCTTTGATATTTAATACTTTGTAATATTTTTTGGAATTAATTCTTTTTTTAAAAAATTATACATATTTATTTACCAATTTTCAATATTTTCAATACGTTTTTAATTTATATGATTAATATTTATTCATTTTTATTTATTAAGTTTTAATATTTTTAATATATTTAAAATCTATATAAAACTTCTTTATTTACAAAGCATTCAAGGAAAGAAAATCGACCCAGGGACTCGACCCCGTCACCATTGCCCCGAACCCCAAACCCCCTACCACCACAACCACCTGCGTGAAATTGATTCCTATAATGTCATCTCTAACCCAATCCATTTTAGTGTGAAATTAAATATCAACATACACCATTCCTAAAACCATTCCTGGGTTTATGTAGTTAATTATGTTATTATATTAAATTCATTTCTTAATATATAAAAGTAAATATTATTTAACTAATTTTTCATATTTTTTACTTAATTAATAAAATCAATTATTCATATTTATTGTAATTTATTCATTATGAATATATGTTTGTGTGTGTGTTTAATTTAATTTGATTTAATTTATTTATTAATATTTTTGTATAGTCAAGAATAATAAATTTTAATAATATTTTTATTTATATAATTATTATTATATATTTATTCATTTTTATTAATTGTTAATGTGCCTATAATACCATAATTAAGGTTACGAATTCACATTTCTAAATATATATATTTTTTAATTTATTCAATTTAATTTATTCATTTTTTAAATTATTTCATTTGTTATTTTTTCTTCATTTGTAATATTTACTAATTTCTTATGTTTCTGAAATTTATTCAATTTTTAATATTTATTTATACATAAGTATTTATTAAGTTTTAATGTTCTTAATATGTTTTTAATTTATATGATTAATATTTATTCAATTTCATTTATTAAGCTGTAATGGTTTTAAAATGATTAAAATTTACGCAGTCAAGGTGGAGGATGAGTTGTCTACCTCCTTATGTATTGCATCACTTGTGGGTATTTGATCCTCCGTATTTGAGTGATGATTTTAGAGTGACATATACAGTGGGAGGGGGCTTATCCGGAATCTCCTGACAGTGTATACGCAAGGCACACATAGGGATGACGAATTTCATCGAGCGAAAGGGGGGCCTCGGTGGTCCACGAGAGTAGTGATCAGAATTATGACAGAGGGCATCAGCTGGCTGTGGGTGGTTGAATTACGGAGCAATGACACGATGGTGACAGGGGCCAGCGGTACTGTTGACGACGAGAAATGATGGGCCATAGAGATGGGCGCTCATGTGTGATCTACGATGGCAGACGTCAATGGTCCAATTAGATGTGAATCAGACCACGCAGACCAAGAAGACACGCAAGTTGGAACTATGAGTATATGCTTTTGGTCATGTTGTCATAGGCTTTATTACCCATCGAGCTTAGAGACCATGTAATGAGAACCCTCTGTCTAGAATAAAGAGATGAGTTTGTTTGGTTTAATATGGGGGATTCCCCTAACTTAATAAAAAAATGTTTGAAATATATACAATTTATTTATTTAAATTCATTTTTTATTATTCTCTTTATTTTTGTACATGATTACAATTAATACAATTAATTTAACGAATGATACATAATTGATTATTATGTTATAATATTCCTAATTTGTTTTCAATTTATATGATTAACATTCATTCAATTTTATTTATCAAGTTGTAATATTTTTAAAATGTTCAGAATCTATATAATTAATTTATTTAAATGCATTTTTTTAATATTTTCTTCATTTTTTAAACGTATTTACAATCCATGTAATTAATTTAATGAATTCATTTTTTGTATTCATTAACTGTGATTAAGTATTTTCATCATGTATTCGTATTTATTTTAATATACATCCATTTCTAATTTTTTTAATAATCTATATAATTAATAAAATATGTCCTTTTTAAAGATTTTTTAAGCCTTCATTTTAATTCTTCAATTTCACCCATTTTTAACATAAACACATTTAAGATTATATATTCATTATTTATGTTAATTTTTTTGTTAATTTTTCATAATTAAGCAATTTTTAATATATATCGGTTTAATATATTTTTTTGAAATATTTTTTATCAACGGTTTCCAAAAATCACTGATAAAAATATCTTTTACCAGTAATAAAATACAAAGCACTGATAAAACCAATATTAATCAGCACTAAAATTATAACGTTAATAATTATATGTTTTATCAGTTCTTATTTATTTTTGATAAAAAAATATCTTTATCAAGGCTAAAATTAGCGCTGATAAGGATATGTTTTATCATCGCTTATTAATTTAATGCTGATAAAACTCATAATTATCCGCCCTTTTTTGAAATCATTGATAAAACATTTCTTGATCATATAAATTGAACCCTAAGAGAACTCACTTATTTGTACCATTGCAGATCCCTCGAGGATGTCGACCTCTACACTTTCCCCCTCGAACTTCTTGGATGAATTGACCCCTCCAAACGAAAGGTACGCACGTTATTCTCACACAACCTTTTGTAATTGTGTTTTATTACCCATCACGAGCCATATTATTCTTACGGGAGATGACTTCAGGTCTAGTCCTCCTCTTTCTGATTGGATTTACTAGAAATAACCTCAACCCTATTATTTACAAGAAAAAGTATATCACACAGGGTCGATATATCATCCAAATATCTCTTTTATATTCTCTTGATCTTTAGAAATTTGAATTTTAACTTCCACCTTTGAATTAGAATTCATCTTATCATTGATGACCTTCAAATCCATTGTGCATATTCCTTGTATCTCCCCTGAAAATAAATCTCCAATATTATCGCAAGGATCACTACCACAAAAACGTATTTTCAAAGCGTTACCCTTTAACAACGCTAAAAAAATGAACTGATAAATGGTACTCCTAACACCACCAAAAAAGTGCTATTAAAAGTTTTTCCTTATCAGTTCTTTTTTTAGCACTGTTAAATCGGACCCTTTTATCAACTTTTTTTAGTAGCACTAATAAAGTAGTGCTTTTATCAAATCTTTTTTTTACTAGCACTCATAAAGGGTATATTTTAAAAAATTCATAAAAAATAATTGATTAAAAACATTTTTATTGAATATTTTATTGATATTAAATAATAAAATTTCCTCACATCATGTTAAATATTTTTATTTATAAAATATTTTGGATTAGATCATTCATTTGAAAATTTGATGGAAATTTCAGTTTTACCCTTTATAGTGCACTATAATATTTTGAAGATAAATATTTTAATATTTGTTATTTGAACATGAAATTTTGTAAATGTGTTCATGACTTAATGGGATAAACTTTTTATTAGGACATTGGAGCTAAATCGTGCTTTTGGATGGACTAAACAGACCATGACTTCAAAGGTGGGCTAGAACCGCTAGATTGGATATTGGTTCTGTATTTGGGCTATAACTTCTTCATCCGAGATTGTATTGGACCCAAATTTTGATATAATATCTCCTACCCAATTGTTCACAAATCATTCTTCTGGAAGAAGAGTTGGTTCATGCCTTTTAGTGGTCAAATGGGCAGTTCAAGTTGGATTAAAATATTTTTCCGAGATTCTCCATTCACACTAGAAACCTCTTTAAACCTAGCCTCCCCTCCACTTTATAAATTAGTGTTTTTCTCATTTTTATGGGTTGGGACGTGAATTAGAAAGTTTGGGGAAGAGTATATGTGGATCCACTCTAGTTCTCTAACCATTTCAACAAGGGTAGCTCTTGAAGTAAGGATCCCTTTGACGAAGCCTTCTTCTTCTTCTTTGTGTTGTAATACATTTGTTTCTGTAATAAAATTCTTAGTTCTTATTTAATTTCTTATGTTTTCCTCTATTTTTTCATTCCTCTTCTTCATTATTCATTCACTTTGTGTTGGAATAAATAGTGGAGATGATATTGGGTTCTACCCTTTCAATCCTTTGCTCATGTAAAACATCTCCACGATGACCACACCACCCATGGAAGAGTAGTTTTTTTAGTGATTGATCTATATTCTGCCCTATTCATGTAATGATTTTGAATCATTGAGATGATTTAATTCACATAATAAGATACATGAATTGAGTTTTTAAATTAGAAGAAACTAAGAAATAAATTGAACAATTAACATAAAAACATGTGAGGTCGAGTATTGTGTGAATTTTGAGAGCGTGATCTTAATCGGTAATACAAGGCCATAGGGGATAAATTTATAGAGTTCAAATATAATACCGAAACTCAATTCATCTTCATTTTCCAGAATTTAAATGTGCCTTAATTTACCACTACTCATAAGCTTGATTTGGAACATTAATCAAATGAGGGTGTCATGATTTCATGTTTCTAATCTAGCCTATGGTTTAATTAATTGCATCCTGGTAGTTAAGTTAATTCTCATAGGGTTCAGGGGTTAACAAATTGAGGGATCATAATTTAGTGGATATTGATTTAAAATATAATGATAAATAATTATGTGAAGAGGTAGAGTTAGATTGATTATGCCTTTTAATATTTTCTAAAAAAACATCTTCTTATTGTGTCATTTTAATCAAACTTCAAATCAAAAATAAATACAATAAAATGCAATCTTCATCTAGAAAAATTCTTCTAGATTTATAAACAATAAACAAACCCCATAAATTTAATTATTGTTCTTATTTACTTTTATTTTATTTTCAAAAATTCATTTAATATGTTGTTAAATTTACTTCCTCCTTTGAGAGATGACCTTGGTCAGCCACTCTGTTGTACCTAATTACCCAAAAACCACTAATCATTTGAGGGAACCCATGATAGAAACTTTCAAATTGGCACATTTTATGGGGAGTAAAACAATTATTTCAACCAATTATATGTATTTATTTTATTTTACATTCTATTCTTTTCCCCTCTTCTTTCTTCCTTATTTACCCAATCTGAATTTTTTCTTCTTCTTTAATTTTATTCTTCTTATTTTTGGACCATCAACTCAAACTTCTCTTTTTTACTATGGTACACTCTTGTAATTTTTATTTTTATTCTTTTTATGACATGAAATAATCTTGAGGATAATTTAGATCTTGACCCTGAGATTGAATATAACCTTCGAGATCGAATTAGACACTCTCAATCTACGGGAGGTTTCAGCATTCAACCTGTTGGAGAATTCCTCTACTCCCACAACATTAAAATTGGAAGAAATTCAAATTCAAACATAAAACAAGAACCAATTCTTGAAAATAATGGAAATGAACTTAATAGAACCATTCTATAATTGGTTGCACCTAATATTAATTATAAACCAGATTTCTTTGCATATCCAAATTTCGAATCGGACTTTGAACCGAAATCTGGGTTAATTCACCTTCTTCCAAAGTTTCATGGATTATCTAGTGAGAAAATAACACCTTAAAGAATCTATTGTGGTTTTCTCAACCCTAAAACCAAGAAATGCATCTGTAAACCAAATCAATGTAATATCATTTCCATTCTCACTTGATAGAGCTGTGAAATATTGGACGTATTATTTACAACCTGAAGATGTAACTTGTTGGAATAATTTGAAACATCTTTTCTTGTAGATATATTTTCTAGCATCAAGGATCACTTCCATTCATAAGAAGATATCAGGGATCAAGAAATCCCAAGGGGAGTCAATGTATGAGTAATAGGAGCGATTCAAAAAATTGTGCACAAGCTTTCCACATCACCAAAGCAGTAAGAAACTCCTCATCCAGTACTTCTATAAAATAATCACACATATAGAGATAAGCATGGTGGATGTCACGGCTGTAGGAGCATTAGTGGACAAGACACTAGTAGATTCACATGCATTTATCGACAAAATGGAAAAAAACTCTCAACAATTTGGCGATTGAGGTGCACCACATGTTCAAGAAGTACATCAGGTAAGTCCTTATTATTTTGAAAGTCATTTTATTGTTACCAAGTTGTAATAATTGACCACTATGGTGGGAAATATTTCTTTGGATCAAAAGACATTCCAACCCCCTCCTTTAAGGCCTTTTGGTATTTGTACTGAGATAAGCCACCCAATTGACTATTTCCCCCAACAACTAGATATGGAGGATTGTGCAGTAGTATTCCTAGGGAGACCACATCGGAAACAAAAAAAGACATACCCCCAAAATATGTATGATTAATTTTCTCCAACATACCACCAAGGATGGAAGGATCAATCAGACATGAGGTATGGCTCTGGACAACAAAAAAGACCCCCTTTTCAACAACACTTCCAACATCCTTTACCTTACCAATAGGGTTTCTAACAACCCCAAATGAGATCTAAAGCCCAAGAATCAATAAGTAAACAACCAGGGAATCCCCCACCCAAGGTAGATTCTAACACTGATGACCATTTAAAGAAAAGTTTTCTTAATCAACATAATGAGCTGAAGATTCATGGATTTTAGCTGAGGGAGTTTAAGACACAAATGAGCTAGATTTCCACTACCCTCCCTAAAATGGTAAGTAATAATTCTGAAAATATACCTTCCTAACATACTCCAAATCCTAATGGTAATGTCAGTGCCATCACATTGAAAAGTGGTAATAAAACAACTGATACATCTACACCTATAATTCCATCGGGATTCAACTTAACTCTGCAGAAGCCCCATTCAATACCAAATGATGAAAAATCCAAGGAGAAAGATAAAGGTAAGAAAAATATTGGTGATGTTCCTCCTAAACCCCTTCCATTTCCAAATATGGTTGTACAAACCTAGAAGATGGATAAAGAGGTGATTCAAAAAGTTGTTTTGGACGCATTCATGTGTGTAGAGATCAATTTCCCTTTACATGAAGCCATTATGAAAATCCCAAGGTATGACAAGCTTTTAAAAGAACTTTGTACCAATTGAAGAGGGATCAAGGGAAATGAGAGGACCAATCTTGGAAGGAATGTGTCAGCACTCATTACACCAACTCTATTAGTGCCAAAAAAGTGCAAGGATCCTGGGACATTCACCATCCCATGAACTATAGGGGATTTACACTTTTCTGATGCTTTATGTGATTTATAATATTCCATAAATGTAATGCCTCACTGTGTTTTCTCTTATTTATAGGTTGGAGAATTGAAGCTGATAAGAGTAGTGGTGTTGTTGGAAAATAAAGCTACAACATATTCAGTGGGAGTCCTTAAGGATGTACTTTTTTGGAAAAGGGATTTGATCTTTCCAGTTTATTTAAAGTTCTTAACATGGAGGATGATCAGGAAAGTTATCATTCTACCATTATCATAGGTAGACCCTTCCTAAAAATTGCAAAAAACTATCATAAATTTCAATGAGGGTACACTTTCCATGGAATTTAGGGATGAAGTTATGATATTTAATATTATAGACTCCATGAAGTACCCCCCATAGGGACATTCTTTATTTCCTATCTCCCATTTTTAACCACCAAATAAAAACTCCATAGAATTTGCCCTATGCTTAGAGAGGTTATGAGAATTGGTTCTATTTTGATTTCTAAGAGTACTTCTTCACCGGTTTCTAATGCACAAACCTAGCATAGATTTGATTTTTAAATGGATTAATATTTTTATTTTGATCATGTTCAATTTTATTATGACGAGGCTATTGATTATGCAGATGGATTTGATGTTTTATTCTTGGATTATGACGATTTCTATTATGATATTAATGCTCTTTGTGCACATGTTGTAGTTCCTTTGATATATCCATCCATACACCACCCCCTAAACTATAACTCAATCCATTGACACCAAATATCAAATACTCATACTAGTTAAGTGGAATGAGATTACATGTTATAATTCCTAGCAATCTAAATTTTGAACATGATGAAAAACATTGGAATCTTTTGTGGGAGAACATTAAAGCAATCGGGTGGACCTTGGCTGACATATTAGGTTTTAGACCCTCCATATGTATTCATAGTATTATTTTTGGGGATGGGGATAAATTTGCTAGGCAGCCACAAAGGATTCTCAATCCAACACTTTTGGAGGTTGTTAAAAAAGAGGTTGAAAATTTCTTGAGGTAGGTATAATATATCCCATTTTAGATTCGCAGTGGGTGAGTACTATTCAGGTTGTGCCTAAGAAAAGTGGTGTTACAATTGTTAAAAATGATAAATATGAGTTATTTCCTGTGTGGGTGAAAAATATTTGGCGTGTGTGTATTGATTATAGGAAACTAAATCAGTCCACTCACAAAGTCTATTTACCCCTCCCATGTATTGATCAGATGCTTGAGAGACTAGCTGGGAAAACACACTACTATTTATTGGATGGATTTTCTTGATATTTTCATGTTCCTATTACTCTATAGGATTAGGATAAGACTATATTCACATGTCCCTTCAGCACATTTTCCTACCAAAGGATGCCATTTGGACGTTTCAATGCCCCATGTACCTTCTAGAGATGCATGGTGGGTATTTTTTATGATTTTCTTAAGACCTTAATGGAGGTATTTATGGATGATTTTACAGTGTATGGATTCTCATTTTATAAATTTCTAAGTATTTTGGTAAATGTTTTGAATCGTTGTATTGAGAAGAATCTGGTCTTGAACTTTGAAAAGTGGAATTTCATGGTAGAGCTTGGTATTTTCATAGGGCATGTGGTCTCAAAACATGGGATAGAGGTTGATAGATCTAAGGTAGATATCATTTCATCATTACCCTATCCTTTACGTGTGTGTGATATTAGTTCATTCCTAGGAATTGTAGGCTTTTATCGGTGCTTCATTATAGATTTTAGTAAGATTACTCTTCCTTTATTGTGATTACTTCAAAAGCATTCTGATTTTGTGTTTGATGATTCATATAGGGTATCATTTGATGAGATGAAGAAGATTCTGACCACTCCACTGATCATACAACCCCCACAAAGGGAAAATCCTTTTGAGCTTATGTGTGATAATTCCAAATTTTTGGTTGGAGCTATCTTATCTCAGAGGGTGAAGGGACATTCACATGTGATTTCCTATGCATCGAGGACACTGGATTCAGCCCAATAAAACTACACAACCATGAAAAAGTAGTTTCTTTTTGTCATATTCTCTTTAGATAAATTTTTTTCATATTTATTAGGCTCTAAAGTAGTTTTTTTCTGACCATGAAGCTCTGAGGTACCTCTTGAAGAATCCATATGCAAAGCCCAGACTTATCCGATGGACGCTCATTCTTTAAGAATTTGATATTGAGATAAAGGAAAATAAGGGGACAGAAAACACGGTGATGGACCACATGAGTAGGCTTACTTGCATCCTAGATGATGACACCTTGTACTAGGTACCACTTCAGGACACCTTACCTATTGAGAATCATTATTCCATCTCATGTACGCATCCTTGGTATGCTGATTTAGTTAACTACCTTTTTGTCTGTGAAATCCCTAAAAATTTAAAGAATCATATTTTCCAAATGTTAATGAGGGAGTCAAGATTTTATGTTTGGGATGATTCATACCTATGGCGCATGTGTAGTGACCAAGTTATTATGAGGTGTGTTCCTGATCATGAGTTGGAGTTTGTTTTTCATTTTTTCCATACACTTGCTTGTGTTGGACACTTTGGACCCCAACGGATAGCTAGGAAATTTTTGGACTCTATATTATATTGGCCAAGCTTATTCTATTATTCACATGTGTTTTGTAAGTCATTCTCTCATTGTCAACACACTGGGAACATTTCTAGGAGACATGAGATGCCCCAAAAACCCATACTATTCTATGAGATTTTTGATGTATGGGGCATAGATTTTATGGTTCCTTTTCTTAGTTCCTTTGGTTTTTTGTATATTTTGGTTGTTTTATATTATTCGAATAAATGGGTGGAGTCTAAGTAAAATAGGAATTATGATTCTCATTTTGTTGTGGACTTTATCAAAGCGCATATTTTATGCAGGTTTGGAGTACTAAAGGCCATCATCAATGACCAAGGGGCACACTTCTATAATCGTGATATTGCTTCCCTTATTTGGAAGTATGGGGTGACACACAAAACATCAACACCATACAACCCTAAAAAAATGGCCAAGTTGAAGTTTCAAATAGGGAGTTGAAACAAATTTTGGAGAAAACCGTGCAGCTAAATAGGAAGGATTTCAGTAAGACCTTGGAGGATGTGCTATGGGATTATAGGATAGCATACAAGACACCCATCATTATATCCCCATTCTGGATTATTTTTGGGAGATCATGTCATCTCCCTGTGGAAGTCGAACATCGGGCTTGTTGGGCTATAAAGAAATGCCACATGGATTTCACCCAAGTTGGAATCCAAATGAAGCAACAAATCAGAGAGCTTGAGATGATTGGAATGTCTTCATATGATAACTCAAGGCTCTACAAGGAAATATAAAAATAATATCATGAAAAAATGATCCAAAAAGATAATTTCAAATTAGAGAGAACGTTTTGCTCCATTTTTCATGACTGAAGCTGATGTCTGGTTAGTTGTGTTCCAAGTGGTTAGGTCCTTATGTTGTAACTAATGTTTTTCCTGATGGTGTAGTGGAGATCACAAAAGAGGACATAGGAAGGATATTTACCATCAATGGGAAACGTTTTAAGAAATACATTGAGGTAATTCCTACTAATGTAGTGGATTTCATCACATTACATAATCCCATCATAACTTGATCTTATTAGGTTGTTCCTAACCCTTTCACTTTTATATTATTTGTTATATTTAAAATTATTTATTTCATGTGCATATATCATCTCATGGTTTGACATTAAGGATAATAAAATATTTTTAAGTGTGGGGGAGAGAACCTTTTGGTTTAGTAATTTCAATTATTTCCCTATTTTTCAATGATTTAAAAAAATTGTGTGTTTTTTAAATTTTGTGTGTTTATTTTTCAATTTTTTGTGTGTTTTTTTAAAGTTTCGAGATGAAATGATTCTCATCACCATTTTTAAATTCATATCAATAATTAAAACAATTTATCCCATGAAACTGATCTTAAATGAATGCTGAAGATAACATTGTTTAAATTTCAAATCTTTATTAATTTCATGAAAATTACTCTAAAGTGTGAATATCATGACACATCTCCGTTTATTTTTATTTGAAATAACTTTCTTGTGAGGATTATGAACCATTATTTTCATATTCTTTATATTTATCTCACTTCTTGAGAGAACCAAACCCTACTTTATTTAACCAGAATATGATTTATTCTTGTCAAAACATGAGGTTTTGAGGTACATATATTTTAAATGATTGAAGAATTTTTTTAGTATTAAAGCACCTATTTCATAAGAATCATTTTTTATAATGTCCTACCTTTAATATTTAATCCTCTTATCCCTTAGAATCCATGAACAACCTGTTTGGTTAGCCACATTACAATCCAATTTTCCCTATCCAACTGACTCTTGGAGTGAAATTGCATAATCTAGTTGAACTTAAGTGTGGGAGAAGCTATCTTGTGTTATGCTACCATATTTTGTGATACTTTTGGTGGAAAATTAAATTATGAAGATATGTCTTTGTTAATGTAGAAAATCATCATATTAAAATTTTTTCCTTTTCAAGATCTTTCATGATAAGTGAAGATTTTACTTTTTGGAGCTTCTAAAAGAGGGAGAAAGTTGTGCCTATCTGGAGCTTTCAAGAAAATCATGTTTGAGAAGATTGAAATTTTTACTACAGAAATGTTGAATGGTGTGCACATTACTTTATTTTTCATGATGATGAAAATTAATTGATTCTATAAAGATTTAGGAGGAGACCATATTTAATTGATAATTAGATTAATGCAATTTTTCTTAAAAAAGAGTCAATCCCCCCCCCCCTCATTCAACCTCAAAATTTTTCATATCTAAATCCTACCAACCAAAATCCACAGAACAACCTTGGAAATTCGTCAAGTTAAAAATATGTCCTTGACTCACATCGGGTGGCGATGTAGTAATTTATCAAGAATATGGTGACCCTTATTTGAGTTTGAATGATAAATACATTGTTGAAAAATTGACATTTGTGTGATAAAAAAAATTCAAGCGAAGTAAGTGTTTTGTGCATGGGAGGAAAAATGAAGTGGAAATATATTGAATGATATAAATAGAGAACTTTAATTAATGGTTTTTTATGTGGCATGATATCTTTTTTTATTGGTGTGGAATTGTTGTATCTCAGGGATATGTGTTTTAAAAAATTTTGGGATTTGATATTGATGTTTACTTGTCACAATTTTTTGGAATACGTGATATGAGGTTTTGCCCAGGAGTGCAAAAGGGTAAGGGTGGGGGAGTTGATAGAGCCAATTTTTATTGAATATTTTACTGATATTAAAGGATAAAATTTCCTCACTTTGTGTTAAATATGTTTATTTATAAAATATTTGGGATTAGATCATTCATTTGAAAATTTGATTGAAATTCCAGTTTTAACCTTTATACCTCACTGTAGTATTTCAAAGATAAATATATTACTATTTATTATTTGAACTTCAAATTTGGAAAATATTTTCTGGACGTAATGGGCTACAACTTTTTTTGAGGACATTGGATCTAAATCATGCATTTTCTTGGACTAAATAGACCATGAAGTAAAAGGTGGGATGAACCCGCCAGATTGGACATTAGTTCTGTATTTGGGCCATAAATTCTTCATCTAAGCTTGTATTGGGCCCAAATTTAGATGGGATCTATCCAACAAAATTTTCCAAAAATAATTATTCTGGAAGAATAGCTGGTTAATGCATTTTAGAGGTCAAATCGGTAGTTAATTTTGGATTAAAATATTTGGACGATATTCCCCATTCACACTTGACACTTCTTTAAAACTAGCCTCCCATACACTCTAAAAATTATTGTTTTTCTCATTTGGAGGGGTTGGGACGTTCATTAGGACTTTTAGGGATGAGTATAATTGGATCCACTCTAATTTTCCAACCATTTCAACAAAGGTACATCTTGAAGCAAGGATCCCTTCGATGAAGCCTTCTTCTTATTCTTTGTGTTGTAATACTTTTTTGTGTAAAAATTCATTAGTTATTATTTAATTTATTCTATTTTTCTCTAATTTTTCCATTTATATTCCTAATTATTCTTCCACTTTGGTTTGGAGTCAATAGTAAAGATGAGATTGGGTTCTACCCTTTTAATCCTTTGCTCATGCAGAACGTCTCCCCGATGACCACACCATCCATGGAAGAGTAGTTTTCTTATTGATCGTTATATCTTAAACCCTCTTCATTTAATTATTTTGAATCATAGAGCTACTATAATTCACTTAATATGATCCATGAATTTAGTTTTTAAATTAGAAGAAACTAAGTAAGAAATTGAACAATTAACATAAAAACATGTGAGGTCGAGTATTGTGTGAATTGTGAGAGCGCGATCTTAATCGATAATATAAGACCACACGAGATAAATTTATAGAGTTAACATATAATCTCTAAACTCAATTCGTCCTCATTTACTAGAATGTACATCTGCCTTAATTTACCACTGACTATAAGCTATATTTGGAACATTAATCAAAGTAGGGTGTCGCAATGGCATGTTTCAAAGCTAGCATATGGTTTAATTAATTGCATCTTGGTGGTTAAGTTAATTCTCATAGGGTTTGGGGGTTAAAAAAATTAAGGGATCATAATTCAATTTATATTGATTTAAATGATAATGGTAAATAATTATGTGATGCGATAGAGTAAGATCGGTTACGCCTTTTTATATTTTCTAAAAAATATCTTCTTGTTGTGTCATTTTAATCGAACTTAATTTCAAAAATAAAAACACAAAAAATACAATCTTCTTATAGAAAACTTATTCTACATTTATAAATGATAAACAACCCCCATCCTTTTAATTAGAGTTCTTATTTTCTGTTCTTTTATTTTCAGAAATGTCTTTAATATGTTGTTAAATTTACTTCCTCCACTGAGATACGACCTTGGTCAGCCACTCTACTGCACCTATGTACCCAAAAACCACTAATCATTTAATTTAACCCACGATAGAGCCTTTCGATAATATGTTTATATATTAATATATAAGTATATTTACATTGATATAAATATAATATATAGTTTTTAATTTTTTTTAGATAAGTATAAATTGACATTTTTACTTAGTGTATAAGATATATAGTGAAAATGAATTATAAAATATTTTTAAAAATATTATTAATTAATAATTTTCTAATTATCATCAATTAATAGTCATTTAATAATAATATGAAGACACAAAAAATAGAAAAATTAATAAAAGATCGAAAATAATTTAAAAACGTTACTCAAACTTCAAACAACCATAACTTTTGATATGGGTTTCCATTTGAGCTCTACAACATGTCATATCAAATCCCACGACAATATCTACATCATCATGAATTAGAAAACCCCTGTAATTATTTTTTTTTCGAGGAAAAAATGACTCAGAAGGCCTCCATAATTGAGGTTTTAGTCTAGATACCCAAATTTTTTAACATTTGACAGAATTCCAGCCTCATTTAAGAGGGCTTTTTTCCCTTTTTCAGTGGGAAATGAATTTATTCCGAGGGATTACATTCATATTGATATTATGGATTTTAAATTTTATCATTGTTTCACAATGTACTGTTATTTATAATCAAATATATAACAATATATAAATATGTTTTATATATTCACACATAAAAAATTTGATTTTATAAATAAATAATTAAAATTATTTACATATAAAATATATTTCCAAATATATAAGACTTATATAAATAAAGAATTAATATCCATTTTATTTAAAATACAGATATATGAATATTTATATAGTTATATAATGTGTGTGTGTGTGTATTAAGAACTGATATATATTAATATACGAATAAATATGTGAATAAAATATATATATATATATATATATATATATAAATTGATAGATATAAATATATATTAATATACGAATAAATATATAGATAAATAAATATATAAATATATAAATATATAAATATAATTATAGATGTATATATATATATATATATTAATATACCAATAAAATATATATATATATATATTAATATATATATATATGAATTTATATATATATTAATATATATATGTGTGTGTGTGTGTGTTAATATAAATATTTATTAATATGAGAATAAATATATATAAATAAATAGATATATCATTAAATGGACATCAAATTAATATAGTGGAGTGGTAAGGGGTCCAGGAATAGAGTGGGAGGTCTCGAGTTCGAATCCTATGGGAGGAAGGGGCACGCGCGATGCTAAAGGATTGTGCTACCACTGTTAAAGGGGGGGTGTTAGCACCACTAAAGGGTTGGGGGTGGGGATGGGGCGTGCTGGGGTGGTAGGGGTATGTGGGGGCAGGCATCTTCATAACAATGTGGGGGGGGGGGGTCAAGCGTTGTTAAAACCCCCCTCTGATCTATAGAATTTTTGTATAGTTTTTTCTTAAATTCATTAAAATTTTATCAATGTTAAGCGCTGTTAAAAGTTGTCTTTTAACAGTGCTAAAAATAAGCACTAATAAATGACCCTTTTATCAACGCTTTCTTAGCACTGTTAAAAGGGGTCATTATCAGTGCTTGTTTTAGTGTCGATAAAAGGGACCCCCATTTATTTTCACTGAGACTAACAACACATTTTTAGTGTTTTAAATAACAGTTTATAGTGCTTTTAAAGGCTATATTTGCAGCAGTGGATAAATATATTCTAATTGAAAATTTCTTATAGATATACCGCATACACAACTTATCACTATTCATTTTCTTGGGTGTTTTATACTCACTCTCACTTTCCACCACTGCACTATACTGAGAATCTTCATCTCCACAGTATACCAAATGTTGGACAATGCAATGCATTATAAAAATTCCATTCATATCTGATTAAGAGCATGGATATCATCATTTCCTATTAGAGACAAACTCTCATGTAAACATATTTACCATGAGTATAACCATGCCAAAAACCTCGGCCTTTTCTAACTCTTTTAAAGGTCATATCTTCTGTAGTGGATAAGGATATTCAAATTGAAAAATTTCTATAGATATACCACAAACACAGCTTATCACTATGCATTTTCTTGGGTGTTTTATCATCACTCCCACATTGCACCACTGCATTATACTGAAAATCTTTATCTCCACAGTATACCAAATTATGGACACCGCAATGCCTCCTGAAAATGTCATGCACAAGCAATTACGAACATGGATATCATCATTTCCTATAGGAGAAAACCTCTCATATGAACATATTTACCATGAGTATAGCCATGCCAAAAACCTCGGTGTTGTGAGGTGTAAGAAATTCCTTACTCCGTGATTCATACGTGGTTTCTGATGGAAATTTCTTATGGAACCATTTTTGTAAAATGATTTACTTTTACATGATAATTTCTGAATGTTTTCATACGAGAGTTAGGATGAATCACTTGCATAGCATGATAAGGCCCAAAAAATACCATCCTAATCTGCCAAATTGTATCAAATATTTCACTTAAAATACATTAAATTTCAATTAAACATTTCAATTTCATTATAATTTTTATAAATGGAAAATTCCAAACTATATTTAATTATTAAAATCAACAGAGCATGTCAATATTTTTATTCAACTAATTCAACTTCAAAAAATAATCTTGAATTAGTAATGAATTTTAACACACTGATTCAAGATCTGAAATAATGTCATATTTATCTAAATTAAAGGCATCCAAATGTTGTTGAGTTATAGAAAGCATTCCAATTATAGGATTATCATCACCTAAATTCATTTCTCTCGTAGGAAAAGGCCTATAAATTATCACTTGTAGTAGTTTTTTTCATCTAATAACCCCATTAAGTATTCCTTACTATTTTATTCTAACCCTAGTTCCAATTAGTAAGTGGGTCTTTCTTTTCAGGACATTATTACTCTTATACCCACTTTCATTCACTCTGATCACCATTGGATTTCTTTATGTCATCATATTGATCTTGTTTTCAACTGAGTTTATCGGTTCATCCCATTGAGACAGGCCCACAATTTTATTCATCAAAACCCAATTAAATTAAGGAGTTTCTTCAAACATTGGGATCTCAAGACAAAGTTATTGGTCCTTATCAACATTTTCATCATCTTATAAAAGATCAACTTCAACTCCAAAGTTTCCTATCTCTAAAAGACCACCTGGCTCATCACATACCAAGTTAAGAAATGAATAAACATCAACTCCTCACACTTTTTGTACCCCCAACTAGAAAAGATATAGAAATCATCTTCGAACTCTATGATTTGAAATAGATAAAAAATTAATTAGATTCTTTGTAACTTTATATATATCACACATTCCATTCCATCAATGATTTCCACAACTACAAAATAATCTCAATACGCACCATTCAAATCTTATTATATTATAATAATGGCTTCATGTAGCTTAAATAATTCTTTAAGAATGACCTTTTAAGGTTCTATGCTCATACGTTTTGTGTATTTATTTATATTATTAAATATTAATATTACTGAATTAAATATGATAGATATGAATCGAAAATTGATAAATGTCAATCTTATAACAAGAGTGTTTGAGGATGGGGTGAAATAGTTCATTAAATTTATAAAATATAATGTATATAACCCTTCTAAAAAACATTGACCATATTTACACTATTATTATTCAAGACTAATTAGTCCAATAGATTTAGAAGAACACTTGATCTATCACAAAATATTTTAATGTTATAAATGTTGTACTAAACATAGGGAAAAAATGAATATAGCTGGCCTTTGGGATAACACTACGATTTATGGATCATATGATATTATTACAACTATGAAAAATGATGAAAATTGTATCAAGGATATGATTACATGTGTGAATGATGATGAAGATCATATTGAGGAACTACTTCTTCTCTTGAATGATATGATCCTAAAAGATAATGAAAATCCTTATCAAACATATGATGTTAAATGAATACTCAGTTCAATGGGTATGATCTCTAAAATAATTCATGCCTAATCAAAAAGATGGATATTGTTTCACAAGGACCATGAATCACATAGAAAATGACCAAAGTGTGGTGTGTGTCAATACATGAATGATGAACCAAGTCCGTAAAAAGTTGTAGGGAACTTTCCAATCATTCCAAGTTATAGGTGCTTATATGGAAGTGTTCCAAGTTATAGGTGCCTGTATGGAAGTGGGGAGACTGTAAAATAATTGAAATGGAATTCATATACAAGAAATAAATATATGAAACTTTATCACCCCACCAACTATCCCTAGTAGAAGAAAATTGATCATGTGTACCTGAATTTGGAAATGATCTGAGAAACCTTTGTCTTGCACTATCTACAGATAGAGTGAATCTTTTTGGTTTTAAAAGTAGC
Organism: Viscum album; assembly: GCA_963277665.1. NCBI lineage: Eukaryota > Viridiplantae > Streptophyta > Magnoliopsida > Santalales > Viscaceae > Viscum > Viscum album. The sequence goes on from OY728166.1 coordinate 821,537,734, forward strand.
ACTCATAGTACATGGCTAATTATATTGGTAAATAATTTTATCAGGACATAAAATTAAATTAACTCAAGGGTGTCCTATTTTTTGAACAAGGTTCACAGTAATTTAGATTGAAACATTCATTGAAGATTGTATTTCTAGGACATCAAAAATTTATCCCCTGATGAGATAAATACTGATCTTGGATGACATCATTCGATGGGATTTTAGAAGAATGTACAACACCATCTCCACTAACAGGTGATCAACTATTTGATAAATTAAAAGATATGTACACTACTTTTGGTAAACCTTCTTAAAAAAACCTTACAAAAACCAGTTGGAAAAAGAGAATAGTTTTTTTTTATTTACATACTATATTTGTGTGTATGTCATGAATTTTCTTGATGTTATGCATGTGGAAAAAATATATGTCACAGTTTCATTGACATTTTACTAGATACACTTGAAAAAATAAATAATGACATTAAGGGTAGGTTGGACATGATTAACATGGGGATATAGGAAGAGTTGGAATTAGTGATTTGAAAACAATTCGTATGTTAGTAATACTATAATTAAATAAGAGAAACATAAATATGAAATAAAACATTAATAAATTTTTATTTTTAAATTGAAATCACGCATTTTGAGTCATACCGTGTATCGGATTGAGCTAAGGATGATTCCTGCACATCACAAATGACTTATGTATTTTTTTCATAAATTATCAAAACAATATGAATGTTTTCTCTTGGTTTCGAGTATGTGATGTTTGTTTTGAACTAAAGTTTCAATTTTAAACTAAAAAATACACTTCTAGTCATACCAGAGACACCATGTATCAGATTGAGGTGTGGCGGATACATACACATCACAAATTAAATATGAATCATTATCCTAAATATCCAAATAAAATGAATATGTTTGATCTGTTTTGATTAAGTAATGTGTGTTTTAAACTAAAATATTAATTTAAACTAAAAAAATACACTTCAAGTTATACCAGAAACACCATGAGTTTATCTTATTTTTAAACTAAAATTTTAATTTTAAAATATTATTTTTAAACTAAACCACCACTTATCAAAATCATGGACACATCTTCCACATCTTTTACAAAACTTTTCAAGATATTTAAGTCTATTAGACAATATATTTTTCTTATTATGTACACATTATTTTTCATTGAATGAGTGTCTATTAACTTCCATTTGACTCACCGTAAATATAGACCTTCTTTATTTTATATTAGTTGAAATTTATGCCAACAATCGATGACCTAGAGCCCAAAATTTCTATAACACATTATGTAGCCAGGAATTCAACTCTTATTCTATTTAGAGTAATTCTGGATGATATAGGATTCTTAGATTTCTTGAATGTTCCTTCCTTTATTCTAAACACCTAGTGGTGAAATTTTTCCTATCATACATTATTACACCTTTACCTAAGTTTTGGGTTGTTTATCAATTTTCCTTATCAACTTTTTTGTGGAATGAGAGTTATTTACAACACTATTTAAAGAATAATAATTAATACATACTTCTCTAGATCATCAGTTTACCTTCTTCATATTCTTCATTTTATTGGAAAATGATACCTCCAATTCTTTAATTCTTTTCCTGTCTCTCAACAGTATCTTTCTATAACTAAAAATCTCATGTAAAACCTTAATGATAGTGGTTCTTTTCTTAAATCTATGTGAAGATTGAACATGAGTTCCTTCCAAGTTTCATAATTTAATTTCCATCCCAAGAGACTTTAAAATTACATTTTTTATTGATCTTCAAAAAAAATAACTTTATCTTTACATTCAAAATTTTTCTCTCGAATTTTTTAATCATGTATCATACTTTTGTTCTGTAGAGTGTTATCAAGATCTTTTATTCTTATAGATTTTATTTCCAACTTTGAGTTCTTAATTTCAACGGTAGTTTTCAATGCATGGTAAATTCCTTAAAAACATTCTTAAATACTTATTTTTCACAAAGTCTCACTTGAAATTATTCTTCTGTAAGGTTGAACGTTTCTTGTGAAAGTAATATTATTTATTCCATTCCATTAGTGAGTATTGTGAGAGTTTTACACCCACTTATTTTCTTCATCAATGCTTACTCAAATGCATGGTTTTCTTCTCAAGATGTTATTTTTCATCATAAATCCCCTTTATAAATGCAAATATATACACGATAACCTCAATAGGAACTTCCTTCATATGATATTTAATTATAGAGTAAAAATACATAATAAGTCTAATGAATTAATACTCACCACAAGAAGATCATAATTCTTTTTCCAGAGGATTATTTTTAATTGATTTATCAAAACAACTCCCACTAACATTAACTTTCAATGGTGGTGGATTCTCCTTCCACTAATTTTGAGAGGATATCTTTCTTAAAATATAAGATTCATTATTATTCTTACTCATCATTATTTTGGTTGCTACTTTGATGCTTCCACTAACTATATTATCTTTAATTAACTTTAACATAATAATAATTTTCAAAACTTTTGAAAGTTCCATTGTTGTAGACATTATATTGATAACTTTCAAAAAAAAGAACTTCCTGTAAACTAGTGAAAAAATATAGTAATAAAATAAATATATCCAAATGGATGGTATCTTATGCTCTGATGCCAATTGATATTCCTAGGGGATCATGTGGTAACCTTGAGGGGGGAGGTGAATCAAGGGATACAAACTTTTTACCGATTAAATTCGACTTATTTTTGTTACTTCCTTTTATTTGATCAAACCTTTATCATCATTTTGTGTCTATAGATATTTAATAACCCCCATAACCACTTTTAAATTATAAATATAAGGAAAAATAAATACCACACATGGATTTTTACAAGGTTCTACATCAATGTGAGAACCTATTCCATGTCACGTTGACTCCCATCGAGTAATAAATTTTCCACTAGGAATCTTATTATCAACTCTAAGTGGTGCATGAAGTTATTATCCTTAACCAATAGAGTTCACCCCACCCACTAAATTATGAATGAAAAATATTGTGCGGTCCCATCCCTAGCACCATATCTGGCTGCCGGCAGGGCAGGTAATAGTTCAGCCTCATGATCGAATCATTCCCCTTGTAGAACCTTTGGAAGTGGCCTCCCCCCACTCCCAGGCTCACGCATAGCACCTCCATGATCTCCAAAGCCACCCATTTCATGCCTTCACAGTACTCTTAGTCAGGGCCGACCTTGGGGAAAGCCCTAAGAGACCCTGGGAGAGGTAAATGCTCAATAAAGAAAAAAAATATAAAGAAAGGGCATCAATTTTATCTTTTTTACTATAGCTCTCAATGTTTTTAGGGAAAAATTTCTGATATTGTTCTGGGGAAACTAAATATTTCAGGACTCTCCTACTCCTAGTATACTACCCTATCCCACAAACCAATCACATCATACAAATAACCCAACAAAAAATATTCTCCATGCTTCATTCCTTACCCAAACTCTCATAACTCCTCTCCCATCAATTCCAAAAAGTAGTCTTCCACGGCGCGGGTCTCCTTTGCCTCCTCTCTGTACACAAAAGATAGAGTTTCTTTCCATGGGAGGTTTGCGGTGAACCTTCCGATGAAACTACTGGCATACCTAAAGCTCTCACCGACTTTCCTCTGCGCCCTCTGCTTCCCCTACGGTGATAGCCCAAAGAACGACGTCATCGTCTCCTCCGCCCTGGCGACCAGCCCGGGATCCACCCATTAACAATATATATATATATATATATATTGTTAAATAAAATTTATATTGCAATAAGAATATATATGTAGATATAATATATAAGTATTATATAACTTTTAATAAAAAATGTATTTTATTTTCATAATGTTATGTATTAAAAATTATCAATTTTATATTAGTCAATAAAAATGTTAAATAGTATATTTATATACATTAATTACAAAAAAGGATCATATAATTAGAATAAGTATGATATATTAATATTATATTTAAACAATTATATAATATATAAATATATATATTTATTTAAATATGTGATTCATGTTTATATTCATATTAAACAATTTAAAATTTACATATATGTAGCTGTCTCTATATGTCTGCATGTGTATGTATGTCAATGTATTCGTATGTCTGTATGGGCACATGTAAATATATATTGTATGTGTATGCATGTGTTTTGTTGTGTGTATGTGTGTGTGCTTTGCATGTGTGTTTATGTTTATGTGTAGTGCATGTATATACATGTACGTACATGTGTGTATGTGTATGTAGGGTCGGCCCTAGGGCAAGCCCAAAGATCCCCTGGGCTAGGGCAACAGGAAATTAAAGAAAAAAATATACAAGGAAGGGAAATTTTTTTACCATTTCACTGTAACTCTTAATACATTTTAGGGAAAAATTTCATATGCAGTCTTGGGCAACATAATTTATCGGGCCGCTCCTGTGTGTATGTATGCATGTTTATTCCTATGTATGTGTGTATGTTTATGTGTATGTGTATGTATATATGAATGTGTGTGTGTGCACATGTATGTCTATGAGCACGTATGTGTGTACATGTATTGATTTAATATTATTTATTTGTTTTTAATATCAATCCATTTTTAGTATTATTTGAAATTTATTTATTTCTAGTATATATTCATTTAATATTTTTGTAATATATTCAATATTGAGAGTTATTTACACATGTTTAAATATTTATATATTTAATTAAATATTGATATTTTTAATAATTAATAAAAATTCTAAATGTTAATAATTAATTTAATTTTTCATATATAATCAATAAACCGCACACATCAATAATTTTCATTAATATTGTAATTTATTCATTAATTTTTATTCATTTTTGATGTGTTTTCAATTCATGTAATTGATGTTATGAATTAACTTTTTAAAAATATTTTTTTAATTTATTTAACTTTATTTATTTATTTTTAATTCCATTTCTTTAAATTATTTTTTTCATATTTGATATTTAATAATTTGTAATATTTTTTGGAATTTATTTTTTAAAAAAAAATTAAATGTATTTATTTACCAATTTTCAATATTTTCAATACATTTGTAATTTTTATAATTAGTATTTATTCATTTTTATTTATTAATTTTTAATATTTTTAATATGTTTGAAATCTATATAAATCATTTTTATTTATAATGCACGCATGGAAAGAAAACCAACTTGGGGACTCGACCCCGTGACCGCCGCCCCAAACCCCAAACCCCCTACCACCACAGTCGCCTGCGTGAAATTGATTCCTATAATACCATCTCTAACTCATGCCATTTTGGTGTGAAACTGAATCTCAACATACACCATTCCAAAATCCATTATGGTGTTTATGTAGTTAATTATGTTATTATATTAAATTCATTTCTTATTATATGAAAAGTAAATATTATTTAACTAATTTTTCATATTTTTTACTTAATTAATCAATTCATGTATTCATATTTATTGTAATTTTATCATTCTGAATATTTGTGTGTGTGTTTAATTTAATTTGATTTAATTTATTTATTAATATTTCTGTATAGTCAATATAATACATGTTAATAATTTTTCTATTTAGAAAATCAATATTATATATTTATTTATTTTTATTTATTTTTTACGTGCCTATAATTTCATAATTACTTTTATGAATTCACATTTTTAAATATATTTTTTAATTTATTCAATTTAATTTATTCATTTTTAAAATTATATCATTTAATATTTTATATTCATTTGTAATATTTATTAATTTCTAATGTTTTTGGAATTTATTCATTTTTTAATATTTTTTTTACATAATTATTTATTATGTTTTAATATTCTTAATATATTTTTTAATTTATATGATTAATATTTATTCAATTTCATTTATTAAGCTGTAATGGTTTTAAAATGATTAAAATTTAAGCAATCAAGGTGGAGGATGAGTTGTCTGCCACCTTATGTATTGCATCACATGTGGGGGTTTGATCCTCCACAGACCCTTAATTTGGGTGATGACTTCTGACTGACATACATGGCGGGATAGGGGCTTGTTCGAAATCTCCTGATAGTGTATATGCAAGGCACATAGAGGGACGTCGACTTTCATCGATTAAAAGGGGGCGTCGAAGGCCTGCAAGATCAGCGATCAAAATTATGACAAAGAGCATCAACTGGGTGTGGATGGAAAAATCATGGAGCAATGACATGATGGCGAAAGCTGGCGGTGGTGCTATTGACGATGAGCAATGACTGGCTAGGGGGATGGGTGCTCGTTTCTAATCTGCGATGGCTGGCATCGGTGGTCCTGTTGGATGTGAAGCAGACCCCGCGGACCAAGTAGACATGCAAGATGGAACTATGAGTTAATGCTTTTTGGTCAGGATGTCATAGGCTTTATTACCCACCGAGCTTACAGACCATGTAATGAGAACCCTCAACCCTGAATCATGAGATGAGTTTGTTTGGTTTAATAGAGGGGATTCCCCCTAACTTTATAAAAAATATGTATGAAATTTATACAATTTATTTATTTAAATGTATTTTTATTATTCTCTTCATTTTTGTACATGATTACAGTTAATGCAATTAATTTAACGAATTATACATAATTATTTGCTAAGTTTTAATATTCTCAATTTGATTAAATTTATATGATTAATATTCATTCAATTTTATTTATCAAGTTGAAATATTTTTAAAATGTTTGAAATCTATATAATTAATTTATTTAAATGCATTTTTTAAATATTTTCTTCATTTTTTGTACGTATTTACAATCCATGTAATTAATTTTACGAATTCGTTTTTTCTATGTGTTAAATATGTTTTAATATTTTCAACATGTATTCATATTTATTTTAATAAACATCCATTTTTAATTTTTTAAATAATCTATATAATTAATAAAACCTATCTTTTTTAAATATTTTTGAAGCCTTCATTTTTAATTATTCAATTTCACCCATTTTTAGCTTTCATGCATTTAATATTATATTTTCATTAATAATGTTTATTTTTATTTTCTACTTTTTTATAATTGATCAATTTTTAATATATTATGGTATAATATATTTTTATATTTTTTAAACCAGATTCTAAAAGCAATTTCCAAAAAAAACACTAATAAAAATATCCTTTACTAGTACTAAAATACAAAGCACCGATAAATCCTATATTAATCAGCACTAAAATTATAACGTTAATAATGATAGGTTTTATCAATTCTTATTTAGTGATGATAAAAAATATCTTTATCAGGGAAAAATTTAGCGCCGATAAGGATATGGTTTATCAACGCTTATTAGTTTAACTCTATTAACACTACGGGAAAAACAGTTTTTTGTGACAGGCTATTTATGGCAGGAATAAATCTCGTCGCAAATAGTCCGTCGCAAAGCTTATTTGCGACGGGGCAGTCAAGCCGTCACAAATAACCACTTATTTGCGACGGGTAGGCACCACCCGCCGCAAATACCGGGAGGCAGTAACACCTATTTGTAACAGGGGATCCCCTGTCACAACTACTTCGACCCCGGAGGGTATTTGTGACAGGACTTGTCATAAATAACCGGCAACGGTAGAAACTTATTTGGGACGAGATGTTGTCCCATCGCAAATAGTGTGTCAGCAGGTTACTTTTTGCGACGGGCCCCGTTGCAAAGAACCTTTTAACCGCCGATTGTAATTAAAGTAGCTGAAGGTAATTACGACAGGACCTGTCGCAAATAACTGGCGGAGGTAAAAACTTATTTGCGATGGGATGTAGTCCCGACACAAATAGGGTGTCGGTAGTTACTTTTTGCGATGGGCCCCGTCGCAAATAACCTTTTAATCGTCGAATGTAATTAATGCGGCCGAATGTATTTGCGACGTGACCCATCACAAAAAATAGTATTTGTGACGGGATTCCCATCGCAACTAATCAAACCAATATATACCCCATCCATTTTTCTTCACTCCTATATTTTTTCTTCCTCTGCTTCTCTAAACTCTAATTTTAGAGTGAAATTTTTTTAGAGTTAGTTTTTTTTTACGAAGAGGCTGTGAAGTCATCTACAATTATAAGAGATCGTGTTTAAAGGTATTTATATTTTATTTAATTTATAATTTATATCATTTATTCATATTAATTTTAATTATTGTTTATTAGTTGTAATTTAGTTCGCTTTAAATTGTTTTGTCATCCGTAATAATTAGTATTAATTAGTAATAAATAGAATTAAATAGCATTATATAGGAATAAATAGCAATAATTATGAATAAATAGAAATAATTAGGAACAAATAGAAATAATTAGTAATAATTAGCAATAAATAGGAACAAATAGCAATAATTAGGAATAAATAGCAATAATTAAGAATAAATTGCAATAATTAAGAATAAATAACAATATTTTGGAATAAATAGCAATAATTATGAATAAATAGCCATAATTAGGAATAAATAGCCATAATTAGGAATAAATAACAATAATTATAAATAAATAACAATAATTAGGAATAAATAACAATAATTAGAAATAAATAGCAGTAATTAGGAATAAATATCAATAATTTGGAATAATTAGCAATAATTATGAATAATTAGAAATAATTAGGAATATTTAGCAATAATTAGGAATAATTATCAATAAGAAGGAATAATTAGCAATGAATAAGAATAAATAGGAATATTTGGTGATAATTAGTAATATTTAGTAATAATTAGTAATAATCAGTAATGAATAGTAATAAAAACTAATAAATAGTAATAAATAGTAATAAATAGTAATAAATAGGAATAAATATGAATAAATAGGAATAAATAGGAATAAAAAGTAGTAAATAGTAATAAATAGTAATAAATAGTAATAAATAGTAATAATTAATAATAATTAGTAATAATTAGTAATAATTTGTAATAATTTGTAATAATTAGTAAAATCAGTAATAAATAGTAATAAATATTAATAAATAGTAATAAATTGTAATTAATAGTAATTAATAGTAATAAATAGTAATAAATAGAAATAAATAAGAATAAATAGTAATAAATAGTAATAATTTGTAATAATTAGTAACAATTAGAAATAAATAGTAACGATTATTTATAATTAGTAATAAGTAGTGATAAATAGTGATAAATAGCAATTAATAGTAATAGTTAGTAATAATTAGTAATAATTAGTAATAATTAGTAATAAATAGTAATAATTAGTCATAATTAGTAATAATTAGTTATAAATAGTAATAAATAGTAATAAATAGTAATAAATAGTAATAAATAGTAACAAATAGTAATAAATAGGAATAAATAGTAATAAATAGAAGTAAATAGTAATAAATAGCAATAAATAGTAATTGTAGCACCCAAAACACTTCATGGTATGTTTCTCTTAAATACATTCTAGTTATAGCCTATATTTCATTAATCACTGACCCTTTATGGAATAAAACATGGTTATATAAAAGAGATATCCATAACCTAGGGAAGTAAACCTAATTTTGTCACTTCTATGATGTGAATTTTGAAAATCTGACAAAAATGGTTGCGATCAGTAGGTTATTTGGAGTCTGATAATGGAAAATCAATTTTTGATGAATAGTAACCTACCCTTTTGAATAGTAACCTATCCTTATGAATATTAAATAACCCTTATAAATAGTAATATTACTCTTATGAATGTTATCCATACCATTGAGTGTATAAATGAATTTAGGCACCTTAAAATTGAAGAGGAAAATTTTAATTGTTTATATTTTTTGATTAAATAATGACTTTAATAAAATATTTAATTAATAATATTTAGAAAATTATTTTTGAAAAAATGGACTTCATTTTCGGATTCTACATGTCAAAAAATGGTTAGGGTGAATTTTTGGGATTTTTCGAAAATACTTAAATTTTTGATGAATAGTAAAATCCGTTAATTCACAATAAATAATGGATTAATTGAGACATCAATGATGATCTGTTGATGTAAGCCCAATTGATTCAGATTCACATGAATATATTACCATTCTTGGCCATGGAATACTCACTATTGGTTGTCCTGAAAGGAAATAATAAATTAATGATTATAATATTTAGAAAACTTTTATCTCCTCCACTATAAACCCCCCCCCCCCCCTTCACTCCCTCTTCTCTTCACTCCTCTCAAGCCTTGTTCCATTCAAATATTCTACCCAAATCTCTTCCCAAGATCCTCCCCCACGTCCAAAATCACCTAGCCTCTTCAAAATACCAAAACCTCTCCCCTTAAGAGGTTCTCAAAGGAGGGACTCTCAAGAGGTAAACTCCTCTTTCCAATTCCTTCATTTCTTTTATGTTCTTTTCTTTTTGTGTATTTCCTCACCTCCCATCACCCAAAAGGTATGATAACTCCAGTAACATAAATTTACTTGAATTTTTTTATTCTAATAAAATATTTCTTTATCTTCTTTCATTTTCCCACCCTTTATTTGGAAGAAATGAAAGCACTGTTTGAGATGTGCTAATTTAGAACATTGAAGGACAACAGTTTATCAATTTCTATTATAATAATTAATTCTGGTCATTAAACCGTTTGTGTTATGGTTGACCCAGATTATTATATATCATATTTTTAGTTCTGTAATCCTTTTTTACAAATGGTGTTAAGTTATAAAGCAAGACATGTTCATTGTAATCAAACTCACCGTTTAACCAAAACGGTTGTCACTAATGTTATATATATGTAATAATTTGACCTCACTCTAAGTAAAAAATTTAAATTAAAAACCATTTAATCTCCTGGAAGTTCACTAATTGCATACAACTTCATTTCTGTAAAACCACTTCTATCTTTCATATATATACGAACTTGAATATAATCGAACCGATCTTTTAAAAACAAGTAATCAAACGAGCCCGAACAATGAAATCGAGCATTATAACTAATCAAAAAAAGCCATGAATGAACTGAAAATGGTTATAATAAATCATTTAAATATATTATAGGTTCTGGACTAATGAATTAATAATCCTAATTTGTTTATTCAGGTCTTTAATAACAAGTCAATAACTCCTTCAAGCATAAGGTAAGGGATTCTCTCTCTCACTTTTGTTCAAGAATCTCCCCTATGTTGTGCCCTTTTATTTTTAATTCCTAATGATGGGTTATGTTTTTTCACCTTGCCCATACATCTCTTTTGACATATAAATAATGGAATACCCCTTTACCTTTCATTAATCCCTTGTAGTAACACTCGTTACCATGCCAAAATGTTTGTAAGGGGTTTCTCATCTCACATTCATTTCTGTGATATTTTCATTGTTCTACATTTATTTCATGTATGTGGTATATGTGTACTGCCATTTGATATATAATAACATGATTATATTTATATTTATGTTATTCAATTATTCATTTGAGGGTTATTAATTTTTGGTCATATGATTCGACCTATTACATCGTGGTAAGAGACTTTGTCTCAACTACTATTTTGTTGTGACTATCTTTGTATTGTGCACCTAATAATCCTTATGTGGTGTACCTACTTCCCATTTGATATCACTTTTCATTTGAAAATTATATTTATATTAAATATCCATAATCTCATATCATGGATATGTTTGTTGTCTCAACCGTATACCATTTTACATACGGTGTTTATTTGAGAGTTATTTTAATTAATGAAATATTGATGAATCTGTATACTCTAATCTATACAGATATTGAAAAGGCATATTTCTCTTGTATTTAATCAATGTATAAAGAATTATTTGTACATGCAGTGGCGGTTGGGGCCTGCTATAGCCCCTCGATGCATCGGTTGGTCTCATGAGACAAATCAGTTGGCGAAATTTTTTTTGAGTTAGTTTCCAAAAATTAGATGGGTTTTTACCCATAGAACTAAACCATTTTAACTGTATTATGGTTCCATGTGCTAGATACATGATGTAAAATTAATAAGAATTCTATTTATTCATTATTAGTTTTTACAATTCATGAGGTTTTCACTATGACAAAATCTATGGATGCAGTTTCATTCTCAGTTTATTAATGGCATGAGTTTTTTATTTATTCACCATGCCATATTGATTATGTCTAATTGATTATGATTCACTTATTATTTTATTCACGATTCCACTATTTGTAACCCTTACTGAGCCTTTTACCTCACCCATTTCATTGTTTACCTTTAACAGTTGATGAAGAGTAGATCATTTATTGAGTTCACGTGGTTGCAGTTTTTAGTTTTGTTATGTATTGTATCATGTAACCTTTTTAAATGTAATTTGTGTTACATATATGTATCTAGTTGCATCAATACTACTAAACTAATCGTTCCTTCGGGATTTTTATTCCTTATAACTATTCCAATATCACAAGTAATTCACCGGCTCTACCCAAGAGGGGTCGGGGTGTTACAGTTGGTATGAGAGGAAGTTTAGTAGGAAACATGGAAACTAGAGTAAGATATATATAGTAGTGAATGATTCCCTAATTTATTATTTGAGGATAAATGTACAAGAATTTCCTGATATTTTGGTAAGGAATTGATTATGTGAATCTTTCTAGAAAATACGTCCATGTCTGGATACGAGCGGGTAGAGGCATCTCTACCACAGATGTATCTAGGGGTAAAACCCAAAAAAACTGCTTTGAGCTAGAATCGAATGGGAACTGGTGCACGACAACAGGCCTTGCTACACTCTTGGTTACAACACTCCTGGGGGAATTTCTTAGGATAATTCACATTTTATTTGAAAGCCATTATGAAGGAGTTTAATGTAGATTTTTCCTCATAAAACCCATTTTTATAATATTAGCTATTCATATAATTTAAATCTATATTGATTTATTTTCTGTTTGAGATTCATAAACTAATCGAGTGTATCCATTTATTTAGAAATGACATCTAATGGAAGAAGGGGAAACAATAGTCGTGGGCAAGGTAGGGATCTTCATACTGAGCAAGTCGACACAGTCAATGTTGGACCTGATCAGATCATGACTATATTGTAAAAACTTACTCAGGTTGTAACAAATAACCATTCCACACCTATGTTGGATCATTTCATGTGGCAGAAGCCCCCATATTTTAGTGGGACTACTAACCCATTGGTTGCAGAGCAATGGATTAAGTCCCTTGAAAGGATATTCATGGCATTAAGATGCAATGAAAATGTAAATGTAGTATAGGCAGTATATTGTATAAAGGGAAACATTGATCAATCGTGGTCATTGATTCAGAATACCACAGAGGAAGAAGAAATAGAAGATATTGAATGTAGGAATTTTAAGGAAATATTCTTCGAAAAATATTTCCCTTGTGAGCAACGAACTGAAATGAAGAGGAAATTTCGTAGCTTAAAACAAAGGGAAGAAGACAGTGTTGTAGAGTATGAGGCTACTTTCACAAGGCTATCCAGGTAGGTCATAGATTGCGTACATGACTCAGCAAAAAATATTGATCATTTCTTTGAAGGTCTTAAGACAAGTCTTCAAGGGGCACCGACTTCTCAATAATTTTCATCATATGATGAAATTGTATCAAGTGCCATCAAAATAGAGAGAGAATTTTCTAGATCAAATCTTTTCAAAGTAAACAATGATAAGAAGTGGTACGCTAATAACAAAGTAAAAGGAAAATCACTAAATAAGAGTAAGGGAATAATGATATTCCTCTTATGTGAGAATAGTGGAATGAATCATCTCGTGAAATGCTTTAAAGGAACGGGAGTTTGCAATAACTGCCTAGAAAAGGGTCATCGATCTGATGAATTAAAGGGGAAGAAACAATTCAATGATATTCAATGCTACAATTGCAGAGAGATGAGACACTATACAAATTATTGTCCTAAGCACCAAGGAAATGTGCCTTAGAAAAATACAAGAGAACAAGGGAGAGCCTATGTGATTATAACCACAGTGGTTGAAGTTCCTAAGGATGTGGTGGTAGGTACTTTAATTGTTTCCTCAAACTTATCCAACACATTATTTGATTCTGGATCATCACATTCATTTATATCTTATCTGTTTTCCAGCAAAATTAGATATGTCAAATTTGATATAATAAAGAAGTTTTTAGTCAAAACACTTGGGGGATGTATCATTGCAACAAAGGCATGTCAACTAGTCCCCCTCCAGACACCAAAACATGCTTTATTCTCTGACCTTTTCATCATTCGAATGACTGGATTTGATATAACTCTTGGTATGTATTGGCTATGAAATTATGATGTGAGTATTTATTGCAATAATAAGGAAGTTAAATTTTTTGAAAATGGTGTAGAATCCCTTATCTTTAGGGTAGAAACATCGCCACCTAATTCTTATCTATAATAACCCCCAGTAGCTCTACTAAATACAATACTTGGAGAGGATGATAAACCAATATCTATGGGAGAGGGAAGAAATTTTCAAATTGAAGATGTGTGCATAGTGCAAGAGTACATTGATGTATGTCCATATGATTTACCTGGACATCCTCCAGAGTGAGAAGTTGAGTTCTCTATTGATTTAATCCCTGGTGCAAGACCTATATCAAAGACTCCCTATAGAATGGATAATATGGAATTAGTAGAGCTAAAGAAAAAACAAGAGGATTTTCGTGAAAACAGATTTATTCGACCTAGTGTTTCTCCATGGGGAGCCCATGTCCTCTTTGTAAAGAAGAAATATTGATCCATGAGGCTTTGCATTGATTATAGAGAAATAAATGCTATTACAAAAAAGACTAAGTATCATGTACCCTGGATTGATGATTTATTTGATCAAATTCATGGATCTCAATACTATTCTAAGATTCACCTTTGATCGGGATATCATCAGTTGCATGTGGGGAAGGAAGATATTCCTAAGACAGCATTTCGGACCACGTATGAGCATTATGAGTTCATAGTGATGCATTTTGGACTGAAAAATGAACCCTCTATTTTCATGGAATTAATTAATAGAGGCTTCAAGTATATCTTGATAACTTTGTTTTAGTATTCATCGATTATATCCTCATATACTCAAAATGCTATGAAGACCATGTGAATCATATGGAGGTTATTCTAAGAACTCTTTGAAGAAATAAATTTTATGGAATTTTTAGAAAGTGCGAATTCTGGCTTCAATCTATTTCTTTTCTAGGCCATATTGTCTCTAAGGATGGAATCCTAGTTGATCCTATGAAGTCAAAGGCAATCCAAGATTGGCCCATGCAAACAGACATAACTGAGGTACACGGTTTTATTGGCATAGCATGTTACTATCGGTGTTTCATTCAGAATTTTTCCCGACTGGCTAAGCCGCTAACCAAGCTCACACGTAAAGGAGTTAAGTTTTTGTAGAAAAAAGAATGTACATAATGTTTCAAAGAATTGAAAAGAAGATTGGTCAATGCTCCAATTTGGCTCTTCCATCTAAATGTGATGGATTTGTAATATACAGTGATGCATCAAAGAATGGACTGCATTGCATCCTTATAAAAAACAATAAATTTATTTCTTATCCATCAAGATAGTTGAAGTATCATGAGAAAAATTATCCAAATCATGATCTTGAGTTAGCATTTGTAATATTTGCTCTGAAAATATGGAGGAAATATCTCTACGGAGAGATATGTGAGATTTATTCAGAAAAAATGAGTTTTGAAATACATTTTCACAAAAAAAACTCATCATGAGGCAATGAAGATGGCTCGAGTTACTCAAAGATTATGATTATTCAATACACTACCACCCATGAAAGGCGAAGAAGGTGGCAGGTTCATTAAGCATGAAAGATCAAGGCCTTCTGACTCAAATGAGGATTGAGAGAGATCCTATCTTTTTGGATCTACTAAATATGGATATGGGAATTATTATAGAAGGGGAACATCACTCCTCTTTCAAATGATTTCTAAACCATCTTTACTAGAGAAGATAAAAATCTATCAATCTGATAATGAGAATCTGCACAAGAAAATTAATGCAGTTAAGGATGGGAGACTGGCTAACTTTGTGTATGAATAAGGAGTTCTAAAATTTGGAAAGAGGTTATGTGTTCCATCAGTACCTAAGTTAAAAAGGTAACTATTAGACGATGCTCATAGCTCAAATTTAGCTATACACCTAGGAAGCACCAAGATCTGTAGAGATATGAATGAATATTTTTGGTGGGATAATATGAAGCGAGAAATTTCTGATTACGTTTCAAGATGTCTAGTTTGTCAACAAGTGAAGGCAGAGAGACAACATCCCAACAGAGTGATTCAACCTCTACCTATTCTTATGTGGAAGTGGGATAACATTACAATGGATTTTGTCACTGGACTACCGAGGACACCTAGAATTAATGATGCAATATGGGTAATTGTTGATCAGCTGACAAAATCAGCACATTTCCTGCCTGTAAGAGTGGATTTTCCACTTGATTACTTGGAAAGACTTTATATTAATGAAGCTGTAAGAGATCATGGTGCACCTCTATTGATTTTGTCCGATAGAGATCCCCAGTTTACATCAAAATTCTCAAAAAGTATCCAGAAGGCATTGAATACTACGCTTCATATGAGTACTACTTATCACCCACAAACTGATGGATAGTATGAAAGGACTATTCAAACATTAGAAGACATGTTGAGGTCATGCTTTCTTGATTTCCAAGGTATGTGGGATCAATAATTTCCTTTGGTGGAATTTTCCTACAACAATAGTTTCCATTCTACTATTCAAATGGCTCCATACAAATCATTTTATGGAAAGAGATATTGAACTCCAACTTGTTGGGACGAAGTTGGTGATAGGAAACTTGTAGGCCCAGAACTTGTTGAATAGACCACGAAAAAGGTGAAGAAAAATACAAGCCCATATTAAAGTAGCCCAAAGAAGGAAAAAGAGTTATGCTGACAACTGGAGAAATGACATGGAATTTTTGAGTGGGAGATCATGTATTTATTAAAGTATCTCCATGGAAGGGTGTCTTAAGGTTTGGTAAGAAGGGGAAACTGAGCCCTAGGTACATCGGACCGTTTGAAATTCTGGAATGAAACGGATTTCTAGCTTACCATTTAGTGATGCTGCCAAATCATTCCACAGATCATGATGTGTTCCATGTGTCATTGTTAAAGAAATACATGCCAGACCCAATGCATGTACTCACATTTGATGAAATTAAACTGGAACCAGATTTGTCATACTGCAAAAAGCCTATCAGGATTCTTGACACAAGGGGGATGATATTGAGAAATCAGACCACTCGTCTAGTAAATGTTCTTTGGAGAAACCATAATATGGAAAAAAGCAACATGGGAACCTAAAGATTTTATGAAGAAGAATCACCCACATCTTTTTGGTGAGTTTCATACATAAAATTTTGAGGATGAGATTTCCAAAGGAGGGAATAATGTAGCACCCCAAACACTTCATGGTATGTTTCTATTAAATAAATTCTAGTTATAACCTATATTTCATGAATCACTGAGCCTTTTTGGAACAAAACATGGTTACATAAAGGATATATCCATAACCTAGTGAATTAAACCTAATTTTGTCACTTTTATTGTGTGAATTTTGAAAATCTGACATACATGGTTGTGATCAGTAAGTTATTTTGAGTTCGAGAAAGAAAAATCAATTTTTGGTGAATCATAACCTACTCTTATGAATATTAACCAACCCATATGAATAGTAACATACCTTATGAATAGTAATATGACTCTTATGAATGGTATCCATACCATTGAGTGTATAAATGAATTTAGGCCCCTTAAAATTGAAGATGAAAATTTCAAGTGTTTATATTTTTCGATTAAAAAATGACTTTAATTAAATATTTAATTAATAATATTTAGAAAATTATTTTTGAAAAATTGAATTAATTTTTGGATTCTACACATCGAAAAATGGTTAGGGTGAATTTTTGGTATTTTTTTGAAATACTTAAATTTTTTATTAATAGTAAAATCTGATAATTCACAATAAATAATGGATTAATTGAGTCATCGATGATGATCTGGTGATGTAATCCCAATTGATTCAGATTCACATGAATCTATTACTATTTTTGGTCATGTAATACTCACTATTATTTTTCTTGAGTGTAAATAATAAATTAATGGTTACAATATTAAGAAAACTCCTCTCTCCTCCACTATAACCCCCCCCCCTCACTCCCTCTTCTCTTCACTCCTCTCAAGCATTGATCCTTGTGAATATTCTTCCCAAATCTCTCCCCAAGATCCTACCCCATGTCAAAAAGCTTCTAGACTCTTCAAAATACCAAAACCTCTTCCCTTAAGAGGTTCTCAAATGAGGAAGTCTCAAGAGGTAAACTCCTCTTTCCAATTCATTCATTTCTTTTAAGTTATTTTCTTTTTGTTTCTTTCCTCATATCCCTTCACTCAAATGGTTTGATAACTCCAGTAACATAAATGTACTAGAATTTTTTTATTCTAATTGGATATTTCATTATCTTCTCTCTTTTCCCCACCCTTTATTTTGAAGAAATGAAAGAACCGTTTGAGATGTGTTAATTTAGCACATTCAAGGACAACGGTTTATCAATTTCAATTATAATCTTTAATTATGGTCATGAAACCATTTGTGTTATGGTTGAACCAGATTATTATATATCATATTTTTAGTTCTTTAATCCTTTTGAAAAAATTGTATTATGTTATAAAGCAAGACATGTTAATTGTAATCAAACACACTGTTTAACCAAAATGGTTGTCACTAAGGTTATAAATATGTAATAATTCAACCTCACTCAAAGTAAACAAATTAAATTTAAAACCATGTAATCTCCTGAAATATCAATAATTTCATAAAACTTAATTTCTGGACAACCACTTGTATCTTTCATATTTATCCTAACTTGAATATAAGTGAACCGGTCTTTTAAAAACAAGTAATAAAACGAGCCGGAACAATGAAATTTTGAATTATAACTAATAAAAAAATCCATGAATGAATTGAAAAGGTTTATAATAAATAATTTAAATATAGTAGAGGTTCCGGAATAATGAATTAATAATCCTAATTGTTTTATTCAGGTCTTTAATAACAACTCAATAACACCTTCAAGCATAAGGTAAGGGATTCTCTCTCACACTTTTGTTCAAGAATCTCCCCTATGTTGTGCCCTTTTATTTTGAATTCCCAATGATGGGGTATGTTTTCGCAACTTCCCCATACTTCCCTTATGACATATAAATAATGTAATACCCCTTTACCTCTCAATAATCTCTCATAATAACACTCGTTACCATGCCAAAATGTTTGTAAGGGGTTTCTCATCTCACTTTCATTTCTATGTGATTTTCATTGTTAGCCACTTATTTCTTGTATGTGGTATATGTGTACTTCCATTTGATATAAAATAACATTACTATCTTTATATTAATGTTACTCATTGATTCATTTTCTATTTATTAAGTTATAGTCATATGATTCGACTGATTACATTATGGTAAGAGACTTTGTCTCAACTACTATTTTGTTGTGACTAACTTTGTATTGTGCACCTAATAATCCTTATGTGGTGTAACTACTGCCCATTTGAGATCCCTTTTCATTTGAAAATTAAATTTATATTAAATATCCATAATCTCATATCATGGATACGTTTTTTGTATAAACTGTATACCATTTTACATACAGTGTTTATTTGGAATGTTATTTTAATTATTGAAATTTTTATGAATTCGTATACACTACTCTATACGGATATTGAAAAGGCATATTTCTCTTGTATTGAATCAATGTATAAAGAATTATTTGGACATGAAGTGGTGGGTGGGGCCCGCTATATCCCATTTATTCATCGGTAGGTCTCATGAGACAAATCAGTTGGCGACAAACCCTTTGAGTTTGCTTCCAAAAATCAGACGGGTTTCTACCCGTAGAACTAAACCGTCTTAACGGTATTATGGTTTCATGTGCTAGATACATGACATAAAATTAATAAGAATTCTCTTTATTCATTGTCATTTTTTATTATCCATGAGTTTTTCACTATGACAAAATTTATGGATGCAGTTTCATTCTCAGTTTATTAATGGTGTGAGTTTTTCATTTATTCACCATGCCATATTGATTATGTCAGATTGATTATGATTCAATTATTATTGTATTCATGCTTCCACTATTTTAAACCCTAACTAAGCATTTGATCTCACCCCTTTCATTTTTTACCTTCAACAGGTGATGAAGAGAGGATCATTTATTGAGTTCATGTGGTTGGAGTTTTTAGTTTTGTTATGTATTGTATCTTGTAACCTTTTTAAATGTAATTTGTGTTACATATATGTATCTAGTTTCTTCAAGACTACTAAACTGATTGTTCCTTCGGGATTTTCATTCCTTTTAACTGTACCAATATCACAAGTAATGCACCGGCTCCAGCCTAGAGGGGTCAGGGTGTTACAGTAATAAATAGTAATAAATACTAATAAATACTAATCAATAGTAATGAATAGTAATAAATATTAATAAATAGTAATATATAGTAATAAATAGTAATAAATAGTAATAAATTTGAATAAATTGGAATAAATAGGAATAAATAGTATTAAATATGAATAAATAGTAATAAATATGAATAAATAGGAATAATTATGAAAAATTACGAATAAAATCAATTGTAATAAATTGTAATAACTTGTAATAACTTGGCACAATTTATAGTGGATTGGTGGCACTCCTTTTGCTCGATGACTCTTCTCCTTTCAAATCTCACCAACTCAAAACATAATGAAAAGTATTCTTCTATGTATGCACATCCAATCTTGTATCCATGAGTTTGAATATGCATTTGTATGACCACATTTTTTATAATGTTTTCAGGCAGTGACAGTTATAAGAAGATGATTCATCAATAAAAATGGGGTACTTTTGTCTGACAGATCATTTACTTGCATCTTTCTCACACTGAAATCACAATGAAGAATCTGCTCAGAGGTACACTTATACCATCTTGTATGCACGAGAATGAATATCTGTTCCTCTGAGAAAATTCTTTATTATGATTTCAGTGTGTGAAAGTTGTAAGTAAATGAGCTGTCGGAGAATAGAGTACCCGTCAATCCACTGGAAATTGTGTCACCCGTAATTAATGGTAATTATTAATAAGTAGTTGTAATTATTTATCTTCTTTTTTTGGATAGTTTTTTCCTAATTTAAAATTATTCCAAAACAGTAAAGATATTATACTTTGTAAAAAAATATGGAACAAGGAATTTGACAACAGCCATTATTAGATGATCGCGCTTGGATAAATCAGCACAGAAATCCAAATGGTTCTGATTTCAATCCTGTATATATTGAGGGTGTTGAATTTTTATTATCATTTGCATCATCAAAACCAAAATTTGTTTTAGAAGGCATAATTAAGTGTCCTTGTAAAAAATGTGCTTTGAGAACGTTTGACACATTTGACAAGGTTGGGGGACATATCTTGTGTTTATTTATGTCTCAGAACACAACGTCAATGATGTTATGGCACAAAACCAAGATTTCAACCAATAAAAACTTGAATCATCCATCTGATGGTGATTCATGGAAACATTTTCACCGAATGCATCTGTCTTTTTCTTTAGAAGCCCGAAACGTGCGATTGGGTCTTTCTACTAATAGTTTCTATCTGTTTGGTTCTTATGGTAGTCAGTATTCATGTTGTCATATCTTTATAACTCCATAAAATTTACCTCCATGGATGTTGATGAAGGAGCCCTATATCTTTTTTACCTTATTTATCCTAGGAAATCCGAAAAAGAACATTGATGTTTATTTGAAACAATTGATTAATGAGTTAAATGCATTGTCGAGTAATAGTGTTAGTACACATGATATTGATGCAAAAAAAATTTCATATTAAAAGCTACATTGATGTGGACGATTAGTGACTTCTCAGCATATGAAATGTTATCTAGCTGAAGTACACATGGTCCGAATTCATGTCCTTACTGTATGAAAGACAACAAAGACTTTATTCTCATCAATGGAAAAAAACATTCTATTTTTACTATCATCACAGATTTCTTCCAATCGATCATCCTTTTCTAAGGAATAAATATCATTTCAGAAATGTCACAATTGAAAGGGATGAATCTCCAAAAATGATCTCAGGTTCATAGTTAAAATCAGTTGTATTTTCATTACCTCCCTTCATATTTAGGTCAACAGTAAACCAACAGAAAATTCATGGCATTGGGAAAGAATATAATTGGATAAAATGGAGCATTTATTTTTGGGATCTTCTATATTTGTCTGATTTTTTGGTTCGCCACATGTTGGATGCCATGCATATTGAGAAAAAATGTTTTGATAATTTATTTCATATAGTTTTGGATACACCAGGTAAGACCAAAGATAATGTAAAGGCATGATTAGATCTTGCCCGAATTTGCAGACGACTGAAACATCAACTATTTCAAAATGTCAGATCACAGAGGTTAATGAAGCCCAAAGAAGCTTATAAATTGTCCAAAGAGATTTTCTTATTATTTTTTCAGTGGATTATAGATTTGAGACTTCTAGATGACTATGCTTCCAATTTGGGAAGATGTGTTAAGAATGGTCATATTACTGGATTAAAAATTCATGAATGTCATGTTATAATATAAATACTTATGCCAATTGGATTATAGGATTGTTGAATTATATAATTTGGAATTTGCTAACAGACATATTATATTTTTTTGAGACAATTGTGTGGCAAAAACAGACTATGATGCACTAAGTAAACTGGAAGTTGATGTTATTGTTATTTTATGTAAATCGGAAAAAATATTCCCGCCATATTTCATTGACTCAATAGAACATCTGATATTAAATTTTCCACATGAAGCTAAATGTGAAGTTATGGTACAGTTTCTATGGATGTACCCATTTGAGAGATGCATGAAA
The DNA here is from genome assembly GCA_963277665.1 of Viscum album. NCBI lineage: Eukaryota > Viridiplantae > Streptophyta > Magnoliopsida > Santalales > Viscaceae > Viscum > Viscum album. Next base: position 821,560,508 of record OY728166.1, read on the forward strand.
AAATTGAAGAAGAAAGTACGTAACAAAGAATCAGTTGAAGGCTCAATTGTTGAAGCTTATTTTCAAGAGGAAATTGCTTTTTTATGATCTCATTATTTTGAATATGAATATCATTCAAAACCCAAATGCATGGGAACTAATGATGGTAATGTTGATAATGAAATGGAAAATAAATTATCATTTTTTAATCAGCCATAGCTTGGCTTTAGTGGAGTTCATGAAAGATGACTTTCAGATGATAAACATCACAGATTTCATACATATGTTCTACTCAAATGTGAATAAATGGCATCATTTTTACTGTGAGTCCTTATATAACTCATTCTATAATTTATGTTATAGTATGTAAACCTATTTTATTTGTAGGTTATATGATAATCATTTGAAGAAACAACTTCCACAAAATATAGCAGCTGCTCTTGAAGAGTGCCGAAAAAAAAAAATCTCAATGGTCTCAAAAATTGGTAACATAAATTATTCATGGTTTAACATATCAATTCAGTTTATTATTTATTATATTGATAATTGTTTTAAAAATGTTCAGGTGTCTCAATATGCTGATAAAATTGATATGTGATTGTGTATATTGACTAACCCACCATCAAAAATGGTTAAATCTTACAATGAAAATGTGGTAAATGGTTTTTTATTTCATACATGTGCATGTGGGGAATAAAAAAGAATGAACGATGGAGTTTTCTTGAGAGGATCACATCATAGAGAAATTGATGTTGACTTTTATGGCATGCTGGATGAAATTATAGAACTATGTTATCTGGGGTAAAATTATATAACAATGTTTAAATGTTGGTGGTTAGATACTGAGAGAGGATTGAGTGTTCATCTGATTCATGAAATCATCAATATTAAATATAAAATTATTATTGCAATAAATGAACCATTTTTACTAGCTTGACAGGCACATAAAATATATTACGCAAAGTACTGTGCCACTTCAAGAGATCTGATTGATTGGAGGAGAATAATAAAATTAAATCTTGGGAAAATTAGTTTACTCAAACTAAATGTAATTCTGATTAAGTACATGGAATTGAAACTTTTCAAGAGACTACTCAAAATCAATATTTTTCACAAAGAGACATGAATATTGATGATGACACCCCACAGTTAAGGGTTGATGGAGATGGTGATGTTAATGATGATATAAATAAATTTTAAATGGAAGGAGATTATGAAACTAAAACTCATATGGATATTAATGACGCTGATGATGAATATGAAGAAATTGACATCATCAGATATGAAGATGATGATGAAGGTCAACATTGACACAGCTAAATGCTGGTTATAATCATAACTAATATATATCTATAATTAATAGGTATTTTAAACTATCTACTAATAACAATAACTTTCTGTTTCAGATGGACCCTGATTTACTTCGGGAGTTGGAGAAGGTTGAGCTACCTTTGGATGAGAAGGATTTGGGACCATCTGACCCTCAGGCTACTGGAAGTTCAGGGGGACTGCATAGGGGGCACGGTCTTGCATGACTGATGATTCTTGACCCTATACCAGAGCGATGTCAACATCTTGGTTTCGATCCACACACATGGTGATATGTTAACCTATGTATTTTAGTTAGCTTTCATTAGGTTATTTATATACTAATTGTTTGATTATTTTCTCTTTTTTCATATATTTGTGTATGTATCTATTGGAAAGGGGAGCGCTATCTTATGTAATTATTTTTCAAAGCCATTGATCACATGGGAACAGATTCTCATTGATGTGCAGCTTGGAATGTTCAATCATTGAATAGTATGTAAATGAATAATATTTATTTAGAAATTTATTTCAATAATAACTTGATATTATAAATTATTTTCAGGGTTTATGGTATCTCATCGATGATAGCATGCGTGACGCTATCCACGGGGCATGGGAGGTGTCTATTCCTGAGCGTTTCCATTAGTTTTTGCACAATTTGAGAAGGAAACCCATTAATAAAGAAGGAGTGAAAATATTTGATGAGTCCTGTAGAGCCCACCGACCAGAGTACATTTCTTCCCACATTTGGGATAGATTATGTTCATAATGGTTGGGTGGTGGATTTCAGAGGATATATTCATTAGGCCGGTAGAACTGGGGGAGATAGGAGGTGACACATCGAGCTGGTAGTCGTACATTCAGTATGCATAGAGAGCATATGGTAAGTATCTTTTCAAAATATTTTATATAACATTACATAAAAAAAATTCATTTTATATTCATATAGGCAGTCGAGCATCCCGATATTATGGAGTACGACATTTATCGGAGGATGTATAGTGATCCATCCACTAGAGAGATTAGACGTGATCGCCAGCATTAGATTGTGGTCAGTATTATATCTTTTTCGGTTTGAAAATTAAATATATATTTAATATTTTCACTATTTTAATTTCAAATTGAAACTGAAGGAGTCATATGAGGCTGTGACCTCTTATACACGGGCTGAGAATTAGACCAAGATCACTGATCGGATTAGTGACCACCTTTTTCATGAGGTTGCATGGATTCAGGCGACCCAAAATTCCTTCGAGAAGGGCCGAGTAGTTCGTATCGGCTCTCATTTGACTCATTGGACTTATTATGTTACTGTTTCAATGTCGACGTCCAGCTTGAGAGGATCTCATGGAGAGGCATCTACTTTTGGCTCACAGTATCAGGAGCAGTTGCGAGCTTAAACTGAGCTTATAGAGAGTTTTCAGAAGCTGCAGGAAGAGATGTGTTAGTAGTAGTAGCAGCAACAGCACGAGCAGGACATGCATCGATGGCAGTAGCAGCAGCATGACCAGATGGAGTCCATGCGCTGTCTGACTCATAGTTTGGGGATGAATATTCCTCCACTATCTCCTCTAGCTCCTCCAGAAGACTATCCCCTAATGATTTTTTTGTTTTGTTAAAAACATTTGAATTGAAAATTTTGTTGTAATATGAACTATTTATAGTTCTTTTCTTTTATATTACTGTGAATATTGCATATATTTTTTATTTTAATTTTTAATATTTTAATTTTTTCTTATTTATTATTAGTATTATATTTTTTATTGTTTGTTTATTTTATTAATAATAATAATACTAATAATAATATTTTATGATCTTTTTTATATTTTTTTCCAATATTAATATTTTTAATTTTTTTATTATTTTAAAAATATTAATATTATTTTTTCATTAATAATAATTTAATTATTATTTTTTATTTTATTAAGTTTTTGAAAATATAAAAACAAATTATAGTTTTTATTTTTTATTATTTTAAAAACATTAATATTATTTTTTTCATTAATTGTAATTATATTTTATTATTATATGAAGTATTTTTGACAGGGCCTTTTGTGATGGGACCCCATCGTAAATAGATTATATATATATTTTTTAAAACTTATTTGTGATGGGTTACGTCATCGTTGCAATAAACCTTTTGTGATGGGCCCTTCGCAAAAGGTTTACAACGTAAAGCTATTTGTGATAGGATGACAGTCCGTCACAAATACTTTTTTATGATGGGCTCATCCTAAAAGGTTTTTGTATATATAATGTATTTAATCATAGATCTATTTATGATGGGACCACTTCCCATCACAACTAGTATTTTTTAGGATGGGCCCATCACATAAAAACTACTTGCTACGCCATTTTCTGCAACAGACGATTTGTAAAGGGACCCCATCACAAAAGCGTTTTTGCCAAGGAATCCCATCACAAATAGCCTATCAAAAATATAAAAAAATTTAGTAGTGTAAGACTCATATTTATTAGTTCTTTCTATAAAATTTTGATAAAACCATTCTCAATATTATAAATTCATCCCTCAGAGAACTCACTTCTTCGCACCATTCCAGTTCTTTCGAGGATATCATCCTCTATTATTTCCCCCTCAAACTTCTCGGTTGAATCAACCCTCTCAAAACCAAAGGTATGTAATTTATTCTCATGAAAATATTTGTACTTGTTTTTTATTACACATCATGAACCAAATTCTTCTTATGGGGGATGACTTCTGGTTTGATCACCCTCTTTCTGATCAGATTCCATAACAGCACCCTCAACCCTCTTATTTATAAGAAAACATATATCTCAAAAGGTCAATATATATTCCAAATATCTCTTTTATATTCTCATCAACTCAGGAAAATTTAATTTGAACATCCCCCATTGAATTAGACCTCATCTTCCCATAGAGAGACTTTAAATACCATATGCATATTCCCTGTATCACTCCGGAAAATAAATCACTAAAATTATCACAAGGATAAAGATATTTGAATTGAAAATTTTCTATAGATATACCACAGACACATCTTAGCACTATGCATTTTCTTTGTCATTTTATCCTCACTCTCACTTTGCACCACTGCACTTTGCTGAAAATATTCATCTCCACAATATACCAAATGTTGGACAATGTAATGCCTCCTCAAAATGCTATGCACATGAAATTAAAAGCCTAGATATCATCATTTCCTATAGGAGACAACCTCCCATATAAACAAATTTACCATGAGTATAACCATGCCAAAAACCTAGGTGTTTTGTGGCTTAATAAATTCCTTACTCTGTGATTCATATGTGGTTTATGATAGAAATTTCTTATGAAACCATTTTGTAAAATGATTTACTCTTACATGAGAATTTATGAATGTTTTCATATGCAAGTCTGGATGAATCACTTGCATAGCATAATTTGGCCCAATCAATACCAACCTAATATTCCAAATTGTATCAATAATTCCACGTAAAATACATTCAATTATAATTAAACATTACAATTTCATTATAATTTTTAGAAATGGAAAATTCCAAATTGTGATTCCATATCTATTTATTAAAATCAAAAAATCATGTCAATATTTTTATTCAACTAATTCAACTTAAAAAAACAATCTTGAATTAGTAATGAAATTTGAACACACTAGTTCAAGATTAGAAATAATGTCATGTTTATCGGAATTGAAGGACTCCAAATGTTGTTGAGTTTCATAAATCATTCCAATTATAGGATTATCATCACCTAAATGCCTTTCCCTCATAGGAAAAGGCCTATAAATTTTCACTTGCAGTATTTTCTTCCCTCTACTTCCACATTAAGGACTCCTTCCTCTTTCATTCCAACCCTGATTCCAATTAGTAAGTGCATTTTTCTTTTCTAGACGTTTTTACACTTATCCCCACATGCATTCACTCTAATCACCATTGGATTTATTTATGTCACCATATTGATCTTTTTTCAGATGACTTTATTGGTTCATCCCACTGAGACAGACCCACAATTTTATTCGTCAAAAACCAATTAAATTCAAGTGTTTCTTTAAACATTGGGTTCTCAAGACCAAGTGATTTGTCCCTATCAACATTTTCATCATCTGTTTCATCCAATGGCCTAAAGGCCTTCATTTTTATTTATTTTTGATAATCCAATTTTCAAGGGGTGAGGTGGAACTCTTACAAGGCCCATAGGCCTAAGTATTACATAGACCATAGGCCTTAGAGGAATTCATTGCCCATAGGATTCAAACATTACATACAAATCAGACTAACTATTGGAACTACTCCTCCCCCGCATCTTCATCGTGAAATCAAATCTCCACCTTCTCATGGCTATTTGGATAGGTTTTCACATGCATGCATAGGCTTGTCCAGATGGAAGGTGTCATACCCTCTAATTCTTTCAATCTGTTTAGATTCTATTATGGTGAAAGATTTTTTACTCCTCCTCCTTTGGAAGCATGTTCCTTGTAGGTTTTCTGATTTGCATCTGCACTTAAGGTGGCCCTAAGGCCTTGAGGTGGCCTGATGTACTTATTAACTTGAAGGCTCGGTTGGTCTGAATGCCTTAAAGGACTCGGGGACCAAGTCTGTGGCCCGAAGGCCCAAACGGGGTAATATTTCCAGCTGCTACATTGCTAAACAGTGCCTGTTATAGTTCCCACTATAGTACCAACTACAGTTCTGCACAGTTCCTACTACAGTACTACTATAGTCCCTACTATAGTACTTCTACCGTACCAGAAATTATCCTCTTCCTGGATTTGATCCCAGGTCTGTTGGATGCACTTAAGGATTTCCTATCACGTACCATGTGAAGAAATGAATAAACATCAACTCCTCCCAATTTTTGTACCCCCACCTAGAAAAGTTATAGAAACCATCTTGGAACTCTATGTTTTGTAATAGAAAACAATTTAATTATATTTTTCGTAACTTTATATATATCACACATTCCTTTCCTTCAATGATTTCCACAAGTACAAAATAATATCAATACACATCATTCGACTCTATTTTCTTAGAATAATGACTTCATGTAGCTTAAATGATTATTTTAGAATGACCATTTAGGGTTCTATGCTCATACTTTTTGTGTATTTATTTATTTTATTAAATATAAATATTACTAAATTAAATATGTTGTATATGAATCTAAAATGGATAAATGTAAATCCTATACCAAAAGAGTTTGAGGATAGGGTGAAAGAGTTCATCAAATTCTCAAAATATCATGTATATAACCCTTCTCAAATCCTTTGACCATATTTAAATTATTTTTATTCAATACTAATTAGTCCAATGGGTTAAGAAGAACACTTGATCTATCATTGAATAGATTTAAGTTATAAATTTTGGAATAAACATAGATAAAAAATGAATATTTCTAGTTTTTTGGGATAACACTACATTTTATGGAATATCTGATATGATTACAACTATGAAAAATGATAAAGACCAAGTCGGGGATATGATTACATGTGTGAATGATGATGAAGATCATATCGAGGAACATATTTTTCTCTTGAATGATATGATCCCAGAGGATAATGGAATTCCTTGTCAAACATATAATGCTAAATTAATACTAAGCTCAATGGGTATGATCTATAAAAGAATACTTGCCTAATAAAATGGATGGATATTGTTTTACAAGGACCATGAATCACTTAGAAAATGACCAACGTGTGGTGTGTGTCAATAAAAGAAATATGAATCAAGTCCTTTGAATGTTGTATGACACATTACAATTATTCCAAGGTTTAGGTGCCTATGTGGAAGTGATGAGACTGTAAAACAGTTGACCTAGAATACATATATAAGAAATAAATATATGAAACTTTATCACCCCACAAACTCTCCCTAATGGAAGAAAATTGATCATGAGTACCTGAATTTGGAAATGATATGAGAAACCTTTGTCTTGCACTATCTATAGATAGAGTGAATACTTTTGGATTTCAAAGTATCACTCATAGTACATGGCTGGTTATTTTGGTAAATTATAACTTTTTATCATGGTTATGCATGAAGAAAAAATACATTATATTATCTCTTCTTATATTAGGACCAAAAAAACCAGGTAATGATATTGATGTTTATTTGGATTCATTAATCTAAGATTTGAATTTAATGTAGTATTCATGTGTTACATTGAATGATTCTTACAAAAATAAAGATTTCATGTTGATAGACTTACTATATGGGATGATAAATAATTTTTCAAATTATCGAAATTTATCAAGATATATAATTAAAGGAAATCAAGGGTGTCCCATTTTTGAACAAGGTACACACTCATTTAGATTGAAACATTCATCCAAGAATCTATTTATAGACATCATAAATTTATCCCCTGATGAAATAAATATTGATCTTGGATGACATCATTAGATAGAAGTTTATAACAAGGTACAACACCATCTCCACTAAGAGGTGATAAACTGTTTGATAATGTAAAAGATATGGACACAACTTTTGGTAAACCTTCTTTAGAAAACCTTACAAAAACATGTTGGAAAAAAGATCAGTTTTTTTAATTAAAATACTATATTTGTGTGTATGTCAGGAATTTTCTTGATGTTATGCATGTGGAAAAAATATATGTGATAGTGTCATTGGAATTTTACTAAATACACCTGAAAAACAAAGGATGACATTAAGGCTAGGTTGGACATGATTAACATGGGGATATAAGAAGCGTTGGAATTAGTGATATGAAAACAATTAGTACATTAGTAATACTATAATGAAATAAGATAAACAGAAATAGAAAACAATACATTAATAAATTTTCATTTTTAAACTGAAATCACACATTTTGATTCATACCATGTGTTAGATTGAGGTGAGGATGATTCCAACATATCAAAAATGTCTTATGGATTTTTTTCTTAAATCAACAAAACAATCTGATTGTGTTTTATTGGTTTTGATTATGTGATGTGTGTTTTGAACTAAAGTATAAATTTTAGACTAAAAAATACACTTCTAGTCGTACCAGACACACCATGTATTAGATTGAGTTGTGACCGATACCTACACGTCACAAATGATATATGTATCATTATACAAATTATCAAAATAATATGAATATGTTTGCTCAGTTTTGATTATGTAATGTGTTTTTTGAAATAAAATGTTAATTTTAAACTAAAAACATTCACTTCATGTCATACCAGAAACACCATGAGTTTGTCATAATTTTAAACTAAAATTTTAATTTTAAAATATTAATTTTAAACTTAACCAACACTTATCAAAATCATGGCCACCTATTCCACAAATTTTATAGATATTTTTAAGATATTTTAGTCTATTAGACAATATATTTTTCTTTTTATGTAAAATCTAGTTTCCCTTACCTAAGTTTCTTTAACTTCCATTTGACTCACCCTAAATATAGGCCTTATCTATTTTCTATTAGTTAAAAATTATACCAACAATCGATGAACTGGAGCCCAAAAATTTCTATAACACCTTACATAGCAAAGAATTCAACTATTCTTCTATTGATTTTAATTTTTGATGGTGGAGTATTATTATATTTCTTGAATGTTCCTTCCTTTATTCTAAACATCTAGTGCGGATATTTTTCATATCATACATTCTTCCACCTTTACCTAAGTGGTGGGTTCTTTATCAATTTTACTCATCCAATTTTTTCTAGAATGAGGGTTATTTACAAAACTATTTAAATAATAAGAATTAATACCTATTGAGTTTCTTGATAATAAATTTACCTTTTTATTCTTCTACTTCATATTATTGTAAAATGATACCTCCAATTATTTAATTCTTCTCCTTCCACTCAATAGTGTCTTTCTAGAATTAAAAACTTCATGTCAAACCTTAACAATAGTGGTTCTTTTCTTAACTCTATGTTAAGATTGAACATGAGTGCCTTTCAAGTTTCTTAATTTAATTTCAAACCCAAGAGACTTTAAAATTAATGTGTTTTATTGGTCTTCAAAAAAGAATCACTTTATCTTTACAATCAATATTTAGCTTCTAAATTGTTTCTTCAAGTATCATCCTTTTGTTCTGTAGAGTGTTGTCCAGATATTTTATTCTTATAGATTTTATTTCCAACTAGGAGATCTTTTTAGGACCTCGGGACACCCTGAGATGGGAGGGGTGAATCAGGGTGTGAAATTTTCTTTTAAAACAAGGATCTTGTTTCCACATTGGTAGAAACTTGTCAAAACTGTAAGACTAATGAAAGAAGAAATCAAATAATCACATGCACATATACCATAAACACTATTACTTGGTTTGCCACTAAGGGCTATGTCTAAGGAGCATACGCCGACAATTTTTTGGATGTACCAAAATCCACTAAACATTACTAGATTTGGAATACAAAGGTTTGGTCACAATCACTATGTGCTAGGATCGCTGCATTTACAAGAATTTAGGGAACACTCACTATGTCCCTCAGATCACTTTCATTGACTCCCCCTAGCTCACTACTCTAAGAGAAGTTCAACATAGTTTATTGAATTGAAGGTCGCTTAAATAATTCAGCATTGATGATTTTTCCCTGACTTAGAATGGGACTCTGCTTGCACCCTAGACTAGAGTTGATGATATTTGAAATCCCTATCCACTAAAATCAGATGTTCAAAAATCGCTCCTTGTGAAGCCTCTTTGTGAGACACACTCCTTAGAAAATCACCCCTTATTTTGTGGAAAAAACTATCTTTTTGAAGCTTCCTTGCCTTCACGGAACTACTTTTTCAAAACACACTGTTTCAATTTAGAATACCTCATTATCGCGAAGTACCCTTTTCCAAAATCCTGAGCATCAGTTGAGACTTATAGTCTCTTCACGATGCATAAGCTCCCTTAGAAATCCCTATTCGTAAATCTCTTTGCAAACTCAAAGAATCTTTAGATTTTCCATAAAAAACTCGATGCAAATAGAGAGGGGTAGGCTCATATTTTTAGGCTTGACCATTCATGAAGCTCCACTACCTCTTTGGGGATTTTCCAGATCATCAAAATCATCTTCATAGCGCTCCTCTATTTGTAGAGAACCATGGAAATTATCTATTCTCAAAGCTCATCGTCATCGTAGAGTCTTCCGTTAATTCCCTTCACAGTGCCCATAAATTTTTCAAAGCATTCCATTAATGATGGAAAATCTCTAAAACTCGTCATTGTAGAGAACTTTGTCTCCTATTGTGAAGCTCGTCGTAATCGCGAGCCACACCATTAGAACACTTCATGTCTTCATGATATGAAATTTTCAAATCCCATCATTGCGAAACTCATTCATTTTCCATATTTTCGTAAGTCCTCCAAGAAATACCACTTTGCACATTGACAACCAACTTCCAAATTTTAGACCCCAAAAATTTGGCAAACACTGGGAAATGACACCACCTTCAATACTACTTTTGGCTTGAACTGTATGATACCTTTCCTTGCATCAGATTGAATTGTATGATACCTTTCATTGAAATCATCCGGGTATTCCATGTGAGGATTGACAAAAAGCACAAACCATACTCAAATTCAAGCAAGGAACAACCCTAGTTCCAAAAATCTCCCCCTTTGGGTTTGTTGGCAATCTTATTGATAAATTCAATAAGGCACTATCCTCAATCAAAACCTGAAACATAATAGTTTTCTCCCTTCACATTCTCTTGTAACTAACTTGAAACTAGAAAAACATTACATCCTCCATATTTCCACATTTAATTTATCTATTTCTCCCCCATTGGAAATAAACCGAAGAACCAGTGATTGAACTATGTAGAGCTCACAACATACTCTCCCTAGATCGTATCTCTCCCATAAACCTGCATCTCCTCCACAAACAGATTGTCAGAGTTAAAAAAATGGGGATATGGGAGTTTTATAACCTCTTTATACAGTAGGAGGTGGATGAACACTAAGGTTAAACCGATGTTTCTCAAAAACAACCACTGATAGTGGCTTGGTCATGATATCAACCACTTACTCATCAGTTCTCACATTAACCATTTTAATCATTCCCTATTCAACTATTTCCTTGATGAAGTGATATCTGATTTCAATATGTTTCATAAGATAATGCTAAACAGGATTCATTATAAGATCAGTTATGCTCTTTTTATCATAGTAAATCACCATTGGTTGATTCACCTCATCACCAATATCAGTCAATTTCCACTTCATCCAACGTAACTGAGTGCATGCCTTTGTAGCGGATATGTACTCAACTTCAGAAGTACTAAGAGAAGTAATTTCTTATTTTTTTCTCATCCATCCCACACATTTATTCCCAATATATAATGAATCACCACTGGTGGACTTTATTCAACTACATCTCCAGCCCAGTTAGCATCAGAAAATGCTGATACTTCAGTATCACTACCTGCAACAAAGTATAAGCCATACTTGTGAGTTCCTTGAATATACCTCATGATTATTTTTCACCATTGTCATATGTTCTTCCTTCATATTACTCTAAAAGAAGGCCACTAAGCATGTTTCAAAGACAATGTCTAGTTGTGTCACTGTCAGGTACAATAAGCTTACAATGATCCTCCTATATATTTTGGAATCTACAGATGTAACATCCTCATACCTTCTAGGTTTTGTTCCATCTGCAATCTGAGTCGACATTGGTTTAGAGTCATGCATATTAAATTTTTTCAGTATCTCTCTTTCATAATTTTCTTGAGAAATGAACATATAATTCTTATTCTGAATCACTTGAAGCCCTATGAAATATGTGAGTTCACCAATCATGGACATCTCATATTATAATTTCTTGTGATTATAAAATTCATCCACTAATACCTGCCTACTTACACTAAAATTAATATCATCCATGTATACCAATACCATGAACTGATCCTTCTAAGAATTCTTCACATAGATATTGTGATCCACCTCTCCTATTTTGAATTTAATCTTTCTCAGATAAGAATCCAACTGAGAGTACCATGACTGTGGTTCCTGTTTCAAGCCATAGAGTGATTTATTTAATTTGAATGCCCTCATTTCATCATTTTCAAGCAAGAACACCATGGGTTGTTCAATGTATACTTATTCTTCCAAAACACTACTTAAGAACATCGTCTTGACATCCATTTGATACACTTTATAACCTCTTTGGATTTCCATGGCAAGGAATATCCTGATTGACTCCAGTCTTGATAAAGGAGAAAATGTTTCCTCAACATCGACACCTTAAATCTTTGAATATCCCTTGAACTACAGTCGTTCCTTATTTAGGATCACATTACCATGATCATCATATTTGTTCTTAAAGATCTACTTTGTATGAATCACATTGTGACCTCCAGGTCTCTTGACTAGATGCCATGTTTGATTCTTATCAATCTGATCTAACTCTTCTTTCATGGATTTCGACCATGATACATCCTTTGCAGCTTCTTCAAATGAGTATTGTTATACAACTGATAGAAACACATATTGTGTATTACTCCTCATTATCCACATTTGTGTGGGTGCAGTCCAATCCCCAATGATGTTGGATTGATCAATTTTATCTCTTTGATTTCTTCATTGAGGTTCAATTGAAATCTTTCTATCCATGGTTTCATCTTCAGATTCTTCTTCTGAGTTAATATCATGATGTGACTCCTGAGAGTTTTGTACACCTTTCTCTATTTATGTATTTGAATTCACTTCATGTTCACATTCTTCCTCTTATTCTATTTCATCATCATAGTAATTCCTTGAAGTATTTGTGGTTTTTTCTTCAATGATCTTAACATAAATACTTTCCATAGTCCTTCCCAATCACATATTGAAACACTTATATGATTTTATATTAATTGGATATCCGAGGAATATTCCTTCATCTGAATTATCACCATATTTCCATTGATTACCTTCTTTGTTTCGAATGAAACATTTACTTCCGAAAACATGAAATAATTTCAATGTAGTCTTCCTTCCATGACAAAATTCGTATGGTATCTTCGTCTCTCCCATATGAATCCATGTTTCACTTTTAATGTGCACTACAACTTCAACAACTTCTTTCCAGTAATGGTGAGAGATACAACTCTTAATCAGCATAGTCCTTGACATGCTGTTGACCTATTGATTCTGGTGATCAACTACTCCATTTTGATATAGAGTTATCATAGTAGCCACCTCATGTTGTATTCCATGTTTTTTCAGATAATTCTCAAACTCGATGGACATGTATTCCCCCTCCATTGTCAGATCGAAGAACTTTGATTGTTCATCCAGTTTCATTCTCAGCAATTCAAAGATAAGCTTTCATGTAATCAAGTACCTGTTTCTTCTTCTGAATTACAATTACACAATCCATTCTACTATAATAATTAATTAAAAGGACAATGTCATCTCTCCATGAGTTCCGGAAATATTTATCGGGCCATATATTTCTTTATGGGTGAGATCATGAAGGTGTGATGCCCTTTTCTTCTTTGGTCGATATGAACTACAAACCATCATACCCAGTATGCAATCATCACAAGTCTTTTCTGGTTCATGTTTTAAAATGGATATATCCATGACTATCTTCATCTTAGATATCTTTTCCATGTCTTTTTGTTTAATGTGACCAAACCTTCGATGCCACAAGGTGCTTTATTCTTCAACAGATAGATAGAAAGTGTTCTCTTTACTGTTAACCTGATATAATTTTCCATTTATTCTGCATCCATTCATGAGATAATTCTTGATCTTTCCCTTTATAGTGAATCTTTTTTATTGAAAGTTACTATAAGCCCTAAGTCAAAAAGTTGACTCACACTTAGGAGATTGTGACGTAAACAATCCACATAAAGAACATTAGTCTTCTTCAGCTCTCCATTGGCCAATGCAGTATTTCCACTTCCTTTAATCTTAAAAGCACCATCATTACCAAAACACACTATTCCAGAAACATTCTTCTTAATGTTCTTTAAAATTTCATTATTTCCTACAATATGAGATGATTATCTGCTATCAAGAATCTATGTGCTGATCCTTTTTGTGGCACTGAGAATTACTTCTGCAAGCTTGGATTTCTTAATTTTCTTCTTCTCTTTCCATGAGATATTGTATTAAGCATAGGACACTGACGACCTTTCAATTATTTATTCAACATAATCATATTCTTCATACCCATACTCTTCTTCTAGTGGAGAAAACCTATTTGTGAGAACAAAACCTTATGGTTGGTTAGTATTGAACCACCTTTGAGAGGTATTGGAATTTCTTTTATCATACCTCTACCTGCAATACACAGATTTATGGCCAAAGTTAGAATAGAGAAAATAGTATCCATAGAAAATTTTTCTTCTATGTGATGTAGGATATAAAATCGGTCTCCTTTTTTGACTTCCTAGATCATTCCCATTTAAATAGATCCTTGCGTCTTCACAATATGACATGGTATACCCCAGATAGTAGTAAAATTGAGACTTCATGAGAGGAAATGTATTCTTAATTATATTTCTCCTCATGTCTTCTTTTTCAGAAAAATAGTGTGACTACCTGTCATTTCTAAAAGTTCGAGGATAATTTTAAGTTATTCTTTCTATTTGGATTGAGGTTTTCTTTTTCAGTGCATCAAAAAAAATTCAACATGAACAACTTTCATCCTGTCTTTATTTTAGCTCACTTTATTTCCATTAGTTGATGTCTCAGCTTCATAACTGATTCCACTATTTCCAATGCAAGTAGGTCCTTGATCACTCAAAATATTTTCAACCTCATCTGACCCTCACTGAGCTATTTCTAGCAACTTAGTATTTGGTAATTTTCCAAATTTTATTTTCTTTCTTCCTTCCTTTAGGTTTGATTAACTTTGTAGTTTTCACCTAAGAGTAAAAATTTTCTCTTCAAATCCCTCTACGATCTTGGACTTATCCTTTAGTCTAGAGGTAAGGTCATTGATGACCTTTTAATGTTCTTCAATTCTGATCTTTATCTCCACTACATCAATATTCCTTTATAAAATTTTTTATTACACTTTCACAAGTTCTTCAAGTGATTCAATTTCAGCTTTAAGTAGATCAACATATTCTGATGATTCTTCCACCATTTCTTTCCACTTGTTTCATCTCTTAAACTTATTCTAAAGCTTACCAAAATCATATTTATGTTGTTACTTGGGATTTACATTAGTTGTCAACTGTTTATCTATATAATTATATGTTGAAGGTTCTGACTTTTCAATGGTAGCCATCCTGGAAGCATGGTTTCCATTTTTAAAGTATGGTTCTTCTTCATCACAGAATTCATTATCATCATCTTCTTCTTCACAAAAAGAACTCTTCTTCTGTAATTTCTTTCCAGATATGAACCCTTTTTAAAAAACCTTTTTTGAGTATTCACAATATTTTTAGCTTTGATATCTTCATCTTTGAACTTTTTTGATCAATGAGAGGAAATGTTCCCAACTCTTCCACAATGAAAGAAATGGAGAGGTAACTTACCTTCAATTTTCCCTTCTCTCTTTTTAATCTTTTTGGAAATGAGAGAAATAATTTATTTTTATTTATTGTCTTCACAACTAATATCTCATGAAATTTTTAGTTTGTCCATGGATTTGAATTCCATTTCCTTGCTCACGCAAGTTATATCATCTTCTGGTTTGACTCTCATTTCATATGCCACCAGGCTACTTAGCAGATCATCCAGAAAAAGTTTGGATAAATCTCTTTCCTCAAGTGCTGACACCTTTGAATTGTAAAGCGTTGGAAGCTTTCTCAAGATTTTCATTTCAATATCAATGACTGTGATTTCTTCACCTAGACATTTAATTTCTCTTACCACTTCATAAATTCAATTGAAGAATAAATATGAATTATCATTAGGATGCATTTTCAAATTTCCAAACCTATTGTGTGGGACTTGATGTCTTTCCTCCTTCACTTTTCTATCTCCTTCGTAAATATTTTCAAGTTTATCCTGAATAGACTTTTTTGAGGTGCTACTCATCCCCTTTAGATAGATCTAATCAGAAAAAAGCCACAGTGAGAGTATTTTGTGCTTTATCATCTACATCAAGAACTTTCCTATCTATATCAGTCATAGAAAAGCATGTTGGATCAGAAACTTTTATTCCTTGCATAGTAGCAAAGAGGACTTTCATTCTAAGAGATCTTAGATAAGATCTCATTCTGTTCTTCCAAACCTGAAAATCACTTGCATCAAAGAGAGGGATTCCCCTGACATGGGCTGAATTCTCCCTGACAGCAAAGGACGGATCTAACACCAGTAACCTCCCTCTGATACCACCTGTAGGACCCCAAGACACCCTAATACTGGAGGGGTGAATCAGGGTGTCAAATTTCCATTTAAAATAAAAATCAGGTTCCCAAGTTGGTAGAAATTATTTTATCCTATAAGACCGATGAGAACAGAAATCAAACAATCACATGCACAGAGACCACACAACACTTTTACTTGGTTCACCACTAAGGGCTACATCTAAGGATCATACGTCGATAGTATGTTAGATGTACCTAAATCTACTAAACTTCACTAGATATTGAATACGAAGGTTCTGTCATAGTCACTTTGTTCCAGACTCGCTGCCTTTACAAGAATTCAGAGAACTATCACTACGTCCCTCAGATCACTTTCATTGACTCCCTCTAACTCACTACATTGAGAGAAGTTCAACTCAGTTTATTGATGTGTAGGTCGCTTCAATAATTCATCATTTAAGACTTTGGCCCTGACTTAGCACAGGACTCTTCTTGCACCCTAGACCAAAGTTAATGCTCTTTGAAATCCCTTTACACTAAAATCAGATATTCAAAAACTGCTCTCCATGAAGCCCCTATGTGAGATATACTCCTTCGCAAAGTACCCTTGCCTTCATAGAACAAAATGTCTTCAAGAAGCTTCCTTACCTTAGTAGAACTACTTTTGTTAAAACTCACTATGTCAATGATTAATATCTCATTATTGTAAAGTATCATTTTTTCAAAAGCATGGGCATTAGTTAAGACTTATAGTCTCTTCACGATGCACCAGCTCACTTAGAAATACCTATTCATGAAGCTCTTCATTAACTCAAAGTATCTCTATATTTTTTCTCAAAGAATTGATGCAAATAGAGAGGGTTAGCCCCATATTTATAGGCTTTTCCATTCTTGAAGCTCCATTGCCTCTTTGGGGATTTTTTGGATCATCAAACACATCTTCATGGTGCTCCTCCCTTCAAAGAGAGCCATGAAAATTATCTGTTCATAAAGATCATCATCATCATGAATTCTTCCATCAATTCCCTTCACAACTCCCATCAATTTCACAAAGCATTTTTTCAAGGACCACAAAGCTCTAAAACTCATAATTGTAGAGAACTCCATCTCTGATTGTGAAGCCCATCGTAAT